>JAVGWX010000002.1:110272217-110872217 GCA_036924085.1 Ariolimax columbianus
TGAGGGATGGCCCATAGAATAAGTGCAGAGCTTTTCACATTTAGGCCTAATTGATACAAAGGATGCCTGTTGGGAAGTTGAAATCAGATCTAGAATTGCAGTGGCAAAAAATGTATTTTGTGAGAAACAAAAATTTATAACGTCAAGTAACATCAATATAGAGCTATAGATAAGAATAAGCACCATATATATCTGGCCCGTAGCAATGTATGGCTATGAAACATGAGAAAGAAAAAAACAACCATAGGTGCTTTTGAGATATGGTTCTAACGCAGGATGTAAAGAGTAAGGTGGACAGAACAAAAGGAAAAATGAGCAAGTGCTTAAAGATTATAGAGACGCATAGAGAACTAACAGAAAGTATACATAAAGGTGGATTGTTTTGGCCTGGTCACAATATAAGATGGAGACATACTATTGAAACTGCTAGAAGACAAAATTCAGGGGGAAAGAAGAGGATGTCCAAGAAACAACATCACACAAGGCGTCCAAAAACATCTGGATGCAGACTTGTGCTGAGCTGAAATGATTTGTCCAGAGCAGAGAACAGTAACATGTCATGATTAGATGACTTCAGGACTAGTCTCCCAACTGACTAGCAGAGGACAGATGACGACTTCAACACAGGTATCTAGACTGACTAACAATAGTATTCTTGTAATCAGACTGTGTTACACCTGCCACCTGGCCAATGATCTGAGGATCAACACTGTAATCCTCTTCACTGGTAAGTCTCACATGTATTGCACTATAGCCAAGATGACCCAGGTCCACCTTCTTCAGTACAGTTGAGAATATAAGAAGACCCACTGCAACCGACTACCAAACAAACATGATCAAGAGTGAAGAACTCAGAACCAGTTGCTTCTAACAATAGCAGCATTTATCATAACCTTATTTGGCATACATGATTTCTGCAATTCATACATCACAAATTCTCTCTCCCTTTCTCTCTTTGATTGTCTCTCTTACACACTAATTTCTCTTATGCACATCCATGCTCTTTCTCATTGCTTAAGATCTTAAGTAACACAAACACTAAAAATCCTGGATATGTTGGTAAGCATAAACAAACCCTGGATATGTTGGTAAGCATAAACAAATCATGGATATGTTGGTAAGCATAAACAGACCATGCAAATAAGCATAAATAAATCCTGGATATGTTGATAAGCATAAACAAATCCTGGATATGCTGGTAAGCATAAACAGACCATGCAAATGATAAGCATAAACAAACCTTTGATATGTTTATAAGCCTAAATAAATCATGGATATGTTGGTAAGCATAAACAAACCCTGGATATGTTGGTAAGCATAAACAAACCCTGGATATGTTGGTAAGCATAAACAAATCCTGGATATGTTGGTAAGCATAAACAAACCCTGGATATGTTGATAAGCTTAAATAAATCCTAGATATGTTGGTAAGCATAAACAAATCCTGGATATGTTGATAAACCTAAATAAATCCTGGATATGTTGGTAAGCATAAATGAATCCTGGATATGTTGGTAAGCATAAACAAACCCTGGATATGTTGATAAACCTAAATAAATCATGGATATGCTGGTAAGCATAAACAAATCCTGGATATGTTGGTAAGCATAAACAAATCCTGGATATGTTGGTAAGCATAAACAGACCATGCAAATGATAAGCATAAACAAACCCTGAATATGTTGGTAAGCATAAACAAATCCTGGATATGTTGGTAAGCACAAACAAACCCTGGATATGTTGATAAGCCTAAATAAATCCTGGATATATTGATAAGCATAAAAAAATTATGGATATGTTGGTAAGCATAAACAGACCATGCAAATGATAAGCATAAACAAACCCTGGATATGTTGATAAGCATAAACAAATCCTGGATATGTTGGTAAGCATAAACAGACCATGCAAATGATAAGCATAAACAAACCCTGGATATGTTAGTAAGCATAAACAAATCCTGGATATGTTGGTAAGCATAAACAGACCATGCAAATAAGCATAAACAAATCCTGGATATGTTGGTAAGCATAAACAGACAATGGAAATATTAAGCATAAACGAATCCTGCATATGTTGATAAGCATAAACATATCCTGGATATGTTAATAAAGCATAGACATATCCTGGATATGTTGGTAAGCATAAATAAATCCTGGATATGTTGGTAAGCATAAACAAATCCTGTATATGTTGATAAGCATAAACATTATGCACAGTCCAAAAATAATCAACAAACTTGTTGCAGTGTGATATTTGCTAATTTTTCATAAATTGATCAGATCGTTTGGGTTTGTAAACTTTTGAAGCTGAATATAATGTAATTATACTTTTACAATCAACATTTGACATTCATTAGGTGTTTTGAATAACAAATATGGAGAGATTTTAAAACTAATACAATAATGGGGAATTGTAATTTATGCACACATTTGTTTTCAATGTGTTTAACAAAAAACACCTTTCTTTAGTTTAAAATAAAAAAGTTTTTCTATTCGTTCATTTTTCATAAACATTTTTTATGTGAAGAGGGAAAAATCTTGCTGATATTATTAAGAAATTAAAGCAGATCAGGTTTGTAAGCACAATTCTTTCTTAACTTAATGACTTTATACTGGTTTAGAAGACTCTGCAGAGTGTATACAACCAGTTTCATTTACATTTCCTTCCTCTAAAAGCTATGCGCATCCAATCTATTCTTAAATGCATTAATTGTCCCTGCCTCCACTACTTCCTGTGGCAATGCATTCCAAGCATTCACAACTCTCTGACTAAAAAAAATATTTCCTGATATCTAATATTCTAAATATATATGTATATGTGTTTGTATTTATTTTGTTGTTGATCATTTTATTTCCATTATTTCATTAAATTAGTTATTCATAGACAAAAATTAGTGAAGATATTAATATAAATAAGTGAACAGAGGATCATATATGTGCGCTAGTGTTTGTTCTGTATATGCGTGCGCGTGTATGCATATGTGTTTGTTTCTGTTAGTCTTAAATGTATTTCCTTTTATTTATATTAGAATAATATTGTTTATTTTGAGGACTCACAATATTGGAAATATTAATGGGAACATAACAACGGAGGGAATTTATATTTTCATAATTAATCTTTGTATGTGTATGTTTGTTTCTGTTAGTCTTCATTCTATTTCCTTTTATTTATATTGGAATAAAATAGGCTCACAGTATTGGAGATATTCATGAGAACATAAAAATTGAGGGAACTTATATTCTCATTATTATTATGTGTATGAATCAGTGTGTGTATGGGTATTGGTTTGGGTGGTTAAGTAGATTTTGATGAGTGTTGTGTATTGTTTTTTTTGTGTGTGACTGTGTTTGTGTTTGTTTGTTTTTAACTGCATTTTCCTTCGATTTTCAGGTAATTCAACAGGTGGTGGATGAGATGGAAACCACTGACAGTGTGCCGGTGGCCATACTTTTGGTGTACTTGGACTCTGCCAGAAACCTTCCGGTATGTTCCCAGTTAATCGATTATTGTGTTCAGTGCTTTATAGTTATGTGAGGTTCATCTGATTAGTATAAATGTAGAGCTCTTGCTTTTCACTGTGAAGGTACAGGGTTCAACTCCCATTACTGGCATGTTCCAGTCCACGCAGCTGTAAATGGGAATATGGCTTTTTGTTAGCGAATGAATGACAAGGAATGAAACTAACCATAACACAAGCTGTGACCCGGTACAATGAATTCTCTAACACTTTCATCCCCAACAACATTGTCTGATATGGAACTACCTTTACCTTTTAGTTATGTGAGACATTGTGTTTTGGAAACAAATGTAGGCTTGTGGGAAATGATATGATAACAAATGTAGGCGTGTGGCAAAGGATATAGTAACAAATGTAGGCTTGTGGTAAAGGATATGTAAATATCAAATGTAGACTTGTGACTAAGAATAGGATAACATAAAATGTAGACTTGTGACGAAGGATAGGATAACATCAAATGTAGACTTGTGACGAAGGATAGGATAACATCAAATGTAGACTTGTGGCTAAGGATAGGATAACATCAAATGTAGACTTGTGACGAAGGATAGGATAACATCAAATGTAGACTTGTGGCTAAGGATAGGATAACATCAAATGTAGACTTGTAACGAAAGATAGGATAACAAATGCAGCTGGAGAATAAGATGTTAAAGTTATGGAATTCACTCAATAAAATCAGGCGTGTTCAAATGAAACCCATCCGTACTGCACCATGTGTGCATACACGCAAAGAGTATGATGATATCACATCTGACTTAATAAGCACATACTAATGTGCAAGTCTGCACATTTTCATTATCCTCGCATTCATAGGTTCTGCTGTATACTGTTGAGAAAATGGTAGTGTGATACGGAATTCCGTCCAGGTTTGATCAGCGAGCAGTGATTCAGTTCCTAACAGCTGAAGGATATTGACCAGTCAACATTCATCAGAGAACACAAGCAGTGTCTCGTGACAAAAGTGTGTCGAAGACAACAGTAAAGGACTGGGCATGGATGTTTCTGGAAGGACATGAATTAACTAAAGATTTTCCGTGACCAGGTAAGGCGCATATTGTTGCGACAGAAGCCATCACCGATATTAATGCAACAGTATGGTTGGACTGTCGTCTGAGCTTTTTGTTTATTAGCAGAGGAATTCGTTGTGTCACTTGGGACAGTTCAAATGATGGCGTTTGAAACACTTGCTGCATTATGAAGCGGAAGGTGATGAATTTCTTTTGTGCATGTGATGAGTCATGGGGCCACCACTTTGAGCCATGCAGTAAAACAGCAAGCATGCAATGGGAGCATATCGGATCACCAAAACCCAAGAAATTTAAATCGCAGGTTTCGACTAGTAAGGTTATGCTTTTACCATGAAGGGCTTCTGTTGGCAGACTACTTGGATGGCATCCGACTTCTTCCCAAGCAGGTGAATGCGTGTCTGAATGTCTATGCCGACTTTTTCTAACCAATCCCAGCGCATGCTTGCTTCATAACAATTGCTTTGTCTAATTTTGCCACACCTGCAGTTTCTTTCATATGTTTGTAATAAATCCACTGAGGCAGGTTTCATTTAAACACTCCTTGTATAAGCAAACATGCACTGAATTTGGAACTCACATGGAAAAAAAAGAGTAGGGAAGCCTAAGGACCCCTTGATGAAGAACGGAAAGAGGATGCTAATGTGTTGCGTGGGTAATGCTAAAAATGATGGCCCAAAATAAGAATCGGAGAGCGATGACCTTTGCAAGCCTATGTTGTACCAGGCTGATATTTAAAAGAGATGTTCTCTCCCCATCCTGTCTCTCTATCACCCTCCTCTTCAACCTCTCTTTGTCATCCTCCACGCATACCTCTCCCTCTCTGTCATCCTCCACACGATACACTCCCTCTCTGTCACCTTCCACACTGTTCTCAACCTTTAAACCACCCGCCACACCATTCTCTACTTCTGTCACCCTTCACTCCATCTTCTTTTTCTGTCACTGCTGTAGAAGCTCCTGCTGTCACATTCTACTCCATCATCTCCTTTTGTCACACTCTACTGCATCCTCTCCTTATGTCACCCTCCACTCTATTCTCTCTTATACTTTAACACCGCCACTCCATCCTTGTCCTCTCTGTCACCCTCCACTCCATTTTCTCCCTCTTTTCCACACACCACTCCATCCTCCCTCTCTCTACCAAGCACCACTCCATCCTCTCACTCTCTACCACCCACCATTCCACCACCCAACCATACCACCACCCACCACTCCATCTCCTACCTCTCTACCACCCATCACACCATACCTTTCCTCTCTTACAACCACTACTCTATCCCCTACCTCTTTGCAAACCACTATTCCTTCTTCTTCTTCTGCGTACACAGTCAGACAGTAACCATTATTTTCTCGAAAAAAGCGGCGGTCATCCTGAGACTCTCGCCACTACCATAGAGCTTGTCTTGCAGTTCCACTGGCAATGGCCACATCTGCTCTCTCTGATCCTCGTATGTCGGGCAGTTCTGCAGCAGATGTTCAGTGGTCATTTTACCAGTACCGCACGGGCATTCGTCGGTACACCCTATCTTCAATTTGTTGAATAGGTTGTACCTCAGTCTGTTGTGGCCAGTGCGAAGTCTGAAGACAACGACCTGCTCTCTTCGGTTCAACTGGTAATAGGCATCGTTTTTGGTGTAACCAGTATGTTCGGTTTCCCATTTGGTCATGTATCTGGCTTTGATAAGCCGTTTTGACTCTTCGTACGTCATACTGGTATCTGTTTGTGGTAGCCTTGCACCTTCTTTTGCCAGTCTGTCTGCCTCCTCGTTGCCTTGGATGTTGCAGTGTGACGGAACCCACTGTACCACTACCCTTTTTGGTGCGGACTGCTGGCACAGTTTGCAGAGTGCTGCTCTTAAGTCATTAAGCTCAGTGTTTTTCTGGCTTTTTAGCGCTGTGACTACTTCGAGAGCATCTGTCAGCAGGACTATATGGCTCTCATTTTCACTGTGTGTTACCATTTCTTCCACTGCCGCCCTCAGTGCCTCTGCCTCTGCTCTGAAATTGCTTGTGCACTTACCAGTAGCGAATGACAGTGTTATTTTTCTGCCATTTGGTAGGTTCAGGAATGCTCCTGCCCCTCCGTTCTGTGTAGTGTTTGTTACAGAACCGTCGGTGTATGCATGGGTCCAGTCCATGCTTGGGTAGCTTTTCGTTATGAAGCTTAGGGTAGTGTCTCTCCTTTCTTTTTCACTCTGGCAGTTTTTGTTTGCAATACCTGGTATATTTTCTACCACCTCTGGAAATATATCCTGCCTCCAAGTAAAACCACTATTCCATCCCGTGCCTCTCTACCACCCACCACACCATACTTTTTCTCTCTTACACCCACCACTCCATCCCCTGCCGTTCTACCACCCACCACTCTATCCTCTACCTCTCTTCCATCCACTAAACCATATCTTTCCTCTCTACCACCACATCCTCTCCCAGTTCCTCTCTCACTTCCACCCTCAACTTCATCTCAACTCTCTATCTGCCATCATCTGTACATCCACTCATTATATCACTACTTCCTGTCCTCTCCTCTCTCTAACCCCAGTTTTTCCAAATCTCCAGTCTACCCAGCTGTAAATGGGTTCCTGACTAGTTACTGAAGGCAAGGGGGCAAGAAAGTGAACTGGTCAACTACACTTCAGAAAAAGTTTCTGAGACCACGAACAATGAAGATTCTAACACTTCATCCCTGATGGCAATGTCTGCTATAGACTACATATACCTTCTTTACATCCCAACATTATACTTCCACTTTCTATCACCTTCAAATTATTTACTGCTGGCATACTGACTAATTGAGGGCTTGATGTCAATCTGTGACCTTTTTCAGTTCAAATTGGTAACCCCTAAGTTGTGCTCGGTGGCTTACTGTGTAGGTGCCTTTGTTACAGAAGTTTTGTGTTAATTTTTGTAGATCGTTTTCTATTTGCTATTTGATTAATTTAATATGTTCATTTTGAAGTTGGATTTTGTTTTAATATCACTGAAATTCATATCTGTAGACGTTTTTATGGCTGAAAGAACATTAAAGGCTGCAATAATATAATAAGATCCCAGATGTAGAACTGTTGTATAGAACCAGTCAAGTATCAGTTGACAGAGACGTGTATGATAGGCATTGGTACTGGTTAGGCTATATGTTAAGGCGACTGGTGGATAGCATTACAAGGCAGAATATATTTTGGAATCCAAATGGTAGGAGACAATCGAGGAAGACTGATACACACCTGGGGCAGTGAGTTTGAGTCTAACATAAAGAGATCTGCAAAGACATGGTCAGAACTGGAACAACTTCCAGATGTATTGGCGCTTGATGTGTATTTGTTGAAGACCTATGCTCTATTGGGAACTGAAAAGGTTTTGATTGTTGAAAATCACCTAAATAATACTCGGGCTGGAAAGATTGGAACCACTGTAACCTTACAAGCATGTCATAAAAGATGACTAAAGAAGGTTGTGCCTAGGGCTAGAAACCTCACTATGTAAAACCATTGTGATTGAAGAAACTGCCACAACACGCGATTTGATACAGGCTTCCTGTCAGCGGAATTTTTGACATGGAGAGAACAGGCAAAATGAACAAAATTTTTGAGAATAACAGTGTTAGTTTTTGCTTTCAGTTGTTGCCTTATCTCCATATTCATCTTATGTGTTATTTGTACATTCATCTTTATGTGTTATCTGAGTGTGCAAACATATTTTGCTTATTTAGATAAATATAGTCGATAAAAAATACATATACGTAATGTCTCAGTGACTGCACCAGGGCATATACAAAAATGTACCTACATTACAGCCACAAGACCTTTGTCAGGGAAAAAATATGAATGAAAATAACTAACATATCACAACAAAAAAAACAAGACTATGTAAAATGAGTGGTTTAAGTTAGCCACCATAACAGGATGTGCCAGGAAAGTGTGAGACATGGCATGCCAGTTGTGAAATAGAGGGGATCAAACAAGACAGGAAATGGTCATTAATATTGCACACAAACAAAAACAGACGAAACGGGAACAAGTCACCAAAAAAAAACTGCACCAAAAAAACAACAAATATCAAGAGAAAACACAGAAAGTTATGGGTACATAAATTAATTAATAAACAATAATAATCAGAACAAGATATAAAAAGAAAGTGAAATGTATGAGAAAATAGAGCAGAAAGAGAAGGGAAGCCTATGCAAAAGTGTGGAATGTATTCAAACCATGAGGTTTAAGGCAACCCATAAGCATAGTCAAAATGATTCCAAAGCTCAAATCGGTGTTTATCATCAGAGGAGCAGAAGACAATGTCAGTGGCTCTGATGTTTACCTTGCCCTTGTGTCCAGGACTATTAAAGTGGTTAGCTACAGAAGAGAAGTTATTGGAAATGTAATTAATGTTTTGGAAGAAGCATTCACCGAGTTCAAGGCCAGTCTCCAAAATTGCAACAATTGCAAATAGTTATGTAGATGAGTTTACAAGACTTGTAGGTGAACCGCTCTTTTATCTAAAAAATTGGCTTTAGAAAAAACAGAATATGTCTGGCTTACACAGGTTACACTACACTAGTTTGTGCAAGGCTAAGTGCCAGAGTTCATAAGGTGAGTTTTTAGTTGGCTTCTAACAAGTCATTGGCTTGGCTTCGTTCGTTCTCAATTTCCCGCTACCAAACCCTGACACAGGCTTAAGTAGCAGAATGTAGTCCAGAGAATGGAATGCGTTGTGTCGTAGTTTACAGCGATATTTGCACCTTTCGGTCCGACACATCCGTCTTCAGCAAGCATTTTTTGAGTACCGGGTTAGCATTCCCTCTTCGATCTTTTCTCCTTAGCCAGTCTGCTCTGTTGCAGCCTATTATCCAGGATCACCGCGTGGAGGTGTAGAAGGGTCTTGGCAGCTCTGGTTGCTGGCCCTAACGCTAGCAGTCAGCTATGGATCGCTGCAGCTCATGCGCTGATCAGCATCTTGATCCCTAACAAGTTATTCAAGTTTCTATCACATCTGTATGACAACAAAGAAATATCAGGAAATATCACCTGTGTGGAAGGATCTGCATGAAGGCTAGTGGAAATAGCGAAATAAGATCTTGCAGACAGAGGTGTTTGGATGAAAAGTAAGAACCAGTTTAACACGGTCAGATCAGACAGTGGGAAGGGGTGAATGCGTTGTTACAAGTGATAGGGATGATACGTCAAAGGAAAGATATAAAAATAGCTTCAGGATAGAGACACTTATGGAAAAAGTCAATCATCTCGTGGACCTTGTGGAGAAAATATTAGTCTTCCTGGCATATGCCTATGATGTCAGTCAATTATTTTAGTTAAAAAGAGGGATTTACTTGCAAGTCTTGTAACCTAATCTACACAATTATTTGCAACATGAAACATGTCGGGGCGATTGACCTTGAACTCATAAAACATGTCAGGGAGATTGACCTTGAACTCTGTGCCCGCTTTCGTCAAACACCTCAATGGCATTTTCAATGTCAGCTCTCCACACTTTTCCATAGTTTTTCTTATTCAACCGCTCTATTTTTTCCTTTTATTTATCTTTCTTTATATATCTCTCTATTATAATTTGTTTAATTCACCAATTTGTATATATCTTTCTGTTTGTCTGTTTATTTTATTATTTTTGTGTGATTTGTTCTGTTTTTATCTGTGTACAATCATATTGACCATTTTTGGTCCACTATTTCATAACTGCCATGCCTTGTCTCACACTTTTCTGGCACATCTTGTTAAGGCAGCAAACTTAAACTGATTTTACATCATGTCTTGTTTATTGCTGGTATTTTTTTTTGTGGTTTATTATTTGTCCCTGTTGAAGATCTTGTACCTGTAACATAGGTATTGATTTGTTTTTGTCCTGGATCAGTCACTGAGCCATTACTTATTTGTGTTTTTAATCAACTTTTAACCTTCAGTACCTCTGCAGGCTTCTCTCTATTTATTTCTCCTTACAAATACCCTAATCGCTTGAAAACATAAAATACTTTTTCTGAGTTTTCCTGTATTATTCTTTCTCTCTGTCTGCAGCTCTATCTGTCTGCAGCTCTCTCTATCATTCAATAACACCCGCCCCCACCCCCCACCTTTTCCATTTTCAGTTGTATTAATTTTTGTCTCTTATTTTAATGTTGTCTTTAGTACTTAACTCTATATCACAGTTTTTGGCATTTATGTGAAAAATACATATTTAAGTAATTATAAATATTTACAACCTATTTTTGCTTTATTTAATAAATATTTTAGATTCAAAATTGAGTAGAGATATCCACACATTTCATGTTTGTTTAGGTGGTTGAAAAATCTCAGAGAGTAAAACTGTTAGATGTGAATCTACCAAGCAATGTCATGACTGGATTGCTATTGTCTGTATTGACTAAAAAAAAAAAAAAAAAAAAAAAAGGTTGCTTATAATTGCTGAAGTTATAAAGTTTTCAAATAAAATAACAATAAAGATTGCAAAGATAAATATATTTTAAGCACTAAAGAAAATATGCATAAGGATAAACATATACACCAAGGAAATCATATACACAAAAGAAACCATATACCAGGTAACAAAAATCATATACACCAAGGAAACCATGTGCACCAAGAAAACTTTATACCTAAAACTAAAAAAAAAAATCTTATACATCAGGGAGATATTCAATAAAAGAAAGCATACACACCAAGGAAACCCTATACCCAGTTACAGAAATCATATACACCAGGGAAACCATATACACCAGGGAAATCATATACACCAGGGAAACCCTATATACCAGGGAAACCATATACACCAGGGAAACCATATATACCAGGGAAACCCTATATACCAGGGAAACCCTATATACCAGGGAAACCATATACGCCAGGGAAAACATATACACAAGGAAAAACATGCACACCAGGGAAAACATACACCAGGGAAACCATATACACCAAGGGAAACCATATACACCAGGGAAACCCTATATACCAGGGAAACCATATACACCAGGGAAACCCTATATACCAGGGAAACCATATACACCAGGGAAAACATATACACCAGGGAAATCATATACGCCAGGGAAAACATATACACAAGGAAAAACATGCACACCAGGGAAAACATACACCAGGGAAAACACACACACCAGGGAAACCATATACACCAGGGAAAACATTCACACCAGGGAAAACATATACACCAAGCAAACAGACAGGTAAAGTTAGTAATAGCCAATCAAGAATAAACCCCCATCCATCCAGGTGAAAAATCTGCATACTGCAAGAAAGACAAGGGTTAGGGGGATTCAATTAAATAAACAATCCTGTTTAAATATATTTGTGTTTCAACAGCTGTCCAGTCCATTCTTTTTTTTACAAATGTAGTAGTTTCAAAGTTTTGCCTTGCTTCCTTACTTATTAGGTTTTGCCAAGAGGCTGACCTAAAATTAACCCTCAGTAGTACAAGTTATTTATTGGAAATTTAGATAAACATTTTGATAATACTTGTTATTGCTTTGTTTATTGCTTGTTTTAAAGTGTTTCCAACCACTAAAAGTAATTTATTGATAACTTAGATAAACATTGATAACATGTTAGTCTCCAGCCACCATAAGTAATTTATTGATAACATAGATAAATATTGATAACATGTGTTATTTGCTTTGTTTTTTGCTTGTTTCTACGGGCCTCCATCCACCATTTTGATACCCTATCTCATTGACTTTGTTTGTAATTTCTCTTATCACTTTAGCAGAATATGCTGCTTCTCGATTTGGCTTCAATAATTTTATTTCTACAATACATAAAAGCATTATTGCCCTTCTTTTTTGTCTCGAAAAAAGAGTGTAATGCTATAACTGCAGTTGGCCTCCTGGTAGAAAGCCTAGGTCAAAGAATTTGCATCCTCTTACAGTAATGGTTTCTTTAGTGCTTTTTTTAAACCTGATTAGGTTGCTGGCACCATACATAACCCTCTGTAGTTGCCTTTCGTGATATGCGTAGTGGGACGTAATGACATTTTAGGTGCAATTGACTTTTAAAATTCATTTTGTTTCTAAGATGGAATGTATCATATTGTGTTCTGCCTCTTATGGTCCAGTGCATACAACTTCAGTACACATTTTTAAATGGATTTTCTTCACATGGGGACATGATCTTGCTGAATCCAAACACATATATGTTTGTGCTGTAAACTGTGCCTCTAACCACTTTTCTACACCACCCGCCTGATGCATAATTACCCCTTGGCTCCAAGTGAAAATTGAAAAACGATGTCTTTATATGATGAGGTTGCTGGCCCCATGCACAACCCTTTTTAGTCACCTTATACAACATACTTGGTAGGAGGTTACAGTAGGCTTATTATTTTAAAACCAGTCACCACTTGGATGACAAATATACATATATATACACATATATGTATATATATGTTGCTTCGAATGCCCACAATGAGTAGGTCTACTGAAAAGGAAGTTAAGTAATGGGTTGCTGTAGCTTTCCTCACATCCCGAGTATGCTGATGAAGGTGGACCTGAGTCCTCCAGGCAGTTGTGCTATGCTTGGCTTCATCTGCATGTCATTTACTACTACGGGGATCACGTCGATCCTTCACCTCGTTAGCCAGGCTGCCATGAAAACAGCCTGTTTCCAGGGAGGGCTACAAGGAAGCTGAGGTGAGGCTCTTGGCCAGTATATTTTGCCTGACCAGACTTTAATCTTCCTCCTCTTGTGTGTGTATGTATGTGTGTGTAATATATATATATATATATATATACATGCACGCGCATGCGATTTAGGATAGGTAGTAAATGCCACACCAACTCTTAACATTGATAATTATGGATTGGCAGCTGTGCATCAATTCACATTCCAGTTGACCAAGAAATCATTACATAAATGAATAATAAATTAATAAAATAATTATAAATAGTTTGTAGATACTGTATATCATTCATTTTCATTAGTATGTTTTATTGTATAAACATATGATGCACCATTAGCACTTTAAAAATGCCATGAGAAGTTTTTTAAGTCAGTATATTATATAATGTATGACACGGGTCGGCTTGCCCAAAACTGCAATGTGTTCAATGTTAAGTTAGGTCGCGAAGCTATTATGGCCTCAACATCAGGCGGTTTTGTCCTGACAATGTGATGTGCTCTGTATTTGGATTATAGTGAGGAAGAATATGCGCTGGTCTGGTCATCAATCTCACTCTTTTCCCGAGTTATCTTGGATCAGTGGCAAAACTATTGGTTGAGACGACTTTAGGTAACTTGGGATGCAGACACCCTGGTCTTACCTCCCGTGAGATCAGGGGTCGCTTGAAACTTGCGGGGCTCGATCGCCCACAGTTTCCGTTATCACTGTGAGTGGCGAGTGCCTTAACCTCTTGACTACAGCGACCCCCAGTGTTCCATGCTGCTGTAACGAAGACTACATTCTGGAAAGAAAATGTCACAAACACGACACATAAGGCATATACTCAAAATTCTCCAGTTCGATCTCTGTAGTTCATGCAGGGAGCCTTGTGGTTTCACCCGCCCTTGTGATAGTTCTGCATAGAGTCTTTCTGGGTGTACCCCACTTTCTTTTGCCATAAGGTTTCCACATAATTGCTTGTAAAGGTGACTTGTTATTGTTCATCTGAAGCACATGCCCGGTGTATGCTCAACGTTTCTGCCTAATGACATTAGAAACATAATTTTAGTTAGACTGTACTTGCTCAATAGTCATGAATT
This sequence comes from Ariolimax columbianus, assembly GCA_036924085.1. Classification (NCBI taxonomy): domain Eukaryota; kingdom Metazoa; phylum Mollusca; class Gastropoda; order Stylommatophora; family Arionidae; genus Ariolimax; species Ariolimax columbianus. The sequence goes on from JAVGWX010000002.1 coordinate 110,286,473, forward strand.
CTTTCCATCCAATGCCTAATAGACGTCTAAGATATTTATTTTCAAATGCATTAAATCCATTTTCAAGCATCTTTGTCATTTTCCAGCTTTCACAACCATATGTGAGCACTGAGATGACATTAGAATCAAGTATCCTGAGCTTGGCATGTTTACCCAGTGATGTAGATCTCCAAATATTGGGTAACTGGTTGAAGACATTTGAGGCCAAGGCGATTCGAGGGAGAATTTCCTGTATAGCATCCCTATTCTGCGTCATTTTATTTCCTAAATAAGTGAAATGAAATTCTCAACATTCTGTTTCACTTGACCATTGAGCAGGACATTGGTCCATGTGAGTGTGAAATTCATGCTTTTAGTTTTAGTAGCATTATCTCAAGCCCTATCTGTTTGACTATGTTGCAGAGTTGGTCTATCTTTTCCTGCCCTTCTTCTATATTAGAATTCAGTAGTGCCAGATCATCTGCTAAATCCAGGACCTCTAGGGGCTTATCGTGTCCACTTAATGCCGAATTGGCTGTTGTATGTGGAAGTTTGCAGAACCCAATCTATTGCTACTCTGAATAGCAGAGGGATCATAACGCAACCCTGCTTCACACCTGTTTCAATCTTAAACCATTCAGCTTTCTCGACAGTGGGCCACACACAATACTGTGAATTAGTATATGGTGCTTTAATGACCCTTACAAACTTGGTTGGGAAGCCATAGGTGATGAGAATGTTCTTAAGTGATGGTTCGGTGTAGACTATTGAATGCCTTCTGAAAATCGATGAAGTTGATGAAGTGGCATTTGCATCTCTACGGATTATTCTAGAATTATTCTAATGGTGAAGATATGATCGATGCATGATTGCTGCGGTCAAAAAACCAGCTTGATCCTCCCATCTACTGCCTCTCTGAGTCTTCCTATCATCAAGCTACAAAGTACTTTCCCTAGCACTAATAACAGCATCACTCCATGCCAATTGTTGCAGTCTGATAGGTCTTTCTTCTTCGGAATTTTCACAATCATGCCATCTTTCCATTGATATGGTGGGTTCTCCTCCCTCCATACTCATTTACAATGAACAACAAGTGCGTAATAGTCGTGTCGTCAGCCATCTCAAGCATCTCACCAGCAATTCCATCTTTGCCAGTTACTTTGTGGTTCTTCAAGTTCTTGATATCCGATCAATCCCTGCAAGTAAAATCTTCACATGATATTGTAGTGGATATATAAATGTAATATATATTATAACATTTTTAACCACCACTGTTAAGTATTGTATATGTAAATACTTTTCTTGTTGTTGTAAGAGAGGAAAGAAGTCGCTGAATGAGCCATCGTCCCAGGTTGTGCTGAGTGTGGGTCAGCAGATTGAAGAAAGTATGGTTAAGTACAGCACGAGTGAGCCGAGGTGGGAGCAGAACTTCAGATTCATGCTACACAACCCTAACTACCAGAACCTGGATGTTGAGGTGAGGACTGGCCGTAGTAGTGCTACAGGTGTTGGTGGTGATAATGGTGGTGGTGGTTGTTGTGGAAGTGATGATAGTTGTGGTGATGATAGTGGTGATAATAGTGGTAGTTGTAATTGTGATAATGATGGTGATACCATCTGTGGTAGTTATGATAGGGGTGAGGATGAAGGTGGTAATAATGGTGGTTGTGAAGAATATGATAAGGATAAAGAGGATCATGGTGGTGATAGTGTTGATGGTGTTGTTTTCTTATTATGATTTCTTTCTGTAACTATTATCATTTTGGATGAGACTAGCAACCTCATCATGTAAAACAAATTGCTGCAGAAATTACCATAACAAGAGCACACAAAGTGTTTTGTCACAGGCTTCCTGTAAAGGGCCAGCTGTAACGGTGGCCCTATGCTTCAGAAGGAACCAAATAGAAAGGACAGAAACAATACAGTATCATTTACTTGATACTGATTTCCCATTTATTGATACTGATAAGATTCTAGATAAGAACATACTGATAACATCCTGGATAGAAACATACCTACATGCTGATAATGTGATAGAGCCATCTAGTTATTTACTGTCCTGGTCACGAGAACCTGTTTACACATAAATGTGATAGAGCTAGAATTCCTTTGTGACAGTATGTTAAACATTAAAACATGTAATACTTGACGTTAAGACTTCATTTATAGAAAAACACTACAAATTCTGCGAATAATAAAACAAGATATTCATTTATTACAAATCTATAGTTTATAAAATGGTTAAAACTAAACTAACTCATTAATAACTCAATCTTTCTATCTCAGGGAATGTTAGCATAAGCTTGAATGTAATTCCTGGATCTATAAACCCAGTTCGGTAGTCTAACCTAATATCTATAAAAATCTATACAAATCTTGTTTTACACTGATTAACTGCTATCTACTATGTAGTCACGTGTGCACTCTAGCAGTTGATCTCTGGAGGTCGTCAGTCCTGTGCTGTGCAATAATAGCTTCTTGCTATGCCTGTACAGGTGCTCCCTGAGGATTCAGGTTACAACTCCCTTTATCAGGGGGCTATCAGGCCGACCCACCCGACCTGAATCAAGTGAACGATCAATTTGTTCTCGACCTCAGCAGAACATCAAGAATTTTATCACCTCAGTTTGTTCTTCTCATATCGCTTCACAGGCAGTCAACTATTCTTACCAATGGGCAGTGGTGCAATGCCCCTGATATCTTAGTCTTAGTTGACCTGCACTTCTACAGTAGCATAAGCCCCTCTGCAGGTCCCATCTCTGATGTGAGCTGGATGTAGCCAGGAGGAGGATTTCCTGCTTAGCGGGCTAGGCTCGAGCAACTTATTACTCCACTATGTGGGATGGTTAACTGATGTGCGAGTCCATCTTAATAGACTCAAAACACTGAAGCAAAGTAGACCTGCAGCTTGTTAGGCGCAATCTATGTTGCTCTTAACAAACCACCTAACCATGGCCGGTTTTATGCCATGTCACACAGTTAGTTACCTCTTACGACATGCTCTCTGTGGGACAGTGGTGATATTCTTGTCCTTGTTATACACATAGACCCTGGCAAACCACTTGGGAACCACTCAGCCTTTGATATACAGTGAGATTATGTCCCTGTCCAGCTCTGTCTGCCTGTTTTTAGTGTTCCACTTTTATAGCCTCTTTAGCTCCGCCTAAACAAAGATGGGAGTAGTCACTAGGTACTCTCTTCTTTCCAAGTTGACTGGTCATCACTCAATCTTACTCAGCTACTTCCCTTTTGAACCCTCATGACTCTCATGACTTCTTGTGTCAGCCTGATGTCCAATTAATTGTTGCGTAAATCCTCCCTCTGCACTCTGGACTTCAGACACTACAACCAAAAGGGACGGACTATGCCCCCACCATTTTTTAGTTCATCGTTCTTCACGACACGTTGATCTCGCTAACTGGAGATGACGCGGGGTGAACTCTAACTGAACTGTTCCCATCTGAATGAGACATTCTATCAATGTCCCAACTAATTTTAGCTCCAGAGAATAAGCTGCTATAACCCCTATGCTTCCTGACAGATGATCCTGTTATATACTGCTGCCTGACACATAACCCTGTTACAATAACATCCTGGATAGAAACATATCTACATACTGATAATATCTTAGATAGAAACATACCTACATACCGATAACACCCTAGCTCAGTGCTTTTCAACCTGGGCGTTACCGCCCACTAGTGGATGATTTTAACTTTCAGGTGGGCGGTAGCAGAATAATTGCATGCTGTATTAAGAACATCAAAAATACGCAGACTCGGTGGACGATGACAGAATTTTCTTCAATTTAGATTTTAGTGGGAGCTAAGGAAAATTTACTCTCACAAAAGTTATAGATGTGGGCGCCAGGTATAAAAAGGTTGAAGAGTGCTGCCCTAGTTAGAAACATACCTACCAACTAACAACAAAGAATTTATAAAGCTGGCTGGCTGCCATTATCTTTATATGGTTTTATCGACTAAGACTGGTTAAGACAATTGATAAGATACAAACAAGTCACAACATCAGATTCACTCTCCATTGGATTCCAGGACATATAGACATATCAGGCAATGAGAAAGCAGACATATTAGCAAAATTAGAAGCAAATTTGGTTCAAATAAACACACCAGTCGAAATGCAGACAGTGAAACAAATACTTAAAAAACAACTTCAAATAGGAATGGCTGAACCAATAGACAGAAGAGCTTACTGGGCATGCCATGTATAAAGAAATGACATAAACAAAAATAACAGCATTAAAAATACTGCAATGCAGGAAGCAGGACAAAATATTCCAACTTAGGACAAACCACATTGTACTTAACAAATACATAATATAAACAAGTTAGACCCTACATTTATACAATCTTAACCTGTCACAGCTGCATTCATTCCTATGACACAGTACAACAATGCTTCTTGGTTGCCTTGGACTTGCCACAGACAGTAAAGTTATTGCTGGGCATCCAAACAATCACTGACACTTTAAACGGCTCTACTCCCCAGCTACAAAACACATGCAAGTTCTCCAACTTGACATTGAACACAGAAGGGCAAACAGCTCTGCAGACCTAGTTGTTGTTTCGAATACCCACAATGAGTAGGTTACTCTTATGTGCTTCTTGAAAAGGACGTTAAGTGACAGGTTGCAGTAGTTTTCCTCACATCCCTACAGGGATCACGTCAAACCTCACCTTGTTAGCCAGACTGTTGTCCTCGACAACATCCTGTTTCCAGGATGACCAACGAGGTGGTCAGGTGAGGGTCTTGGCCATTATATTTCTCCCAACCCTGGCTAAGATTCTCTGATCAGTGTGTTTTGCCTGGCCAGATGTTAGCCTCATCGCTCCGCAGACCTAGTTAAACAACAACAATAATATATCAACCTAGATCTATGTAAAAATAGGAGGATACAGTATAACAGATCACCGGAGTGGTACCTGGTGATGAAAGAAGAGAACCACTGTAACCTATGTCATAAAGGTGAATAAAGAGGGTGGTGCATTAGGCTAGCAACCTCATAATATAAAACAATTTATTACAAAAACCACCACTGCAAGACAGCAAATGAATGTTTTTATACAAGCTTCCTGTAAAGGGCCAGCTGCGGTGGTTGCTTTATGCTTAGTATGGAGCGAAAAGAAGACAGGAAGGAGTAGAAGTATAATGTATAACAAGCAAAACATGGCATAAGGACACAGTGAACAAGACGTCAGGGTTCAACCCACTCATAGATCACTGCTTTTGTCAGGGTCAGATAATCGGAGCTGTCCAAATACCTAATCCATCACCAAGTGACAACCCTGTAAAAACATGCTGCATTTGTGCAGCTTGGCTGAGAAAATAGGGATCAAAGACAAGATAAATAATAATAATGTTTGCCTAGGCATCTAGGGCCTGTTGCGTTGATCGACCACTACCATGTCCAACTACTGAGGTTTGTAGCCAAACCTCGTCCAAGGCTGAAGGAGAGACTGCTATCTGTCAGAGCCAAGTAGAACGGGGGCGTCCCTTCCCATGCCTCCAGCCGGCTGGTGGGAGACCATTGTTACATTTAGCTGACTTGGACATTATCTGGTGAGCCGGGAAAATCCCGATCCAGTCAGACCATGTGACCAAACAGAGACAAGATAAATGTAGATGTAAAATGTGTCATGAATTGAACTGGAAGGCTTAGATATCCCAGCCCTGCGGTAAACTTTGATACATCAAAATGAACAAAGAAGGTAAATTATATAGGGGGAGAATGTACTTCTTCTTCTTCTTCGTACGCTGTCAGACGTCAACTTGAATTTGTTTGAAGAAAGCAGCTGTCATCCTGAGGCTGTCGACACTGCCATAGAGCTTGTCTAGTGTTGCAACTGGTGATGGCTACATGTGCTTTCTCTGGTCCTCGTACATCGGGCAATTTTGCAGCAGATGTTCAGTGGTCATTTTCCCTGTGCCACACGAGCATTCGTCAGTGCCACCTATCTTCAATTTATTGAATAGATGGTACCTCAGTCTGTTGTGGCCTGTGCGGAGTCTGAAGACCACGACCTACTCTCTTCTGTTCAGCTGAGAGTAGGCATAATTTTTTGTGTAGTCAGTGTATTCTGTTTCCCATTTGGCCATGTATCTGGCCCTAATAAGTCTTTTGGACTCTTCGTAGGTCACACTAGAATCTGGTTGTGGTAGTCTAGCACCTTCTTTTGCCAGTCTGTCTGCCTCCTCGTTGCCTTGGATGTTACAGTGGGATGGAACAAACTGTACTACTATTCATTTTGGTGCGGACTGCTGGCATAGTTGACAGAGTACTGCTCTTAAATCATTAAGTTCAGTATTTTTCTGGCTTTTTAGTGCTGTGACAACGGCCAGTGCATCTGTAAATAGGACTATCTGGCTTTCATTGCTTTCACCTGTGAGCATTACTTCTGCTGCAGCCTTCAGTGCCTCTGCCTCCACTCTGAAATTACTTGAGAATTTTCCAGTTGCCACTGACAGTGTTATTTTTCTACCATTTGGTAGGCTCAGGAATTCCCCTGCTCCTCCATTCTGTGTTGTGTTTGTTACAGAACCGTCGGTGTATGCATGGGTCCAGTTCATGCTTGGGTAGTTTTCCGCTATGTACCTCAGGGTTATGTCTCTTCTTTCTTTTTCAGTCTGGCTGTTCTTGTTTCCAATACCTGGTATATTTTCTACCACCTCCAGAATTATATTCTGCTTCCATGTGGGTTTGCGAACAGTAGGGATGGGCTTTGGTGTTGTTACGGTGTTCATAGGGTCTTCGCTCATTTTTTCTTTTATCTATTTCTGCAAAGTTTCTCCGCTTTAGTTTCCCATTTCCAAATCTATTTAGTCTCTGATGCATTGGATGGTCTGTCAGTCTTCTGAGTTTCTCTGCTTGCTGCTGGGCTTTGCAGTCTCTTTTGTCGGTCATCGAGTGCAGATTTGTAATCTTTTCAAGTTCTATAATTGGTGTTGACTTCATGCCTCATGTTATAACTCTCATGGCTTGGTTTAGAAGTTTGCTAATTTTATCAAAGTTCGCCTTTGCTGTTGTTGTCCATGTCGCAATGCCATACTCGAGAACTGGTCTCACTCTTCCGGTGTAGTTTCTTTAGTATACTTTCGTCTGCTCCCCAGCTTGTGCCAGCAAGTTTCCTCATGATTGCCATTCTTTGTCTGGCTCTCATTCGGTTTCTCTCGATCTGACTTTTCCATGTTATGCGACGATCAAATGTGACTCCCAGGTAGTTTGGGTTGTCGTTTGGCCGCAGATATTTGCTGTTTAGACTTATTTTGGTGTTCTGTGGTTTATTTGAAAGCGAGAATATCGTACATGTTGTTTTTTCCTGATTTATTTTGACCAGCCATGAGTTCACCCACTCCTCCAACGATGTTAGGGCCTGCTGTATCCGATTGGTTGCTATGGTGAGATTTTTTTCAGAGGTCCACATAGCCAGATCATCTGCAAACGAATATTCTCTGTGATGTTGTTTATATACACCAAGAAGAGTATGGGTGACAATACTCCTCCTTGGGATACTCCTTACTCCAGTGTCACCTTTTTGCTCATCTGCCCTTGTACTTGAACTCTGGCTGTTCTGTTTTCGAGGTAGTGGATGATCCATCTGTACATTTTCCCACAAACTTCACTTCTTCATAGCTTGACTTTAAGTCCCTCTTTCCACACCTTGTCAAATGCCTTCTCTAAATCCACCCAAACCGCTACTGTGTGCTTTTTCTCCTGGTAAGCATCCTCTATTTCCTGGACTATGAGAGTGATCTGGTTCTCAGTGGATCTGTGCTGTCTAAAACCTGCTTGCTCCCCTGGTGCCATCTTGATGTTGTCGTGGCTCTTTTTGTTCTTCACTTAAATCTGTATGCTTGTCTGTAGGGACATCAATGTGGTTTGCTCTGGCATAATGTTCTATAAAGGCGTTTGCTTCTTTTTTTCTGGTAAGCATGTTGTCTCCCTGCTTGATGGTAATTTATTTATTTGATGGTGTTTCGTCGTTCATGGCTCTGACTAAATTCCATAGTTTGTTCCCTTCTTTATCAATATTGAGGCTTTCTGTTTTTTTTTTTCCAACTGTCCCTTGTTATTTGTTTCAGTGTTCTTTTGTATTTTGCAGTGATGGCCTTGAGGGCGATATTTGCTTCCATAGATTGCTCTATCTCTGCGATGTCCCTAGCATTTGAGACTTCATCCTCTGCTTTCTGCAGTTTATGATTCCAATATGGCTTGTAGTTTTTCCTTGCCCCTCTTGGGATGGTTTCGGTGGCTGCTTGCAGTATTGCTTTGCTTAGGCTTTCCACCATAGGTTTCATATTGTTATTTCGTGTGTTAATAGTTTTACACAGTCCATATTTCAGCATTGCAAATCTGTCCCAGTCGGCTCGTCTATAGTTCCAACGTGGCAGCGGTTATGTTTCCTGGGGGCCTACTTCCATATCAATTTGTAGCCTAATTGGCCGGTGGTCGCTACTTGCCAATTGGTCGAGCACCTGACGATCTATTTTGTGGTGAATATTCCCTGTGGAGAAGGCCAAATCTGGAGTGGAAGTGGTTTGCCATGTTCTAGAATAGAAGCTAGGGCTGTCGTCCGGCCTATTGATAAGATAGAGATTTGTGTCTATCTCCCAGTCTTCCACTTCATCACCTCTGCTGTCTGTATCTGAATATCCCCATCTCTCCGAGTGACTGTTGAAGTTTCCAACCACTAGGCAGCTGGAGTCCTTGATTTCCATACTCGAGAGCGACAGGTCTTTGTTCGGTGGGCCATACAGGTTGAATATACGGGTTTTCATTTCCTGTGTCATTATGTCGACTCCTACAATTTCTGCTTGTCCCGTGTGATTTACAGATACTGCGCTACTTGGTATGGGAGAATGTACAACCTGTTTCTCCTGTTCATAAACCTTTGAAAATAAACTTACTTTATTTGTGTGTTCTTTGCTACACTACCAAAGCAAGATGTTTATTTTGTATTCTTTTATCCCTTTATTGAAACTAAAAGCCCTCTATTGATACGGTCTGGCTAATATTGAACGGGTGCTGGAAATAGACCCTCTGAAGACAGGTCAGTTTTACCCTACTAATGACAGGGCTTTGCTACGGTAATCCTGCTAAGCCTGAGAGGAGCCGCAGACATTTGGTTCACGTACTAGGCGGATAAGCCAACGGTGCGAGGTGAGGGATTACGGCCGAACGCCTCTAAGCCAAAAATCCCACCCAAAAGCAGCCCAGCACGAATGCAAAGGGAGGCTTCGACATGGTGGGGACCTGGGGGCCACGCTCCAGCCCCGCCCGGTCAAGCCGCAGAATGAGGTCTCTGCCGTCCGCTGATAAAAGCGGGCGGGAAGCTGCTCGATATTCACCCCATACGGCGATGAGGAATGAAATCATTTGTAGAAGACTTAGTTCTCGGTCGGGTGCCCTAAGCAGTAGATCAGCTACCTCACTGCGAACTGCTGAGACTCAACCCTTGACCATGAGATATGTCCGCTCCCTAGGCGGACAACATCTCCGTGCAAGACTAGGCTTGTCACCTGGTCAAATGCACTATTTCGAGAGGAATCACAGGTCGCTGACATTTGGTCCACGTGCTTGGCTGATAAGCTACCATCTGAGGGATTACGGCCGAACGCCTCTAAGCCAGAATCCCGCCCAAAATCTCAGCACCGCTGAGATGGGAGGCTACGACATGGCTGGGGCTTGTGTCCCGGCCCGATCGAGCCGCAGGAATGCACCTGGTGAAATGCACTCCTTCCTCGCTCTTTGCATCTGTCTGCTATCAGTCATTCCAATGGACGCAGAAGAGATGCAGTCCAGCGGACATTGCACCTCCTGTCCTATGGTGACAAGCTCCCGGGTGGCGGGGAATGCTAGGCGTACCATCACTGCAGATGAGCCGAGAAAATAAAGCAAGCAAAAAGATACCTCACTCATATGCATATGCTACGTTTCTGGCAGGACGTGACGATCCTGGGAAAAAGTCACACTGGACTGCCTCTCTTCCGGGATAGTACAAACTAGTACATAGTCCATCATATCATTGCCAAACGCTATAGACACGAGTAGGGTGGACTCGATAGTCCTGCAAGACAACTTCCCAAGAGAGACAACTCTGACCAAAAACAACTGCTGCCTTGCAGTTAGGCTGGGGACAGCCAAAGGCTAAGGAGGGCAACACGACAGAAACGCCTGTTGAAATCGGATGCACTGAGCCACTGGCTAACAAATTAAATCAGTGCAACGTAAATATCGCTGTAAACAGCGTACGATGAAGAAGAAGATCCCCTGTGTTGTATGCGAAAGATGGGGTCAACGCCAGGTGCTAATTGCAACATATTAATGAAGACTGAGCCACGTCGTGTACTTGAAAAGAGACTATTGCAGCAACTTGGTCAACAATGTAGGAATCACGACTGTGTTCCCTGTAATTGTGGGCCTACTAAGAAGCCTTGCTTTGCAATACAGCCAAGAAGGCCCCCATCTTCATTAGTATGTCTCAAAATGTAAGACAAGGCAAAACTCACATCTTTCACAGCATGGTTATTCCTGCCATGGTATATGGCTACGAGATATGGAATCTACAAAAAGCAGATGCAGAGACTTTCAATCAAACCCCAAAATACCAAATTAAGTTTAAATGGCAAATTCCTGCAGCCAAACGACAACCCAAACTATCTGGGAGTCACATTTGATCGGCGCATGACATGGAAAAGTCAGATCGAGAGAAACCGAATGAGAGCCAGAGAAAGAATGGCAATCATGAGGAAACTTGCTGGCACAAGCTGGGGAGCAGACGAAAGCATACTTAAGAAACTGTACACTGGAAGAGTGAGACCAGTTCTCGAGTATGGCATTGCGGCATGGACAACAGCAGCAAAGGCGAACTTCGATTAAGTTAGCAAACTTCAAAACCAAGCCATGAGAGTTATAACAGGAGGCATGAAGTCAACGCCAATTGTAGAACTTGAAAAGATTACAAATCTGCAATCCATGACCGATAGAAGAGACTGCAGAGCCCAGCTGCAGTCAGAGAAACTCCGAAGACTGACTGACCATCCAATGCACCAGAGACTAAACAATTTGGGAAATGGGAAACTAAAGCGGAGAAACTTTGCAGAAATAGCCAAAGCAAAGATGCACGAAGATCCCATAAACGCACTAACAACACCAAAGCCCATCACTACTGTACGAAAACCTACCTGGTGGCAGGATATATTTCCAGAGGTGGTAGAAAATATACCAGGTATTGGAAACAAAAACTGCCAGACTGAACGGAGGGGCACGAGCATTCCTGAACCTACCAAATGGCAGAAAAATAACACTGTCATTCGCTACTGGTAAGTACACAAGCAATTTCAGAGCGAAGGCAGAGGCACTGAGGGCGGCAGTGGAAGAAATGGTGACACATAAAGAAAATGAAAGCCATATAGTCCTGCTTACAGATGCTATCGCCGTAGTCACAGCGCTAAAATGTCAGAAAAACACTGAGCTTAATGACTTAAGAACAGCACTCTGTCAACTATGCCAGCAGTCCGCACCAAAAAGGGTAGTGGTACATCACACTGCAACATCCAAGGCAACGAGGAGGCAGACAGACTGGCAAAAGAAGGTGCAAGACTACCACAAACAGATACTAGTATGACGTACGAAGAGTCAAAACGGCTTATTAAAGCCAGATACATGACCAAATGGGAAACCGAACATACTGGTTACACCAAAAACGATGCATATTACCAGCTGAACAGAAGAGAGCAGGTCGTTGTCTTCAGACTTCGCACTGGCCACAATAGACTGAGGTACCACCTATTCAACAAATTGAAGATAGGTGGAACCGACGAATGCCTGTGTGGTACCGGGAAAATGACCGCTGAACATCTGCTGCAGAACTGCCCGACATACGAGGATCAGAGAGAGCAGATGTGGCCATCACCAGTGGAACCACAAGACAAGCTCTATGGCAGTGTCGACAGCCTCAGGATGACCGCCGCTTTTTTCGAAAAAATAATGGTTACTGTCTGACTGCGTACGAAGAAGAAGAAGAAGAAGAAGATGCAGAGAAACTCCTGAGTTACTCAAAAAGCGATGAAGCGAAGAATATCAACAGTCTCTCTATGGGATCAAATTCACACAACAAAAATCTGACGCAAAACCACTTTCAATGATGTAGTAAATGCTGCATTGTTAAGAAAATGCAGATGGTCTGGGCATTAGGTATGTACGCATGAAAACAGACAGGTACAAAAAGAGACATTCTGATGGTCCTACAACTTTGAACGTCAATGCAGACGTCCACAAATGAAATTGAGAGATGGCCTGAGTAAAGCCCTTGATCTAACATGGTACTCCAAAGTATAGGACTGAAATGAGTGTTGAACTACATTTGTCTACCTGGCATCACACACTTGATATGCCAGATTTTACCAGGATTAAAGATTGCAGGTACAGAATGTAAGAAGAATCACTACAACCTGCTAGCAGAGGAAATTAGTTAAGAGTGAAGACCACTGCAAGAGTGGTTCTACAAACAACAATAACAACAACAAATATCTTGATTATTTATGACTTGTGAGTGTGTGTGAGTTGATGTCTTAGCAATTACAATGATTACTCTACCCATATAATCCTTGTCTTTAATTGTAACTCTCAATATGGTAAAATAAATGAACAAATCTAGTTACCAAACCTTTTGATATATTTGCTCAAGGTTGTGGATGCAAAGTCCAAGAAAGTCATTGGACATACAATCATCAAGGTGAAGCATTTACTAGAGTCTGAGGACATGGTGATGGACCAGAAGTTCCGCATAAAGACCAGTAATCCAGACAGCTATTTGCAGATGAGGTTGTGTCTTAGGGTAAACAAAACAAAAGCTTTCAGTTTGGTTCATCTCGTAACCCATCAGGCCGTTGGGGCACACTTGAAGATACTCCCACAATCCCACCCCATCTCTCTTTGTCTGCTGCCATCAGTCGTGCCTTACTTTGACGAAGGTTTGACCACTCAGTGATGTTGTCTGCCCATTTCTTACTTGGACATCCCCATCCTCTCTTTCCTGGTATGAAACCATGCAGTAATGAATTTGTTGTTCTGTTGGACCTTGTGACGTGCTCATACCAAGACAACTTTCGCCTTTTGATAGCTGTGAACAGATTATCAAAAGGCCCAATTGTGTTTTCCACTCTTTGTCGTATTTATACGTTCGTGACACGATCCTTATATGTAACATTTAAGAGTCTTCTAAAGCACCTCATTTCCATCGCATGTATTCTGCACTGGATATCTACAGTAATGATCCAAGTCTCATAGGCATACAAAAATATTGAATGCACACATTAGTCTAACGTTTATGCTGATGGTGAGCCACTTATCCTGCCATATAGGTTTCAAACGCATAAGTGAGCACATGAGCTGCAGCGGTCAGCGACCCATAGCTGACTGCTAGCGTCAGGGCCAGTGAACCAGAGCTGCCAAGACCCTTCTACACCTCCACGCGGTGATCCTGGATAACAGGCTGCAACAGAGCAGACTGGCTAAGTAGAAGGGATTGAAGAGGGAATGCTGACCCGGTACTCAAAAAACTGCTTGCTGAAGACGGATGTGTTGGACTGAAAAGTGGAAATATCGCAGTCAAGCTGTAAACTACGATACAGCGCAATCCGTTCTCTAGACTACATTCTGCTACTTAGGCCCTTGTTAGGATTTGGTAGTGGGAAATTGAGAACGAACAAAGCCAAGCCAAACGCGTAAGCGTCGCTGTTGTCTGTGCTATTCTGGCAATTATCTCAGGCAGCAAGCCCTCGTCAGTGATCCGGGATACTTGTACAACTTTGAGTTCCTGACTATTTGCTTTTATCACAGATGTGTTATTAGTCATCAGCTTTGTTTTATCTGCATTTATCTCCTTGCTATAGCTCTGCGCCGCTCTGTCCAATCTACTAATCATCTCCTGGAGTTCCATTTCCGTGCCGCCAGACCATCTATATCAGCTGCAAATTGTAGGTTTCCCTGCAGTATTAATTCTCATTTCCTGGTCCATGGGATTATAGAGTTGAAGGTTAAATGCAGCTAGCAGCTACCACACAGTGTCATCAGTTCCTCAATCAAAATATATTTGGCTCCTTGTGAAGCATCTGTCTTCAACAAATACACATTAAGTCAACAAATGTTGATCTACCCATATCTATTGAAGTTTTTGAGGCTCAGTTTCTGCAGGATGAGACAACCAGATCAATGCTCAAACCTTCTTAGTCACCTCTTACTATATGCCTGGCAGGTTACAGTATTCTTTGCTCCAATTTTGAGCGTTTGTTATTTTTATCTTTGATAGAAAAAAAAATCTAGGCCTTTCCATGGTTAATATGGTAGCACATATTACCAGCACTATTTTCTTCTATTATTTATGTCATACCTCAGATTATCGGACATAATTTGCACATAATACTAACACTCATTCCTTCTATTACTCATGTTATACCCCAGTTTATCAAACATATTGCACATAATACTAACACTCATTCCTTCTATTACTCATGTTATACCCCAGTTTATCAAACATATTGCACATAATACTAACACTCATTCCTTCTATTACTCATGTTATACCCCAGTTTATCAAACATATTGCACATAATACTAACACTCATTCCTTCTATTACTCATGTTATACCCCAGTTTATCAAACATATTGCACATAATACTAACACTCATTCCTTCTATTACTCATGTTATACCCCAGTTTATCAAACATATTGCACATAATACTAACACTCATTCCTTCTATTACTCATGTTATACCCCAGTTTATCAAACATATTGCACATAATACTAACACTCATTCCTTCTATTACTCATGTTATACCCCAGTTTATCAAACATATTGCACATAATACTAACACTCATTCCTTCTATTACTCATGTTATACCCCAGTTTATCAAACATATTGCACATAATACTAACACTCATTCCTTCTATTACTCATGTTATACCCCAGTTTATCAAACATATTGCACATAATACTAACACTCATTCCTTCTATTACTCATGTTATACCCCAGTTTATCAAACATATTGCACATAATACTAACACTCATTCCTTCTATTACTCATGTTATACCCCAGTTTATCAAACATATTGCACATAATACTAACACTCATTCCTTCTATTACTCATGTTATATCCCAGTTTATCAAACATATTGTAACACTTACTACGATCACTCATTCCTTGTATTACTTATGTTAAAGCTAAAATTTTCAACCAAATTCTTACAATCAGCCCAATTAGTTCTGTTTAACTTGTTAACTATATTCTTAGTCTAATTAGGTAGGTGAAAAAAAGTTATTGCCCATCATGAAGTGATGATGGCCACAACATTAGACGGTGTTGTCTTAATAATGTGATGTGCACTGTATTTGGATTACAGTGAGGAAGAACATGCACTGGCCATCAATCTCACTCTTATCCTGAGTTACCTTGGATCAGTCGCAAGACTATTGGTCGAGACGACTGGAGGTAACTCGGGATGCAGGCACTCTGGTCTTACCTTCCGTGAGACCAGGGATTGCTTGAAACTTGCGGGATTCGATCGCCCACCGTTTCCGTTCATCACTGTGAGAGGCGAGTGCCTTAACCTATTCACTACAGCGACCCCCAAATTAGGTATTTGGTAGGTAGAAAGTCTGTTGAGGTAACTATGTAACGTAATGCCAACTATCCATGATCATGTTGAGTGGCTGAGACCCAGGCTGCATGTAGCGAGGATGATGTCTTGATTTGACCTAACCAGGGGGTGCATGAACGACCGCAAATCATGGATCATGATGGAATATTTCATTTCCCATCCTTGATGTCCATGGCTTGCTTTAAAAGCTGATGGGCAGAGATGTCCTCATCACATAAAGCAAATCCAAGACAATAATTAAAGCCAACTTCAGGGGATAATGAGCTGATCAACACCCTGACTTCCAAAAATAAGACAGCTACTTTAATTTAACTAGAGAAGAGCAAGTCATCATCTTCAGACTGAGAACTGGGCATAACAGACTCAAGGACCATCTTTACAACAATATGAGGATTGGAACAGAAGCCAAGCCAAGTGTGCATGTGGGGAGCATACCATGACTGGATCACATCCTACAAAGCTGCATGCTCACGCAGGAAAAAAAAAGAACAATACTGGTCTTGCGAGACAGAAATGAGACAGGACAGAAGCTGTGTGGAGATAAATCAGCTTTACAAGCAACAGTGTCCTTTTAAGTGAAACAGGGACCTTGATCTGAGGGTGAACAAAGAAGATCACTTCGAGTGACAGAGACAAAGCCAGAATGATGCTGTAGATTCTACACTCTTGAGTGTGCTGGAAAGAATAGTAAACTGAGTTGGTAAATTTAGAGGTAGAATCAGACAAGTCTTATGAGAATCGTCGGTTGTATATTTCATAGACATCAGTTCTTGATGATCTGCTGAATTGACAACAAACAAAGGTGTAAGAGAAACGCCTAAAAGAGCAGTCATATAGACTCTTGACAACTGCTCATGTCAGGTTACATTGGAAAACGTCTGAACCAAAATTGGTCTAGCCTCCTGAGATAGAAAGTGAGGTGTACTTTAAGACTCCTCAGGTATCACACCCACAAACTTTGTTGAGATTCTTTGATCTCACAGTGCAGTTCCGACAACAGAAATTAGCAGACCGTCACAGACCAGCCTCTTTGCCAACTGCCGAAGTGCACTACGAGACCACGAGATTAGATAGTTAAAGTCTAGGTGAAATTTGTAGATAATATAAGAAGTATAGGATACATGTCAGAATTGGGTGATAGGTCCAGGTGTCCCAATGAGCTCATGCTGACATCCCCTGAGTTAGAAACAGTTAGTCAAAGTTAGTTTAGTTTGATAAAGTTGTAAATGACTAGATTTGTAATAAATGAATTATCTTGTGTTTTATTATTCACATAAGTCTTAGTGTTTGCTATATTGATGTTGTGTAGAAAGAATAAGTCTTAGTGTTTGCTATATTGATGTTGTGTAGAAAGAATAAGTCAGTGTTTTCTATATTGATGTTGTGTAGAAAGAATAAGTCTTAGTGTTTGCTATATTGATGTTGTGTAGAAAGAATAAGTCAGTGTTTTCTATATTGATGTTGTGTAGAAAGAATAAGTCTTAGTGTTTGCTATATTGATGCTGTGTAGAAAGAATAAGTCTTAGTGTTTGCTATATTGATGTTGTGTAGAAAGAATAAGTCTTAGTGTTTGCTATATTGATGTTGTGTAGAAAGAATAAGTCTTAGTGTTTGCTATATTGATGTTGTGTAGAAAGAATAAGTCTTAGTGTTTGCTATATTGATGCTGTGTAGAAAGAATAAGTCTTAGTGTTTGCTATATTGATGTTGTGTAGAAAGAATAAGTCTTAGTGTTTGCTATATTGATGTTGTGTAGAAAGAATAAGTCTTAGTGTTTGCTATATTGATGTTGTGTAGAAAGAATAAGTCTTAGTGTTTGCTATATTGATGTTGTGTAGAAAGAATAAGTCTTAGTGTTTGCTATATTGATGTTGTGTAGAAAGAATAAGTCTTAGTGTTTGCTATATTGATGTTGTGTAGAAAGAATAAGTCTTAGTGTTTGCTATATTGATGTTGTGTAGAAAGAATAAGTCTTAGTGTTTGCTATATTGATGCTGTGTAGAAAGAATAAGTCTTAGTGTTTGCTATATTGATGTTGTGTAGAAAGAATAAGTCTTAGTGTTTGCTATATTGATGTTGTGTAGAAAGAATAAGTCAGTGTTTTCTATATTGATGTTGTGTAGAAAGAATAAGTCTTAGTGTTTGCTATATTGATGTTGTGTAGAAAGAATAAGTCTTAGTGTTTGCTATATTGATGCTGTGTAGAAAGAATAAGTCTTAGTGTTTGCTATATTGATGTTGTGTAGAAAGAATAAGTCAGTGTTTTCTATATTGATGTTGTGTAGAAAGAATAAGTCTTAGTGTTTGCTATATTGATGTTGTGTAGAAAGAATAAGTCTTAGTGTTTGCTATATTGATGCTGTGTAGAAAGAATAAGTCTTAGTGTTTGCTATATTGATGTTGTGTAGAAAGAATAAGTCTTAGTGTTTGCTATATTGATGTTGTGTAGAAAGAATAAGTCTTAGTGTTTGCTATATTGATGTTGTGTAGAAAGAATAAGTCTTAGTGTTTGCTATATTGATGTTGTGTAGAAAGAATAAGTCTTAGTGTTTGCTATATTGATGTTGTGTAGAAAGAATAAGTCTTAGTGTTTGCTATATTGATGTTGTGTAGAAAGAATAAGTCTTAGTGTTTGCTATATTGATGTTGTGTAGAAAGAATAAGTCTTAGTGTTTGCTATATTGATGCTGTGTAGAAAGAATAAGTCTTAGTGTTTGCTATATTGATGTTGTGTAGAAAGAATAAGTCTTAGTGTTTGCTATATTGATGTTGTGTAGAAAGAATAAGTCTTAGTGTTTGCTATATTGATGCTGTGTAGAAAGAATAAGTCTTAGTGTTTGCTATATTGATGCTGTGTAGAAAGAATAAGTCTTAGTGTTTGCTATATTGATGTTGTGTAGAAAGAATAAGTCTTAGTGTTTGCTATATTGATGTTGTGTAGAAAGAATAAGTCTTAGTGTTTGCTATATTGATGCTGTGTAGAAAGAATAACTAGAAGAAGGGAGGTAGGCCACTATGCGTCATGGAGAAAGTGTGGGTGTAAGAGTATAATAGAAGTATCTGGGAAACTATTACATGATAGTTTAGATTGGTTCTCGTGAGAAGGATTAGTCTATTATAACACTTCCATAGGTAAATTGAATTTTTTTTATCAGGCACTTTGTAAAACCAAGCGCATTGTAAAGATTAATTAATTCTGGGAGGAATTGACGCTGAGAGCTGAAAATAGTTGCAATGACCCGGTAATTTAAGACAATGATCTGTGCAAATTTCATGCAGCTAGAGCTTGCTGTTGCCAAATATTTAGCAAGATGGGCAAACAGTCCCCTGTATTTTGTGTTTTATGTATTAGATATTTCCCATGTTGATGTATATAATGCCATCTCTAATGATATTGAACCATTCTGTATGTCTTCCAGATCCTGACATCAAACTTTAACCCTGATTACATTGACGATCTTGAGACACTGATCTCTGAAGATATTGCTGTGAAGGGCACACCGGTAGACAAAAAGCGAGGAGACAGCATCCAAACTTCTACGACAACAGAAATTCACCCATATACTGTTATTAATGAGGTTAGTTGGTCACTTAGTTTAATCTAGCTGCATATTCCCCCCCCCCCTCCCTTTCATTCCCCCAGCTACACATCTCTTATGATGTATCAACATCACTGCCCTGTGGGCAAACACATAGGTGCACAGACAGACTCTTCCAGCAAGTGACCAAGAATATGCTGACGATTTCTGTACTTGTACATGTACTTAATTCTCACAGGTGCCTTTCCCTGCTTGACCTTGGTCAGGGCCACCTATTAGGTGATTACATCACTACATTCCAAACCAACCAACTGCAAGGTCATAAAAGATTAATAAATTGAATACACACCGACTTGAGCAGTTGACAGCTCATACATTATACCATCAAAATCATCATCATGCTCACTTGTTCACTCCAGCAGGAGCATGGAACCAGCACTGTACAGGGCCTCACTTCAGGAAGCCTGATTAAAACCATTCTTCTCTTTTTTTGTTGTTGCTTGAAAATGTAATGTCAATATCTGCAATGTTGTTCATTGTATAAATGTCACTGTGTTTTGTAGTTCACATAGTAGTAGATAACGTTTATCTTCCAGTGTTGTTTCTCTGGACCAGTGGGTTTTTCTTATTATTCAGGGCAGTTCTGCAGTATGTGCTCTGTAGTCTGGGGTGCCTGTTCACATGGCTGAGTTGCCAATCTTCAATTTTGTATACATGTGGCTGCAGAGATGGTTGTATCCTGTTCTGAGGTGCAATACAACAGTTTGCTCTTGTCTGTTAATATTATGGTAATTGTCTTGTATTAATGTTGGAGGCTCTCTGATTTAATCATTTTTTTGTTCTGGTGGTATGTAATTGGTACATTCGATTGCTTGTCTTCAGCAACATCCTTTGCCAGTTGATCTGCTCTCTATTTTCCCGGTATTCCACAATGAGATGCTATCCTCTGCAGGACAATCTTACACTGATTACTCAGTTCAGACAGTATTAGCAGTAAATGTTCTCTGATAGAGATGGTTTCTGTTGCACGTTGGCTTACAAGATTAAGTTACTATTTCCATTTGTCTTTTACCACTTACATTGTACGATATAGTGGTTCTAGTTTGTTATCATCAGTAAGTATCTATTTTGTCAATAAATTTCTGGGAAAATTCTGGGCTTGCAGTGGGTTGGACAAGATTACAAACAAAGGTTTATGGGAGATAGCAGGACAGAGACATGTGGACCAGGAAATCTTCGCCAAAAAGTGACACTTGGTAGGTCACACACTAAGAAAGCCCTAAGCTAGTATCACCAGGCAATCTTTGTCATGGAACCCTTAGGGAAAAATAGGCAAAGAAAGGCCAAAGAACACATGGAGTAGAGCCTTAGAGTTCGATACAAGAAAAGCAGGAAGAAGCTGGAAAGAACTGGAAAAAATATAACATGACACGTTTGCTTAAAGAGGGTTTGATGATGGCCTATGTACCTCAAGATGATAAGGGTGAAGAAGAAGGGGTTCATGTATCCAAATGAGGAAGTAAGACTAACCAAAACTCTACAAGTAAATCCTCTATTGCTTCTTCTAATACCCAGGAAAACAAGCTGTTTGCTCTTTTATTTCTCTATTTTTACAGCATTCTCTCACACAAAGCTACTTAATGTTCACCATACTTTCAGTATGAATGAATGTTGGGATGTGTAGTGTCATTAGTTGGAAAATGTTCAACCATAGTGTGGTTAGACTGTACTGTTAGTTCCCTCTTATGACATGCTTTTAGTGTGACAGTGATCATATTCTTGTCTCTGACACACACATAGAGTCTACTAACCTAAACAGATTAGACTGTACTGTTAGTCTCCTCTTACGACATGCTCTCAGTATGACAGTGGGCATATTCTTGTCTCTGTCACACACATAGAGTCTACTAACCTAGACAGATTAGACTACAGTGACACCCCAACTTACGCATAGGTTATGGATTTATGTCAGTTATGTAACTTGCATTTTGCATTAGTCGAATTTGTAGATTACTTAAGTGTAACTCCATAAAAAAACCGCAATATTTCACAAGATAAAAAAAAAACTTATTTTTTTTAAAACCGACATTAGAGTCGTCATGCTTGTCATGGATGATAGGGCAAATTTTAGTCTGTAAGTGGCTGTTCAATCTGTTATGTTCTGTTCTCGTGCAGAACAGGATGACTTGCTCCACTTGATCTAGGCAGTAATAGTTTCTCATTTGATTGTCTTTCCACTTTTGGCTTGCATAAGGGTCTTCTTATCCTGCTTGTGTTGCTCCCTATTTTGCTAACTTGTCTTGTCTCTCGTTTCCTGGTATACCACAATGTGCTTGGTCTTTCTTCTTTGTCTTATTCTGCGTTCGTTATCAATCTCCCACTACTAAACCCTGAACAGAGCTTTGTAAGTGGCAGGATGTAGTCTGGAGAACGGAATGCGTTGTTTCACTATTTTTCAGCTTGACTGCGACATTTGTACCTTTCGGTACAACACATCCGTCTTCGGCGGTTAGTCTTTCTAAAAACTCTTACAGTTTATCTTTCTTGAGGGCTTGCAGAACCGAAATTACATCTGTGAGGAATACAAACTGCTGACATTGGTTTGTTGTGTTATTATTTCAACAGCACATGTTTGTTGGTTCACGTTTAGCTCCATTCATACCTGCCTTGATTGAAGAAACTTCTTGTCCTTCAGTCTACTGTCATGTAATGGCATTTGCGCATGTCTTTTAATTAGTGTTTAGGTTCATTTATCTGGCCTCAGATAAAGAAGAACTTTCCCTTCAACCCAATGCCATGTTTGGGTATTAAATGTGTTTGCTTGTTGGAATTTAGTTCCATATAGTGTTGCATTTATCTAGCCTCAGAGTGAAAAGCATTTTTTAGCATTGCTGAATACTTAGCACAAACAAAGAAACAATAGCGGACGTTAAGACAATATTTGAGACACTCGGAAAACGTCTTTGCGATCATTACTACTTTGTTTGCAGATTTCTGGCCTCAGAGTTTCCTCCAATTTCTCGGCACACAAAGAGTCAGGGGTCAATGTTTTTTTAAATGTTAGTGTACACAGCTGACTCTTTCAAATGTGTTGTTGTTGGATTCTGTTTAGCTGTTCAGGGGATTATCAGATGTGTGAGTTGTGTAGCAGAGTCCAGGTTTCCACTGGGGTTATTCTATCTAGAATGTTACCACACTCATCCACATAATTCACGATCACACACAGCAAATAACATAGCACGCAGCAGGTGGCATATTTATTATATTATACTCGTACAACAACTATTAAAGTGAGTGCAATGAAATTACAAACAACACAAGAAATACATCTTATCTAAATAGATACACAGAGTTTATATGCATAAGCTATTTATGTTGCCCTAGACTAATCCAACCCTGTTCTAGCACACACTCCCCTCCCCTTATCTGCACCCTCAACACACTTTCAAAAACTCATCCTCACGTTTGTATTCTGTGATACTCAGATCCCCTCAGGCGGGTGATCTTGACATAACACATTCAATCTATTCAATGTAAACTCACATATGATCACACACTCAATCGATCTGCGTATACACCCACTCTGGAACATACATCGTTCCCTCTGTGTCTGCACACCACACACACATCCAGATCTCTCCTAGGCGATCTATACACTCGCGTAACTTTTCAGAACATACATCGTTTACAAAGGTGTCCTGCACGTACAACACACATTCAGATTACCTCTAGACACAGGGCGCTCAACACACACCTTATAGAGCGACTGGCCAAGACTCGAAGGCATATGCTGGTTCAGCAACCCTGTTCTATTTTACTAACTTTTTTAAAACAGCCTATCAATCACTCTTCTATTAAGTCGACGAGCTAAACAGACTTCTAGCTAAATTCTCTCTCTCTCTCTCTCTCTCTCTCTCTCTCTCTCTCTCTCTCTCTCTCTCTCTCTCTCTCTCTCTTTCTCTCTCTCTCTCTCTCTCTCTCTCTCTCTCTCTCTCTCTTTCTCTCTCTCTCTCTCTCTCTCCCTCCCTCCCTCCCCCTCCCTCCCTCTCCCTCTCCTCTCTCTATCTCTCTCTCTCTCTCCTTCTCTCTCCTCTGCTTGAGTTAAACTTTGTCTAGTATTATATAGTCTCAAGCAGTATCAGAGCTGTCCAATGGACCTCTGGGGGATGGCGGATGGATCTACCTCTATTTAGTAGTTATTGGAACGACTCATTCTGCATTCCTGTCACTCAAAATGTTGCAGCACGCTCTGCTAGCCGGTCTATCTGTCACTAATCCCACACTAGCCAAATTGGAACGCTAGAGTGGTCAACATGTCTACCTGCACCAAACACATTCTTCTCTCCCCCCCCCCGCCCCCCCCCCCCCCCCCCCCCGGTTTCCTTTGTTGACTTAGTATCGAGGACAGTGAGTGACCTTGGACAGTGACCTTGGCACATATTCAGGTATCTTTGTTCTCAGAGTCGCCGACCACATCATCCCTGCCCTAATCGCTCATGCTCCGACTGGAACTGTTACAGTTGTCGTTGCTGGTGTGGATCTAACTTCTTGTCTTCTGAATCAAAGAGCTACCACTATATCTGACCCCTTACAGAAAGACTGTTTCAAAGCACCTAAATGTACTCTAGATGTGATATCTGCAGCAGTTCTGTTTATATTGATGTGCAACTTTCATAAGTGGTTTTTTACAACATGCTTGGAAGGTTACAGGGGTTCAATTCTTTCCCTCTCATGTACCACTGGTAAGTTAATTACAATAAACAAATTTGTACGACAGTTTTACGAGGGTAAGTCAGTAAGCAGGTCACAAACTGATTTGAAATAGCTGATAAATGTGGTTGGTAATTTCTAAAGGTATCATTAGGAGGCAGCAACATCCAGCTTTGTAATTACTATAGGTAGTAGATGTTATGCGGGGGGGGGGGGGGGGGGGGGGGGGGCAAAAGGACTTTCTGCCAAGGATATTCATAAGAAAATGCTTTCTCTTTATGGTGACATGTTCGTCACGCAAAGTGGTGCATAATTGGGTGGATAAAATTTGATGTGTGATGGGTGGGAGAGAGATACTACTTACTTTTCGTGTCCAAACACCATGTCACACAGCATCCGTCCAGTATTCAGCAACTTGAACTGCCTTGTCGTTCGCCTCCATGTCACAGGTTTCAGGGAGGTTGGGGCAGGTCATCAGATGATCTTGGTCCTGAACTGCGCCGCATTCACATGTGTTGACATCTGAGTATCCCCATTTCTTCAAGTTCGGTCTGCATCTTGAGACACCAGTTCGAAGTCTGTTCATTGCCTTCCACACAGCGTAGGGCAGGTGGTGTCCAGGCGCAGCCTCTTCCTTGAGCTCTATCCATGGATCCTGCATTGTTTCGCGCCACCTCTCGATGCGTCAACCTTCCGGGCTTGTCTGGATGGTCTCTGTCGATTTCAAGAAAACTGTGTCTTGATTTAAATCTTGCGGCTTGTTCCTGATGGCCAAACATCGGGTGTCTAGGGTCGTTTTCCTGTTTTCCTCGTTCGATTTCCACAGCTACACCTCTTCTTATATCAGGGGGTGCAATGTCAATTAAGGGATATATTTTGTTTGTGGGGGTGGGTTTAAGGCACCCCGACACTATCCTGCCCAACTCGTTCACTGCTGTATCAACTTGTTTTGCATGGGCGGAGTTTTTCCAGACTGGGGCTGCATATTCCGCTGCGGAAAGGCACAGGGCAATCGCTGATGTGCGTAAGACTGATGGCTGAGCACCTCATGTTGTGCCAGCAAATTTTAGGATAATGTTGTTTCTCGCATGTACCTTACTCTTTGTCTCCTTACAGTGTATCATACAGGATAATGTGCGATCCAACTTTATACCCAGGTATTTGGGAGCCGGGCAGTGTTCAATATCCTGTCCTTGCCATCTAATCTGTAGTTCTCTGTTTGCCTCTCTGTTCTTGAGATGATAGGCGCATACCTGAGTTTTGCTAGGGTTGGGTTTTAGGTGGTTTTCCCGATAATACTCTGCGACGTCATTCAGAGAGCGTGTTAGTTTACCTTCTGCCTCCTCGAAGCCATTAGCCTGAGCAGGGACTGCTGTGTCATCGGTGTATAAAAATGTCCTTGTGTCTATATCCATAGATTGGTCATTGGTATAGATGTTGTATAGCATGGGAGCAAGAACACTTCCTTGAGCCAGGCCATTGGTTTGATTTCGCCATCTGCTCTCTTTATTCCCTAAGGTTACATAGAATCGCCTGTTTTGAAGTAAGCATTTGATTATGTTAGACAGATGCCAGTCTTTCGTCATGTTGTATACCTTTACCTGCAACCTACGATGATTTACTGTGTTGTAGGCAGCGCTTAGGTCTATATATGCCACTCCAGTCACCTGGTTGCGCTCGAAACCATCCTCTATTAGGTCTGAATCCAACTTGTTCCTTATTCAGCCTCAAGTCTATCCAGATGCGGTTCAGGATCATCCTTTCAAATACCTTGTATAGGTGGCATATCTGGGGCTGGTCTCTCGGTGGCACGATTGACTCGCATCCAGTGTTCGTACAGCGATCTCAGTCCCGCCAGGCGGAGTGAGAGCGCGGGCTCGCCTTTCTCCGACACTGTAGCGGGACCAATTTTGTGGAGCCGTACCGCTGGAAAGGGTGCGTTACTGTGATCCGTATCAAGAAGCTTTGTCAGTCCGTGTGGTTCGTCGAAGGCGTATAGCCAATCTCGACATTTCGTCTCGCTTGTGGTCATTCTCTCGCAAAGAGCTTGTGACCGGCAAATGGAAAGCAGGAATCGTACCTAAAGGCCCTGTCCTTGCCCGACCAACCGGTCGGAGAAGGGCAGGCCGGCAGGCAAAAATCGTCGCCGGGGGCCGTTGGGATCCATTCTGTACAGAGCGCTGCCATCCCTTCCCGAGTGAGCCTGGTTGGTTGGTGTGTGTACGGGCCCCTGCCAGGCAGTTTTAGGTCGACGGAGTGAGGGACGGAACAACCGTCCGTCCGTCAGTTGGTCCCTGCGGCCGTCCTGGAGAGGCTTTTTACACATCCATCCTTCGCCGACCGGTGTGTGTGGTTCATCCGTCTCCGACAGATATCTGGTTGATCCTGCCAGTAGTCATATGCTTGTCTCAAAGATTAAGCAATGCATGTCTAAGTTCACACTGTCTCACGGTGAAACCGCGAATGGCTCATTAAATCAGTCGAGGTTCCTTAGATGACACGATCCTACTTGGATAACTGTGGCAATTCTAGAGCTAATACATGCTTACCAAGCTCCGACCCTCGCGGAAAGAGCGCTTTTATTAGTTCAAAACCAATCGTCGTTTCCCCTCGCGGGGTTGCGGCGTCCCCACTGGTGACTCTGGATAACTTTGTGCTGATTGCATGGCCTCATGTGCCGGCGACGCATCTTTCAAATGTCTGCCCTATCAAATGTCGATGGTACGTGACTTGCCTACCATGTTTGTAACAGGTAACGGGGAATCAGGGTTTGATTCCAGAGAGGGAGCATGAGAAATGGCTACCACATCCAAGGAAGGCAGCAGGCGCACAACTTACCCACTCCCGGCACGGGGAGGTAGTGACGAAAATTAACAATATGGGACTCTTTCGAGGCCCCGTAATTGGAATGAGTACACTTTAAACCCTTTAACAAGGATCTATTGGAGGGCAAGTCTGGTGCCAGCAGCAGCGGTAATTCCAGCTCCAATAGCATATATTAAAGTTGTTGCAGTTAAAAAGCTCGTAGTTGAATCTCAGGTGGGCGGTCTGGCTCGCGCCCTTTCACTGCTCGTTGTCTCCTGCCCTACTGTCTGCCGGCTCTCTCCCACGGGTGCTCTTCGCTGAGCGTTTACTTTGAAAAAATTAGAGTGTTCAATTGCAGGCCTCGGCTGCCTGACTAATGGTGCATGGAATAATGGAATAGGACCTCGGTTCTATTTTGTTGGTTTTCGGAACTGGAGGTAATGATTAACAGGGACAAATGGGGGCATTCGTATTGCGACGTTAGAGGTGAAATTCTTCGATCGCCGCAAGACGAGCTACTGCGAAAGCATTTGTCAAGAATGTTTTCATTAATCAAGAACGAAAGTCAGAGGCGCGAAGACGATCAGATACCGTCGTAGTTCTGACCATAAACGATGCCGACTAGCGATCCGCAGGAGTTGCTTCGATGACTCTGCGGGCAGCTTTCGGGAAACCAAAGTGTTTGGGTTCCGGGGGAAGTATGGTTGCAAAGCTGAAACTTAAAGGAATTGACGGAAGGGCACCACCAGGAGTGGAGCCTGCGGCTTAATTTGACTCAACACGCCAACACTGAAATGATTGACAGGCCGAGAGCACTTTCGTTGGGTCTAATAGGGAACGTGTGCTGGAATTAGACCCTCGAAAATCTGGGGCTAGGGTCTCGGTGGCTCGATTGTCTCGTATCCAGTGTTCGATAAAAGAATTGATGGAAGGGCACCACCAGGAGTGGAGCCTGCGGCTTAATTTGACTCAACACGCCAACACTGTAAAATGACTGACAGACTGAGAGCTTTTTCGTTGGGTCTAATAGGGAACGTGTGCTTAACCCTAGAGGAATCGCAGGTTCCAGACACTTGGTCATTGACTGACTAAAAAGCCCTCTATTGATTTGTTGGGTCTAATAGTGAACGGGTGCTGGTATTAGACCCTCGGAAGACAGGTCAGTTTTACCCTAATAATGACAGGGCGTTGCTACGGTAATCCTGCTCAATTCGAGAGGAATCGCAGGTCGCAGACATTTGGTCCACGTGCTTGGCTGATAAGCCAATGGTGCGAGGCTACTATCTGAGTGATTACGGCCGAACGCCTCTAAGCCAAAATCCCGCCCTCCTAAATCTCAGCACCACTGCGATGGGAGGCTACGATATGGTTGGGACCTGGGGCTCGCGTCTCAGCCCGACCCGGTCGAGCCGCAGAAAGAGGTATCTGCCGTCCGCCAATCAAAGCGGGCTGGAAGCTGCTCGATATTCACCCCACACGGCGCTGAGGTGTGAAACCACTAGTAGAAGACTTAGTTCTCGGTCGGGGTGTCGTAAGCAGTAGAGCAGCCACCTCACTGCGAACTGTTGAGACTCAGCCCTTGATCATGAGATATGTCCGCACACCAGGCGAACAACATCTCCGTGTCATGGCCAGGCTTGTCCCCTGGTTAAATGCACTCCTGCCTTGCTCTTTACCTCTGTCTGCTATCAGTCATCCCAATGGACGCAGAAGAGATGCAGGCCAGCGGACATTGCACCTCCGCCCTATTGTGACAACCTCCCAGGTGGCGGGGAGTGCTAGGCGTGCCATCACTGCAGATGTGCCGAGAAAATAAAGGGAGCAAAGAGATACCCCACTCACATGCATATGCTGCATTTCTGGCAGGACGTGACGATCCTGGGACACAGACACACTGGACTGCCTCTCTTCCGGGATAGTACAAACTAGTACATAGTCCATCATATCATATCATTGCCACACCCTATAGACACGAGTGGGGAAGACTCGATAGTCCTGCAAGACAACTTCCCTAAGAGAGAAAACTCTGACCAAAAACAGCTGCTGCCTTGCAGATAGGCTGGGGACAGCCAAAGGCCTTTGAGTCATCGTTTAATCCAGGTATGTACTGTAATCGGCATCCTCGTGGGATATGTCTTCTGGAGATTGATTTGGTTAATTCTATAAAAGCACCATAGTTTGCAGGCTTAGGTTCTAACTTGGCCACCTCTGTGTCTAGATCACATGCAAATGGGACCCAGTTGGCGTGTTTGAAATTAAACCGTCTTTTTACGTTCTTTGTTTCGACCATTGCTTTAACACTACATATAATGGGTCTATGTTGCGTTCTTGGGAGAGAGATGATTCGAGCTGAATAATGATAGACAGTGTAGCAATTGCAATAGATTGTTCACATGGTTTAGCCTACTCATTACTCATAATGCATGATTGATTGAATTTCTGGGTACCCAAACAACTGACTGACGAACACAAAATGAACTGAATGGGCCTGTTCTTGAATAGATAAAGCAATGGGATAAATGTGTTAATGTTTTTTGGATATCATGTTGAGAAATAAGGGACAATGTAAGTGCAATAATAAATGGTTTTCAAGTTTGTATCTCATAATTTTTTTTTAAATAGCCATTTGTGACCTATTTACTGACCTGCCACCATACATGAGTACAGTAACAGCATGTATTCTACACCTTTCATATTCATTATTTCACTCCAGGTATTGAATTGTGCTGTAAACATTCTCACATCTACCTTGTGACATGGAGCTAGAATTAAGTTGAATTTCTTTGATTTCAGTCAGGATTTGGAACTTCAGTAGATCCATGTCAATTGATCAAATCAACATCTCAGCAAACAGAACCAGTAAAGGTTTGTAAATTCTTTAACATTTTGTAACAAACATTTTAAATATTCTATTAATTCTGTTTTATCTCAAGCCAATACCAGAGTAATGCTTAAGTTGAGCAGAACAGAACCATTGTCACTTTCTAAGCCTGCAGTAAAAAGTGGCTAAGAGAGTTATGCATGGGGCTAGCAACCCATAATGTAAATTCATTGCTATTGAAAACATTACTGTAAATGCCTGAATACAGGCTTCCTGTGAATGTATCAGTTGTAGTAACAATATTCTGTCCACCTCTTGATGTGTTCTTCCCATTGGCAGCTCTGTCACCCTCGCCCATTAATGTTTGCTTTCAATCTTCCCATTATTTGTGGTTTATAGTAGAATGATTTGTGGCGGAGTAGTTAGAATACTTGGCTCATGAAGCTGCAGACAAATTAGCAAAGTGTGGAGAAGCATCCACACAAACAGACCTAAACATCACATATAATGAGGCCAAGGCCATAATTAAAGCCAACTTCAGGGGAAAATGGGCTGATAAACACCCTAACTTCTGAAAAGAAGACAGCTACTATAATTTAACTAGAGAGGAGCAAGTACATCATCTTCTGACTGAGAACTGGGCATTACAGATTTAAAGGTAATTTTTACAACAAAATGAGGACTGGGACATGTCAATTATGTGGGGAGCATACCATGACTGGAACACATCCTACAAAGCTGTGTGCTCAAGCAGAAAAAGAGAACAATACTGGCCTCGCGAGACATATATGAGACAAAAGCTGTATGTAGATAAAACAGCTTTACAATCAACGGTGTCCTTTGTAAGAAAAATCGAGACCTTGATCTGAGGATGAACGAAGAATAAGAATATTTGACTTGATAGAAACACCACGTGCAAAGCCTAGTCTTGTCACATTCCTGACTGTCAAGTTGCAAATTGGTATCTGACTCTCTTAGAGTTATACAGCAAAAAAAAAAGAAAGAAATGGGTCACCCTACCTCACAATTGCCGAGACCTTGTAAAGTCTTTAACATTTCTTCCAACACAGACACATTGTCTGCTGTGAGGCTGCTTTTACTTTGAATGTTTCATATATCTAAAATATCTTGTGTAGATTCGGGGCCGTTTCTGGATAAGAAAAAATACGATAATTGCACCTCCAGCTATATCTGAAAAGGTGACTAAAGAGAGTTGTGCATGGGGCTGGCAACCTCCTCATGTAAATAAAATAGCTACAGAAACCACTACTGCATGGGTGCATAAGTGTCTTAGTGTAGTCTTCCTGTAAGTAACCACTTACAGTGTTGACATCATGCTTCATAGGTAGTGAGATGTAGAAGAATATCTTACACGTTTGCCAATTGTGAGTATATGACTGAGTTAGAGGCAGCAAGACAGTGTGGAAGGGA
The DNA here is from genome assembly GCA_036924085.1 of Ariolimax columbianus. Taxonomy (NCBI): domain Eukaryota; kingdom Metazoa; phylum Mollusca; class Gastropoda; order Stylommatophora; family Arionidae; genus Ariolimax; species Ariolimax columbianus. The sequence goes on from JAVGWX010000002.1 coordinate 110,317,443, forward strand.
ACCTGTCACCTCAACTTTTGAGACTGAATGAATACTTGGAATCCTGATATTCAAACAGGCAGGTTATGCCTGCTGTCAGGTAGCTGAAGGTTATCCGTTGTAAGTTCTTAGTAAGTTCTTTATTTTACAATTGTTACTTCTTGCAGCTTACTAGGCCTGGGGGAAAGTAGATTGTGTATTGGATAGGAATTTCATGTCTTTTTAGAATTTTGCCTGCACAGCAACTAACAGCTTATTCTTATCGATTTTCAATTGCCAAGGATTCTTTTACATGCTTAGTGTGTATACAGGAACTTCTAGTTTTTTTATCAAAATCCAATGTCACTAGATGCTAATCTCACCTCCCTTGAGAAAAGGGGATGCTTGAAACTTGTTGGATTTGAAGCCTCACTATTTTGTACTTTTATTTCTCGAGAGGCAAGTGCCTTTACTTTTTATCTTGTATAATGATATAGTCTCTAGGACCATCATCTGTGGCTTAGTCTTCATTTTTTATGCAATGTTGACATGGGATAAAGAGAATGAAGAGTAATCAGGGTTAGGTGAAGCACACTGATGATGACCCAATCCCACGTCCTCGTTTGTGCTCTTGGAAACAGGCTGTGTCACAGCTGTCTGACCAACGACTAATAAACATATGTACAAGTTTGGTCTGTCGCTTCACCACTGTGCTCATGTGGATTGAGTGAGCAAATTACAGGGCAAGTTTTGCAGGACTGTTAACGAAGACTTTCTGTCCACATGACTTGACACTTAACTTAACATCAATATACTGATTTAGAAGACTGCAAAGTCTAGATACAAGTTTTTGTTTCGTCTTTCTCACAACCGTGAGAGGTTGTAGGAACATCACTCAGCATGTGAATGATGTGTCTTGGGCATGCTGCTAACTGAACAGGGCACAATCTCTCCCAGTTTTAGTCTATTATTATCCCATGTGTACATTTCACAGCCACACCAAAACTGGCACTGTCTGCAAATAGGGTGAAGGGTGTCAATCTTGTGAAGTTCAACCGTGTGCACTAAATCATGGATATAAACGCAGGGTAATCAAAATACTATACATAATCAATCATATTGCCAGGATAATTGGAGGGAAAAAACACCACAAAATGAACGAACTAATCCAAATGGAAAAGAGCAACAAGTTTCCATGGACACAAGTGTAAGTCGTCGACTAGTGTGAATTGCCAAGCCGCTCTTTTTCTGACTTTTTGTTGGTAGTTTTCATTATTGCTTACGGGGCATGGTAGAAACGTTTTGCATTTTAGTATGAAGGAGTCAAGGCCCTTACCTGGAAATTGGTGTGAACTTAGTCCTTTTCTATATTCACCCTGCAATACGATATACTTCACCCATCTATTCTTCATCTTCCTGGGCTCAGAACCAAGTCTCTACATCAGTAATCTTCTTCTTCTTCTTCTTTGTTCGTTCTCAATCTCCAGCTACCAAACCCTGAAAGGGCTTAAGTAGCAGAATGTAGTCCAGAGAACGTAATGCGTTGTGTCGTAGTTTACAGCTTGGTTGCGATATTTGCACCTTTCGGTCCAAAACATCTGACTTCAGCAAGCATTTTTTTAGTACCGGGTTAGCATTCCCTCTTCGATCTCTTCTCCTTAGCCAGTCTGCCCTAATGCAGCCTGTTATTCAGGATCACCGCGTGGAGGTGTAGAAGGGTCTAGGCAGCTATGGTTCGCTAGCCCTGACGCTAATAGTCAGCTATGGATCGCTGACCACTGCAGCTCATGTGCTGCTCAGCATCTTAATCCCATATCAGTAATCAAGTCCTGAACCTCAGAAAAACTACGTCCTCCAAGTGGATTCTTCATGTTTGGGAATAGGAAGAAGTCACTAGATGCCGTCCGGTGAGTATGGTGAATGGGGCATGATTTCATACCCGCACTTGATTACTGAACTGGAGACGTGACTCTGGATCCAGAAAATAGAGTTCTACAATAAGAGCACAAGGAAGGTGAAGAATAGTTGAGAGAAGTGTATCGCCTTGTAGGATGAATACATAGAGAAGGACTAAAGTTCACACCAATTATAGACAAGTGTCTTGACTCCTTCATGTTAAAGCGCAACAATTTTCAACTATTCCTCTTAAAATTGGGCAGATATATTCAAAATTTGGGACATTTTTAGATGGCTTCCTTTCCTAGAAATAACTTTGGGTCTGTTTTTGTCATTATCAGTGTTCATTGCCTTGGTTTTACTGTTGTTCAGGTAGAGATTTTGTTCTTCGCTGTGTTGTTTAACAAACAGGATCATCATCTGTTCTAGTACCTACATGGTCTTTGGAAGGATAACATTGTGTCATCAGGTATATCATCATTTATCAATCTGGTTCCCCTTGGAACATAAAGCTACAACATATTCTCTTCATCTGTTCCCATTCTGTGCCATCCTCTTGAGTTTCATCCACGAGCCATTGTTTGAATAGGCATACTCTTCGACTGTTCATTACCAGATTTTCTTGGCCACTCCACTTGTTTCTTTCCCCGTGGGTTCCGATCAAACACATGTCTGATTATACTGTCCAGCTTCTTTCTGAGAGTGTGACCTATGCATCTGCGCCTTCTCTCCCCAATCTCATACTCTATTGGTTGTTGCCATGTTCTTTCCCCACAAATCTGTGTTTGCCCATCAGTGTTCTAGTAATGCTAATGCTAAAAAGGTTATTTGTGCATTAATCATTAAACAAATGCATGCAGCTGATATATCAGCTAAGGTGAAGTTTCTAAAACTGAGGACATGTATTTTGTTTGTTTAAACAAAAAAAATTGTAAGTAGCTTACAGACGTGCACATTAAATGAACACTTGTTAAGTACGATGTGTGGGAGAGGGCAGTGGATGTGGAGATTGAGAAGCAGGAAAAGATCTTAACTCATGTTATCAATGTATGTGTCTGCAGCAGCAGAAGCATTGGAGGTTCTGCACAATTCTATGAGGGCAGTTGATAAGTGGCTGGAATTTTCAACAAATTTTACAAGTTTATTATCTTTTGCTTTCAATTAAAAGGGCTATTTCCCACCATCAGTTTTGACATTATTTTGGTGTATAAAACACATTTTGTTTATTTTCCATACAGTTACAAAAACGCTATTATTACAATGTTTATTTCCATTGCTAAATTCTGCTGGGTCATTCATTATAAGACTGGAGAATAAAGTCGTTTGTCCCTGCAGTTGCCATGCACACGGCATAATTTTTTTTGGTGTCACACTCGATAGAGAGAAACCTTTGCCTTACCAGAGTTTTAAATTCACATACTAATATGAGAAGGACGTGGTCCAAACCATTCGACCATCCACTCCTTCTTATTTCTTTACAATAACTTAATTTTATTCTAGAATTACTTGTTACATTTCTAATGAGGAAAAATAACATTCTCAGAATTTCTATGTTAATGATTTGAACTAAAATGTTTCTCTGTTGTATATCTTTCAAAAGTTTTTGTTCAAGAGATTTATGTGTTTCATGTTTTTTTTTAAAAAAAGCTTCTGTTTTAACAATCATTTAACTATTTAATCGTCTGTTCTCTGGACTATATCCTGCTACTTGCAAAGCCCTGTTCAGGGCTTTGTAACGAGAGATTGAGCAAGCGAACAAAGAAGAAGAAGAATTATCATTATGTAAGCTCAATTCAGGTGCTATCTTCACAACAGCAAATATAAGCTGCAATGGATCTCTAACATCCTCTGTCTCTTCCTATGCTGGTACAGTCTGCCAGGCTTTTCTCTGTCCATCTTTTAAGTAAATGTTTCTTTCCAACAGAGATCAAATAAAAACCTAGCCTGCTTACTCAATGGCATTTGCAGGGACAAGTGATCCTTTTTCATGAACCCTATAAATCCAGCTCCATAAATCCTCATTGCGAACACTTGCAGTTGGAATCAATTTTATAATGATAGTTTTAAAAAAATGACTTTGTAAAAAATAATGTTGTTAATTTTTTATACATACTTTTTAATGAAGTGATTACCTATAAAATTTCATATCAAAGACTTTAATTTTCCAGGGTTGTCCTTTACATATCATTGCAAAAAATGTGTACAGGTTTAATGATTATTTGTTATTTTCATAGCAAAAACTTAACTCTTTCAGGATGTATTTTATATCCATATTTTGTGTAGCACATTTTCCATCGCTCCAAGATTTTCATCTAGTGTTGCAATTAAATTGTCACTGTGTTTTATATTACCATATTATGTTTTGCATTAGCAATATATAAAATATAGATTATTTAAATATATCTCCATTTGTAAAATTGTAAAGAAGTAATAGCTGCCCATCGTTGTCGATGAGTGCACATGTGGCTGAATAGGCCAATGCGGGCACGAAAACATCGTCTACATAACGGGCACACGAGGTTTGTAGAAGGTGATGGTGTTCCCGCTGCTCAGGATTTCCGGGTCTCACGTCTGCTCTGGGTTTCACAACACGGTCGTCTTCGCCGGTAGCTACACCCGCTATGACTGCGCTTCTCCAGTCAGATCTGTTTTGCGTAAGACATTCCCAGGTGTCGAAGTCTATCTGGCAACTTTTCAGTGAGTCCTTCAGACCGTCGTTAAAATGTTTCTTTGGGCGCCCTCTCTCAGTTCGCTGTAGAGAAGCTTCTTTGGGAGCAGCTCGTCTGACATACGGACGAGATGTCTGGCCCATCATAGTCGATTTTTTTTCTAACAGTGCATATATGCTGGGCATGTTAGCCCTTGTAAGAACCTCGATGTCAGTGACACGATCTTGCCATCGAATGTGGAATATTCTCCTCAGGCAACCTGTGTAGAAGTGGTTTAGCCTCCTTGCATGTCCAGAGCATAGTAGGGTTGGAATGATGGTTGCACGGAAGACTTTGAGTTTGGTCTTGACGCTGATGCCACGACGTGCCCACACCATCGAGCGCATTCTACCAAAGGCTGTGCTGGCCCTTGCTATTCTGCTTGCCACCTCATCGTCAAGGCTGACAGATCTCAACAGCATGCTGCCCAGATATGTGAATTTGTCTACGACATTCAGCGTCTGCCCGCTGACTGTATTCTCTGGTTTTGTGTACGGCATGCCTGGTACTGGTTGGTACATGACCTCTGTTTTCTTGGCATTTATGGTTAGGCCATAGTTTTCGCTTTCGGCCGAGAACTGGTACATTCCAACCTGCATGTTCAGTTCTGAGTTGCTCATTAGAGCGCAGTCGTCAGCAAATACAAGTTCCCTAATTATGTCGCCAGCCACTTTGGTCTTGGCCTTCATTCTTCTGGGATTGAGTAGCTTGCCATCCGTGCGGTACTTTATGGGTAATCCAAGCTCCAATGATCTGAAGGCGTCTGTCACCGTGGCCGAGAACAACATGCTGAACAGGGTCACTGCGAGTACACATCCTTGTTTTACTCCGTTTGATACTAGAAACGTCTTAGAGATTGCACTGCTGTCCAGTACACGAGCACACATGCCTTCGTGTAGCTGTTTCACCATAGTTATGAACTTGTTGGGGCAGCCAAACTTGGACATTATCATCCACAGCCCTCCTCTGTTTACTGTATCAAAAGCCTTTGTCAAATCAATAAATGTGATGTACAAGGCCTGATTTTGTTCCCGACACTTCTCTTGTACTTGGCGAGTGGCAAAAATCATGTCCACTGTTCCTCTTCCGGCTCTCAATCCACATTGGCTTTCTGGGAGTTAGTGGCTTTGTTCAAGGTGTTTGTTGAGCCTGTTTAGCAGTAAGCGCGCTAGGATCTTGCCTGCTATGGAGAGTAGCGATATTCCACGATGATTGTTGCATTCCTGCCGGTTGCCTTTTCTCTTGTACAGGTGAACGATTGAGGCGTCCGTTAGCTCCTGCGGAATTTTTCCTTCAGCCCACATATGGCAAAAGAGTTCAGTGATCCTTCTGGTGAGGGATGGGCCAGCTGTCTTATATACCTCTGCTGATATTGCATCCGCTCCTGGAGCTTTTCCTATAGATAGTGAACTGATTGCCCTGTCGACTTCCACCCCAGTGATGACTTCATCCAACACCATTTGCTGGTTGTCCTCCTCATTTATGGACGATGGGTGGTTTAGTATTTTGCAGAAGTGGTCTGCCCATCTGTCTAAGATCTGAACCTTATCGTTAGCAGTGCCCGATCTGCACTGCGAACTGGAGTGTTACCAGAGGGCTGCGGGCTGTAGAGAGAGCTGTAAAGAAGTAAGAAATATGTAATAACAACAAAATTGTGCAGAAAAAACAATTAATATGTCAGATTTATCCAATATAGACTGTTAATCCATGTGTTTTGTCATTTGTGACACATTTGTTTTGAAATTACTTCTGTTAAGGAAATTATCTAATGTAGATCTAATACATTGGTCTAGCACATAACAATTTTGAGAATCATTGTTACCTGACGAGAAAATGCACTTTTTTCACTGTAAATGGGTAACATTCAATATTTTTTTTTAATTTGAGTAATCACCCGCTACTTAGTTCATTTATCCTTTTCTCTGCTTCATTAAAAAACACGCAATTTTCCCTGTCACTGTATTATTTTTCAGAGCGTCACATTTTTCTAGGATTGTTGACTTTGAGAGCCTGTAACTATTTCATTTGATCTATTGATATGATTTGTTTGTGAGTAGAGAAATGAATTAATACAAAATTTGTTGGCTTTATTGTTTTTTGTTGTGTGTGTGTTAGTTTATGAGATACAAGAAGATGGTGATACTGTTGAAAAGAGCACAATCATATAGACTCACCCACTTTTGACGTTCTTGGTTTTGAGGAAGAAAAAAAAATTTCACGGAAACACATAATTCCCCACAATGTCCATATCTGTCACTTTTGACTATAAACGTAATTATTGTATCGACATAAACAAACTAAATAGATTTACCAGATTTACCCAGAAAAATCTGTTGCAGAAACTGAATGTAACAGATCTTAGCTGTAGAGACAATATATAGGTAGGAACTTAGACATGTACATGTAACAATTGGGAGGAAAATAGAACGAACTTGGACAACCATCTTTTTTCTCTCTTCTTCATGGGATTTGAGTCAGTGCAGCTGAACTCAGTCCCGCCAGAATTTGAGTAAGCAAATCGAACCACGTACACTTTGTAGTTTGTCTCGAACCGTGCAAGTGGGAGTTTTGGTAAACATACATAACCTGGCGTAGAGCACACCTGGAAAGATAGTAGTGGTAGACTTGTTACCGCCAACAAACCCGACTTGTCTAGAAACCACGTGAACAGGATGGGAGATAATGGCAAGCAGACGGACAAAAACGCTGGCTGTTTTGGAAATTACATGTTCTGGGGAGGCAGATCAAATATAAATCCTGGCAGAGAGATGTGAGGACCATTACATAAGAACAGAATCGAAAAATTCTCTCAGTTGAGAGCAGGTGGTGGAGAGAAAAAACTTGACTTCAGATGTTACAGGAGAACACTTTTGAGGGAGACGCTCAGTGGAGAGCAGGCGATAGAGTGAGGCATATTTGAGTTAGGCATATTTGAGTTGAGAATCAGCATTACTTAAAAACATTTTGGAAAGAGACGCTCACTGGAGGACAGGTGATGGAATTATGCAATTGAGGCAGATTTGAGTTGAGAACCAGATTACAGAAGTATACTTTGGAAAGAAACGCTCGGTGGAGAGCAGGTGGCGGAGAGAAAAGACTTGATTACATGTGAAGCACAGAGAGAGAACATTTCACTTCAGACATTACAGAAGAACACTTTCAAAAGACGCTCAGGTGAGGGTAGGTGATGGAAATATGCAATTGAGGCAGATTTGAGTTCAGAACCACAGAGAGAGAACATCTCACTTCAGAGACATAGAGAGAGAACATTTAACTTCAGAGACAGGTATTTTGGAAAGAGAGTCTCAGTTGAGGGCAGGCGACGAAGATATGCAGTTTTAGGCAGATTTGAGTTGAGATTTAGGCAGCAGAGAGAGGCAGTTGAGATAGACACGCAGCAAGCAAGGTAACTACCTACATATTATGTAGTGGTTGTAATTACAAGTTGTCAGTAGCTAATAGAGGCAGTCTTCAGTCATCTCATCCATCATATTGACGCAGTCCCACTGATCATGTCGACATCACCTTGATCACGTGAATGTAAGTTGTCTGTTGCAGCTAGAGGCAGTTATGCAGTGATCCCATGGATCATATTTCATGCAGTCTATCCTGACTACGTTAAGACCACTTTGATCTACTGCCGACAAAGAGGAACAAGACCATGGACGTCATACTTGGGTTTAGAGCCTACAAACTTTACCATCAGCGGCAACCAAGTTTGATCGCAGCAGGCCGGATTAGGAGACCAGATTATGAGAGGAGAAAGAACCAGACAATAACATTACCGATAGCTTAGGTTTAGTGGTAGGAGTGTTTTAGATAAGCTTGTGAGAGAAAGAATTTAAGTTGTTAGAGAGTTGGCAGTGTTACTCGAATAAATAATATGTTGTATTGTGTTTATATTTAATGTTGCTTGAATTTGTTTAGAGTGAGTGTAGAGTGTAATAGAATAGAGCAGACACCTTTACCATCTGTGACAGAGCTCCATCAAATCGATCGACTCTAGTACATTAACTACCCCAATCTCAAAAATAGGTGAATCTTCATATCCAAGCAAAAAACATAAGAATTCCTAAAAGTCTAAAACAAATGTCAAAATCGCCATTGATTGTATCTAATCATACAGGACGGAAGTCTGAACTCTTTACAATCAAAAGATCCGAATTGTTCAGACTATTTTAACGTAGCCCTTCAATTATATTTTATTAGAACCGCCGTCGCTATGCAAAGACATTGATAGTCGAGAATCGCCAACATTCTTGGTGCTATTTTCATGACATGAGTTGATTTTGATCTACGTTAGTACCATAAAGGTTAAAGCCAAACACAGGAAGAACAGATATACTTTAGTTTCTGTGTCATATAAAATTTATATCTTGCTTAAAAATGAAACAAAATGTATGTATATTGTCTCTAGCCACAAAAATTCAGTGTTTGCTTTATTCGATAACGTCCACTTTTTGTGAAGGATTGATTTCTCTGTAAGAATAATTCAGATTGACTAAAAAAAAACATCATCATTAGAACTAAAATGCAGTGTACATTTTCATTTTCAGAAATAGTTTTAAAGAAACTCAATTCTTTTAGTGTAGAAAAAACTAGCAGATCAATACATACAGATTGATACATGCAGATTCCCTATCTATAATAGAATTCAATGACTTAAACAGGTAGCAAATAGTTTATCAATAAGAACTATTTATTTTTATATAAATCAAAACTTAAGGATCAACTTATGTTTCTGAAGTAACTAAAAAGTCTGACACTTGGAAAAAATATATTTGTATCATAAAGAGTATCATCTTAAAGTCACTGGCCACTGTGAATGGCCTTCCTTCCTGAACAACCAGAACAAACTGCCACAGACAGTGGATGCTCGTCTTGAAAGAGTTAATTTTTAACAATCATCATGTTACATTTTTTTTAGCTAAGACTGTTACTTTGCCACTAAGATCACCTGTACAATTTCATTGAACTAATTTTTCAGGATTTCTATTACATTTTATTCCAAAAATGTATTTTTTATGAAGATTATTTAACAAAAATTGCTTCTCCGTTCCAGAGGATTACATGTTGTTTTGTGTAACTTTTACCATACAAGCCCCCAAAAATTACGTATTTTTTCTGTAACCACATAATTTTTCAAAACGTTACATCAAGTCATGGTTGTTGACTTTAACCTGTTTATTTTAATAGAGGGGATTTTGTTGTGTCTAGAGATATATATTAATAAAGAATTTATTGGTGTTATTATTTTTATTGTGTGTGTGTTAGTTTCTGAGATACAAGAAGATGGTGATAGTGTTGAAAAATAGCCAAAACAAATAGACCAACCCGCTTTCGGCGCTCATTGGTTGGAAAGAAAAACCAAAAAAATTATGAGAAACCTGTTTATCGATGTTCACTGTAATGGCCATATCTATCACTTTCGACAATAAAAGTAATTAATGTATCTACATAAACAAACTAAATAGATCTACCTCAGAAAAATCTGTTACAGAAACTTAACTTCCCCATTCTCAAAAATGGGAGAATCTTCAAATCCAAGTGAAAAGTAGAAAAAATCATTTCCAAAAGCCTATAACAAATTTCAAAATCGCCAATGTTTTTATTGAACTGTACAGGACAGAAGTCGGAGCTCTCTACAATCAAAAGAGCAATATATTCAGCACTGTTCTAGGGCATTTACCCTGTAGTTTATATACGATAAATTATTCACCCTAGAGCTGGAGCTGTACTGCAATGGTGGTAATGACGCACATTTGTTCTGCTGCGGTATGGTAAAAGCTAATAGCAAACATTGTTAATGTTTTAGTCTGCAAAATTTGTTAGGAAACCTAATTTCTGATGCGTCTTATTTATTAAATTGTATAGCTAAAACTAACTTTTTCTGTTAAATTTCTGTTTAGATTTTTAATTCTTCTAGGCTACTTGTCAACAATTAATGTTGACATCTTATTTTGTAACAAATGCTGCACTAGCTTACATTGCAGTTTAAACCAAGCCAACTGGATTTCACTTTTGATGAGCTCAAAGCTACAGTTTTTGCTGCCCCACCATTGTCCTTTAATGCATTTGTTAAATAAATGTTTTTGTATAGAGAACTTCTGAAAATTACAATACATTTAGATATACACTTCTGTCCAAGCAGATATCTCAGAACTTCCAAACGAGAATAATTAAATGCTATGTACACTGTTTTATTGTATGGAGTAAAAGCAAATGGAGAAGATTATTGTAGCCTTTGAAATGTGGGTATTCAGAAGACTTGGACGAGTTTCTTGGACAGATAGAAAAACAAATAGTGAGGCTCTTGAACAACTCAAGGTGGGGAAGATACTTCTGAAGAAAATAAAAAGCAAAAAATAAAAAAATATTTTGGTCGTGAAGAGTGGAGGGCAAAAGAGCCAGAGGGTGGCAGAGGTACAGATTGACAGAAAATATCAAGATGTGGTCAGCGCACAGTTTGACTGAGTGTACAAACCCTGCACGGGACAGAGACGACTGGAGAGCCATTACCGTCAATGTCCGATGCGGAAACAGCACTTGATTATGATGATAATTGCAATGTTCAGATATTTGAACTGTTTGATCATGTTTAGATGCTTTTAACAGATAGTTGTATACATTCACCTAAAAGTCATGTGAATAGAAGCACAATTTTTAGCGGACAGTTGTTTTGATTCACTTGCAAGTCATGTGAAATGTAGCACAATTTTTAGCGGACAGTTGTTTAGATTCACTTGCAAGTCATGTGAAATGTAGCACAATTTTTAGCGGACAGTTGTTTAGATTCACTTGCAAGTCATGTGAAATGTAGCACAATTTTTAGCGGACAGTTGTTTAGATTCACTTGCAAGTCATGGGAAATGTAGCACAATTTTTAGCGGACAGTTGTTTAGATTCACTTGCAAGTCATGTGAAATGTAGCACAATTTTTAGCCGACAGCTATTTACATTCACTTACAAGTCATGTGAAATGAGCACAATTCTTAAACCATGGGAACAGCAATTTGAGACAAATACATAATAACATGCAAAGACACAAAGATATCATGTAGAACAATATATACACAGTCAAACAAATACTTGAGCTTTTTTCCCCTTCAAATTGTCTGATAATAAATAGATTGAATCAGCATCTGTCTGATGATTTGAAGGTATTGGAACAAATGAATTGCATCTTCCACAGTTCCGTTAAATAGGACTGCTTATTCTTGGTGAAAACTTAGGTTATTCCATTAAGCTGCTGAATTGAACTTAGTTATGCTGCAAAAACACGAGAAGGGGGCCAGGCCAAATACAGAAAATGTAGAAATGTGACAGTGTACTCCTTCACATGCTGTTCAGCACTGCAGAAGATTTTTCCGAAACCAAAAGTAGTTATCTCATTTTTAAAATACAATTGAAAAAAATTATAGAGGTCTTTTTTATACATTTACTAATCATTTATAATGTAAATTACTCCATGCCTTCTGAAAAATATCAAATCAACTCTGGCAATAAAGAAAAAGAATGCCATTTTGAACACTTTCTTGTTCAAATTATTTAATGTTTTTCACATTTTTAGATTATCATTTAAATTTGATTATAATTTAAATTGTTGTTTTGTTGGGTTTCTTGTAACACTTTGAAATTTATATTTTATATAACTTTGATACAAAGGTTCAAATAATTTCAGCATATAACTTGTCTTATTCTTTTTCCTTTTTGCACACATTAGCAATTTATTTTTTTTTTAAACTGAAAAATGTATGAGCTATTAAACCTCATTTAAGATGAGAGGATATCCTCTGTCATTTAGCCTTTTGTTTTACTTGTGACTCAGCGCATACCAAGCAGTCATTTATGTTGTTCATCTGAGAAGATAAGTATTCCATTTCTTATTCATATTCATTATTGTATTTATGATTAGTTGCTCTCAATTGTTTTGTTCTTTGTCCATTATGAAGACATTTTGACCATAATGTTGATTTTTTCATTTGTACCCACATGGCCATACATATTCATATGATTACTGTCATTTAGCCCATTAATTTGGTGTTTTTAATTATTATTGTTTTGGGTTTTTTCATTTATATAAATATATATATATTATATATAATATATAAAGTTAGTTGATGATATAACTTGCGCTGTATTTGGATAATGTGAGGAAGAAGCTGCGCTGGTCATCAATTTCACTCTGTGGTCCTGAACTACCTTGGACCAGTGGCAAGACAAGTCAAGTTGACTGGAGGTAATTGAGGATGTAGGCACTCTGATTTCACCTCTTTGAGATAGGGTTGGCTTGACTGGGAAGCCAGTGCACTAACCACTGTGCTACCGCAACCCCCTTCGTAAGCACTTATTAAATACTATTCCATACGATCCTTTTAGGACATTATCAATTGTTTACTAGCCTCTGGTTTCTTAATCTTTTTCTACGGATTACAACTCTTTTTTTTTACATCTGCCCACAGACAGCCAATGGTAGAGCACCTTCTGAGAGTACAAGCGAACATGAAACTTCATCATTGGCAGAAAACGATTCGGATATCACACAGAGAAAGTCTGCCAGGTATGCTTTTTTTAAAAATTCTTTCTGTCAAGAGCATTGGTGCATAACTAAGATGTGTTTTCTAACCTAACTTCAGAAGATTAATCACATTTTGTGACTGAGCACTATTACCAACCAAATATTGCTTACGCACGACAACAAAGACAATGTGTAAACAATCATAATTGGTCATAGCTGGAATTGGATCGGAATTTTATCAAAGACATAAGAAGAAACTATTTTTCTTGTTTGTTGTATGTTCGCTAATTCTTTGAGTCGCATTTGTACTTTTATATTTGTACCTTTTGCCAAATCTTTCTCTTTTGTTAACTCACTCTAACCTTTGACTGCTCTAGCTTTCCTAAAAGGCAGCAGGACGTTCGGATCCATTCTTCCTTCTAGAGGAGCTGTCTTCCAAGCTATCGAGTCTCATCTACCTGGGTTGTCTTTAAGTTTCTCCAGCAGCCTTTGATACACCAGTATCTTGTCTGCATAACAACAGGCGGTTCGGAGTCATTCTTCCTTCTCCTAGAGGAGCTGTCGTTCAAGCTATCGAGTCTCATCTACCTGGGTTGTCTTTAAGTTTCTCCATCAGCCTTTGATACACCAGTATCTTGTCTGCATAACAACAGGCGGTTCGGAGTCATTCTTCCTTCTCCTAGAGGAGCTGTCGTTCAAGCTATCGAGTCTCATCTACCTGGGTTGTCTTTAAGTTTCTCCAGCAGCCTTTGATACACCAGTATCTTGTCTGCATAACAACAGGACGTTCGGATCCATTCTTCCTTCTCCTAGAGGAGCTGTCTTCCAAGCTATCGAGTCTCATCTACCTGGGTTGTCTTTAAGTTTCTCCAGCAGCCTTTGATACACCAGTATCTTGTCTGCATAACAACAGGCGGTTCGGAGTCATTCTTCCTTCTCCTAGAGGAGCTGTCGTTCAAGCTATCGAGTCTCATCTACCTGGGTTGTCTTTAAGTTTCTCCATCAGCCTTTGATACACCAGTATCTTGTCTGCATAACAACAGGCGGTTCGGAGTCATTCTTCCTTCTCCTAGAGGAGCTGTCGTTCAAGCTATCGAGTCTCATCTACCTGGGTTGTCTTTAAGTTTCTCCAGCAGCCTTTGATACACCAGTATCTTGTCTGCATAACAACAGGACGTTCGGATCCATTCTTCCTTCTCCTAGAGGAGCTGTCTTCCAAGCTATCGAGTCTCATCTACCTGGGTTGTCTTTAAGTTTCTCCAGCAGCCTTTGATACACCAGTATCTTGTCTGCATAACAACAGGACGTTCGGATCCATTCTTCCTTCTCCTAGAGGAGCTGTCTTCCAAGCTATCGAGTCTCATCTACCTGGGTTGTCTTTAAGTTTCTCCAGCAGCCTTTGATACACCAGTATCTTGTCTGCATAACAACAGGACGTTCGGATCCATTCTTCCTTTTCCTAGAGGAGCTGTCTTCCAAGCTATCTAGTCTCATCTACCTGGGTTGTCTTTAAGTTTCTCCAGCAGCCTTTGATACACCAGTATCTTGTCTGCATAACAACAGGACGTTCGGATCCATTCTTCCTTCTCCTAGAGGAGCTGTCTTCCAAGCTATCTAGTCTCATCTACCTGGGTTGTCTTTAAGTTTCTCCAGCAGCCTTTGATACACCAGTATCTTGTCTACATAACAACAGGCGGTTCGGAGTCATTCTTCCTTCTCCTAGAGGAGCTGTCGTTCAAGCTATCGAGTCTCATCTACCTTGAATTATTTTGTTTTGTGATGTTAAGGTTATGTTAAACAGAATTGTCATCATGGCACCATAGGCAGACCCATAGGGGCTCTGTTACTCTTAAGAAAATGGAACATTTCATGGATGCTCATTGGTTTCTTTAACTTGCTAGTTTTACACTCTACTGCTCTATCCTCTCAGGCAGCCATTCTTATAAAAATTGCAAGGGTAGTCCAATAGCAGATAATGATGTTGGGAATGAAGTGTTTAACTCTTTCAGGACTTGGTTTTTTTCTAAGTTTGGGCCAAATTCATTTTCAGTTTTAGAAAAAAGTCACCCTATGCCTTTTTATTGTACTGCTTCACACCATAGTGCAGTTAAATATAGCACTTATTATATATCATATATCTGTAAATTGTTCATTTCTGATTATTTGAAAGAATAAATATGTTGTAAAAAATAAAAAAGGTTCAAGGGCAGATAATTTAATATTACAAATATCTTAACTCACCTAAATTTTTCAATGGTTTGAATTGTTACTATCCATTTTTCTGGCAATTGTACACAAAAGTAGCCACAGTTCTTCAAAACACAATTTATTTTATGGATTTATGTCCATAAATAATGAACCTATGTACATTTTTCTCAGTGACTTCAGAATCAGTATAAAATATGAAAATGCTGTGTGGTACTGCCTAAAGCATGTGTTAGCACACAGATGTGGTTTATGTGAACAGCCTGTGCAGTAATAGCTACTCCCTTTTGTATAATCTTCCAGCAGCACAATGAACGTACTGCAAGTCTTTCCCATCAAAATCAATGAGATAGGTAGCACCCTGGTATCTCTCGCTCCATGTACACTGACTTTCTGCCTGGCTTGAACAATAAAAGAATCTGAAGGATGACTGGTAATTCAGCTCCTACTATATGACAGAGCTCATCTATTATCATGTCCTTGAAGTCTACAGATGGCACAGGCTTTTCCGTATCAGGGCGGTTTAGTGTGTTTAATATGTGTGCATTCAGTTGTGGGATTTCTATCACACACATTAAAACCTTCATTCCACCATTAGATTTTTTCTTTTATGATTCCCATTATAGAATATCATCTGATCCAGTCTGTCACATCCATCCATTGAAAGGTTGTAGCTATGGATGGGTGATGGTTTCATTACTTGGCTTCTACCCTTTACTCTGACCTCATATGCGGCACTTCCATATGCCGTCACTAGCTGGCAAGGTTTTTGGATTGGTTATCTCTCCAGCTGACACACATGACCTGCTCCTCTTCATTTATGAACCACTTTGCCTTGTTCACAGATATCTTCTTGTTCTTAATTTCTGGCGGAAAGCCTCGTCTGTTTGAATTGAACGTTCCGGTGTAGTGGTGGTTTCTCTGTCGCAGAAACTGGACAATAGGTAGAGAAGAATAATACCTGTCAGCAAACAAATGGTGATGCCTTCCAGCAGTTTATCAAAAATATTAGCAGCATGAGATGAATTGGGATCAGTTTGAGGTCTGTAAGCTGTGTCAGCATGAGATGAATTGGGATCAGTTTGGGGTCTGTAAGCTGTGTCAGCATGAGATGAATTGGGATCAGTTTGGGGTCTGTAAGCTGTGTCAGCATGAGATGAATTGGGATCAGTTTCAGGTCTGTAAGCTGTGTCAGCATGAGATGAATTGGGATCAGTTTGGGGTCTGTAAGCTGTGTCAGCATGAGATGAATTGGGATCAGTTTCAGGTCTGTAAGCTGTGTCAGCATGAGATGAATTGGGATCAGTTTCAGGTCTGTAAGCTGTGTCAGCATGAGATGAATTGGGATCAGTTTGGGCTCTGTAAGCTGTGTCAGCATGAGATGAATTGGGATCAGTTTGAGGTCTGTAAGCTGTGTCAGCATGAGATGAATTTGGATCAGTTTGGGGTCTGTAAGCTGTGTCAGCATGAGATGAATTGGGATCAGTTTCAGGTCTGTAAGCTGTGTCAGCATGAGATGAATTGGGATCAGTTTCAGGTCTGTAAGCTGTGTCAGCATGAGATGAATTGGGATCAGTTTGGGGTCTGTAAGCTGTGTCAGCATGAGATGAATTGGGATCAGTTTCAGGTCTGTAAGCTGTGTCAGCATGAGATGAATTGGGATCAGTTTGGGGTCTGTAAGCTGTGTCAGCATGAGATGAATTGGGATCAGTTTCAGGTCTGTAAGCTGTGTCAGCATGAGATGAATTGGGATCAGTTTCAGGTCTGTAAGCTGTGTCAGCATGAGATAAATTGGGATCAGTTTCAGGTCTGTAAGTTGTGTCAGCATGGGATGAATTGGGATCAGTTTCAGGTCTGTAAGCTGTGTCAGCATGAGATGAATTGGGATCAGTTTCAGGTCTGTAAGCTGTGTCAGCATGAGATGAATTGGGATCAGTTTCAGGTCTGTAAGCTGTGTCAGCATGGGATGAATTGGGATCAGTTTCAGGTCTGTAAGCTGTGTCAGCATGGGATGAATTGGGATCAGTTTGAGGTCTGTAAGCTGTTGTCAGCAGCAAAAAATACTAGGAGATTGAAAGCATATCCGGTGATGGAGTCGCAGATTCCGTATGATTTGATATGGTATTTTTTGGTCTTAAATCATGCCTAAATCGTCCCTTCTGACCTATACCATTTCATCGAAGCAGATATTCTCAAATAGGTAGAAAGGCTTCCTGAAAACTGACAATGAGTGCATTGATGAATGGCTCAATTTTGCTGTTTCCTTGTGTCTCTTGAACAGATGCATGAATCACTGATTAATATATCAATAAGAATCTTGTCCTGCTCAATATTGACCTGAACTAGAGATTTGGTGACCAGTATTTTATTGAATGTTTTGGATTCAAACCCATGGCAATCAGGGTGGCCAGAAACTGTGAAAAAAAGCATTACGATCTAGTGGTGCTCATTTGGCGAAGGCTGAATGTTTATGAACGTATATTTATATCCTGTTTTTGCTTGGCATAGTCATTGACATTTGTAATGAGATTGTCAACAATTGGCTCAGTCAGCAAGGAGAGAAAACATTGCAGAGGTGAGGCATTGTGAGCCAGATTTAGTCTGATGCCAGAATGTATCTGTCTAAAGTGAGAATCTTCAATTCTCTCTCCCCCCAAGGCTTCACGCCACCCATCACGATCATCAGGCTTAGTTCTCTCTGTAGAATTTTTGTTTTTTTTGGCAGCATTATCACCATCATTTGTAGGTCTTGTTTTCATAGAAATACCTGTTTCATCGTCTGAATCGTTCCATCAGCTGAATCAGTTGTCTCATCATCTACTGCTTGATGATTCTGAGGCAACGATAGTCGCTGACTGGATACTGGATAACACCATAAACTGAGCAAGATCTCCTTGATTTCTTTCTACTGGACTTACCATCACTATAAAGATAATCACTATCTGAATCTTGTGAATCTCCTAACTCTGAACCACTCATCAGTAGGCTCTCTAAAACAACTCTAGCCTATTTGGCACTGTTTCGTTTTGGTTGAATGCTCGACGTAGAAGCAGTGGGCATGGCAATTATTTAAGAAAAATAAACAACAAACTTTAGACTTTAAAATACATCGCTCTTCAAAACAACCTCGCTTGCTAAGATTAAATTTAGAACTGCGACGTATTCTAGTCTTAGCAGTAAAGTATTGGTTAACATAAAAAATTAAATTCGCCGCTCCACGAAACAAACATTTAACAGGACCCACCTAAACTGATACATCGGTTAAAGATCCTGTAGGGTTTTGTTCCCATACTGATACATCGATTAATGGTCCGGAAAAAGTTCAGACTAGATTGTACCAGATTGTCAGCTTTTATGAAGCAGACTGACTAATTCCCTTAGTGCTGTCTTGCATTATAATCAAGTAAAAGCATTCTCTTAGCGGACAGTGCTACATCAGGGATGAAGTTTTCAAGGTTTCATTGTATGCTCAACATTTACATGGACAAAATCACAAAAAAACACTAGTCAAATTGCAACATCCGAAATAGAATCTAATTCAATACACAAACTACTCTTTGCTGATAACCAGAGCCTCTTGTACGAAGATGATATTAGACTGAAAAATTACATGAACATGCTTGGTGCAACCTGTGGAAAAATATAACAAGCAAATTAGCATGTTGAAGACAGAGACTATGAAGACTGGAAGAAGAGATGGTCAACTCAACATAAATGTAAACAATATTGTTCTTGAGCACGTCCATGAGTTCGTCTTTCAAAGTACAGCCGCCTATTAGAACAAGAAGGCTCAACTTCAAATTAATTAAAGAAAAGTCCAGATTAGATACTAGGAAATATTTTATTTAACTCAACGTCTTTAAACTGGTTTAGAAGACTCTGCAGAGTCTGTATACAACCAGTTTCATTTACATAACCTTGCTCTAAAAGCTATGCGCATCCAATTTATTCTTAAATGCATTAATTGTCCCTGCCTCAATTACCTCTGTGGCAATGCATTTCAAGCATTCACCACTATATTACCACCAAAAAAAAAAATATTTCTTAATATCTAATCTGGACCTCTCTTTAGTTAATTTGTAGCTATGCCCTCTTGTTCTTGTGGGTGTTTTTAAAAAAAAAACTTGTTATAATCTAATTTATCTGTTCCTCTGATCATCTTATAAACCTGTATTGTCACCTGAAATTCTTCTCTTTTCTAGACACTGTCCTCTTTTCTAGACACTGTAGACCAGTTTTTCTGAGTCTTTCCTCTTAACTGTAATTCTGGAATCCCACTATCAGCTTTGTCGGTCTTTTTTAATTTTTTCCAGCATGTTTATATCCCCTCTATGATAAGGACTCCACACCTGTACACATTACTCTAATCTAGGTCTAACTAATGCTTTATACAGTTTGACTATCACTTCCTTGCTCCTCTGTTTAATATTTCTTTTTATCATACCTAACATTGCATTTGCCTTTTTCACTGCTATCTTCTTCATCGTACGCACACTGCTATCTGAACTTGCTCACTCACCTTACCTGTATGATCAATTATAACCCCTAGATCCCTTTCCTTATCTATCTTTCTAATATTGTTCTCGCCCATTCTGTAATTATGTTCCATATTGGATCTACCCATGTGGATGACTGTAAATTTATCTACATTAAACTCAATTTGCCAGCTTACAGACCATTCTTGAGTTTTATCTAAATCCGACCTCAATATATCCACTTCTGCTTTAGTCAGAGAGTGGTGGATGCTTTGAATGTATTGCCACAGGAAATAGTGGAGGTAGGGTCAATTAATCTATTCAAGAATAGATTGGACGCGCATAGTTATTTTTAGATCAAGTGAAGTAAAAGAAACTGGTTGTGTACAGGGGAAGGAAGACTAACGTCTGGTCAGACAAAACATACTGATCAGAAATTTTTGTCAGGGTCAGGCAAAATATACTGGCCAAGACCCTCACCTCTGGCCTTCCTGAAAATGGGCTGTTTTCATGGCAGCCTGGCTAACAAAATTAGGGATCGACGTGATACCCATAGTAGTGAGTGACACTCAGATGAAACCAAGCATAGCACAACCACTTGGAGAACCTCATCCACCTTCATCAGCACGTTCAGGATGTGAGGAAAGCTACGACAACCCGCCACTTAAGGTTTTTTTCAGGTCACACAAAAGAGTAATCCTACAACAACAAGAGACTCTGCAGAGTCTTCTAAAACAGTATAAAGACGTTAAGCTAAGTATCTGGACAGTATTTTTTTGGTTGATGGTAAGCTTGATAAGAAAATCGAGACTAGATGTCATAAAACATCTGCTGTGGCTTATCATTTGTCATCACTGCTTAAGCATTCGAGCATCAGCTTCGTGACAAAATGACAGTTGTAAACATTGTATTTATACTAACTCAGTGCTCCCAGTACCCCATCTCGTCTTTGTCCAAGATGTGTGAGAGTAGAGTTTTTATGTGTGAAAGGATGTGTATTTTTTGTTTGTTTTAATTTTTGCGTTGGCCTTATTTCTCTATTCCCCAAGGCGGTGTGCATTGCACTGTGGTTTTTATTTTTGTGCCTGTTGGCCCAGTGCATCCGACTTCAGCATGCATTTTATGTAAGGGTCTGCTTTCTCCTGCATTTTCTAAGGGTTTGCTTCCCCGGGGTAACGGCCGTTGCTGTTATGGGGATTGAACCCAGCACTTTCGGCTTGTGAGCCGTGCCACTTAACCACTAGGCCACGCCGTCCCCTAATGGATGTGTATGAGAAAGGTCATCAATGTCATCAGGAAACCCGGATTGTGGAATAAGTACATTCAAAATATGGTCGGAACTACCCTTTGTGCTGAGCTGAGCACATTTCCAACAACAACAACCAAAAATGCTTCGGTCATCTCATGAGAATGCACCATGATCAATTTCCACTGATGGCTTACAAAACAAGAATATCTGACTACAGAGACAGGCATATGAATAAATGACATAAGAATGATTCTCCATTAATTCGGAATTACGATGACTAGCGCACATGCAATGGACAGACGACTTAGCTCCATGTGACACTCAGTGGCACAAGTGTATGAAAAACTAACTGTTGTATCAGGTCTCAAATTTTGTGAGATGGAGTGTAATCTGTTCCCTTCTTCACTGTCTTAGATTAGTTTACAGTAAAATAAGTCTGGTAGTCTTCATTGTACAAAGTCTTAGTAAATACAATGTAAAGTAGATTACCAGTTTCGTTCCTCGCTGTTTAGCCTTCGCCATCTGTACATCAAGTACACATTTACAGCTGGGTAGACTTGATCATATACTAAGAGCTTGCAGCATCCATATCCTCACTGAATCAATCATTAAAAGTCTATATACACATTTTTACATGCAGTATTCGACAGAACAACCAAACTTTTGAGGTGATAAATGATCCTGACAGGGATAACCCTTATCAATCATTCTTTTCTGGACTGTCATTGACTAGATGAGGTGATAGACCACAGAGGACACTCAAAGAGGAATAAGATGGACCTTTTTTTCTACTCTGGAAGATCTGGAATACGCAGATGATATTGCACTATTTGCACATTCACTCCAATGAGAAAATGGAAAGATTGAGCACATTTAGTCAGCAAGTGGGACTGAACATTGATATCAAGAAGCCAGAAGACATGACACTAAATATATTAAATCCCATACCAATTAAAATAGGAAATGAAGAACTAGCAAGGACAGACACATTTACGTATCTCTGAAGCACAGTTACACCAGATGGTGGAACAGGCAAAGACATCAAAAGCAGAATGAGCAAAACCAGAACAGCTTTTGCTAGCTCAAAAAGTATTTGGAAGTCTTCACAGTCCAGCACAAACACCAAACTAGGAATATACAAGAGTTTCTTACTCTCTGTGCTTCTGTTATAGTGCAAAGTGTTGGAGGGTGAAAGAAAAATAAATGTCAAAATTGTCATCTTTCAACACAATCTATCAAAGAAGGATTCATATCATTTTCTGGCTAAATACCATCACTATCTGAGAACTGCTTGTTCGGAGCAGTGAAGAAGACATGCTTACCATCATAACTAGTTGACGCTGGAATTGGATAAGCCATGTCCTAGAAAGAGAATCTGAAACCATCACCACAATTGCCATGTGATGAAACTTGGAGGGAAGACGAAAGAGAGGTCAGCATTAGACAGTTTGGTGAAGAACCATCAAAGCTGAATTGAAAATTATGAATCAGAGCTGGGGTGCCATATCAAAGATGGCTGCACAATGGGCAAAATGAAGGAATTTGTTGCTGGCCTTAGAGATGCCACCAGGCTTGATGGTCACTGACCAAAGATCTAAGAAGAAGAAGACTAGAGATGGACATAGTCAGGGTGCAAACCCTATTCCATTTGCTATAAGAGGCAAGCTCTCTGGCTTCTGTGTCATTGGGATGCTGAGTAAAAGTATTATTTGACTTGACTTAGTTGCTCCTCTTGTAAAATGGAGTGTTGAGGTCTTCTTTTGTTTTGTGTGGCTCTACAGGATGTATGTTTCTACCGGATGGAGTTCCAGCCCCATATCCAACCCTGCTTAGTTGCCTCTTACAGTATGCTTGACAGGTTACAAAGTTACTACATTTTACTCCCCTTTCAGGCGGAGGTTACACATGGCCAAATAGGATTACTTGTATATTTTTCATTCTAGCATAAAGAAAATGGGTAAGCATGGACTAGGAAGAATACAACTGACATTTAGATACAATGCTCAGTGGGAACGACTCATCATCGTAGTTCATCGATGCATGTAAGTTTTGGATGTGAAATACTTATATGAAAGATTCATAATTGTGGTTCACAAATACCTGTAAGTTTTGGATGTAAAATATTTACATTAAAGGTTCATTATTGAAGTTTACAGATACATGTAAGTTTTGGATGTAAAATACTTACATTAAAGTTTTATTATTGAAGTTCTTAGATATCTGTAAGTTTGGGATGTCAAATTCTTACATTAAAGTTTCATAATTGTAGTTCACAAATGCACATACGTTTTTAATGTAACAAAAATCTATGTCCATGATAAGTTCATAAATGTCGCTCACAAATGCGTGTAAAATACTTCCATGAAAAGAATGTTTTATTTGATAACTTGACTTAATCATCATCTGGTTAGTCAGTTCTAATACTGGTTGTAAAGTTGTCTGAGCATGTCTCTCCATTGGACTTTATCATATGCAGCTCTCTTCATTTCAGCATAGTTTCAAACTTTAATGTCTCTGCATGCCTGAAATGTAAAGGTGAGTCTTTGTCACCCTAATTCCTTTTTTTTTTTTTACCCCGAATCTGCCATTCATTATTTTCTATGGAAGACTTTCATGTCACATATTGTGTCCCAGCCAACTCAATCTTTATTTCAGTATTATTTTCAATATTTCTGTTTTGTGCGCTTACCACAGTGATAACATTAACATTAGATCTTCTTTCTGTTCAACTCACTCACGCCATTCTACGGTAGCACCACATTTAAAATGCTTCCAAGCTTTTTTCATCCTTGTTATGAGTTCATGTTTCAACCTCAAAAATCGCAATTGGCCACACATGAGTAGTGACTATTCTTTTCCTCAGATCTATCTTAACATTCTTTGAGTTAAACAATTTCTGTTTTTTCTCTTAAGACTTTTTGTGCCAATGCAAGCCGTGTCCTAATTTCTCTCTTATTGTGTGCATCTTCTGTTATGGTTTGCCCCATTTATGTCAACTTATGTACTTCTTTGCTTATTTCTCCATTGATGATTATATTCATTTGCCTATGTTGCTTGTCTATTCCTATAGTCTTTGTCTTAAATGTGTTTATTTTTATGTCAAACTCTTTAGCTGTGCTGTTAATTTTTTTCAAGCAAGCTTTTGGAACGAACGTTGTCCACTATGGCTTGATCATCGGCAAATTTGAGGACATTAACTTTCATACCATTGACTTTGGCACCTCTATTACAGCTCCGAACAACTCTTTGCATCATCATCTCAGAATATGCGTTATAGAGACTCGTTGAAAGCAAGCAACCCTGTCACGCACCCAATTTTATTGAAACTGGATCTATTAGTTCTTCCTTGATTGAAATAATGGTCTCTTGATTTTCATACAGGTTCTGGATTAACCTAATGATTGGTCTTTCTATTCCTATTTTTTGCAATGAATGTAAAAGGTTTGTTGCAGTGGAGGCAATCAAAGGCTTTCTCGTAGTCAATAAAGCAGATAAATAGTGATCGTCGTTGATCTATCATTCTTTCTTCAAGAAGATGCAATGATCCTGTGGCATCCCGTGTACTTCTGGCCTTGTGAACCCAAACTGGTTATCTGTTAGCACCCCCTCTATCTTGCTACTTGACATTCTATTTTATTCCTCTTGGAACATAAAGATGCAACAATCACCCTCCACCAACTCCTCATTTGGGCCATCTGCTTGAGCACTCCCAATAAGACTCAAGCTACTCTGTTCTAGTCTTCCACTGTTCTTGCATAAGTATTATTTGATCTCCACACTCTTCTCTTTTGCAATGGGTTTCAATCTAGCTCATTTCTGTTTAAATTGTTTGATCTTTTCCTGATGTAAACCAGATTTTAACATCTTCACATCCAACAACCAGGTCTTGTCTCTGTCTCTTTCTCATCTCATTATTTTTTCTTAAGTTTTATTTCAGATGTTCATGTCTGAGTGCCGTCTGGTATTCTTATTCTCCTGTTGCAAGAGTCCACAAAATAAATGGAAACTTTAAAGCTAGAGAATAAACAATCACAAAGACCAGTACGTTATAAGCACTCAGAAAGCATTTACATCAGACAACATAAATATTTACACGATATGACAGAAACATATGCACAAAACATGTACACCAGACAACACAAATCATATACACCAGACAACAGAAAACATAAACACCAAACAACAGAAAGCATATACACCAGACAACAGAAAACATATACACCAAACAACAGAAAGCATGTAAACCAGACAACAACAAAGCATGTACACCAGACAACAAAAATATGTATACCAGACAACAGAAAGCATATACACCAGACAACAAAAGAAAAAAAAGTAATAGACAATTCGGATTTGAATCACAGACCTGTAGGGGATGGATGCACCTTGCTGCAAAAAATATTTCAATTATGGGATTAACTACTTTGCTACTCAGATGCTCAAGTCTACGTACTCGTAAATTGTTTATTAATTGTTCTTTGTTTGCCATGTCTACCTCCCAACAACAGTTTTCTCAGGCCTGTGTCTAAGGACAATAAGACTTTGGCAGATCCTTACGTCAAGTTATATCTGTTACCAGACAAATCCAGCTCATCTAAACGACGAACCAAAGTTATCAAGAACAGTCTAGACCCAGTCTTTGACGAGACGTATGTTTGTGGCTTGTTTACTATGTGCTGTTATTGTTTGAAGATTCTCATGCTGAGTTCTTCACTCTTAATGATGTTGGTTTTATAGTGAGTGGCATTCTTCCTCTTCTTGTTCATGCCATTACAAATAGTGGCATATAGAGCGGTATCTCCACCATACTTATACATGTATTTTAATACTTGTTTTCGTATTAGCTCAGTATCTCTATAATACTTATACATGTATTTTAACACTTGTTTTCGTATCAGCTCAGTATCTCTACAATACTTATACATGTATTTGGTGTGCGTGCGGAGCTGAAGTGGGGGTTTGGAGCTGACCACTCTGGTGTTCTGAATTAGCATAGTTGGGGGTTGGTGACAGTCAGATGCCACCACAGCCGGCTACGACATTTAGAGTAACAGGGATTTGGGGATAGTCATCCAATAACAATTAGAATGGGGTAGTTCCAAATTAGAGTTATGGCTAAGAGACAACCAACTGAAGACGTTGGACAGCTATGTTGTTGCTTGAGACTATAAAATACTCTGCAAAAATGAATAAGCAGACTGGCTGGGAAGAAAGCTGAGAGGCTGTCAGAGGGAGTGAGTTTGCAGGGTGACTGGACTAGTGTAACAGATCTTAACTGCTTAGACAACTATTTATTTATTTCTTCTTCGTGGGATTTGAGTCAGTGCAACTGAACTCAGTCCCGCGAGAATTTGAGTAACCAAATCGAACCACAACGTAACCTGACGTAAGTTACAGGCCATGTGTCAATACCTGGAACGATAGTGGTTAGGAGACGCGTAGACTTGTTGCCGCCAACAAACCCGCGTCATCTGGAAACCACGTGAACTGGATGGATGATGGCAAGCAGACGGACAAAAACAGCGGGTCATTTTGGAAATCACGTGATCTGGGGATGCAGATCGAATATAAATCCTGCGGTAAAGAGACGTGAGGATCATTACTTGAGAAGAGATTCGAAAGAGACGCTCAGTGGAGTGTAGGCGGTGGAGAGAAAAGACTTGACTTCAGAGATTAGATGCATAGACTTTTGAAAGACACGCTCAGTGGAGAGCAGGCGACAGAATGAGGCAGATTTGAGTTGAGAACCAGATACATACATAAGAACACTTCACTTCAGAGACAGAGGTACTTTGGAAAGAGTCGCTCAGTGGCGGGCAGGCAACGAAGATATGCAGTTGAGGCAGATTTGAGTTGAGATTGTGACGGAGAGAGACGGTTGAGATAGACACGCAACAAGCAAGATAACTACCCTCATATTATGTAGTGGTCGTAATTACAAGTTGTCAGTAGCTTATAGAGGCAGTCTTCCAGTCATGCCATTCATCATATTGATGCAATCCCACTGATCATGTCAAAATCACCTTGATCGCGTGAATGTAAGTCGTCTGTCGCAACTAGAGACAGTTTTACAGTGATCCCACGGATCATATTTCATGCAGTCTATCCTGACCACGTTGACACCACTTTGATCTACCACCGACAAAGAGGGACAAGACAACGGACGTCATACTCGGGTTTAGAACCTACAAACTTTACCATCAGCGGCAATCCGCAACTAAGTTTGATCGCAGCAGACCAGATTAGGAGAATAGGGTATCATGACGTATAAATCGTGAGAGAAAGAATTTAAGTTGTTAGAGAGTTTATAGTTGGCAGTTATCTGAATAAAAAATATGTTGTATTGTGTTTGAATTTAGTGTTACTTGAATTTGTTTAGAGTGAGTGTAGAGGGAAATAGAATAGACCAGACCCCTTTACCGTCTGCGACAGAGCTCCATCAAATCGATCGGTTCTGGTACACCAGCATACACCTCAAGTTTTGGCCAGTCGCTCTATAGGTGTTTATGTTGGACACCCTATAAACAGTAAGAGATCTGAATGTGTGTCGTACGTGCAGGACACCTAGTGAACGATGCGTGATATAATTACATATGAATGTACAGATTCGTGTGAATATGTGAAGTGATCTAAGTAATTGTGAATGCACAGATCGCCTGATTGTAAGTGATCTGATTATATGTGAATGTACAGATCACCTAAGGATGAGATCTGAATGTGTGTGGTATGTGCAGGACACTTTAAGAACTATGTGTGTTCTGATTATATGCGTATGCACAGATCGACTGAGTATGTGACCACAATTGAGCATGTGATCCGACTATAAGTGACGTGATCCAATCACATATGTACGTACAGATCATCTGATTGAATGTGATCTGATTATATGTGAATGCACAGAACGACTGAGTACGTAATCCGATCGTGAGGACGAGTTTGTCATTGTGTGTTGAGTGTGCAGATAAGGGGATTCCAGCAGCAAGAGTCTGTTTATCATGTCCTTGGAGGAATCATCAAAGTTAGGGCTTAAAACCTCAGATTATAGTTCAATATATATTATGATTAGTTTAGATGTACTGTGCTTTTTGTTAATATTGTTTTGTTATTAAAATTATTAAACGATAATGTTATGTTTCCATTCAGGATAATCTTCACTGCGTTTTACTGTGTGAAGGTCGTGCCATGGTGTGGATACATGTTGTAACTTTAGATAAGTAAACTACTCAGCTAAACCTAGACTCTCCCTTGAGTGGTCCTATTCTGGATGCCTCAGAAACCACTTGGATTACATTGGCTCTTCTTATATCCCTAGATGTACTGAAGAAAGTGGATCTGGGTCGTCTTGGCTGTAATGCAATGCAAATTTCTCTCTAGGCTTACCACTGCAGGGATGACAGTGTTGATACCAACCCTGTTGTTCAGGCTGTTGTAATACAGTCTGTTTCTATGTGCAAGTTGTGAATGGCAGTTGGGAAACAGCAGAAATTGATAGTAACAAGTAATATCAGTGGTGCACATACACTTATTTTATGAATTGTCCTCTCTCTTTTCTTTAAAGCTAGATGAAAATAGCAAAAGAAGACAAAAGTAAGATGCAGATAGAAGAAAAACGCAGAGGTCAGAGAGTGGACAGTCAAGATAGTGACCTTGACCTAGCATGTCTTTGGTAGCATGTTAAACTTTCAATCATTGTGCATCTACAGGTATGAGTATACTGTGACCAAGGGAGATATTTCCAGGCGGCACTTGTGGATATCTGTGAAGAATGATGTCAGAATTTTCTCCACCTCTAAAGCAGAGATGGGCCATGCCATTTTGGACCTTGGTACACTGGACATCACTAGGGCTGTCACAGAGTGGTTAGTGGATGGTTTGTTGTCTAACATGTTGTCATGTTAGGGCTGCCATTGAGTGGTTAGTTGTCTAGCATATTGTCATGCTAGGACTGTCATTGAATGGTTTGTTGTCTAGCATACTGTCATGCTAGGACTGTCATTGAATGGTTTGTTGTCTAGCATACTGTCATGTTAGGACTGTCATTGAGTGGTTTGTTGTCTAGCATACTGTCATGTTAGGACTGTCATTGAATGGTTTATTATCTAGCATACTGTCATGTTAGGACTGTCATTGAATGGTTTGTTGTCTAGCATACTGTCATGTTAGGACTGTCATTGAGTGGTTTGTTGTCTAGCATACTGTCATGTTAGGACTGTAATTGAATGGTTTGTTGTCTAGCATACTGTCATGTTAGGACTGTCATTGAGTGGTTTGTTGTCTAGCATACTGTCATGTTAGGGCTGTCATTGAGTGGTTTGTTGTCTAGCATACTGTCATGTTAGGACTGTCATTGAGTGGTTTGTTGTCTAGCATACTGTCATGTTAGGACTGTCATTGAAAGGTTTGTTGTCTAGCATACTGTCATGCTAGGACTGTCATTGAGTGGTTTGTTGTCTACCATACTGTCATGTTAGGACTGTCATTGAGTGGTTTGTTGTCTAGCATACTGTCATGTTAGGACTGTCATTGAGTGGTTTGTTGTCTAGCATACTGTCATGTTAGGGCTGTCATTGAGTGGTTTGTTGTCTAGCATACTGTCATGTTAGGGCTGTCATTGAGTGGTTTGT
Organism: Ariolimax columbianus; assembly: GCA_036924085.1. Classification (NCBI taxonomy): domain Eukaryota; kingdom Metazoa; phylum Mollusca; class Gastropoda; order Stylommatophora; family Arionidae; genus Ariolimax; species Ariolimax columbianus. The sequence goes on from JAVGWX010000002.1 coordinate 110,347,076, forward strand.
TGTCTAGCATACACTAGGAATTGACATGTCTGTCACATGAAGATTAGTAGTGGTGTGCGTTGCACTACGTTTTTATTTTGCGCCTGTCGGTCCAGTGCATCTGACTTCGGCATTCATTTTATGTAAGGGTCTACTTCCTCCTGCACCCTCTAAGTGGTTGCTTCCCAGGGCTACTAACGGCCGGGTCTGTGTTGGGGAGCGAACTCAGTACCTTCGGATTGTTAGCTGTGTAACTTAACCGCTAACGCACGCCATCCCCACTAAATCACTATTAGGGATGAAAAGGCAGCTAGGAAGGGAACCGGCCACCCCCACCTCATAAAAAGCTAAGGCTTAGTACAATGAAGTCTTTAACACTACTTCAGCACTGTCTGGTTTGCCACTACCCTTTTTATGAAAATTTGAGAACAAACAATGAAGAAGGAGAATGTTGTGCTTAATAAAACATAAGATCCATCCATCTCTGTCCCTCAATATTTCAACACATGGCTAGTGTGCTCACCAGCATTCAAGCTCAAGCAGTCATTACTGACACCTGGGTAGTACCCCAAGTGGAAAAGAATAGAACCACTTAAACTTTCCAAGCATACCATAAAAGGCAACTAAAGAGGTTGTACATGTAGCTCATAACCTCACCATGTAAAACCACTGCTATTAAAACCACTGCTATTAAAACCACTGCAATTAAACCCACTGCTATTAAACCACAACTGCAAATGCCCAACATTTTAATGATGATTGAAAGAAAAGAAATAGAAACAACAATGTTCATACAAAATCAACAAGTAAAACAGATGAAAAATGTCACGTACCTGCGTAACATAATCTCAGCAGATGGCAAAGGCGACACCGAAATCCAAAACAGATGCAATAAAACAAGTCAAATCGTTTGGCAAATACTTAACTTAACATCTTTATACTGGTTTAGAAGATTCTGCAGTCTGTATACAACCAGTTTCATTTACATTACCTTGCTCTAAAAGCTATGTGAATCCAATTTATTCTAAAATGCATTAATTGTCCCTGCCTCCACTACCTCCTGTGGCAATGCATTCCAAGCATTCACCACTCTATTACTAAAAAAATATTTCCTAATATCTAATCTGGACTTCTCTTTAGTTAATTTATAGCTATGCCCTCTTGTTCTTGTGGGTGGTTGTATTTTGGAAAACTTGTTATAGTCTAATTTATCCATTCCTCTGATCATCTTATAAACCTGTATTAAGTCACCTCGATTTCTTCTCTTTTCTAGACACTGTAGGCCAGTTTTTCGGAGTCTTTCTTCAAAACTGTAATTCTGGAATCCCACTATCAGCTTTGTCGCTCTTTTTTTAAATTCTTTCCAGCATGTTTATATCCCCTCTATGATAAGAACTCCACACCTGTACACAGTACTCCAATCTAGGTCTAACTAATGCTTTATACAGTTTGACAATCACTTCCTTTCTCCTATGTTTAGTATTTCTTTTTATCATACCTAACATTGCATTTGCCTTTTTCATTGCTACCTTAACTTGCTCACTCACCTTACATGTATGATCTATTATAACCCCTAGGTCCCTTTCCTTATCTATCTTTCTAATATTGTTTTCTCCCATTCTGTAATTATGTTCCATATTGGATCTGCCCATGTGGATGACTGTACATTTATCTACATTAAACTCAATTTGCCAGCTTACAGACCATTCTTGAGTTTTATCTAAATCCGACCTCAATATATCCACTTCTGCTTTAGATGAAACACTACTGCATAGTTTTGTGTCATCAGCAAATTTTGCAATCATGGATCCCATATCAATGTCCAAATCGTTTATATATATCAAGAACAAAATTGGTCCCAAAACAGCCCTGTGGCTCTCCACTTTTCACTTCACACCACTCAGAGTACTCTTTACTTATGCCCACCCTCTGCCTTCTTCCCGTTAACCAATTTTCAATCCATTTGGCCAATCCCAATCCCCACCTATTCCATGTGATTTTAGCTTTCAAAATAATTTTTGATGAGGTACTCTATCAAAAGCATTTGCAAAATCTAGATAAATAACATCCACAGGCTCTTTATCTATCATTTTAGTAACCTCCTCCATGAATTATAATAGATTTGTTAAGCACGATCTCCCTCTAAGTAAACCTATGAGGCCTATTTCTAATTAGATTAAACTTGTCTAAATGCATTTTAATGTTTTCTTTGATTATTGACTCTGATAATTTACAGACTATGCTAGTTAAACTAACTGGACTATAATTTGCTGGATCTGATTTTTTGCCCTTTTTGAATAAGGGGATCACTCCTGCATCTTTCCAATCCAGTGGAACAATCCCTTTTGCAAGTGATTGAGAACATAATATAGCCAATGGTTTTGCTAGTTGGTCTCTAATTTCAAACAGCAATTTTGGATGAATACCATCTTGACCTGGACATTTATCCACTTTCAACCCCTCCAATTTTTTTAAAACCATTTCCTCTGTTATACAGATTGATTTTAATCCCACTTTTTCCATGTCTCTTTGAAAGATATCTAAAGGTCTGGGATCTTGGAGCAGTTTTTTTTTGTATAGACTGTGCCAAAAACTAATTGAGTAGATTAGCTACCTCCCTATTCTCACTTATTATTTTTCATATACTGTCTATGAGAGGGCCTACTTTGTCTTTCGTTCTTTGTTAATTTTTAAGATAAGAAAAGAAGATTTTACCATCAGTCTGATTTTCTGAGCAAGTTTTTTTTGTTTTTGTTTTTTTTCTAAGTCTATTTTTGCTGTTTTATTCACTTTCTGAGCTTTTTTCTGCTTGTCCAAACATTTTAAATATGTTTCTTTCAATTTACCTGTCTCTATATATTTTTTCCCATGCTTTATTTTTAGCTCTTCTACATTTAACTACAAATCTAGTTATCCACTTTTTACGCTAGGGGCTTACCTCCCTACATGGAACACATTCATCTTTTAGTTTTTCTAGAACTGTTTTAAAACTCTCCCACTCTTGTTCAACATCTATTCCTCCGACAATATCTTTCCAAATTATGTGACTCGCTGCTTCTTTCATCTTCTTTATATCTGCCTTAGGGGACGGCGTGGCCTAGTGGTTAAGTGGCACGGCTCCCAAACCGAAGGTACTGAGTTTGATCCCCATCACAGCACCAGCCGTTACCCCGGGGAAGCAAACCCTTAGAAAATGCAGGAGGAAGCAGACCCTTACATAAAATGCATGCTGAAGTTGGATGCACTGGGCCGACAGGCGCAAAATAAAAACCACAGTGCAACGCACACCCGCCTTGGGGAATTGAGAAATAAGGCGAACGAGGAAAAAAAAAAACAAACATATCTGCCCTAGAGTTTGCGTGTTTATGTTTACTTCTTTCCTTGCAAAAAGATACCAACGGATGATTTGATGGTCACTTGAGCCAAACAGTTCCCCCAACGGTAACGTTTTCAATCATATTTTCCTCTGTAGTAAAAACTAAGTCTAGTATGTTTTTGCCTCTGGTGGCTGCTTCTACATGTTGAATTAAAAAATTGTCAGTTATGCACTTAACAAAAGGTTTTGACTGTACAAGTGCTTCTGCCATATCCCATTTTATTTCTGGAAAGTTGAAATCCCCCATTAATAAATGTCTCTGATATTACAATGTAAGTACATGATAATGGATACAAAACAAACACTATATAACACGATATTCCTACACACATTGTGCTGTCAGTGCCAGAATTGGACATTAATAAACCAAAAGTAAAACAATACATCGTAACAACAGAGATTAAATGCCTGCGCAGAATGCTTGGAGTAACAAGATGGAAAGAATCAGAAACGAAGATGAGGAGACAAATAGGTACAACACCAGTGCTAGACCTCAACAAGAGACAGCAAATCAAATGGTTAGGCCATGTGACACAACTAACACCAAATAGTATCCATCAGAAAGCTTTGCCATACAGATACAATGAATACAAAACCAAGGGCTGACCATGTAAAAGATGGATAGGATAGCAGAAATAACAGAAGCAGTAAAGCTCCCTTTATACGAAGCACATACTAGGGCCTGGTCAAGAAACCTCTTCATAACATGACGCTGAAAGGCACCAGCAGGACAAAAAAACGAAGTAGACTGCAAATGTTCAGATGTATTCTTCCTGTACAGAGGCCAAATGATTTTTCACGTTAACTTGAAGTCCAAGTATGATAAATATAATTTGACTTTTTTCTCCACCTCCTCTGATTATCTATAGGTTTGACCTGAGTCCCGAAAACAACCTCAAGCTCACACACATCTGAGTCGATTGGCTAGAGATCTGCATATACTGCTGGATGAATAAGATCGGTGACACTGCATGAAATTATTCAACCCAACAGGTGTTATCATAATTATTATCCTGTATAATCATAAATATTCCTGAAATTTTATCAACGCCCCCAGCTGTTATCATCCATATCGACCATTTATATCAGAAACATTCCAGGAAATTGTTCAACCCACCAGTTGTTAACATCCATATTGATCTATTTAATTAGAACCTTTCCAGGAAATGGTTGAAATACCAATTTGTTCTCATACATATGTACCCATTACATCATCAATATTTCAAGAACTGGTTGAACTCTAGCCGTTATCATTGATATGGATAAATGTAATGAAAAAATTCTAGGAACTTGCTCAACGCTTGAGTTGTTATGCACAATTACCTGATCCACCAAATCAAAATTATTCCAGGAAATTGTACTAACCTCACAGTTATGCTCATGTATATTGTTCCATCAAGTCACAAACATTCCAGGATGTTGTTCAGCCCTTGAGTCATTATCCACATTGTACTGACCCACCAAATATTGTTCAACCCATGCACACAAAAGCCTTCTTAGCAACTCAAAATAATAACACTAAGAAATCGGCACTGACCAATTAACCATTATCAGTCCTGGCTAATTTTGTCAATTTCCGTCCGGGCCAAAATGATGGATTCCGTGCATCAAAATTTTATTCAAAATAAAATAAATTAATATTGAACAAATTTAGCTAAAAATTATAATCTAGACGTCGTAAACCAAATAATGAAACTATCTGTGACATGAATTATTCATAATAAATATTATATATTAGTATGAAAGTTTAAATGGCATAAATTATTTTATACATACCTTTTGAATTATGTGTCAAAGTCTGAATCGGACGTGTATTGAATATCCATGAGTAATCCAGATGTGTGGTCATAATGTCTGATCAAATCATAAATAATTTCTCAAGTCTTGAAGTCTAACCTTCGTTCCGATAAATGTGTTGACTTTCATAGACCATAATACATAAATGTCCACCTACCAGAAATAACTTTACAGTTAAACATCAATTCTGCATGTGTGGATGCAACCATCATGTATAGGGGTATACAAATGATTTAATTCCACAAACTGAGTCACGAAACACAAACGCATTCTTCAGAGGTCAGTTTTGGTCATGACAGCGGGCCATTTTTAGGTTTTCGGCAGCCGATTTCGTTACCTACATGCTGAAAAGGGTTAAAATAGAGACATCCTGAGAAATTGGATGTAGTCCAGAGAACGGAATGCAATTGTGTTGCTAGTTTACAGCTTGACTGATATTTGCACCTTTCAGGCCAACACATCCTTCTTCGACAGCACCTGTACTTGATAAAGTATTGATACTGCCTCATTCTGTTAAATGATAGCTACATCTGGGAGGTTAGAATGATAAACACACCCATGTCATACTTAATATTGCCAAATAGGTTTCACTGCATCTAAGATGTCGAAGTCTTCAATTGTCACCTTTACTGTAAAGTCACTTTTGAAAAAGTGAATCTAATGTATCTCAAAGTGGGTAAAAATATATACATCAATAAGAACACTTAGTTTACTGATGATAACTTTTGTGATTAAAGTATATGAAACATACAGAAACTAATAAATACACAAAGTGGCATCAACAATCACAAAGATAAGTATATTGTAAGCATATTTTATATTTTTTGTTTCGTTATTTATCAAGTCTCTTAATTTGTACCTCCCACTGTCTGTTGCAATTTATTTATCACAAGTATTGCGGCTTGTATATCTGTGTGTGTGCGCTTGCGTGCGTGCCTGCCTGCCTGTGTGCGTGTGCCTGTGCCAGTCTGGATTGCATTTTACTTCAATTTCTGTTTTTGTTGTCTGTTGTATATGTTTGCAGAGTGCTTATCTTCTTCTTCTTCTTCGTCTTACGCTGTCAGACGTCAACCTGTATTTTTTCAAAAAAAGCAGCGATCATCCTGAGACTGTCGACACTAGCATAGAGCTTGTCTAGTGTTGCCACTGGTGATAGCCACATCAGCTTTCTCTGGTCCTCGTATGTCGGGCAGTTTTGCAGCAAATGTTCAGCAGTCATTTTCTCGGTACCACACGAGCATTGTTGAATAGGTGGTACCTCAGTCTATTGTGGCCTGTGCGAAGTCTGAAGACCACGACCTGCTCTCTTCTGTTCAACTGGTAATAGGCATCGTTTTTTTGTGTAGCCAGTATGTTCTGTTTCCCATTTGGACATGTATCTAGCTCTAATAAGCCTTTTTGACTCTTCGTATGTCACACTAGATATGGTTGTGGTAGCCTTGCACCTTCTTTTGCCAGTCTGTCTGCCTCATCGTTGCCTTGGATGTTACAGTGAGATGGAACCCACTGCACCACTACTCTTTTTGGTGCGGACTGCTTGTATAGTTGACAGAGTACTGTTCTTAAATCATTAAGTTCAGTATTTTTCTGGCTTTTTTTTAGTGCTGTGACTACGGCCAGGGCATCTGTAAGCAGGACTATATGGCTTTCATTCCTTTTACCTTTCACCATTTCTTCTACTGCAGCCCTCAGTGCCTCTGCCTCCGCTCTGAAATTGCTAGTGTATTTTCCAGTTGCCACTGACAGTGTTATTTTTCTACCATTTGGTAGGCTCAGGAATACCCCTGCCCCTCCGTTCTGACATGTGTTTGTTACAGAGCCATTGGTATATACATGGGTCCAGTCCATGCTTGGGTAGTTTTTCGTTATGTACCTCAGGGTTATGTCTCTTCTTTCTTTTTCAGTCTGGCTGTTCTTGTTTCCAATACCTGGTATATTTTCTACCACCTCTGGAAATATATGCTGCCTCAAGGTAGGTTTGCGTACAGTAGGGATGGGCTTTGGTGTTGTTAGTGCGTTCAATGGGTCTTCGTTCATCTTTGCTTTGGCTATTTTTGCAAAGTTTCTCCGCCTTAGTTTCCCATTTACAAATCCATTTAGTCTCTTATGCATCGTCAGTCTTCTGAGTTTTTGTGCTTGCTGCTGGGCTTTGCAGTCTCTTCTGTCGGTCATGGATTGCAGATTTGTAATCTTTTCCAGTTCTACAATTGGCGTTGACTTCATGCCTCCTGTTATAACTCTCATGGCTTGGTTTAGGAGTTTGTTAATTTTATCAAAGTTCGCCTTTGCTGCTGTTATCCATGCCGCAATGCCATACTCGAGAACTGGTCTCACTCTTCCAGTGTACAGTTTCTTTAATATACTTTCGTCTGCTCCCCAGCTTGTGCCAGCAAGTTTCCTCATGATTGCCATTCTTTCTCTGGCTCTCATTCGGTTTCTCTGTTGGGGTTTGTTTGAAAGTGAGAATATCGTACATGTTGTTTTTTCCTCATTTATTTTGACCAGCCATGAGTTCGCCCACTCCTCCAGTGATGTTAGGGCCTGCTGCATCCGATTACTTGCTATGGTGAGATTCTTTTCAGAGGTCCACATAGCCAGATCGTCTGCAAACATGGAGCTATGGACTCTTCTTGGTATATTCTCTGCGATGTTATTTATATACACCAAGAAGAGTGTGGGTGACAGTACTCCTCCTTGGGGTACCCCCTGCTCAAGTGTCACCTTTTTGCTCATATGCCCTTGTACTTGAACTCTGGCTGTTCTGTTTTTGAGGTAGTGGCTGATCCATCTGTACATTTTCCCACAAACTTCACTTCTTCGTAGCTTGACTTAAAGTCCCTCTTTCCAGACCTTGTCAAATGCCTTTTCTAAGTCAACCCAAACCGCTACTGTGTGTTTTTTCTCCTGGTAAGCATCCAGTGCTATGAGAGTGATCTGATCCTCAGTGGATCTGTGCTGTCTAAAGCCTGCTTGCTGTGTTTTTCTTCCAGATGCCACATCAGTCTGGTGTTTATCATGCGCTCCATCAGTTTTCCTACACAGCTCAGCAGACTGATAGGCCTGTATCTATTTGGATCTGCTCTATCTTTTCCTTTCTTTGGTACTGGTATAATTACAGCATCTTTCCATGCCTGAGGTACAATTCCCCTTTTCCAGCTTTGGTTCAGGACTGATAGTAACTTTCTCATTGCTGTTTGGTCCAGCCCCATCAGCATTTCGTTTGTTACGCCATCTTTTCCGGGCGATTTCTTTTTCTATAGAGTTCTCATGGCCTCTTCCATTTCATTCATTGTCAGTTTCTATGCAGTTCTATTCTGGATCTGCACACTCTACCGCACGACAGACACTTGTGGGCGGCATTGGTAGCCAGGGTGTCCTGCATGGTGACCTTTCTGGTGGGCCACTTCTTTCTTTGCTGCAATTAAGATTGTCTGCTCAGCTATGTGTGATTGTGGAACACCAGGCTAAGTGTTTTGATGCAAATGACTTTCAAGAGACAATATCAATATGGAGACCTTCCAAGATGGTTTTTTTAGTGAATGTTTGTACTTTTTCTTCTGCTCTCCTGATGGATGCTTGCCTGTCTTTAGTGCACCATAAAATAGTTCTGCTTAGGTGGTCAGGCATGTGAACAACATGCCAAGTTGACTTCATGCCTCCTGTTATAACTTTCATGGCTTGGTTTTGGAGTTTGCTAATTTTGTCAAAGTTCGCCTTTGCAGCTGTTATCCATGCCGCAATGCCATACTCGAGAACTGGTCTCACTCTTCCAATGTACAGTTTCTTTAGTATACTTTCGTCTGCTCCCCAGCTTGTGCCAGCAAGTTTCCTCATGATTGCCATTCTTTGTCTGGCTCTCATTCGGTTTCTCTCGATCTGACTTTTCCATGTCATGCGCCGATCAAATGTGACTCCCAGGTAGTTTGGGTTGTCGTTTGGCCGCAGATATTTGCCGTTAAGACTTATTTTGGTGTTTTAGGGTTTGTTTGAAAGCGAGAATATCGTACATGTTGTTTTTTCCTGATTTATTTTGACCAGCCATGAGTTCGCCCACTCTTCCAGCGATGTTAAGGCATGCTGTATCCGATTACTTGCTATGGTGAGATTCTTTTCAAAGGTCCACATAGCCAGATCGTCTGCAAACATGGAGCTGTGGACTCTTCTTGGTATATTCTCAGTGATGTTATTTATATACACCAAGAAGAGTATGGGTGACAGTACTCCTCCTTGGGATACTCCCTGCTCAAGTGTCACCTTTTTGCTCATCTGCCCTTGTACTTGAACTCTGGCTGTTCTGTTTTTGAGGTAGTGGCTGATCCATCTGTACATTTTCCCACAAACTTCACTTCTTCGTAGCTTGAATTTAAGTCCCTCTTTCCAGATCTTGTCAAATGCCTTTTCTAGATCCACCCAAACCGCTACTGTGTGTTTTTGCTCCTGGTAAGCATCCTCTATTTCCTGGGCTATGAGGGTGATCTGATCCTCAGTGGATCTGTGCTGTCTAAAGCCTGCTTGCTGTGGAATTAGTATGTGTTTTTCTTCCAGGTGCCACATCAGTCTGGTGTTTATCATACACTCCATCAGTTTTCCTATACAGCTCAGTAGACTGATAGGCCTGTATCCATTTGGATCAGTTCTATCTTTTTCTTTCTTTGGTACTGGTATAATTACAGCATCTTTCCATGTCTGCGGTACAATACCCCTTTTCCAGCTTTGGTTCAGGACTGATAGTAACTTCATCTTTGCTGTTTAGCCCAACCCCATCAGCATTTCGTTTGTTACGCCATCTTTTCCGGGCGATTTCTTTTTCTTTAAACTTCTTATGGCCTCATCCATTTCATTCATTGTTAGTTTTGCCATCATGTGCTCCTCTGGTGCCATTTTGATGTTGTCATGCCTCTCTTGTTCTTCATTAATGTCTGTATACCTATTTGTAGGAACATCAATGTGGTTTGCTCTGGCATAATGTTCTATAAAAGCGTTTGCAGCTTTTTTTCCAGTGAGCATGTTGTCACCCTGCTTGATGGTAATTTGTTTGTTTGATGGAGTTTCGTCGTTCATGGCTCTGACTAACTTCCATAGTTTGTTCCCGTCTTTTTCTAAATTGAGGCTTTCTGTTTTGTTTTTCCAGCTGTCTCTTGTTATTTGGTTTAGAGTGTATTTGTATTTCGCCGTGGTGGCTTTGAGGCGATATTTGCCTCCATAGATTGTTCTCTCTCTGCTATGTTCCAAGCATTTGAGACTTCATCTTCCACTTTCTGCAATTCATCATTCCAATAAGGCTTGTAGTTTTTCCTTGCCCCTCTTGGGATGGCTTCAGTGGCTGCCTGCATTATTGCTTTGCTTAGGCTTTCCACCATGGGTTTCATGTTGTTTTTCCGGCAGAGTGCTTATAATATACTTGTCTTTACTACTGCAGATGTCACTATGTCTAAAGTTAATAGTATTTATTACAGAAATGCTAGCACACACATTGTATTAACATAGACCCCAATCATCAGGTAAGAAGAAATGTACTATGACCATAGTATTTTCAGTTCTCACTCCTTTTTTTATTTATTTAGCGAAAACTATGCTATGCCATGTTTGACAGGTCGATTGTGATATCTGCACATCTTGACCTGGCATGTCCACTTCTGGCATGTATTTGTATTTGGGTTAACTCTCGCTAATCTTTGACTGGACCAGACCACCTTCAAGGCAGCTGGTGGTTTGAAGTCAGTTTTCTGTCTCTTAGATGAACTGAATTACCAATTATGGTATAAGACTATTGTCTACCAAAATGATCCCTCCTGTTAGTTGGAGTAGTCCTACCACAAGAAGGCCAGAAGCTTGGCGGCCTGTGCTTTCAGAGGCTAGATACTGTGCATTCCTGGAAGTGTTTCACATTGAGAGATCATCCTTAATTCCACCCCTAGCTATGGCAGCATTGAGATCTGAATATCGTTTGACAGATTTCACCATTTCACCCACATCCAAGTGCTGAACATATATTTTTACTTTATCATCATTTACTTTTGTTGCCCTTGTTTATCTCTTGCCTCCCTATTCTAGTCAGACATTCCTTTCTGGTTTTTTGTTGTTGCTTTAAATGCTTTTAGTTTTTAATTTGTATTTTGATGATGCAACTATTTTTATCATCTGACCCAAATAATTTTTGCTCCTCTAAATTTAATGTATTTTGATGTAAGAAGATATCCTGAACTGTTAATTTATATTTTCAATGTTTCTGAGTTGCTTGCAGAATTGATATATTGCCACTTTCACATGACCTGGGATGTTCTCAAATGTTGATGTAATGTAATTTAACCCTTTGAACCCTGCCACCGGGTCTGTAAAATCCCATTTCCCTGTGCTCCTGAGAAAATATGCACAAGGTAGACGTTTGAAGAAAGCTATTTACTATGACAAACTATGGGGTCTAATTTAATTATTCTATCTCAAATTGACTGACCTGATCATCTTTAATGTTCCTACTTGTTATGCCAATAGATTGGGGAATATATTTATTGAAGACCATTGTGTATCAAATTTACTTGATACATTATGTGGGATACCTCCCAGGACTGCGGTCTGATCCTCTGAAGGACAGGAACAGATCTAGCTTGATCATAATCATTGATAATCCAAATCACTAGCATGTCATAATTTAAATAATCACTTATCCTTTATAGAATAATCACCATCTAAATGCAATTTATCAGTCTCCGAATCCTTGAGAATTCTTTCAATGACTTGTTCTGTTGTTAGCCTTTTAGAACAGCCATTCCCCAAATTTAAAAAAATCCTTTCCACCATGAAAATCATCAAAAACATTGCGAAGACAGGCTTCAGTATGTGTGCCGCCATATTTGTTATTTCCAGAAATGATTGAGCTGTGTAGACATCACTATATTATGGCCAACATCCAAGCAGTACAGCCCCAAATACACTGACAAATGGGGATTTTAAATAATTAGTTTTATTTCCACTTATGCAGTTAAGTGTCATGTGGAGCTCAAGTCGTCTGTCCTGTGCCAAGTGCGCTGCATTGGCCAATGTGAGCCATGTCGTCACACAATCACTCTGTCACATATACACGTGCCTCGTGACCGTCCCCTTGCCCTATAGCCAGATCTAAAAGTGCTGTACGCCATCAGTGGAAGTTGATGAGGGTGCATTCTTATAAGATGACTGAACCAGCATATTTTTTGCCTGGAGATGTACTTGCACAAGGCATAGTGCCGACCATACTGTGAATGTCGCCATTCCACTTTCTGTCTTTCCTGGTAACACTGATGACCATCCTCAAACACTTCATTTCACACGTCGAAATTCTGCTCTCGCTAGCCCTTGACAGAGGCCATGTTTGGCAATCGTAGCACAGTCGTCATAAGTATACTGTTTATCAGCTTTTATATTATTTTTTTGGTCAAACTTTTGCTTGGGTGTCTAAGCACCAAGCAGTGGTGACAGCTAATAAGTCACCGCTAGATGCTTTTTGACATTTAGTCTCGATTTCCCTGTCAAGCATTTGGTCTGCTGAAAAAATACTGCCCAAATACTTGAACTCATGAGCCTGTTGAAGAGCAATATCATTTACTTTACATTTAGAGGTATCACATGTTCAAAGAGTTAATTGATTTCTCTGCAATTTTGAGAAATGTAAAGTATCTACAGTATTGGGAAAATGTGCATTCAGTAATTTATTTGTGAATGTAAGCAAAATGTAACTATTAAAAAAATTCTGCTTTGTCTTTTAATGTGAAACAATATTAACCTTGACTTATTCAAGAAGCTATGCACTGTACCACATTTGGCTTGTTACAATATTTAAACAAATATGTTTTAGCACAATCTCTTGCAATTGATGTTTATTGCTTGTGTCATCTTTGCAAGCAAAAAATGGCATTGTGCAAAAATGTTTTAATTTTTATTTAATAATTTTTTCTTTTTTAAAAATTGTTGTTGAAAAGTTTGCTCATACATCGAAATAATATGAATGCTATATTGATTGTGAAGTCATTTTTATCAAGTTATGTAACACCATTTGAATATATCTGAAGGTTTACTTATCAACGAATAATAAATTCAGCATGTTTTTATGTTGAAAATTTCTTTGCCCAAATAGGCTTGGCAGCTTTGTAGCAAATTTTTGATGAACTAAGTCTCTTCCTATTTTCATAAAAGCTTGTTCTGGTATTAAAATAGTGCTACCCTGTGTGGATCCTGTCTCAACTTCTTGAGGATGACAGAGAGACTTCTGATCCTGGGTCCACATATTGGGGAGGACAGATGGATTACTGATCCTGGGTCCACATATTGGGGAGGACAGATGGATTACTTATCCTGGGTCTACATATTGGGGAGGACAGATGGATTAATGAACCTTGGGTCCACATATTGGGGAGGACAGATGGATTACTGAACCTTGGGTCCACATATTGGGGAGGACAGATGGATTACTTATCCTGGGTACACATATTGGGGAGGACAGATGGATTACTCATCCTGGGTCCACATATTGGGGAGGACAGATGGATTACTTATCCTGGGTACACATATTGGGGAGGACAGATGGAATACTTATCCTGGGTCCACATATTGAGGAGGACAGATGAATTACTTATCCTGGGTCCACATATTGGAAGAAAAAATAGACTACTGATTCTTGGTTCAAATATTTAGAATATATAGATTTCTGATCTTGGGTTCACATATTGGCAAGAACAGAGATTACTGTTCATGGATCCACTTATTGAGGAGGATATATACTACTGATCCTGTGTCTAAGTATTGGGGTGGACAGATAGACATATGATTCATATCATAAAAGTGACCAGGAAAGGTTATGAATGGAACTGACATCCTCATTATGTAAAAAAAATTGCTGCAGAATAAGTTACTACAAGAGCACTCAATTCTGTGATGTAGGCTTCCTGTGAATCGGCCCAGTTTCACTTCTGTCCCTATACTTCTTTCTTGAGCACTATAAAAGAATATGATTGATTGGCATCCTGTCAGTCTCAAGAGACAATGGACTTCACGCTAAAGAGGGGACAGTCAGTTGTTGCCTTTCGCCGCAAACGTTTGTAGTCTGTCTTTCCCTGCCTGCAGACCAACACACAAAGCCTGCCTCCAACCGGGTCTGTCTTTGGCAAGTTCCTCCCAGTTGCAGGTGCTCATATCCAACGCCTTCAGGTCACGCTTGCAAACATCTTTGTAGCAGAGAAAGGGTCTACCTTTTTTACACTTGCCCATGGTCAGCTCTCTGCAAATGATATCTTTTGGTGGTATTCGCACATCCCCCATTCTGCACACGTGACCAAGCCACCGCAAGCGCCGCTGGCGGAGAATCGTTACTAAGCTGACAATCTTTGCACGGTCCAACACTTAGTTGTTAGTCACTTTGTCACTCCATAAAATTCCAAGTATGCGTTTCAGGCAGAGCCTATGAAAAGCATTTAGCATAAATGGATTATAGTAATAATGATGCATTTAGTCCGTAAATGTCAGCTCAATTCATGTTTTTTTTTAAATGTCTGTTGTAAAGTTCTTTCACATAACTTTTGTGTATCATCACATAACGTTTGGGTCTCAAGAAAAACTAACCATCAATTTGTGAGTCTCAAGAAAACTAACGATAAGTTTTTTTATGATGACAAATTTCTTACTCTGAAATAATGATCAGTTTGTTTGTTTGATTGAAAGGTTTACCTTTCTTTTGGTAAAATTACACTTTTTATAACCACAGGTAGTGTTCTTGGTTATTCCAGGATCAATATGCCAACGTGTGGTCTGGTGACCATTGAGTGTCCTGGTGACTATTTGTTAGCCATTGTAAGAGCTGTGTGTGTGTTTTGTGGTGTACTGTTCCTGTTGTACTTCTCTAGGTTGTGACTGTCTAGTAGCGTGAAGTCTTGCCTTCTGACATGGCCTCACTTAGTTCAACTGCATAGTGGTACTGAAGCTCTTCTTGTACTGTTGTTCAGCTATGAAAAATCCATCTTGCAAAACATATCAAATCATTCTCTTATATAGTCATACAAATTGATTAAAGAGTGAGCCAAACCTAAAGACATGACCTATTTCTGCAGTAATATTACAATCCGGAGAAGTCAAACATAATATGAGGCCTTTCGTATAATACAATATATTGTACTATAAAAAATAATACTGTTTAAAGTTTGTCTTCTTCTTCATTCGTTCTCAATCTCCCGCTACCAAACCATGTACAGGGCTTTGGAAGTAGCAGAATGTAGTCCGGAGAACGGAATGTGTTGTGTTGCTAGTTTACAGCTTTACTGTGATATTTGCACCTTTTTTCGGTCCGACACATCTGTCTTCTGCAGGGTTTAAAGTTTGATATGAGCCTTTCAATACAACAAGAACAAGGGTCCCATAAAAATTCCAACAATAAGGGTCAGACAACCAGTTTGGCTGAAATTGATTAGCTACAAGGAAAAAACAGAAACTTAGCTATTAGAGATTTTTTCTAAATAAGACTTCAGACCAGCCCATATCAACTTTTTTATGATGAAGGAACCCATGAAGTAATTGTCCAGTCTCAGAAAACATCTGCGTACAATGATACCTACAGATGTAGCCTCATAAGTCAGTTGTCAATATAATCATCTAATAAGAATTGTCTATTATCATTTAGTATAAGAGTTGCTCAGAAAGTAATGCCAGGCATTTTAATTCTCATCCCAGAATAAAGATAGCAAAGTAAATATTTACAGGTTGTAATGCTGATATTTCCCACGGTCTTCCAACAGATAGATCTGCTATAGTGGTCTGTTTAAATGGCGGACTTCTGTGTGTAACATTTATTACAAACAACGAGTTGCAAAAAACAAAAAACAAAAAAAATATGAAACAAAGGAGCTTACATCTCCCCACGACGTCTAATGACACAAGTGGACTGAAGATAGATACAATGAGTTGCAATTGAATTTTTGGTGGCAGAGAAAGAAAGTGTGGGAACCTTCACATATGTTTGTGTGCTGTGTGTGAAAGCTGGAAGCCAATAGGAGCACCTATAAGGTTCAGAAAGTTAAAACCTTGGAAGCATAGAGAAGGAGCTGCATGATTGACCACGGTCTGGGAATCCTTCCACAGCCACCAGTACAGACATGTTGCAGAGCGCCAATGCCATTATTCATGAAGTCATTGCATCACTAGTTGATAATTGGCCTTATAGCTTTTAGCCAGCAATAGAAGTGCAATGGCAATTTTCTACGATCTTGAATGTTCGAAGGTATGCCTAAGATGGGTTTCTCTAAGTCTCACAATCAACCACAGACGTCAAAGAAACATGGCTACACGAAAAGGAAATGAGCTGATACAGAAAAGACATCTATCCACTTATTTAAAGCTGGCGTAAGGCTATAGATGTGGTCGGAATCCTATATACAATATAAAAATGTATTGGCAATAATGATTTTTTAAAAATCATTGGTCAGAATAGCATGAATAATAAATATAGTCTGGTAATTGTATACTGACATAACAAGACTGCTAGGTCTATAACTTTGGGCTAATAAGAAAATTTTTTTTTAACACACTTTTATTTCACAGTGATCACTGCATAGCTGTAGGTCTAAGACTAAACAAACAAAAAACCCAGTACATGCTGAATATATTTTGTCATCACGAGGAACTAATGCTAGGAAATGTTTCCATCAAAAACAAATTCTTACATCTACCAGGGCCAGGAAATTACGAACTATCAACTGAATCGTGAGATTTCAAGGAGAATAGCAGCAGGTTGACCCAGTTTTCACCAAATCAAACCCATCCTTCAGCAGATGAAAAATGACAAGACGAGATCTTACATATTTGACAGCGTGGTCATTCCTGCCATGATATATGGTTATGAGGTTTGGAACCTCTGAAAAACAGATGCTGACAGACTTCGAGTGACCCAATGGGCGATGAACACTGTCAGTCTCACTACGAGACTGCATACACAGCGCTGAAATTAGGTGCCAGACCTCTTTCAATGACGTCGTGGATACAGCGCCATTAAGAAAATACAGATGGACGGGTCTGACAACCGATGAACAGAGTTATGTACTGGTGGCCCTACAACTTTCGACGACTTCCAGAACGTCCACCAATGAGATGGTCTTGGTACGACGTGGTTCTCCAAGGCAAAGGAGAGATATGTATTTTGACGTCATTACTGCCGAAGACGGATGTGTCCAACCAAAAGGTGCAAATATCGCAGTCAAGGTGTAAATCAGCGACACAACACATTCCGTTCAATGGACTATATCCTGCTACTTGCAAAGCCCTGCTCAGGGCTTGGTAGCGGGAAACTGAGAACGAACACAGAAGAAGAAGAAGACGACGTCAGACATCCAATACCACTTTTATTTCATTGAATATCTATACCTTTTATGAGACCCTTATATACCTTTGATAAAGCATCAAGGTTTCGCAGAGAACAGCTGTGGAGAAATCCAGCTTCAGACTTTTGGTGAGATGGGCATTGTCATGTGGAAGGCCTCGTGTTTTGTATGTCAACTGTTTTGTAATAGCTCAGGTTGTATTGATGTTGCCAAATATGGAAGTTAGTGAATGCTTGCATGGCATGAACTCAATTAGTCGTACTCAGGGCAAAGTGCCTTTCAAAACTGCTCACAATCTCCAAACTTGGACCTTGATATAGATGTGTTTTTTAATGGCCGCTGTGCCCTAAGAAGCAAGAATGACTCAGATTTATGGAGTCATGACCCTAAAATGTGTACCATTTTGTTCAGGATGGGTTTTGACCCCCAAAAATGAAGATCATGTATTTGGATTTCCTTTCACTCACAGTTTTCATATTTACAACCATTTGTAATGTGCAAACAGTGAGTGATCATTTATTTGAAATACTCAATCTTGACTGTTCGGCTTCTCTATGTTTGTTTCTTGTTAATGTAATTATTTAATCTTTACTGTTTTGTGTATTCAATGTGTTTACTCTCCATTTGGTTTTTTTCTTTGTTGTCCAAACTTTTTATTAAGTGCTTCATTTTACCCAAATATTAGATTATTTCCTCGCCTACTTTAAAAAAATCTACTTTTATTTCCTTCCTCTCCTTGTTACTTCCTCTGCTTATTCTCCCTTACTTTTGTTATATCCACTTTTGTTTTATACCTTTCCCTGTTAATTCCTCTGCTTATTCTCCTTTACTTTTGTTATATCCACTTTTGTTTTATACCTTTCCCTGTTAATTCCTCTACTTATTCTCCTTTACTTTTGTTATATCCACTTTTGTTCATTGTATTGTGTAAGCTTAGTCATCTTGCTGTGCTCTGTCAGAGCTATACCTAGGAAAATGTTATAATTATTTGCAATGAAAAGCGTTTGCAGAAAATGACTGACATTATCTGTTGATTGTTGACAAGTAGTCATCTTGGAGTGATCATCTTATTATCCTGTTTGTGCAAAATGGTTGCCTTTCTGCCGAGTGATATTTCTGCTCATTAATCTGATGTGTACATAGATTATTTCAACACATTTATCATAGATACTTTTGTATCCTGATGAACTTTTTCTATTTCTTGTTTACTAGAACAGTTGTGTTTACATTGATTTTAAAAATAATTATTGATCTGTTGTATCTTTACTGCTGTTGTCACGGATAAATGTAGAGGCAAACATTTGTACGACTGGTATATCATCAGACCTAGAAAAACATACACAACACACTCAGACAGCAAGAATGATGGTGTAATTATGTAATGCCTTCTGTCACTGATCGCGGCAAGTCCAGATGACACCTTCTGTCACTGATCACATCAAGTCCAGGTGACATCTTCTGCTGTCACTGATCATATCAAGTCCAGGTGACATCTTCTGCTGTCACTGATCATATCAAGTCCAGGTGACACCTTCTGTCACTGATCATATCAAGTCCAGGTGACACCTTCTGTCACTGATCACATCAAGTCCAAGTGACACCTTATACTCATGCTAGTTGAAGATAGTAGTAACCCCACCAACAATGGCATATTGAGATTTCATCATTTATTTCTCTTTTTTGTCTGTCTGTTTTATTTTGCCTGGTGCTTGTTTGAGTAATGTTTTATGTCAGACATGTGCATACCTCTGACCTCCAATCATGGGAGGCACTCAAAATATAAAATCAGGCCTACAAAACATTTTATCCCCTTCAAAAATACTTCTAAACCTTTAAAATAGTAATTTTTAGTTCACAACAGTTAAAATGAAAATAAGGTATATAATTTATGTTTTGACACCGACACATGACCCGTAAAAATGATGTTGAAAAGTGGATGCGACGTTTGTAGGGGATTTTTATTTCAGTTCGGCCAGACCTACAACCAGCTATGTAACTCAACATTCAGTCGTGATGAGCTACTTGACTCGGCACTAGGTTCGTGGAGTGGTAACCACCACCACCCCCACACACACACACCCTCCCACCCCCAAGATTGCACATGCCTGGTTTATGCCCATATTTGTCCTGAGATTTTCAGGCTTGCCATTTTTTTACATTTATACTCTCGTGTAAAACACAGCACATCTATGTTTTGTAAGTTGTTGTTCTTTTTAATTAAACATTTGCTTTTATTATTTGGCTAGCACACCGACTATGGTCTGTTTCTGTCTCTATTGACAGTGAAGATATCTTAGCAGTTGTCAGCTTACTTGCTGAAACACTCGGATGAATGTAATTTTCTCAATTGTTTTAAGGAATAATGTTTTGTGTGTAAGCCAAAGGTTGTTGGATAAAAATACCAGATGGTAGAGTAGAAACTGAAATGTGCTTGGTCCTAGAGATTGTCCACATTAATTAAGTGAAGTTTTAAAATGTATGCGATCCAACCAACACAGCAGTAACAAAATGTTTACTATTTTCTGTAAGATAGCACTCACAAGACATGTACTAGTTTCTGTATATCTACTGATGACAAGAACAAAAGTGTGAATTTTGCATCTTGGTTTATGTACATGCAGATGAATCTTTATTTTTCCAATGTAAGAATTTATTACATAATTTTTTTATAGCATTTTAAATTTTTTATTGCATAGCTGTGAAGCACATTTATAGTAATATGGACGGGCAGTGTCTAATTTAAACTTTTTTTTATAAACTAGTTCTTTGTGTTATTATATTTTGAAACTGGAATACATTTATTATTTGTATCATATTTTGAATACATTTTATTTGTGTTTAATTTTTGTTTGTGTTAATGAGTGCACGTTTCTTGTTAACATTTATCAACGTACTCATGCAATGAATAGCCAACAGATCTCAGCAGCACACGGATAGTAAGGTTTACTTGTAAGGAATGTTACAGGTGATGAGATCAGCAAGGGGTAAGTGGAGACTGATAACTACACACACAAACTATGTTTCTTGTGCGCATACTTTCACAAAGACAACTTCGGCTGGCATAATAGTTCTTCATTTGTTCTTAATCTCCCACTATCAAGCCCTGAAACGTACTTTGCAAATAGCAGGATATTGTTCAGAGAATGGAATGTGTTGTGTCATAGTTAACAGCTTGTCTGCGATATTTGCACCTTTTGATCAGACACATCCGACTTCAGCAAGCATTTTTGAGTACCGGGTTAGCCTTCCATTTCGATCCCTTCTCCTTAGCCAGTCTGCTCTGTTGCAGCCTATTATCCAGGATCACCGCATGGTGGTGTAGAAAGGTCTTGTCAGCTCTAGATAACTTACTTAGTCGCTCCTCTTCTACCGTGAGGTGTAGAGGTCTCTAGATAACTGACCACTGCAATTCAGTGCTCAGCATCTTTGTTCCCAGCAGGCATCATTGATTATGGTACTCAACAATTTATCCAATGTTATGTATTATCAGTTCATGGTTGAACTTAGGATAGACTTCTATGAAGGTTGGTCGAAAAATTGTGCACTTTATTATGTAAAGGTCGAGGCACTTGCCTGGAAATTGGTGTGAACTTTAGTTCTCTATGTATTCACCCTACAAGGTGATACACTTCTCCAATCTTTTCCTCACTTTCCTGATTGTAGAACTCCTCAGTCTGGGCCTGTAACCACATCCCCGGTTCAGTAAGCAAGCCCTGGATGTCAGAAAAACGTGTGTGTATGAAATCATGCCCCATCCACCATGCTCACCGCACTTGGCACCTAGTGACTTCTTCCTGTTCCCAAACATGAAGAATCCGCTTCATAAAGGTCATTTTTCTGATGTCCAGGGCTTGATTACTGAACTGGTGATATGGTTTTGGGCCCAGGCAGAGTTCTTCAGTCGGGGCATTAGGAAGATGAAGAATATATGGGGAAAGTGTATCACCTCGCAGGGTGAATATATAGAGGAGGACTAAAGCTCACATTAATTTCCAGGCAAGTCCCTTGACTCTTTCATACTAAAGTGGAACAACTAAGTAAGTACTAAAGATAGCGGGATGACAGTTTCACCATTATCTCTATTTGGCCTGAATATTGTGTGCTCCGGATAGTTTTTGTTTAAAGATTTTACCAACAAGGCAATAGGGAGATGTTAATGTGTGTCTTATCTTTCAACTTTTGATGTGTTTTATTCAGGTAATTGTCTTTCACAGTCTGACTTGTGACTACTTATCCAGTATTTACAGCCAACCTCCATATCTAGGGGTCTTGACAGATTCAGTTTGTTCTAGAACTGCAAAATTAGAGATTTAGTAACAAAAGAGTTATTTGTAAACAGCTTGAGAGATCACTTGACCCTGAAGAGATATTATTGGCTAAGTATATGATGATGATAGAGGAGAACTGGTTTATCAATTCCATTTTAGTCAGAAAATTGAAATACTTTGGTCACATCAAGAGACACAACAGTCTTGAGAGAACGGTGATGGAAGGTATAGTGCCAGATAAAAGAGACAGGGGTAGATCGAGAAGATGATGGAATCAAGATATGCAGGAATGCCAGGGCAGACTGTGGTAGAAGCTGAGGTGAATGGTTGTTTATGATGATGGTGAGAGGTGATGTGATTTATTTTTTTCACGTCCGCTTTGTTTCCCACAGTGGAGTGCATTCTGTGTTTTTCACCATATGACCCAGTGCACCTGTCTTCAGCACACATTTAAAAAAAATAGATGTACATTCCCATAGGGGCACGACTTTGCCAGCTGATGAATCCGAACACATGCAAGTTTGGATTATGAGCCGTGCCACTAACCACTTAGTTAATCTGCTCCCTGTTATAGGTGATCGAAAATCTGTGATATTGCAATGAGGTAATTTGCTGCGTATATCATGCTGGAGACATATGATTGTCTATTTCTGTGATATTGAATTACATCAGAGCAGTGATTGTCTATTTCTTTGATATTGGATTATATTGAAATGGAGAGAGGTGATTGGCTATGCCTGTAATGCGGAGAGAGGTGATTGGCGATGCCTATGTTGGAAAGAGGTGATTGACGATGCCTATGATGTTGGAGAGAGACTTACTAGGTAGATCTTGCCAGAGATAGGTGATTGACTAGGTCTACAATGTTGAAGATAAGTGGTTGGTTAAATCTAAATTTATGATCATAGTTGTTTACATTTCATTCTTAAGTGTTTTTCTCTTCCCTTAGACGATGCTTTTGTTTTTGGCAATGGTCAGCCAAAGATAGCCAGATCTGTTACAAACAAATCAGCAAATATTTAGATCACATACCAATTTTCATTTTTCACAATGTGGTCGGCTTAAAAAATATCTAGATTTTCAGTCTGTTTGTCTTGTCAATTCTGCCAGATTCCCTTGGGAAATGAGTTTATACGCTCTTGTCTTTCTGTATCATATATTGGATATTATTTTTAAAGTTTTTTTTTTATTTCTGTATTATAAATGGGGTATTGTTTCTATTGCTCTCTTTCAAACCCAGAAGACCACTCCACATTCTGCAAACTTATCACCTGTTTGAATTGAGAAATATGAAACTCTGTGTGAGAGTTTGCTATCCTACAGTAGTTAGGCTGCACTGTTATACACCTTATAACATGCACTGTGTGGCAGTGATCCTTTCTTATCTTTGTCACACAGAGAGTCCTTATGAAAACAGTTAAACTGTCATGTCCAGGGGAAAATTATACCAAATGCGAACTGTCTCCTGGTGTCTTCGTCCTTGTATAAGATGATTTAACTCAGAATGTTGTAATTAAGTGCAGTAATATATTATACTATTGCCATTTAAAATCTAATATTGGTTATCACGATGAGGAAACCTGCAGTCTGACCTCACTCACACATGAACTATAGATTTCTTTCTTCTCTCAATCTGCATCTTTTGTACGTGCTGTGTATTTAGATATTTGTTATATAAAACATTGCCAATTCTTTTGTTTTTTTTCTTCATCATTTTGTAAACAAATATTGTTATTTGGGTGCCTTTTTACAAACTTGATATAACTGTACAAATAGCTTTCTTGTATCAACATGCAGCATATGTTTCCTTGCACACTGTTTCTTGTCTTAATAGCTTGTCAAAATAACTGTCACGCACATCTGAATCTGCCCATGAGATGCTGGTATGGTTTAGTGCTTTCTCAGCCACTTGTAGAGCAAAGAATAGGACCTCTGTGCCATTTTATAGAGAATGCAGTAGAGTGACATGTCTTCTCTTATATTTCTTTCTCTTGTTTTTGTTTGTGTGCTGAAGGCAAACAGTAGAAACACTGTGGTAATAGATATATGCACAAAATTCTCTGTGGACACAAAATCTAGGATTCATACAATAACATTCTCTTTGGACCACAAATCTTAAGATTCAAGCAATATTTTATGTGGACCCCAAATCTAAGATTCGTACACTAACATTCTCTATGGACCCCAATTCTAAGATTACAAAAACATTCCCTGTGTACCCATAAATTTAAGATTCATACAATAACATTATCTATATACCCCAAATCTAACATTCATACAATAACATTCTCTCTGGGCCTCAATTCTAAGATTCATACAATACCATTCTCTATGGGCCCCAAATCTAAGATTCATACAATAACATTCTCTTTGGACCTCAAATCTAAAATTCATACAACAACATTCTGTGGACCCCAAATCTAATATTCATACAATATTCTTTTTATACCCTAAATTCATATAATAACATTCTCTGTGGACCCCAAATCTAAGATTCAGATCCCTCTATAGTAACCACAAAAAATTAAGCGAACTGCACCCTAATATGTATGTGGTAAAAGACAGCATGGAAGAGTACATAAATAGTTTGGCCCCAGCTTCCTATTAGGAGGCAGTCTCCAGCGGTAGCCCCTGTTCTGCTGTTAGAGCGCATCTGTAGATGTGAACCATGTGCTTCTATTAGAACCCAGAAGGCAGTCTCGAGCAGTGAACCCTGTCCTTCTATTAGAACCCAGACCACAGTCTCCAGCAGTAAACCATGTTCTTCTATTAGAACCCAGAAGGCAGTCTCCAGCAGTGAACCCTGTCCTATTAGAACACAGAAGGCAGTCTTCAACAGTGAACCCTGTCCTATTAAAACCCAGACCACAGTCTCCAGCAGTGAACTCTGTTCTTCTATTAGAACCCAGACCACAGTCTCCAACAGTGAACCATGTTCTTCTATTTGAACCCAGACCACAGTCTCCAGCAGTGAACCCTGTTCTTCTATTAGAACCCAGACCGCAGTCTCCAGCAGTGAATCATGTTCTTCTATTAGAACCCAGACCACAGTCTGCAGCAGTGAACCCTGTTCTTCTATTAGAACCCAGACCACAGTCTCCAACAGTGAACCCTGTCCTATTATAACCCAGACCACAGTCTCCAGCAGTGAACCATGTTCTTCTATTAGAACCCAGACCGCAGTCTTCAGCAGTGAACCATGTTCTTCTATTATAACCCAGACCAGTCTCCAGCAGTGAACCCTGTCCTATTAGAACACAGAAGGCAGTCTTCAACAGTGAACCCTGTCCTATTAGAACCCAGACCACAGTCTCCAACAGTCTACCATGTTCTTCTATTAGAACCCAGACCACAGTCTCCAGCAGTGAACCATGTTCTTCTATTAGAACCCAGACCACAGTCTCCAGCAGTGAACCATGTCCTATTAGAACCCAGACCACAGTCTCCAGCAGTGAACCCTGTCCTATTAGAACCCAGACCACAGTCTCCAGCAGTTAACCCTGTTCTTCTATTAGAACCCAGACCGCAGTCTCCAGCATTGAACCATGTTCTTCTATTAGAACCCACACCGCAGTCTCCAGCAGTGAACCATGTTCTTCTATTAGAACCCAGACCGCAGTCTCCAGCAGTGAACCATGTTCTTCTATTAGAACCCAGACCGCAGTCTCCAGCAGTGAACCCTGTTCTTCTATTAGAACCCAGACCGCAGTCTCCAGCAGTGAACCCTGTCCTATTAGAACACAGAACGCAGTCTTCAACAGTGAACCCTGTCCTATTAGAACCCAGACCGCAGTCTCCAGCAGTGAACCATATTCTTCTATTAGAACCCAGACCGCAGTCTCCAGCAGTGAACCCTGTCCTTCCATTAGAACCCAGACCGCAGTCTCCAGCAGTGAACCATGTTCTTCTATTAGAACCCAGACCGCAGTCTCCAGCAGTGAACCATGTTCTTCTATTAGAACCCAGACCACAGTCTCCAGCAGTGAACCCTGTCCTATTAGAACCCAGACCGCAGTCTCCAGCAGTGAACCATGTTCTTCTATTAGAACCCAGACCGCAGTCTCCAGCAGTGAACCATGTTCTTCTTTTAGAACCCAGACCGCAGTCTCCAGCAGTGAACCCTGTCCTATTAGAACACAGAACGCAGTCTTCAACAGTGAACCCTGTCCTATTAGAACCCAGACCACAGTCTCCAGCAGTGAACCATGTTCTTCTATTAGAACCCAGACCGCAGTCTCCAGCAGTGAACCATGTTCTTCTATTAGAACCCAGACCGCAGTCTCCAGCAGTGAACCCTGTCCTATTAGAACACAGAACGCAGTCTTCAACAGTGAACCCTGTCCTATTAGAACACAGAAGGCAGTCTCCAGCAGTGAACCATGTTCTTCTATTAGAACCCAGACCGCAGTCTCCAGCAGTGAACCCTGTTCTATTAGAACCCAGACCACAGTCTCCAGCAGTGAACCATGTCCTATTAGAACCCAGACCACAGTCTCCAGCAGTGAACCCTGTCGTCCTATTCAAACCCAGACCACAGTCTCCAGCAGTGAACCATGTTCTTCTATTAGAACCCAGACCGCAGTCTCCAGCAGTGAACCCTGTTCTTCTATTAGAACCCAGACCACAGTCTCCAGCAGTAAACCCTGTCCTATTAGAACCCAGACCACAGTCTCCAGCAGTGAACCATGTTCTTCTATTAGAACCCAGACCGCAGTCTCCAGCAGTGAACCATGTTCTTCTATTAGAACACAGTCTCCAGTACTGAACCCTGTCCTATTAGAACCCAGACCACAGTCTCCAGCAGTGAACCATGTTCTTCTATTAGAACCCAGACCGCAGTCTCCAGCAGTGAACCATGTTCTTCTATTTGAACCCAGACCACAGTCTCCAGCAGTGAACCATGTCCTATTAGAACCCAGACCGCAGTCTTCAACAGTGAACCCCGTCCTATTAGAACCCAGACCACAGTCTCCAGCAGTGAATCATGTTCTTCTATTAGAACCCAGACCACAGTCTGCAGCAGTGAACCCTGTTTTTCTATTAGAACCCAGACCACAGTCTCCAACAGTGAACCCTGTCCTATTAGAACCCAGACCACAGTCTCCAGCAGTGAACCATGTTCTTCTATTAGAACCCAGACCGCAGTCTTCAGCAGTGAACCATGTTCTTCTATTATAACCCAGACCAGTCTCCAGCAGTGAACCCTGTCCTATTAGAACACAGAAGGCAGTCTTCAACAGTGAACCCTGTCCTATTAGAACCCAGACCACAGTCTCCAACAGTCTACCATGTTCTTCTATTAGAACCCAGACCACAGTCTCCAGCAGTGAACCATGTTCTTCTATTAGAACCCAGACCACAGTCTCCAGCAGTGAACCATGTCCTATTAGAACCCAGACCACAGTCTCCAGCAGTGAACCCTGTCCTATTAGAACCCAGACCACAGTCTCCAGCAGTTAACCCTGTTCTTCTATTAGAACCCAGACCGCAGTCTCCAGCATTGAACCATGTTCTTCTATTAGAACCCACACCGCAGTCTCCAGCAGTGAACCATGTTCTTCTATTAGAACCCAGACCGCAGTCTCCAGCAGTGAACCATGTTCTTCTATTAGAACCCAGACCGCAGTCTCCAGCAGTGAACCCTGTTCTTCTATTAGAACCCAGACCGCAGTCTCCAGCAGTGAACCCTGTCCTATTAGAACACAGAACGCAGTCTTCAACAGTGAACCCTGTCCTATTAGAACCCAGACCGCAGTCTCCAGCAGTGAACCATATTCTTCTATTAGAACCCAGACCGCAGTCTCCAGCAGTGAACCCTGTCCTTCCATTAGAACCCAGACCGCAGTCTCCAGCAGTGAACCATGTTCTTCTATTAGAACCCAGACCGCAGTCTCCAGCAGTGAACCATGTTCTTCTATTAGAACCCAGACCACAGTCTCCAGCAGTGAACCCTGTCCTATTAGAACCCAGACCGCAGTCTCCAGCAGTGAACCATGTTCTTCTATTAGAACCCAGACCGCAGTCTCCAGCAGTGAACCATGTTCTTCTTTTAGAACCCAGACCGCAGTCTCCAGCAGTGAACCCTGTCCTATTAGAACACAGAACGCAGTCTTCAACAGTGAACCCTGTCCTATTAGAACCCAGACCACAGTCTCCAGCAGTGAACCATGTTCTTCTATTAGAACCCAGACCGCAGTCTCCAGCAGTGAACCATGTTCTTCTATTAGAACCCAGACCGCAGTCTCCAGCAGTGAACCCTGTCCTATTAGAACACAGAACGCAGTCTTCAACAGTGAACCCTGTCCTATTAGAACACAGAAGGCAGTCTCCAGCAGTGAACCATGTTCTTCTATTAGAACCCAGACCGCAGTCTCCAGCAGTGAACCCTGTTCTATTAGAACCCAGACCACAGTCTCCAGCAGTGAACCATGTCCTATTAGAACCCAGACCACAGTCTCCAGCAGTGAACCCTGTCGTCCTATTCAAACCCAGACCACAGTCTCCAGCAGTGAACCATGTTCTTCTATTAGAACCCAGACCGCAGTCTCCAGCAGTGAACCCTGTTCTTCTATTAGAACCCAGACCACAGTCTCCAGCAGTAAACCCTGTCCTATTAGAACCCAGACCACAGTCTCCAGCAGTGAACCATGTTCTTCTATTAGAACCCAGACCGCAGTCTCCAGCAGTGAACCATGTTCTTCTATTAGAACACAGTCTCCAGTACTGAACCCTGTCCTATTAGAACCCAGACCACAGTCTCCAGCAGTGAACCATGTTCTTCTATTAGAACCCAGACCGCAGTCTCCAGCAGTGAACCATGTTCTTCTATTTGAACCCAGACCACAGTCTCCAGCAGTGAACCATGTCCTATTAGAACCCAGACCGCAGTCTTCAACAGTGAACCCCGTCCTATTAGAACCCAGACCACAGTCTCCAGCAGTGAATCATGTTCTTCTATTAGAACCCAGACCACAGTCTGCAGCAGTGAACCCTGTTCTTCTATTAGAACCCAGACCACAGTCTCCAACAGTGAACCCTGTCCTATTAGAACCCAGACCACAGTCTCCAGCAGTGAACCATGTTCTTCTATTAGAACCCAGACCGCAGTCTTCAGCAGTGAACCATGTTCTTCTATTATAACCCAGACCAGTCTCCAGCAGTGAACCCTGTCCTATTAGAACACAGAAGGCAGTCTTCAACAGTGAACCCTGTCCTATTAGAACCCAGACCACAGTCTCCAACAGTCTACCATGTTCTTCTATTAGAACCCAGACCACAGTCTCCAGCAGTGAACCATGTTCTTCTATTAGAACCCAGACCACAGTCTCCAGCAGTGAACCATGTCCTATTAGAACCCAGACCACAGTCTCCAGCAGTGAACCCTGTCCTATTAGAACCCAGACCACAGTCTCCAGCAGTTAACCCTGTTCTTCTATTAGAACCCAGACCGCAGTCTCCAGCATTGAACCATGTTCTTCTATTAGAACACAGTCTCCAGCAGTGAACCATGTTCTTCTATTAGAACCCACACCGCAGTCTCCAGCAGTGAACCATGTTCTTCTATTAGAACCCAGACCGCAGTCTCCAGCAGTGAACCATGTTCTTCTATTAGAACCCAGACCGCAGTCTCCAGCAGTGAACCCTGTCCTATTAGAACACAGAACGCAGTCTTCAACAGTGAACCCTGTCCTATTAGAACCCAGACCGCAGTCTCCAGCAGTGAACCATATTCTTCTATTAGAACCCAGACCGCAGTCTCCAGCAGTGAACCCTGTCCTATTAGAACCCAGACCGCAGTCTCCAGCAGTGAACCCTGTCCTTCTATTAGAACCCAGACCGCAGTCTCCAGCAGTGAACCATGTTCTTCTATTAGAACCCAGACCACAGTCTCCAGCAGTGAACCCTGTCCTATTAGAACCCAGACCGCAGTCTCCAGCAGTGAACCATGTTCTTCTATTAGAACCCAGACCGCAGTCTCCAGCAGTGAACCATGTTCTTCTATTAGAACCCAGACCGCAGTCTCCAGCAGTGAACCCTGTCCTATTAGAACACAGAACGCAGTCTTCAACAGTGAACCCTGTCCTATTAGAACCCAGACCACAGTCTCCAGCAGTGAACCATGTTCTTCTATTAGAACCCAGAGCGCAGTCTCCAGCAGTGAACCATGTTCTTCTATTAGAACCCAGACCGCAGTCTCCAGCAGTGAACCCTGTCCTATTAGAACACAGAACGCAGTCTTCAACAGTGAACCCTGTCCTATTAGAACACAGAAGGCAGTCTCCAGCAGTGAACCATGTTCTTCTATTAGAACCCAGACCGCAGTCTCCAGCAGTGAACCCTGTTCTATTAGAACCCAGACCACAGTCTCCAGCAGTGAACCATGTCCTATTAGAACCCAGACCACAGTCTCCAGCAGTGAACCCTGTCGTCCTATTCAAACCCAGACCACAGTCTCCAGCAGTGAACCATGTTCTTCTATTATAACCCAGACCAGTCTCCAGCAGTGAACCCTGTCCTATTAGAACACAGAAGGCAGTCTTCAACAGTGAACCCTGTCCTATTAGAACCCAGACCACAGTCTCCAACAGTCTACCATGTTCTTCTATTAGAACCCAGACCACAGTCTCCAGCAGTGAACCATGTTCTTCTATTAGAACCCAGACCACAGTCTCCAGCAGTGAACCATGTCCTATTAGAACCCAGACCACAGTCTCCAGCAGTGAACCCTGTCCTATTAGAACCCAGACCACAGTCTCCAGCAGTTAACCCTGTTCTTCTATTAGAACCCAGACCGCAGTCTCCAGCATTGAACCATGTTCTTCTATTAGAACCCACACCGCAGTCTCCAGCAGTGAACCATGTTCTTCTATTAGAACCCAGACCGCAGTCTCCAGCAGTGAACCATGTTCTTCTATTAGAACCCAGACCGCAGTCTCCAGCAGTGAACCCTGTTCTTCTATTAGAACCCAGACCGCAGTCTCCAGCAGTGAACCCTGTCCTATTAGAACACAGAACGCAGTCTTCAACAGTGAACCCTGTCCTATTAGAACCCAGACCGCAGTCTCCAGCAGTGAACCATATTCTTCTATTAGAACCCAGACCGCAGTCTCCAGCAGTGAACCCTGTCCTTCCATTAGAACCCAGACCGCAGTCTCCAGCAGTGAACCATGTTCTTCTATTAGAACCCAGACCGCAGTCTCCAGCAGTGAACCATGTTCTTCTATTAGAACCCAGACCACAGTCTCCAGCAGTGAACCCTGTCCTATTAGAACCCAGACCGCAGTCTCCAGCAGTGAACCATGTTCTTCTATTAGAACCCAGACCGCAGTCTCCAGCAGTGAACCATGTTCTTCTTTTAGAACCCAGACCGCAGTCTCCAGCAGTGAACCCTGTCCTATTAGAACACAGAACGCAGTCTTCAACAGTGAACCCTGTCCTATTAGAACCCAGACCACAGTCTCCAGCAGTGAACCATGTTCTTCTATTAGAACCCAGACCGCAGTCTCCAGCAGTGAACCATGTTCTTCTATTAGAACCCAGACCGCAGTCTCCAGCAGTGAACCCTGTCCTATTAGAACACAGAACGCAGTCTTCAACAGTGAACCCTGTCCTATTAGAACACAGAAGGCAGTCTCCAGCAGTGAACCATGTTCTTCTATTAGAACCCAGACCGCAGTCTCCAGCAGTGAACCCTGTTCTATTAGAACCCAGACCACAGTCTCCAGCAGTGAACCATGTCCTATTAGAACCCAGACCACAGTCTCCAGCAGTGAACCCTGTCGTCCTATTCAAACCCAGACCACAGTCTCCAGCAGTGAACCATGTTCTTCTATTAGAACCCAGACCGCAGTCTCCAGCAGTGAACCCTGTTCTTCTATTAGAACCCAGACCACAGTCTCCAGCAGTAAACCCTGTCCTATTAGAACCCAGACCACAGTCTCCAGCAGTGAACCATGTTCTTCTATTAGAACCCAGACCGCAGTCTCCAGCAGTGAACCATGTTCTTCTATTAGAACACAGTCTCCAGTACTGAACCCTGTCCTATTAGAACCCAGACCACAGTCTCCAGCAGTGAACCATGTTCTTCTATTAGAACCCAGACCGCAGTCTCCAGCAGTGAACCATGTTCTTCTATTTGAACCCAGACCACAGTCTCCAGCAGTGAACCATGTCCTATTAGAACCCAGACCGCAGTCTTCAACAGTGAACCCCGTCCTATTAGAACCCAGACCACAGTCTCCAGCAGTGAATCATGTTCTTCTATTAGAACCCAGACCACAGTCTGCAGCAGTGAACCCTGTTCTTCTATTAGAACCCAGACCACAGTCTCCAACAGTGAACCCTGTCCTATTAGAACCCAGACCACAGTCTTCAGCAGTGAACCATGTTCTTCTATTATAACCCAGACCAGTCTCCAGCAGTGAACCCTGTCCTATTAGAACACAGAAGGCAGTCTTCAACAGTGAACCCTGTCCTATTAGAACCCAGACCACAGTCTCCAACAGTCTACCATGTTCTTCTATTAGAACCCAGACCACAGTCTCCAGCAGTGAACCATGTTCTTCTATTAGAACCCAGACCACAGTCTCCAGCAGTGAACCATGTCCTATTAGAACCCAGACCACAGTCTCCAGCAGTGAACCCTGTCCTATTAGAACCCAGACCACAGTCTCCAGCAGTTAACCCTGTTCTTCTATTAGAACCCAGACCGCAGTCTCCAGCATTGAACCATGTTCTTCTATTAGAACACAGTCTCCAGCAGTGAACCATGTTCTTCTATTAGAACCCACACCGCAGTCTCCAGCAGTGAACCATGTTCTTCTATTAGAACCCAGACCGCAGTCTCCAGCAGTGAACCATGTTCTTCTATTAGAACCCAGACCGCAGTCTCCAGCAGTGAACCCTGTCCTATTAGAACACAGAACGCAGTCTTCAACAGTGAACCCTGTCCTATTAGAACCCAGACCGCAGTCTCCAGCAGTGAACCATATTCTTCTATTAGAACCCAGACCGCAGTCTCCAGCAGTGAACCCTGTCCTATTAGAACCCAGACCGCAGTCTCCAGCAGTGAACCCTGTCCTTCTATTAGAACCCAGACCGCAGTCTCCAGCAGTGAACCATGTTCTTCTATTAGAACCCAGACCACAGTCTCCAGCAGTGAACCCTGTCCTATTAGAACCCAGACCACAGTCTCCAGCAGTGAACCATGTTCTTCTATTAGAACCCAGAGCGCAGTCTCCAGCAGTGAACCATGTTCTTCTATTAGAACCCAGACCGCAGTCTCCAGCAGTGAACCCTGTCCTATTAGAACACAGAACGCAGTCTTCAACAGTGAACCCTGTCCTATTAGAACACAGAAGGCAGTCTCCAGCAGTGAACCATGTTCTTCTATTAGAACCCAGACCGCAGTCTCCAGCAGTGAACCCTGTTCTATTAGAACCCAGACCACAGTCTCCAGCAGTGAACCATGTCCTATTAGAACCCAGACCACAGTCTCCAGCAGTGAACCCTGTCGTCCTATTCAAACCCAGACCACAGTCTCCAGCAGTGAACCATGTTCTTCTATTAGAACCCAGACCGCAGTCTCCAGCAGTGAACCCTGTTCTTCTATTAGAACCCAGACCACAGTCTCCAGCAGTAAACCCTGTCCTATTAGAACCCAGACCACAGTCTCCAGCAGTGAACCATGTTCTTCTATTAGAACCCAGACCGCAGTCTCCAGCAGTGAACCATGTTCTTCTATTAGAACCCAGACCAGTCTCCAGCAGTGAACCCGGTCCTATTAGAACACAGAAGGCAGTCTTCAACAGTGAACCCTGTCCTATTAGAACCCAGACCACAGTCTCCAGCAGTGAACCATGTTCTTCTATTTGAACCCAGACCACAGTCTCCAGCAGTGAACCATGTCCTATTAGAACCCAGACCACAGTCTCCAGCAGTAAACCCTGTCGTCCTATTAGAACCCAGACCACAGTCTCCAGCAGTGAACCCTGTCGTCCTATTAGAACCCAGACCACAGTCTCCAGCAGTGAACCATGTTCTTCTATTAGAACCCAGACCGCAGTCTCCAGCAGTGAACCATGTTCTTCTATTAGAACACAGTCTCCAGTACTGAACCCTGTCCTATTAGAACCCAGACCACAGTCTCCAGCAGTGAACCCTGTTCTATTGGAACCCAGACCACAGTTTCCAGCAGTGAACCCTGTCCTATTAGAACACAGAAGGCAGTCTCCAGCAGTGAACCATGTTCTTCTATTAGAACCCAGACCGCAGTCTCCAGCAGTGAACCATGTTCTTCTATTAGAACCCAAACCACAGTCTCCAGCAGTGAACCATGTCCTTCTATTAGAACCCAGACCACAGTCTCCAGCAGTGAACCATGTTCTTCTATTTGAACCCAGACCACAGTCTCCAGCAGTAAACCCTGTCGTCCTATTAGAACCCAGACCACAGTCTCCAGCAGTGAACCCTGTCGTCCTATTAGAACCCAGACCACAGTCTCCAGCAGTGAACCATGTTCTTCTATTAGAACCCAGACCACAGTCTCCAGCAGTGAACCCTGTCGTCCTATTAGAACCCAGACCACAGTCTCCAGCAGTGAACCCTGTTCTATTGGAACCCAGACCACAGTTTCCAGCAGTGAACCCTGTCCTATTAGAACACAGAAGGCAGTCTCCAGCAGTGAACCATGTTCTTCTATTAGAACCCAGACCGCAGTCTCCAGCAGTGAACCATGTTCTTCTATTAGAACCCAAACCACAGTCTCCAGCAGTGAACCATGTCCTTCTATTAGAACCCAGACCACAGTCTCCAGCAGTGAACCATGTTCTTCTATTAGAACCCAGACCACAGTCTCCAGCAGTGAACCATGTTCTTCTATTAGAACCCAGACCACAGTCTCCAGCAGTGAACCCTGTCTTATTAGAACCCAGACTGCAGTCTCCAGCAGTGAACCCTGTCGTCCTATTAGAACCCAGACCACAGTCTTCAGCAGTGAACCCTGTTCTTCTATTAGAACCCAGACCGCAGTCTCCAGCAGTGAACCCTGTCCTATTAGAACACAGACCACAGTCTCCAGCAGTGAACCCTGTCCTTCTATTAGAACCCAGACCGCAGTCTCCAGCAGTGAACCATATTCTTCTATTAGAACCCAGACCGCAGTCTCCAGCAGTGAACCCTGTCCTATTAGAACCCAGACCGCAGTCTCCAGCAGTGAACCCTGTCCTATTAGAACACAGAAGGCAGTCTCCAGCAGTGAACCATGTTCTTCTATTAGAACCCAGACCGCAGTCTCCAGCAGTGAACCCTGTTCTATTAGAACCCAGACCACAGTCTCCAGCAGTGAACCATGTCCTATTAGAACCCAGACCACAGTCTCCAGCAGTGAACCCTGTCGTCCTATTCAAACCCAGACCACAGTCTCCAGCAGTGAACCATGTTCTTCTATTAGAACCCAGACCGCAGTCTCCAGCAGTGAACCCTGTTCTTCTATTAGAACCCAGACCACAGTCTCCAGCAGTAAACCCTGTCCTATTAGAACCCAGACCACAGTCTCCAGCAGTGAACCATGTTCTTCTATTAGAACCCAGACCGCAGTCTCCAGCAGTGAACCATGTTCTTCTATTAGAACACAGTCTCCAGTACTGAACCCTGTCCTATTAGAACCCAGACCACAGTCTCCAGCAGTGAACCATGTTCTTCTATTAGAACCCAGACCGCAGTCTCCAGCAGTGAACCATGTTCTTCTATTAGAACCCAGACCAGTCTCCAGCAGTGAACCCGGTCCTATTAGAACACAGAAGGCAGTCTTCAACAGTGAACCCTGTCCTATTAGAACCCAGACCACAGTCTCCAGCAGTGAACCATGTTCTTCTATTTGAAACCAGACCACAGTCTCCAGCAGTGAACCATGTCCTATTAGAACCCAGACCACAGTCTCCAGCAGTAAACCCTGTCGTCCTATTAGAACCCAGACCACAGTCTCCAGCAGTGAACCCTGTCGTCCTATTAGAACCCAGACCACAGTCTCCAGCAGTGAACCATGTTCTTCTATTAGAACCCAGACCGCAGTCTCCAGCAGTGAACCATGTTCTTCTATTAGAACACAGTCTCCAGTACTGAACCCTGTTCTATTGGAACCCAGACCACAGTTTCCAGCAGTGAACCCTGTCCTATTAGAACACAGAAGGCAGTCTCCAGCAGTGAACCATGTTCTTCTATTAGAACCCAGACCGCAGTCTCCAGCAGTGAACCATGTTCTTCTATTAGAACCCAAACCACAGTCTCCAGCAGTGAACCATGTCCTTCTATTAGAACCCAGACCACAGTCTCCAGCAGTGAACCATGTTCTTCTATTTGAACCCAGACCACAGTCTCCAGCAGTAAACCCTGTCGTCCTATTAGAACCCAGACCACAGTCTCCAGCAGTGAACCCTGTCGTCCTATTAGAACCCAGACCACAGTCTCCAGCAGTGAACCATGTTCTTCTATTAGAACCCAGACCACAGTCTCCAGCAGTGAACCCTGTCGTCCTATTAGAACCCAGACCACAGTCTCCAGCAGTGAACCCTGTTCTATTGGAACCCAGACCACAGTTTCCAGCAGTGAACCCTGTCCTATTAGAACACAGAAGGCAGTCTCCAGCAGTGAACCATGTTCTTCTATTAGAACCCAGACCGCAGTCTCCAGCAGTGAACCATGTTCTTCTATTAGAACCCAAACCACAGTCTCCAGCAGTGAACCATGTCCTTCTATTAGAACCCAGACCACAGTCTCCAGCAGTGAACCATGTTCTTCTATTAGAACCCAGACCACAGTCTCCAGCAGTGAACCATGTTCTTCTATTAGAACCCAGACCACAGTCTCCAGCAGTGAACCCTGTCTTATTAGAACCCAGACTGCAGTCTCCAGCAGTGAACCCTGTCGTCCTATTAGAACCCAGACCACAGTCTTCAGCAGTGAACCCTGTTCTTCTATTAGAACCCAGACCGCAGTCTCCAGCAGTGAACCCTGTCCTATTAGAACACAGACCACAGTCTCCAGCAGTGAACCCTGTCCTTCTATTAGAACCCAGACCGCAGTCTCCAGCAGTGAACCATATTCTTCTATTAGAACCCAGACCGCAGTCTCCAGCAGTGAACCCTGTCCTATTAGAACCCAGACCGCAGTCTCCAGCAGTGAACCCTGTCCTTCTATTAGAACCCAGACCGCAGTCTCCAGCAGTGAACCATGTTCTTCTATTAGAACCCAGACCACAGTCTCCAGCAGTGAACCCTGTCCTATTAGAACCCAGACCGCAGTCTCCAGCAGTGAACCATGTTCTTCTATTAGAACCCAGACCGCAGTCTCCAGCAGTGAACCCTGTCCTATTAGAACACAGAAGGCAGTCTTCAACAGTGAACCCTGTCGTCCTATTAGAACCCAGACCACAGTCTCCAGCAGTGAACCATGTTCTTCTATTAGAACCCAGACCACAGTCTCCAGCAGTGAACCCTGTCGTCCTATTCGAACCCAGACCACAGTCTCCAGCAGTGAACCCTGTCCTATTAGAACACAGAAGGCAGTCTCCAGCAGTGAACCATGTTCTTCTATTAGAACCCAGACCGTAGTCTCCAGCAGTGAATCCTGTTCTTCTATTAGAACCCAGACCACAGTCTCCAGCAGTGAACCATGTTCTTCTATTAGAACACAGTCTCCAGTAGTGAACCATGTTCTTCTATTAGAACCCAGACCACAGTCTCCAGCAGTGAACCCTGTCCTATTAGAACCCAGACCAGTCTCCAGCAGTGAACCATGTTCTTCTATTAGAACCCAGACCGCAGTCTCCAGCAGTGAACCATGTTCTTCTATTAGAACCCAGACCAGTCTCCAGCAGTGAACCCTGTCCTATTAGAACACAGAAGGCAGTCTTCAACAGTGAACCCTGTCCTATTAGAACCCAGACCACAGTCTCCAGCAGTGAACCATGTTCTTCTATTAGAACCCAGACCACAGTCTCCAGCAGTGAACCCTGTCGTCCTATTAGAACCCAGACCACAGTCTCCAGCAGTGAACCATGTTCTTCTATTAGAACCCAGAC
The DNA here is from genome assembly GCA_036924085.1 of Ariolimax columbianus. NCBI lineage: Eukaryota > Metazoa > Mollusca > Gastropoda > Stylommatophora > Arionidae > Ariolimax > Ariolimax columbianus. The sequence goes on from JAVGWX010000002.1 coordinate 110,384,909, forward strand.
CACAGTCTCCAGCAGTGAACCCTGTCATCCTATTAGAACCCAGACCACAGTCTCCAGCAGTGAACCATGTCCTATTAGAACTCAGACCACAGTCTCCAGCAGTTAACCCTGTCGTCCTATTAGAACCCAGACCACAGTCTCCAGCAGTGAACCCTGTCGTCCTATTAGAACCCAGACCACAGTCTCCAGCAGTGAACCATGTTCTTCTATTAGAACCCAGACCACAGTCTCCAGCAATGAACCCTGTCATCCTATTAGAACCCAGACCACAGTCTCCAGCAGTGAACCCTGTCGTCCTATTAGAACCCAGACCACAATCTCCAGCAGTGAACCCTGTCCTATTAGAACCCAGACCAGTCTCCAGCAGTGAACCCTGTTCTTCTATTAGAACCCAGACCACAGTCTCTAGCAGTGAACCATGTTCTTCTATTAGAACACAGTCTCCAACAGTGAACCATGTTCTTCTATTAGAACCCACACCGCAGTCTCCAGCAGTGAACCATGTTCTTCTATTAGAACCCAGACCGCAGTCTCCAGCAGTGAACCATGTTCTTCTATTAGAACCCAGACCGCAGTCTCCAGCAGTGAACCCTGTCCTATTAGAACACAGAACGCAGTCTTCAACAGTGAACCCTGTCCTATTAGAACCCAGACCGCAGTCTCCAGCAGTGAACCCTGTCCTATTAGAACACAGAACGCAGTCTTCAACAGTGAACCCTGTCCTATTAGAACCCAGACCACAGTCTCCAGCAGTGAACCATGTTCTTCTATTAGAACCCAGACCGCAGTCTCCAGCAGTGAACCATGTTCTTCTATTAGAACCCAGACCGCAGTCTCCAGCAGTGAACCCTGTCCTATTAGAACACAGAACGCAGTCTTCAACAGTGAACCCTGTCCTATTAGAACACAGAAGGCAGTCTCCAGCAGTGAACCATGTTCTTCTATTAGAACCCAGACCGCAGTCTCCAGCAGTGAACCCTGTTCTATTAGAACCCAGACCACAGTCTCCAGCAGTGAACCATGTCCTATTAGAACCCAGACCACAGTCTCCAGCAGTGAACCCTGTCGTCCTATTCAAACCCAGACCACAGTCTCCAGCAGTGAACCATGTTCTTCTATTAGAACCCAGACCGCAGTCTCCAGCAGTGAACCCTGTTCTTCTATTAGAACCCAGACCACAGTCTCCAGCAGTAAACCCTGTCCTATTAGAACCCAGACCACAGTCTCCAGCAGTGAACCATGTTCTTCTATTAGAACCCAGACCGCAGTCTCCAGCAGTGAACCATGTTCTTCTATTAGAACACAGTCTCCAGTACTGAACCCTGTCCTATTAGAACCCAGACCACAGTCTCCAGCAGTGAACCATGTTCTTCTATTAGAACCCAGACCAGTCTCCAGCAGTGAACCCGGTCCTATTAGAACACAGAAGGCAGTCTTCAACAGTGAACCCTGTCCTATTAGAACCCAGACCACAGTCTCCAGCAGTGAACCATGTTCTTCTATTTGAACCCAGACCACAGTCTCCAGCAGTGAACCATGTCCTATTAGAACCCAGACCACAGTCTCCAGCAGTAAACCCTGTCGTCCTATTAGAACCCAGACCACAGTCTCCAGCAGTGAACCCTGTCGTCCTATTAGAACCCAGACCACAGTCTCCAGCAGTGAACCATGTTCTTCTATTAGAACCCAGACCACAGTCTCCAGCAGTGAACCCTGTCGTCCTATTAGAACCCAGACCACAGTCTCCAGCAGTGAACCCTGTTCTATTGGAACCCAGACCACAGTTTCCAGCAGTGAACCCTGTCCTATTAGAACACAGAAGGCAGTCTCCAGCAGTGAACCATGTTCTTCTATTAGAACCCAGACCGCAGTCTCCAGCAGTGAACCATGTTCTTCTATTAGAACCCAAACCACAGTCTCCAGCAGTGAACCATGTCCTTCTATTAGAACCCAGACCACAGTCTCCAGCAGTGAACCATGTTCTTCTATTAGAACCCAGACCACAGTCTCCAGCAGTAAACCCTGTCGTCCTATTAGAACCCAGACCACAGTCTCCAGCAGTGAACCCTGTCGTCCTATTAGAACCCAGACCACAGTCTCCAGCAGTGAACCATGTTCTTCTATTAGAACCCAGACCACAGTCTCCAGCAGTGAACCCTGTCGTCCTATTAGAACCCAGACCACAGTCTCCAGCAGTGAACCCTGTTCTATTGGAACCCAGACCACAGTTTCCAGCAGTGAACCCTGTCCTATTAGAACACAGAAGGCAGTCTCCAGCAGTGAACCATGTTCTTCTATTAGAACCCAGACCGCAGTCTCCAGCAGTGAACCATGTTCTTCTATTAGAACCCAAACCACAGTCTCCAGCAGTGAACCATGTCCTTCTATTAGAACCCAGACCACAGTCTCCAGCAGTGAACCATGTTCTTCTATTAGAACCCAGACCACAGTCTCCAGCAGTGAACCATGTTCTTCTATTAGAACCCAGACCACAGTCTCCAGCAGTGAACCCTGTCTTATTAGAACCCAGACTGCAGTCTCCAGCAGTGAACCCTGTCGTCCTATTAGAACCCAGACCACAGTCTTCAGCAGTGAACCCTGTTCTTCTATTAGAACCCAGACCGCAGTCTCCAGCAGTGAACCCTGTCCTATTAGAACACAGACCACAGTCTCCAGCAGTGAACCCTGTCCTTCTATTAGAACCCAGACCACAGTCTCCAGCAGTGAACCCTGTCGTCCTATTCGAACCCAGACCACAGTCTCCAGCAGTGAACCCTGTCCTATTAGAACACAGAAGGCAGTCTCCAGCAGTGAACCATGTTCTTCTATTAGAACCCAGACCACAGTCTCCAGCAGTGAACCCTGTCCTATTAGAACCCAGACCAGTCTCCAGCAGTGAACCATGTTCTTCTATTAGAACCCAGACCGCAGTCTCCAGCAGTGAACCATGTTCTTCTATTAGAACCCAGACCAGTCTCCAGCAGTGAACCCTGTCCTATTAGAACACAGAAGGCAGTCTTCAACAGTGAACCCTGTCCTATTAGAACCCAGACCACAGTCTCCAGCAGTGAACCATGTTCTTCTATTAGAACCCAGACCACAGTCTCCAGCAGTGAACCCTGTCGTCCTATTAGAACCCAGACCACAGTCTCCAGCAGTGAACCATGTTCTTCTATTAGAACCCAGACCACAGTCTCCAGCAGTGAACCCTGTCATCCTATTAGAACCCAGACCACAGTCTCCAGCAGTGAACCATGTCCTATTAGAACTCAGACCACAGTCTCCAGCAGTTAACCCTGTCGTCCTATTAGAACCCAGACCACAGTCTCCAGCAGTGAACCCTGTCGTCCTATTAGAACCCAGACCACAGTCTCCAGCAGTGAACCATGTTCTTCTATTAGAACCCAGACCACAGTCTCCAGCAATGAACCCTGTCATCCTATTAGAACCCAGACCACAGTCTCCAGCAGTGAACCCTGTCGTCCTATTAGAACCCAGACCACAATCTCCAGCAGTGAACCCTGTCCTATTAGAACCCAGACCAGTCTCCAGCAGTGAACCCTGTTCTTCTATTAGAACCCAGACCACAGTCTCTAGCAGTGAACCATGTTCTTCTATTAGAACACAGTCTCCAGCAGTGAACCATGTTCTTCTATTAGAACCCACACCGCAGTCTCCAGCAGTGAACCATGTTCTTCTATTAGAACCCAGACCGCAGTCTCCAGCAGTGAACCATGTTCTTCTATTAGAACCCAGACCGCAGTCTCCAGCAGTGAACCCTGTCCTATTAGAACACAGAACGCAGTCTTCAACAGTGAACCCTGTCCTATTAGAACCCAGACCGCAGTCTCCAGCAGTGAACCCTGTCCTATTAGAACACAGAACGCAGTCTTCAACAGTGAACCCTGTCCTATTAGAACCCAGACCACAGTCTCCAGCAGTGAACCATGTTCTTCTATTAGAACCCAGACCGCAGTCTCCAGCAGTGAACCATGTTCTTCTATTAGAACCCAGACCGCAGTCTCCAGCAGTGAACCCTGTCCTATTAGAACACAGAACGCAGTCTTCAACAGTGAACCCTGTCCTATTAGAACACAAAAGGCAGTCTCCAGCAGTGAACCATGTTCTTCTATTAGAACCCAGACCGCAGTCTCCAGCAGTGAACCCTGTTCTATTAGAACCCAGACCACAGTCTCCAGCAGTGAACCATGTCCTATTAGAACCCAGACCACAGTCTCCAGCAGTGAACCCTGTCGTCCTATTCAAACCCAGACCACAGTCTCCAGCAGTGAACCCTGTTCTTCTATTAGAACCCAGACCACAGTCTCCAGCAGTAAACCCTGTTCTTCTATTAGAACCCAGACCACAGTCTCCAGCAGTGAACCATGTTCTTCTATTAGAACCCAGACCGCAGTCTCCAGCAGTGAACCATGTTCTTCTATTAGAACACAGTCTCCAGTACTGAACCCTGTCCTATTAGAACCCAGACCACAGTCTCCAGCAGTGAACCATGTTCTTCTATTAGAACCCAGACCGCAGTCTCCAGCAGTGAACCATGTTCTTCTATTAGAACCCAGACCAGTCTCCAGCAGTGAACCCGGTCCTATTAGAACACAGAAGGCAGTCTTCAACAGTGAACCCTGTCCTATTAGAACCCAGACCACAGTCTCCAGCAGTGAACCATGTTCTTCTATTTGAACCCAGACCACAGTCTCCAGCAGTGAACCATGTCCTATTAGAACCCAGACCACAGTCTCCAGCAGTAAACCCTGTCGTCCTATTAGAACCCAGACCACAGTCTCCAGCAGTGAACCCTGTCGTCCTATTAGAACCCAGACCACAGTCTCCAGCAGTGAACCATGTTCTTCTATTAGAACCCAGACCACAGTCTCCAGCAGTGAACCCTGTCGTCCTATTAGAACCCAGACCACAGTCTCCAGCAGTGAACCCTGTTCTATTGGAACCCAGACCACAGTTTCCAGCAGTGAACCCTGTCCTATTAGAACACAGAAGGCAGTCTCCAGCAGTGAACCATGTTCTTCTATTAGAACCCAGACCGCAGTCTCCAGCAGTGAACCATGTTCTTCTATTAGAACCCAAACCACAGTCTCCAGCAGTGAACCATGTCCTTCTATTAGAACCCAGACCACAGTCTCCAGCAGTGAACCATGTTCTTCTATTAGAACCCAGACCACAGTCTCCAGCAGTAAACCCTGTCGTCCTATTAGAACCCAGACCACAGTCTCCAGCAGTGAACCCTGTCGTCCTATTAGAACCCAGACCACAGTCTCCAGCAGTGAACCATGTTCTTCTATTAGAACCCAGACCACAGTCTCCAGCAGTGAACCCTGTCGTCCTATTAGAACCCAGACCACAGTCTCCAGCAGTGAACCCTGTTCTATTGGAACCCAGACCACAGTTTCCAGCAGTGAACCCTGTCCTATTAGAACACAGAAGGCAGTCTCCAGCAGTGAACCATGTTCTTCTATTAGAACCCAGACCGCAGTCTCCAGCAGTGAACCATGTTCTTCTATTAGAACCCAAACCACAGTCTCCAGCAGTGAACCATGTCCTTCTATTAGAACCCAGACCACAGTCTCCAGCAGTGAACCATGTTCTTCTATTAGAACCCAGACCACAGTCTCCAGCAGTGAACCATGTTCTTCTATTAGAACCCAGACCACAGTCTCCAGCAGTGAACCCTGTCTTATTAGAACCCAGACTGCAGTCTCCAGCAGTGAACCCTGTCGTCCTATTAGAACCCAGACCACAGTCTCCAGCAGTGAACCCTGTTCTTCTATTAGAAGCCAGACCGCAGTCTCCAGCAGTGAACCCTGTCCTATTAGAACACAGACCACAGTCTCCAGCAGTGAACCCTGTCCTTCTATTAGAACCCAGACCGCAGTCTCCAGCAGTGAACCATATTCTTCTATTAGAACCCAGACCGCAGTCTCCAGCAGTGAACCCTGTCCTATTAGAACCCAGACCGCAGTCTCCAGCAGTGAACCCTGTCCTTCTATTAGAACCCAGACCGCAGTCTCCAGCAGTGAACCATGTTCTTCTATTAGAACCCAGACCACAGTCTCCAGCAGTGAACCCTGTCCTATTAGAACCCAGACCGCAGTCTCCAGCAGTGAACCATGTTCTTCTATTAGAACCCAGACCGCAGTCTCCAGCAGTGAACCCTGTCCTATTAGAACACAGAAGGCAGTCTCCAACAGTGAACCCTGTCCTATTAGAACCAAGACCACAGTCTCCAGCAGTGAACCATGTTCTTCTATTAGAACCCAGACCACAGTCTCCAGCAGTGAACCCTGTCGTCCTATTAGAACCCAGACCACAGTCTCCAGCAGTGAACCCTGTCCTATTAGAACACAGAAGGCAGTCTCCAGCAGTGAACCATGTTCTTCTATTAGAACCCAGACCGTAGTCTCCAGCAGTGAATCCTGTTCTTCTATTAGAACCCAGACCACAGTCTCCAGCAGTGAACCATGTTCTTCTATTAGGACACAGTCTCCAGTAGTGAACCATGTTCTTCTATTAGAACCCAGACCACAGTCTCCAGCAGTGAACCCTGTCCTATTAGAACCCAGACCAGTCTCCAGCAGTGAACCATCTTCTTCTATTAGAACCCAGACCGCAGTCTCCAGCAGTGAACCATGTTCTTCTATTAGAACCCAGACCAGTCTCCAGCAGTGAACCCTGTCCTATTAGAACACAGAAGGCAGTCTTCAACAGTGAACCCTGTCCTATTAGAACCCAGACCACAGTCTCCAGCAGTGAACCATGTTCTTCTATTAGAACCCAGACCACAGTCTCCAGCAGTGAACCCTGTCGTCCTATTAGAACCCAGACCACAGTCTCCAGCAGTGAACCATGTTCTTCTATTAGAACCCAGACCACAGTCTCCAGCAGTGAACCCTGTCATCCTATTAGAACCCAGACCACAGTCTCCAGCAGTGAACCATGTCCTATTAGAACTCAGACCACAGTCTCCAGCAGTTAACCCTGTCGTCCTATTAGAACCCAGACCACAGTCTCCAGCAGTGAACCCTGTCGTCCTATTAGAACCCAGACCACAGTCTCCAGCAGTGAACCATGTTCTTCTATTAGAACCCAGACCACAGTCTCCAGCAATGAACCCTGTCATCCTATTAGAACCCAGACCACAGTCTCCAGCAGTGAACCCTGTCGTCCTATTAGAACCCAGACCACAATCTCCAGCAGTGAACCCTGTCCTATTAGAACCCAGACCAGTCTCCAGCAGTGAACCCTGTTCTTCTATTAGAACCCAGACCACAGTCTCTAGCAGTGAACCATGTTCTTCTATTAGAACACAGTCTCCAGCAGTGAACCATGTTCTTCTATTAGAACCCACACCGCAGTCTCCAGCAGTGAACCATGTTCTTCTATTAGAACCCAGACCGCAGTCTCCAGCAGTGAACCATGTTCTTCTATTAGAACCCAGACCGCAGTCTCCAGCAGTGAACCCTGTCCTATTAGAACACAGAACGCAGTCTTCAACAGTGAACCCTGTCCTATTAGAACCCAGACCGCAGTCTCCAGCAGTGAACCATATTCTTCTATTAGAACCCAGACCGCAGTCTGCAGCAATGAACCCTGTCCTATTAGAACCCAGACCGCAGTCTCCAGCAGTGAACCCTGTCCTTCTATTAGAACCCAGACCGCAGTCTCCAGCAGTGAACCATGTTCTTCTATTAGAACCCAGACCACAGTCTCCAGCAGTGAACCCTGTCCTATTAGAACCCAGACCGCAGTCTCCAGCAGTGAACCATGTTCTTCTATTAGAACCCAGACCGCAGTCTCCAGCAGTGAACCATGTTCTTCTATTAGAACCCAGACCGCAGTCTCCAGCAGTGAACCCTGTCCTATTAGAACACAGAACGCAGTCTTCAACAGTGAACCCTGTCCTATTAGAACCCAGACCACAGTCTCCAGCAGTGAACCATGTTCTTCTATTAGAACCCAGACCGCAGTCTCCAGCAGTGAACCATGTTCTTCTATTAGAACCCAGACCACAGTCTCCAGCAGTGAACCCTGTCCTATTAGAACCCAGACCGCAGTCTCCAGCAGTGAACCATGTTCTTCTATTAGAACCCAGACCGCAGTCTCCAGCAGTGAACCATGTTCTTCTATTAGAACCCAGACCGCAGTCTCCAGCAGTGAACCCTGTCCTATTAGAACACAGAACGCAGTCTTCAACAGTGAACCCTGTCCTATTAGAACACAGAAGGCAGTCTCCAGCAGTGAACCATGTTCTTCTATTAGAACCCAGACCGCAGTCTCCAGCAGTGAACCCTGTTCTATTAGAACCCAGACCACAGTCTCCAGCAGTGAACCATGTCCTATTAGAACCCAGACCACAGTCTCCAGCAGTGAACCCTGTCGTCCTATTCAAACCCAGACCACAGTCTCCAGCAGTGAACCATGTTCTTCTATTAGAACCCAGACCGCAGTCTCCAGCAGTGAACCCTGTTCTTCTATTAGAACCCAGACCACAGTCTCCAGCAGTAAACCCTGTCCTATTAGAACCCAGACCACAGTCTCCAGCAGTGAACCATGTTCTTCTATTAGAACCCAGACCGCAGTCTCCAGCAGTGAACCATGTTCTTCTATTAGAACACAGTCTCCAGTACTGAACCCTGTCCTATTAGAACCCAGACCACAGTCTCCAGCAGTGAACCATGTTCTTCTATTAGAACCCAGACCGCAGTCTCCAGCAGTGAACCATGTTCTTCTATTAGAACCCAGACCAGTCTCCAGCAGTGAACCCGGTCCTAATAGAACACAGAAGGCAGTCTTCAACAGTGAACCCTGTCCTATTAGAACCCAGACCACAGTCTCCAGCAGTGAACCATGTTCTTCTATTTGAACCCAGACCACAGTCTCCAGCAGTGAACCATGTCCTATTAGAACCCAGACCACAGTCTCCAGCAGTAAACCCTGTCGTCCTATTAGAACCCAGACCACAGTCTCCAGCAGTGAACCCTGTCGTCCTATTAGAACCCAGACCACAGTCTCCAGCAGTGAACCATGTTCTTCTATTAGAACCCAGACCACAGTCTCCAGCAGTGAACCCTGTCGTCCTATTAGAACCCAGACCACAGTCTCCAGCAGTGAACCCTGTTCTATTGGAACCCAGACCACAGTTTCCAGCAGTGAACCCTGTCCTATTAGAACACAGAAGGCAGTCTCCAGCAGTGAACCATGTTCTTCTATTAGAACCCAGACCGCAGTCTCCAGCAGTGAACCATGTTCTTCTATTAGAACCCAAACCACAGTCTCCAGCAGTGAACCATGTTCTTCTATTAGAACCCAGACCACAGTCTCCAGCAGTAAACCCTGTCGTCCTATTAGAACCCAGACCACAGTCTCCAGCAGTGAACCCTGTCGTCCTATTAGAACCCAGACCACAGTCTCCAGCAGTGAACCATGTTCTTCTATTAGAACCCAGACCACAGTCTCCAGCAGTGAACCCTGTCGTCCTATTAGAACCCAGACCACAGTCTCCAGCAGTGAACCCTGTTCTATTGGAACCCAGACCACAGTTTCCAGCAGTGAACCCTGTCTTATTAGAACACAGAAGGCAGTCTCCAGCAGTGAACCATGTTCTTCTATTAGAACCCAGACCGCAGTCTCCAGCAGTGAACCATGTTCTTCTATTAGAACCCAAACCACAGTCTCCAGCAGTGAACCATGTCCTTCTATTAGAACCCAGACCACAGTCTCCAGCAGTGAACCATGTTCTTCTATTAGAACCCAGACCACAGTCTCCAGCAGTGAACCATGTTCTTCTATTAGAACCCAGACCACAGTCTCCAGCAGTGAACCCTGTCTTATTAGAACCCAGACTGCAGTCTCCAGCAGTGAACCCTGTCGTCCTATTAGAACCCAGACCACAGTCTCCAGCAGTGAACCCTGTTCTTCTATTAGAACCCAGACCGCAGTCTCCAGCAGTGAACCCTGTCCTATTAGAACACAGACCACAGTCTCCAGCAGTGAACCCTGTCCTTCTATTAGAACCCAGACCGCAGTCTCCAGCAGTGAACCATATTCTTCTATTAGAACCCAGACCGCAGTCTCCAGCAGTGAACCCTGTCCTATTAGAACCCAGACCGCAGTCTCCAGCAGTGAACCCTGTCCTTCTATTAGAACCCAGACCGCAGTCTCCAGCAGTGAACCATGTTATTCTATTAGAACCCAGACCACAGTCTCCAGCAGTGAACCCTGTCCTATTAGAACCCAGACCGCAGTCTCCAGCAGTGAACCATGTTCTATTAGAACCCAGACCGCAGTCTCCAGCAGTGAACCCTGTCCTATTAGAACACAGAAGGCAGTCTTCAACAGTGAACCCTGTCGTCCTATTAGAACCCAGACCACAGTCTCCAGCAGTGAACCATGTTCTTCTATTAGAACCCAGACCACAGTCTCCAGCAGTGAACCCTGTCGTCCTATTCGAACCCAGACCACAGTCTCCAGCAGTGAACCCTGTCCTATTAGAACACAGAAGGCAGTCTCCAGCAGTGAACCATGTTCTTCTATTAGAACCCAGACCGTAGTCTCCAGCAGTGAATCCTGTTCTTCTATTAGAACCCAGACCACAGTCTCCAGCAGTGAACCATGTTCTTCTATTAGAACACAGTCTCCAGTAGTGAACCATGTTCTTCTATTAGAACCCAGACCACAGTCTCCAGCAGTGAACCCTGTCCTATTAGAACCCAGACCAGTCTCCAGCAGTGAACCATGTTCTTCTATTAGAACCCAGACCGCAGTCTCCAGCAGTGAACCATGTTCTTCTATTAGAACCCAGACCAGTCTCCAGCAGTGAACCCTGTCCTATTAGAACACAGAAGGCAGTCTTCAACAGTGAACCCTGTCCTATTAGAACCCAGACCACAGTCTCCAGCAGTGAACCATGTTCTTCTATTAGAACCCAGACCACAGTCTCCAGCAGTGAACCCTGTCGTCCTATTAGAACCCAGACCACAGTCTCCAGCAGTGAACCATGTTCTTCTATTAGAACCCAGACCACAGTCTCCAGCAGTGAACCCTGTCATCCTATTAGAACCCAGACCACAGTCTCCAGCAGTGAACCATGTCCTATTAGAACTCAGACCACAGTCTCCAGCAGTTAACCCTGTCGTCCTATTAGAACCCAGACCACAGTCTCCAGCAGTGAACCCTGTCGTCCTATTAGAACCCAGACCACAGTCTCCAGCAGTGAACCATGTTCTTCTATTAGAACCCAGACCACAGTCTCCAGCAATGAACCCTGTCATCCTATTAGAACCCAGACCACAGTCTCCAGCAGTGAACCCTGTCGTCCTATTAGAACCCAGACCACAATCTCCAGCAGTGAACCCTGTCCTATTAGAACCCAGACCAGTCTCCAGCAGTGAACCCTGTTCTTCTATTAGAACCCAGACCACAGTCTCTAGCAGTGAACCATGTTCTTCTATTAGAACCCAGACCACAGTCTCCAGCAGTGAACCATGTTCTTCTATTAGAACCCAGACCACAGTCTCTAGCAGTGAACCCTGTCCTATTAGACCCCAGACCACAGTCTCCAGCAGTGAACCATGTCCTATTAGAACCCAGACCACAGTCTCCAGCAGTGAACCCTGTCCTATTAGACCCCAGACTGCAGTCTCCAGCAGTGAACCATGTCCTATTAGAACCCAGACCACAGTTCTCAGCAGTGAACCATGTCCTATTAGAACCCAGACCACAGTCTCCAGCAGTGAACCCTGTGCTTCTAATAGAGCAACAACAAAAATGTGTGCAGCTATAAGAAGATAACAGTTGGTAGGTTTGAGATGACAGCTCTACGACACACTTGACGTGGCCCTATTCTATGCTGTCCAAAAGATGGCTGATGATTCACCAAAGTGATGCAATATACTTGGAACAGATTGTGCTCAAGTTCGGATAAATATACATACAAAAGAACTGACACACATTTATCATCAAATATAGCATACACTTTTATTTCAAGATGATTATTTCTCATCTATTTAATGGTCATAGATGTATTTTTTATGTTTGATTGTAGAAACTTTCTCACTGTACAATCTCAGCACTGCTTTACTGATAATAGGCTGCACCAAGAATTGTTTTGAGAAGGTTGAGGAATAACACACACATACAATTTTTTTCTGACATTTCACACACAAATAAAGGATTTGCATGATTTTACTTTTTAAAAAAATTTATCTTTTTCTTATTTACTTTCACTAAAACTCGTAATTTTTCCTTTTTATGCTAAGATGCATTGTGTTTTTGTTAATGTAATAAAAGTCATTCCAGTATATAAAGCATTTTCCTTCCTTTCTTTTCATTCTTCTGTTTCTTTTTTATATAATTTCTTATTCATGGTATAAGGGACATCGTAGTGAAATAATGGTAGTATATTTTTCTTGGTGAAATGGGAGCAATATGACTGAGGTAAAATTGAAGATATGTGGTAAGGTTTTTTCAGATGTGAAAAACACGATTTTTGTGTGTGGATAAATGGAAACAAAGGATTGTTAGTTTGCCATGGCTAAATGGGGAAGAGTATGTGTTGGTAGTGTGTATCACAAAAATGTGCGGATACAAATCCTATAAATTTTATGCATACCCTGCTCTCAAGGGAGGTGAGATGAGGTGCCTAGTCCTATCAGAGACAGACAATAAACTCGGTGGTCCAGCGTACACACTGTGCATGTAAAAGAACCCCTGGCAGTTGAAAATTGAAATAATCAAGCTGTAAGTTGCTATCCCATCCTGTAGACCATATAGGACATTAGAAAAGGAAGTGTACATCAACACCACATGGTGGAAGGAGTAGTGACTAAGTTATCTTCTTCATGTACTACGTTGACTGGCATCAATAAAAAAAAACATTCAGCTCCTCAGCAACAAATACATGCCAAGTCATCCTGTCTTGGGTCATTCATTCTAGCTCTATCTGCATTGGTAAGTTGACCTGGGAACCTTTTTTTTTTTTTTTTTGTGATCGAAAAAAAAAATCCAACACCAACTGGGGACCGAACTCAGCTGGAAGCCAGTGCGCTACCTCAACATCTCTACAACTTTGTGCCACTGGTTCTGTAAACAGGGCAACAGGCAAAAACATTTAAATATCTTTTCTAGATTGTGGACTCCCTACACACGCTGCCAGAGCTTGCTTGGCATGCAGGGTCTAGTCAAACACTTCTATCACCAACACCCTAAATGGAAACAAAACAACAGAGCAAAGCATGAATGTTTCACAAAGTACATGACCTGTAGCGGTCTGATACCCATAGCTGACTGCTAGCATTAGGGCCAGCAAACCAGAGCTGTCAAGACCCTTCTACGACTCCACATGGTGATCCTGGATAACAGGCTGCAAAAGAGCAGGCTGGCTAAGGAGAAGTGATTGAAGAGGGAAGGCTAACCCGATACTAAAAAATGCCTGCTAAAGTCAGATATGTCAGACCAAAAGGTGCAAATATCACAGTCAAGCTGTAAACTACTAATTCCGCTCTCCTGACAACATCCTGCTACTTGCGAAGCCTGTTTTGGGGCTCGGTAGCGGGAGATTGAGAACAAACTAAGAAGAATAATTCACTGTGAAGAGTGGAAACTCATTATCACAGAGTCGGAAAAGTCAGTTTTCCATGCTATGATTGCTAAACGAAAGGGCAACAACAGTGGTGACTGCATGTACTGATTGCACCATGATGAGGATGTTAACTTCAGTATCTTCTCTTTTTTTGTCCATGGGACTCATAATATCATTCTTCATAAACACACAGTAATTTTCTTTCTGTTATGTTATGAAGAATTCATATCACTGCACTCTGGACAGACTCAAAGGTGTTCAGTCTCTTTCAACAAATGGCAAAGGGTATGTATACTGATGGTTCTTAGCTCACTGGTTGTACACATCCCTCCTTGCTTGACTCAATCTTATTTCACACTCCTGTCTGTGTATCACTTGGTAATCCATTTTGGGGCCATCACCTAACAGTATCATTATCTAACAAGTGGGCATTATTTGAAGTATGTCCCCATACTATCTATATCTAATGCCAACTCTAGCTAGTCCACTTTTCTTTTTTTTTTGCAAGTTTTTATATTTTTGTCATTCACCTTGTTTCTTAAGGCAGAGTGCGTTGTATTGTGTTTTGTGCCTTATGCCCGAGTGCATCTTACTTCAGCGTACATTTTTAAATAGGTTAACTTCCCAAAGGGGTACGAACCTAGCTTGTTTATGAATCCAAATACATCTCCTCTCCCCCGGTAAGGATTGTGAACTTGACACAATGGATGTCCATAAACTAGTGAAGTCTATTTATTTACTGCATAGCTAGATCGACTTACATTTGTTCTGGTAGCCATGTGAGTGCATTAGGCAAGGTGACAAAACTATTTTATTTTCTGACATTTTACACAGCAGATTGACACCTGCCAACTTTCTGTTGAAGAAAATATTAGAAATTCGACTTCAAAAATAAATTTGAAATTATAGATCAGGTTTACCACCAACCTTCTAGTTGACTAAGTTTCTTCTGTAAATGGATGTGTATAAACATGTTACCAAAAATCTTTTACAGCATGTTGAAATTTAAACATTACTTTTTGTAAACAACCAAGTTAGCCTAACATAATAATGGGCTATAGTTGTAACATAACATTGGGTCCAAGTTAGTGTAACAATGTTGGGCCCCTTTGTTTATCACAGACACAAGTCTACATAATGGCATATACATGGCCTACGCTTCACGATACACAAATTTAGAAGTAGGAGTTATGCACATTTACAGAATAAAATTAGCTATATATTCCAAACATAGTGGAGATAGTTTGAAGTGAGAAAGGTTAGGTCAATGTTGACACCTTTTTGGAATGATTAGTTGGCTGAATCTCCTAAGTCGAGACTTTTTGGCAGTGGGGCACATTTGCCACAAAGAGGTATTTTATTTTAATTGGTTTTGTCTATCGTTTCACTTTATTTTTGGTTGTCTGATATGTATGTTGTCAGTTGTCTGGTGTGTATTTTATCTGGGTGTTTGTTATCTGAAGGATGTGTGTGTGTGTGTTGTCTGGTGTGTATATTGTCAGTTGTCTAGTGCGGTTGTTGGTTGTCTGATGTGTATGTGGTGTTCAGTCTCAACAAATGGCAAAGGGTATGTATACCTATGGTCCTTAGCTCACTAGTTGTACACATTCCTTCTTGCTTGACTCAATCTTATTTCACACTCCTGTGTATCACTTGGTAATCCATTGTGGGGCCATCACCTAACAGTATCATTATCTGTCTGATGTGTATGTGGTGTTCAGTCTCAACAAATGGCAAAGGGTATGTATACCTATGGTCCTTAGCTCACTAGTTGTACACATTCCTTCTTGCTTGACTCAATCTTATTTCACACTCCTGTGTATCACTTGGTAATCCATTGTGGGGCCATCACCTAACAGTATCATTATCTGTCTGATGTGTATGTGGTGTTCAGTCTCAACAAATGGCAAAGGGTATGTATACATAATACTGATGGTCCTTAGCTCACTAGTTGTACACATTCCTTCTTGCTTGACTCAATCTTATTTCACACACCTGTGTATCACTTGGTAATCCATTGTGGGGCCATCACCTAACAGTATCATTATCTGTCTGATGTGTATGTTGCCATTTGCTTAAAATATACTTGTCCTCGTTGTCCCTATTTTGTGGATTGACTAGCCTGGAGCTTTTCCCTTGTTTGTTTATTTATCATGAAACCAGAATGGGGCTTTTCTGTGAGAATGAGTGACTAAGTAAAGTGTGGAACTTAGTGTAGCAGCTACATAGCAATACCCTCTTGTATACCAATGGAGTTTAAAGCTGCCAATGCAGCTCTCAAACACAATCACGGTAGTTATCATGTTGTACTCAGCTCTGATGTGGTTATCTAGAGCTGGGTAGATCAGTCTTTCCCAACCTTTTTACACTCATTGACTAGTGGAGACAGGAAAAATTGTTCACGTACCAGTGAAGACAAGAAAAATTGTTTGCGCATAAGTGAAAATAGGAAAAATTGTTAGCGGACCGGTGAAAATGAAAAAAATTGTTTGTGGACCAGTGAAAATAGTGACAATTTTTCAAGAACTGGTCAGACAGAAAAAAAATCAAATTATTTATATATTATATATATATATATATATATATATATATATATATATATATATATATATATATATATAGTATATATATATATACATAATATATATTTGTCTATTAGTTGTTAAAGCTAATATTATACAATGAAAATTCGATAGCCATTTAAAACAACCAGAATTCGAGCAGTAAATAGATAAGGAGTTCAGCAGCAATTTACTTATTTGCGGAACGGCAGGAATTTTATGCGGACCGGCAGTGGTAAGAGGATCAATGGTTGGGAATCACTGAGGTAGATAACTTCTCAGGGTAGTTATCATATTGGACTTCCAAGTTCAAGCTTCTGTAAATTTAGATAGATTGGCATGTCTTGTCTAACTGGCCTATGATGTTTTCTTGAAAAGAGCCTTTCTCGGGTAGGAAGGGCTCAATGGTCTTGTAAGAGAGCTTTCCTAGGATAAACTTTGGTAGTAAATAACAACTGCCTTGCAGGTAGGCTAGGGACAACCAGAGACTTAGGAAGCAGCCTTAAACAAATACTTGCACTGGGTCACCAGCACAGAATAAAATATAATACCAATCTGCAGAAATGAAATAGCCATAAACATGACAATGAAGTGTGCCAATGATATGGTGAATGAGGAAAACAGATCGGTAAAGTTAAAAGGAGATAGCTGTATATATTAGATATATACATACATATATTTGTGTACGGTATTTTGTATGTTAAAAACAAGCACAACATTCTGCATGCTCTATGAAGTTACAGAACAAAATCACTTGCCATTCACATATAGAACATGACCAAACAAATGTACAAAATGCTCTTACTAAAAAAACAGCAGTTTTACTATGCTCAGTCATTCTAGTTGTAAAAATGGTTTCTTCTTAGGGTTATACCTTCATTTGGTGAGTCACTGTCCTTTAAATTAGTCTATTTGATTGTATCACGTTGTGTTCTCTATCTTGATTGTGTGATTGCCGACCTGGAATTGTCCTTGATTTGTTTCTTAAACAGAACTGTTCACTAAGTAGTACCCTCCTACTAATCAACACTATTTTTATTACCACTTATCAATGAAACACGGTTTAAAAGTCGCATCAGCTCATGTAAATATAGGACCACTTACAATAAATGTTTGGAAATTGATGATCTATGAAAGGGTAAAATAAGTATATTGCAACATAATATGTGGGGGGGGGGGGGGTGTCCCCATCTAGTAAATCACAGTGTATTATAGGGAGCAACAAAGGAAAAACATGACATTTATATACCTGGCCTAAAATATTTCCAAATACATTTTGTATTTGAATGTTAACTAATGTAACAGATGGCATCTGCAGAACTTGACCTATTGTAATGACCATTAATAACTTAGCAGAACTACTTAAACAAACAAGAAAAAAAAAACAACTGGACAAAATATAGTAAAGAATAAAAATCAAAACTGATGCATGCAATAATCAATTACACATCACAAGCAGGGATTAACTTTTCTTTTATAGCACACTTTTGAGCACAGTAAATAATACAATTTGAGCTGCAGTAAATGTTATAAGTACAGCTAATAATGACCTTTAAAATATATACAAAGAAGGTAATAAGGAAAAGTAATAAAGAAAAATTGTGGACAACAGCTCGGGTATATATCTCAGGAAAGCCAGTGATGTTTTTTGCTCTATGACATTTCCTTGTACATTTTCTATTATCTTTATTAATATCAACTATTGAACCATGCTCAACTTATGTCTTTGCTTACTTGATAACAAGGATGGTGATTGTAATAACCCTAATGAACTAATGGTTTTTAATTCTGTGAGCTGGAGAATGCATAAATATTTTCTTTCTGTGTATAAAGGAAGTCTAACTTGAATTAGTTAATCTTCTTCTACTATTGGATGTACTTTTCTCTTTCACATGGCTTATATTTTCTGCAGGATGAATAGCCAGCTCCATTATCCCAACCTTGCTCAGCGGCCTCTTATGACATGCAAGCAAGACAAGTTACAATTTACCCCCTCCCCCCAACACATAGGATGTTGAAGAAGTCACAAGATGTTTTCTACCTCTTTGTGTTAGAGAACACAGAAACTTTTTTTTACTTCAGCAATGCAAATAACTGCACATCCAATACATGAACTACATCTGCTGGAAAACAGATTTGTCTAAAAAGTACATATATATATGATGAAATTTGGTAACAGTTGTAAATATAAAGTTAGTAAGAATAACAAAGTAATTTTTAAATATGTTAAGGATGACTAAAAATACATATAATTTGAACAGAAAATATTTGGGACAAACAAAAAAACAAACCATTCGGGATTTATTAATAAATTCAGCTAAACTATAACTGCATATTTCCAGTGTTATACAATCCTTTCTTTTTAAACTGATCTGCCGAGCTTGTAAAAGTTTGTTACAAATTTGCATTTTTGTCTTTTATTTTTGTTTAGAAAGGCTTTTTTTTTTTTTACCTCACCTGTGTTTGTCAATTTTATTGTTATTCAACTATATCATTTTGATATTCTGTTTGTCTTTGAAAATGACCATGTTTGATCTTTTTCTTCTAAAAAATCGTCAACTTTATTAGTGTTTATTGTGATGATTAATATTGACCACCTTCCCCGAAGCATGCATTAGAGCTCTTCTGCAGTGATAGTTTCTGTAGTGATGTGTTTTATAAACTGAGGTCTAAACACAATCCCACTTAGTTGCCCTCAACAAATTTCAAGATTGGGCATAGTATGTTCTCTGATGTTAGGTTGTATCAATATGGGCATATAATATCTAAGGACAAGATCAAAGGAGGAAGTAGGTGAAATGCGCAAGAAATAATGCTTTACAATTACAATAGTTTCATTATAAACATGTACACAAGTGGGTTACAAATGTTCTAAACACATAGCACTCGTTCAAAACATGAGACTTGCCTGTACATTGTAGCAATGTTTCTGAACTGCTATTTTGCAGTCTATGTCTTGGGAGCCAAGGTCAATAAAACCAACCGAAACTCTATCCATGTCATGCACTGGTGAACAGACTGTGTTACAACAGCATGGCCAATAAAGTGGGGATTGCCATTGTATTCCACATAGTGGTGAACTTGCTGAAAAGGATTGTATTGCACTACAGCAAATAGAACACAGGTACACCTTCTTCAGTGTGCCAACCATGGGGTGAAAGACAAGCTACTGTAAACCTACCACCAGAGAAAATTCACCAAGAGTGAGGAACTCTGATTTAAAACAGCATCCAAATCAAACAAAAATATGTGCAGAGGGATACGAAACAACAGTGAATCGGAGCTGACCTAGACCCTACACCTTCAAGTGGGGATACTGGAAACATCAGGGTCAGTGAATCAAAGCTGACCTAGACCCTACTTCCGGAGCTGACCCAGACCCTACTCTACCTTCAAGTGGGGATCCTGGAAACATCAGGGTCAGTGAATCAAAGCTGACCTAGACCCTACTTCCGGAGCTGACCCAGACCCTACTCTACCTTCAAGTGGGGATCCTGGAAACATCAGGGTCAGTGAATCAAAGCTGACCTAGACCCTACTTCCGGAGCTGACCCAGACCCTACTCCACCTTCAAGTGGGGATCCTGGAAACATCAGGGTCAGTGAATCGGAGCTGACCTAGACCCTACTTCCGGAGCTGACCCAGACCCTACTCCACCTTCAAGTGGGGATCCTGGAAACATCAGGGTCAGTGAATCGAAGCTGACCTAGACCCTACTTCCGGAGCTGACCAAGACCCTACTCCACCTTCAAGTGGGGATCCTGGAAACATCAGGGTCAGTGAATCGAAGCTGACCTAGACCCTACTTCCGGAGCTGACCCAGACCCTACTCCACCTTCAAGTGGGGATCCTGGAAACATCAGGGTCAGTGAATCGGAGCTGACCTAGACCCTACTTCCGGAGCTGACCCAGACCCTACTCCACCTTCAAGTGGGGATCCTGGAAACATCAGGGTCAGTGAATCGAAGCTGACCTAGACCCTACTTCCGGAGCTGACCAAGACCCTACTCCACCTTCAAGTGGGGATCCTGGAAACATCAGGGTCAGTGAATCGAAGCTGACCTAGACCCTACTTCCGGAGCTGACCCAGACCCTACTCCACCTTCAAGTGGTGATCCTGGAAACAGACTGCACCTATTAAATAAGGATAAAATAGGTACAGACTTTTATAAAAGGTGCTTGCGCAAAATAAAGATTGAAATATGATATGATCACTAATGTGGAACTGCTGGAAAGAACTAGACAGACATCAGTTGAAACATGACATGAAAAGGTGGTGGCATTGTGTAGGACACACATTAAGGAAACTAGTAGAAAGCATTACAAAATATTAACTGTTTATGGATTTCATAAGACAAGAGAGCTCGAGCCACACATAAAGGAAACATGGAAGACGTGGACAGGGGATTATCCAAGATAGGACTTGGCACGTATTTATTGAAGATCTGTGCTCCACAGTGAGCTGGAAAGTTTGACTGATAGTTTCTACAAGAAGAGGTAGCCATGCCCAAGCCTCTTAAGTTCCACTTGACTTAGTCACTCTTCTTCTACGTTGGGTGTAGATATCTTCTTTCCTTTCTTGTTGTGGTTTATAATTTCTACAGGATGAGGTAGCCAGTCCCAAATCCAGACGACCTGAGTTGCCTTTAACAACTTGTCTGACATGTTACAGTGTTACTATTTCTTGCTGCCCTTTCAATAACAGCAGACATTAAATAGGTGTTGACGAGCTGGATCATCTTCATTTTAGATTCACCATTGAGCATCCAGCTGCCATGGCCTCTTCTATCAATGTTTATTTGTCATCATCAAAACCTTTACAGTACCCTGTGGAGAATAGGTCTTCAACAAATACACGTTCATTGCCAGGTATTATTTCACCTCCCCACATTTCTCATGCCCAATAGGTTGTCCAATGTTTGTCAGTTTATATTGTTACGTTTATTTCTGTGCATGTGTCTTCCATCTCCATTTCCTCTTATAAATCTGCAACTGTGTCGGATATTCTTGTCACAACAAATCTGTGTTCATTGTTATTTCTGGCTATCTAACACAAAGTATGCAACCTATTTTCTATTGGTAGATTATTTTGACTGAAGGTGTCAGGAAACCCCAGACACTTCTCAAGATGTCCTAACTTTACAAGAGGTTTGGAACCACTGATAGTATATACACTACCGACACATTGTATTGATAACACTTGATCATAGAAAACAGCATCACATACTGTAACTAATAAATATGTTGCCTGCTGCTGATCTCAGCATTAAAATTTATTTTGATTATATTAAAAAATATTTACACTTAAACTTGTCACAAAACAGATATTCTTCTTCTGCCTTTCACCTGGACGAGTTATTCATTCTTTTATTCCGGTATCATATTCCATCTTTGCCAATAATATAATACCATAACAGTTGCTCATCACAAGTGTAGATGATGACAGCGTCAGGACATGTGCTACGAGATGTCTAAGTTTACTCCCAAAGTCTTTCATGTAAACAGGTGACCCACAAGGCAGCAGGGAGTCAATAATACTTTCCAAGTAGGTATAACTGTACACTACTCGTTATCTGCCCTTTAACTTTTTGAACCTGTGATACCCATATACCTGTGTGTGTGTAAATAGCCAATTCCCAGAGCCATCCATTTGCACGGAGTAATGCATAAACCATTACTTTTAGGCATTTTTCAGGGGCCATACTGTTCGGATTTGGGCCATAATATAGTGACATCTACACGGTAACAACACATTTCTGAAAATTAAAAAAATTGGTACCTCACACATCAAAACACGTTTTAAGATGATCAAATTGTTTTCCGTGACTGAGAGACATTTTGAAAATGTGGGTAATGACTGTTCTAAAGTTATAACAACAGAAAAAGCTGTTGATAGATAGTGTTCATTCTGAAGAAGACAAGTGATAAGGTTGATCGTTTGAATAACGAAATGCGTTAGGAAATTGGATTATGATCAAACTAGATATCTCTTCCTGTCCCTCGGAGGATCAGACTGCGGTCTGGGGGGGAGTATCCCACATAATGTATCAAATAAATGGGACACAGGGTGGTCTTCAATAAATATATTGCATAAGCTACTGGCATAAACAGCAGAACAAATTGGAGATGATCAGGTCAGTCAGTTTGAGATATAATAATTTAAGTAGAGCAGTTTCTCTCAGAGCAACTACCTTTCCTTATTTGTCTGTATTTTCTCAGGAGCACAGGAGAATGAGATTTTATGGACTGGGTGGCTAGGGTTTAAAGGATTAATCTGTATGAGGTGTTGTTCTCTATTGTTTATGATCATATTATAGTTCTGTTTTTGGTGCTTTAGTTATTTGTCAGCTTTTTCTTGCATGTCTTGTTCTTTGTGAGAAGGTCCAGATCATCTGTCCCAAGTGTTTATTAATCCTTTTCAGTCCAGACTAATTTTGTCAATTTGTGTCTTTCAATCTGGGCCAAAATGCTGGAGTGTTTCAAAGTTTTATTCAGAATAAAATTGATTATTATTGAACAAATTGAGCTAAAATTACGATCTACACATCGTAAAACACAAAATTTAAGTACTTATGACATGAAGTATTCATAATAACGATCATATATTAGTATGAAGTGTTAAATGACAGAGCAAGTGAAAATTGGAGAGATTTTTTTCTCTTTAAAGTCCAACTTTAGTTGCGAAAAATGATTAGAGTTTCAAATATTCGCAAATGTCTGCGAAATAAATTTACAGTTAAATAACAATTGCAAATTCGAACACAACCATCATGTAGCGTCTTAAAAAAAATAATATTCCACAAACTAAATCATGAAACACGAACGCATGTTTCATAGTCAGTTTTGGTCATCATTGGTGGTTATTTTTAGGTTTTCGGCAGCTGTTTTCGCCGCAGACAAACTGAAAAGGGTTAAATGCTGACCATATTCCCTGCTGTCCTGTTTTGTATTGTTTATCGTATCATCTGGCTAAGAACCATTCTTGAGTATCTTCGTTATAAATATACATAATAAATATAGAGAGAGACATGGTGAGAGGAAAGATTATATAAGTAGAAAGTAATATTATAATTGCCATATATCATACAAGGATATCGCAGAGCAAAAACCAGGTTCACTGCAACATTTCAAGCATGATTCCAAAAAAGGTAACTAAAGAGAGTTATGCTTGGGAATAGCAAACTCAATATATAGAACAATGTGTCACAAAAACCCCTTCTTCAAGAGTGCATCAAGTGCTTTGGTGAAGGATTCCTGTCAATAGGCCAACAAGCAATAATAGCCCTATGCTTATTTCTTAGCACAAGGTGACAAGAAAAATAACTGCTATCCACTTTCATTGTCAATTTAAACTTTTTCTACTTTCAGAAATATACAATTACCTGAGTTGTTGAATATGTATATAAAATATTAAATGGAGGTACAGGCACATCTAATTTATTTCTATATTTAACAATAATGAGGGGGTCGCAATTGCTGAGAGATAAGTTGTCACCTCTCAAGAAACGAAGGCTTGAAAATGTGGAGATACGAATCCTGTAAATTTGATGCATACCCTGGTCTCAAGGGAGGCAAGATCAGGTGCCTAAATTTATCAGAGACGGACAATAAACTCGGAGGTCTAGCGTACACATTGTGCATGTAAAAGGATCCCTGTCAGTTGAAAATTGAAAAGAGCAGGCTGTAAGTTCTGTTGTCCTGTCCAAAATTCTAAAGGTATTGGATTTCCTACCCATTAGTAGCCTTCTTGAAGGCCAAAAAGAGGCACCACTCCATCAGAAAACACTGCAAAAGATTTAACAGATCAATCATCTGGCTGTTTGCACACTCTATTGCAAAAAGGACTCCCAGTGTAGATGAGGAGTGACTAGTCTCTCCTCTTCTCTTCTTCCCCCCCCCCCCCCCCAATCAGGAAATAGCTGAGATGAGACCAAGTGCATAGAATTGTGACTTGAGTCGCTCCACTTCTACCATGGAGGTTGTAGAGGTGGTCTTTTCTTATTCTTGTGGCTTATAGTTTCTTCTACAGGATGAGATAATTGACTTCATGTCAAACTCACATTAGTCACCTCTTACAACATGTCTGGCAGGTTACAGCATTACTATTCTTTGCTCTCCTTTCAGGCATTGGCAACTGCGTGTCAAATAAAATTAAATATTTTCAAAAAATTTGGCCTAAATTGTGCTTTTTATCCACGCCTTGATGACATGTTATGTATGAATTATTAAATAAATTAGAGGCCGAAGTTGCAGCAGTGAATGAGCTGACAGCAGCCAGTGACTCATAGCTGGCTGCTTACATCAGGGTCAGTTACCTATAACTGACCAAAACAAACCCTATTCCACCTCCAAGTGGCAACTCTGGAAACAGACTGCAACCACGCAGCCTAGATAAGAGATTAGTGATCGAAGAGGAAAGACAAATCTGGTCCAAAAGTTGCTGTGTTGAAATCGGATGTGCCAGGCCGAAGGAGCAGATATCGCAGCCTAGTTGTAAACATACGACATAACGTTCTTTTCAGGACGAGCTCCAAAGAGGAAATAAATTATGAATAGTTCTTTGTTTCTTGTGTATAAAGAAAACCATCAACATGTTTTTTCAACAGATATCTATAATACAACTGTCATTTCATATTCAGCCTGAAGGTGATAACAATATTTGACACAGACATCAAGGATTTTCACAAATATTAACACAGACACAATATTCTCATAACTTAGCCATCATTCTTGCAACGCTGAAAATTTGTTTTCCAAGGTAAGGTTGATGCCTCTTCGGTGGTTTGGGTTGTCAATCAAGTCAGAAGAGGCGGTGCTACTATAGTGATGGCTATGGAAAAAAAACAACAACAAAAGGGTAAAAAATAACCAATATGTCAACTGGTTGATTAACAATAGACAAGCCTCTGACAGCAATTTGGAATTCTGGGTGGCACAATCTTGTTCCACACAATAAATAGAGCATAGCTATACTATGGACCCCAGAAATGAAGGTGAGAGTGACAAACTGTTGAAAAACCATAGCGGCTGAAATAAAAATCATGATCCAGAACTAGGCCACAATACAAAGATAGTCTCAAAAAGAGCAAAGTGAAGGTGGTGTATTGCTGATTTGAAAAATGTCATCAGACATAATGGTTCCCATGATTGCTACACCAGTCATCAGTGTAATCCAAGTAGCATAATTTAGATAGACAATACAAGTAATAACCAATAGTAAGCAAATGATCAGAAATGTGAGCTTGTGCGAAAAAGAAGGACTTAGGTGGCAGATCAGCAATGACTACCGTAACTAGCTCGGTTCGTGAGGCTAACCCTGGAAATAGATTTGACAGTTTTGGGATGACAGAATAAGGTTAACGAACTGTGCAACTCTTCCTCACTTTAATCCAAATGCTGCGTTAACTTATATCATAAGAAAACATACAAACATGCACATACACCGAAATTAGAATGACAACAGAATGAGATCGAAATGCGATGTATCGTAGTTGCAGCTTGACTGAGTAGTTTGCACCTTTCGGTCCTACACATCAGTCTTCGATCCCTTCTCCTTAGCCAGTCTGCTCTGTTGCAGCCTGTTATCCAGGATCACCGTATAAAGGTGAAGAAGGGTCTTGGCAGATCTGGTTCGCTGGGCCTGACGCTAGCAGTCAGCTATGGGTCGCTGACCACTGCAGCTCATGCACTGCTCAGAAACTTGATCCCACATAGTCATACAGGAACATAGAGCTGAAGAAATCTACAGTGGACAGTGGTGTGACATGATCAGATGACTTTGATGCCAGTCTCCAGAACCCGATAATGATAAAGCTTAAAACTGCATATTTCAATTCTTTAGCTCAACAACAAACAAAAACCTAGTCCTTTTTGGACAAATTCCTCTTACCTTGATCCTTTCCCTGATCCTGGTGCTCCCCCTAATGTAGGGAAATCTTCCTCGCTGTGAACATTGGGGGCTTCTTTCTTCTTCCGAGAAGAATGTAAACTTGTTGTGCTGGATGCAGACACTGCTCCTTGCCTCTGGGCAGGTGGGATGTATTTGGTGGATGCTTTTGGTGTTGATTCTTCCTTAACTAGCTCAGTATGTGAGGCTAATGCTGGAATTGTATTGGCAATGAGAAAAACAATACAAATTATTTTCTTATCTTTTTTGAATTATCTACAAGATGTGGTGATATTAGCATGACTAGCTGTAGGAGAACAGTTGTTATTATCTACAAGATGTGCTGACATTAGCATGACCTGTTATAGGAGTACTCTTTATATTATCTTTAAGATATGCATACATTAACATGACCAGCTGTAAATGGATACCTTACTCAGAATTACGGTAAGTACTGGAACAGGAACTGGTCACCCCCTCTACAACAGCTGAGTTCTCATACACAGAATTCTCTTAACCCTAGTATTATTTTCATAATAAATCAGCTGCAAAACTGCAATTATGTAATGATAATACCTGTCTGGAATAAAATTATTATTAATATTGTGGCATGAAACCATAAATTCAAACATGGCATAGAATAAAAAACAGCATTAGAGTTTTCAAGTTGTTAATATATAACAGACATCTTTTAGGCCCAATTCCCTACATTGACTGCTACAAACAGTAAAGGGGCTATCCATAAAGAATGTCCACAGGAGAGAGAGAGGGGGGGGGGGGGGGGATATGGTATATTAAGTGGACATATGTGTATGTTGAGGAGGGAGTTTTTCTTACTCACATACAAATCTATCAAGGCATCCCAGAAACAGTAAGTTCTTACATCAGTTGTAATGAACAATTAACCCTTTCCTTCTTCATTTGTACTACCACTTTTGCAGAACTGAAGCAAAATACAAAGATGGCCTCAAAAAGAGCAAAGCGAAGGGGGTGTGTTGCTGCTCTAAAAGATGTTATCAGACATAATGGTTCCCATGATTACTACACCAGTCATCAGTGTAATCCAAGTAGTGTAATTCAGGTAGGTGTATTTAAGCAATGTGTGACATGAAGTACTCATAATAAAAATGATCTGTTAGTTTGAAGTGTTAAATGGTATTAATGCAGAAGTGAAAACACGAAGGAAAACATGTTTTTGTGCTTGTCAAGTTGCGTGTATTTCTGCCCTAATCCTTCAATTCCATAATCACAGACCATTTTTTTCTTTTTGGGTACAAGACAAGTCTGAATCAGGAGTGTGTGGAATATCCACAAGTAATCCAGATGTATGAGCATTAATTTGGTCAAGTAATAAATTATATCTCGGGTCTTGAAGTCCAACTTTTCCCAGTCAACTACGACAACTTTGAAACTTCATCACGTTTTGAATAACTACCTGGGATCAAGACGCTGAGCAGTGTATGAGCTGCAGTGTTCAGCGACCCATAGCTGACTGCTAGCGTCAGGGCCAGCGAACCAGAGCTGCCAAGACCCTTCTACACCTCTACACGGTGATCCTGGATAACAGGCTGCAGCAGGGTAGACTGACTAAGGAGAAGGGATCAAAGAGGGAATGCTAACCCGGTACTCAAAAAATGCTTGCTGAAGTCGGATGTGTTTGACCAAAAGGTGAAAATATCGCAGTCAAGCTGTAAACTACGACACAACGCATTCCGTTCTCTGGACTACATTCTGCTACTTAAGCCCTTTCAGGGTTTGGTAGCGGGAGATTGAGAACAAACGCAGAAGAAGAAAAAGAATAACTACCTATCAGAAATTATCAAATAAATCAAGACGCTGAGCAGCTAACCTCAAAATATAATCCTGAAACAGGGCATATAAAAACACAGTTTAAGTGATGCATGGACCAAGAGTCAATGGGCCATTTACCTCCAATAAAAATCAAATGCCTTTTTAAACTGCAAGTATTGAGTTAAAGCCCAAACTGGCAATGTCATACACAGAATTTACCTGCTGGTGTTGGTCCACCTGATTTATTCCATGGACCTGAGGCTCCATCTCTCCTGTCTCTGCTCTCATCTTCATCATCTCCATTATCCATGCCGTCACCCCCTTCTCTGTCCTGCTCAT
This sequence comes from Ariolimax columbianus, assembly GCA_036924085.1. NCBI lineage: Eukaryota > Metazoa > Mollusca > Gastropoda > Stylommatophora > Arionidae > Ariolimax > Ariolimax columbianus. The sequence continues at coordinate 110,413,095 of JAVGWX010000002.1, forward strand.
CTTTACTACAAGAGAATATTGTAAAAATAAAAAGTTGTCACTTATTTTACCAAACTATCAATCCATGCCCTTTCCTTCACTTTAGTTAGCTAAGATAAGTAAAAACTAGTAATCCACTAGGCAACTAGAGAACCCCACAGACCACGATTGATGGCAGAGTTCCAGGCAGCATGTATGGTAGATGGAGTAAGGCAATGTCTCAGCCAGGTTTTGCACGGGCGAAACACCAGGGATGACTCCATTAGGGGTGCGTTCAATTCCCGTCCCTGATTTACACAGACATGTGTAGTAGCTGTCAAGCTAGTACATCCTGAGAGAGGAAGGCCAAATTGTTGAAGAAAGAACATCTGCGCTGTTCCAACATTGAGGCAAATGCTCTCGAGTTGTGTCTGTCGGGAGACCTCAGTGCTGATTACTAGGTCTTGCCAGCTAACTCCAAGGATACGTCGTCGATTGCTTAAATCATACATCTGAAGCCATTATTTTACAAGTCACTTTGAAATGTTATAACAGTTGTATGTACTAAAATATGAAAATGGAAAGGAAATACAAAATACAACAGGTAAGAGAATGGACGGTATCCGAGTCCAGTAGGTCAACTAACTAGACAGAATGTGAATACTGAGAAAAAAATTACACATACACCACTCATCAAACCTATGTTTAAAAACAGGGTAAATTAAGAAAGCAACAAAGAGCAAAACTTAAAAACTATTCTGGTCAGTGAGCAACAAATTTATGATTTAGATAGGAACTATATTAAGATTTATAATATTACATCTAGACACTCAAGCTAAAACAATGCTAGAGTCGGTCAAATGTTATAATTTCAAAAGAAATCTTCTTCTTCTTCGTACGCTGTCAGACGTCAACTTGAATTTGTTCGAAGAAAGCAGCTGTCATCCTGAGGCTGTCGACACTGCCATAGAGCTTGTCTAGTGTTGGCACTGTTGATGGCCACATGTGCTTTCTCTGCTCCTCGTATGTCGGGCAATTTTGCAACAGATGTTCAGCGGTCATTTTCCCTGTACCACAGGTGCATTCGTCAGTGTCACCTATCTTCAGTTTATTGAATTGATGGTACCTCAGTCTGTTGTGGCCTGTGCGGAGTCTGAAGACCACGACCTGCTCTTTTCTGTTCAACTGGTAGTAGGCATCATTTTTTTTGTAGCCAGTATGTTCTGTTTCCCATTTGGCCACGTATCTGGCCCTAATAAACCTTTTGGACTCTGTAGGTCACACTAGAATCTAGTTGTGGTAGTCTTGCACCTTCTTTTGCCAGTCTGTCTGCCTCCTCGTTGCCTTGGATGTTACAGTACGATGGAACCCACTGTACCACTACTCTTTTTGGTGCGGACTGCTGGCATAGTTGACAGAGTACTGCTCTTAAATCATTAAGTTCAGTATTTTTCTTGCTTTTTAGTGCTGTAACCATGGCCAGGGCATCTGTAAACAGGACTATCTGGCTTTCATTGCTTTCGCCTGTCAGCATTGCTTTTACAGCAGCCTTCAGTGCCTCTGCCTACGCTCTGAAATTGCTTGAGAATTTTCCAGTTGCCACTGACAGTGTTATTTTTCTACCATTTGTTAGGCTCAGGAATACCCCTCCCCTCCATTCTGTGTTGTGTTTGTTACAGAACCGCCGGTGTATGCATGGGTCCAGTCCATGCATGGGTAGTTTTCCACTATGTACCTCAGGGTTATGTCTCTTCTTTCTTTTTCAGGCTGGCTGTTCTTGTTTTCAATACCTGGTATATTTTCTACCACCTCCGGAATGATATGCTGCTTCCATGTGGGTTTGCGTACAGTAGGGATGGGCTTTGGTGTTGTTATGGTGTTCATAGGGTCTTCGCTCATCTTTGCTTTGGCTATTTCTGCAAAGTTTCTCTGCTTTAGTTTCCTATTTCCAAATCTATTTAGTCTCTGATGCATTGGATGGTCTGTGAGTCTTCTTAGTTTCTGTGCTTGCTGCTGGGCTCTGCAGTCTCTTTTGTCGGTCATGGATTGCAGATTTGTAATCTTTTCAAGTTCTACAATTGGCGTTGACTTCATGCCTCCTGTTAAAACTCTCATGGCTTGGTTTTGAAGTTTGCTAATTTTATCAAAGTTCGCCTTTGCTGCTGTTGCCCATGCCGAAATGCCATACTCGAGAACTGGTCTCACTCTTCCAGTGTACAGTTTCTTTAGTATTCTTTCGTCTGCTCCCCAGCTTGTGCCAGCAAGTTTCCTCATGATTGCCATTCTTTATCTGGCTCTCATTCGGTTTCTCTCGATCTGACTTTTCCATGTCATGCGCTGATCAAATGTGACGCCCAAGTAGTTTGGGTTGTCGTTTGACTCAAAAGAAATAATCCTTACTGATGACATTCTTCCACACTCTGCAAAATATTAAATAATTACCTACAGATGCAGGATCGTATATGTATTTTCACACCGCAACAAAATTTAAAAAATTTGTAATAAGCCAAATACATTTTTTAAATTATCACTCACGAAAACTGAAGTGTTTGAATCCTAAGACCTGTATAGTCTATCTTCTTCTCCTCTTCAAAATCTTTCCATTCCTCATCTTCCTGTAGAAAATGCAAGAAAAGAAAAATTAGATTTACAAATTGTATGACACAACCTCTACACCCTAAGGTAGAAGACGAGTGACTAAGTAAAAAAGTATTACACAATTCCCTCCCTTCTCTTCTAGCATACTTCCCTCATTTAGATCAGGTCTATGTGAGCCATTATGTTCTATATAGTCTTTATCTGTTTCCAAACATTCTTCTCTGAGTTAAAATGGATATTACAGCGCCTATGATATAATTTAAATGGTATCTAAAGTTACAAAACAAATGGATATTGTAATTCTCTTGATATCATTTAAATAGTATCTAAAGTTACAAAACAAATTGATATCACAACCCTTTTATATAATTTAAATGGTATCTGAAGATGCTGAGCAGCGCATGAACTACAGTGGTCAGCGACCCATAGCTGACTGCTAGTATCAGGGCCAGCGAAACAGAGCTGCCAAGACCCTTCTACACCTCCACGCGGTGATCCTGGATAACAGTCTGCAGCAGGGCAGACTGACTAAGGAGAAGGGATCGAAGAGGAAATGCTAACCTGGTACTAAAAAAATGCTTGCTGAAGTCGGATGTGTTGAACCAAAAGGTGCAAATATCACAGTCAAGCTGTAAACTATGATACAACGCATTCCATTCTCTGGACTACATTCTGCTAGTTAAGCCCTTTTAGGGTTTGGTAGCGGCAGATTGAGAACGAATGAAGACAAGCCAAGCCAAGCCATTTAAATGGTATCTAAAGTTACAAAATAAGTCAAATGGATATCACAACCCCCATTATATCATCAAAATGGTATCAGACAATACAAAACAAATGGATACAACCCACTTGATTTCATTTAAATGGTATCTAAAGGTACAAAAGAAATGGATTTACAACTCTCTTGATATAATTTAAATGGTATCTAAAGTTACAAAAGAAGCCAAATGATGTTACCACCAACATTATATGGGAAGGAAGAATAACATCTGGTCAGGCAAAATATACTGATCAGACATGTTAGTTAGGGTCAGATAAAACATACTGGCCAAGACACGCACCTTGGCTTCCTCATAGCCCTTCCTGGAAATGGTTCTTTTCATGGCAACCTGGCTAACAAGGTGAGAGATTGACATAATTTCCGTAGTATCGAGCGACAAGCAGATGAAGCCAAGCTATAGCACAACTGTCTAGAGGACCCAAGTCCACCATCATCAGCACAATCGGGATGTGAGGAAAGCTACTGCAACCCACCACTTAACGTCCACACAAAAGAGTAAGCCTACTTATTGTGGGGATTCAAAACAACAACCCCCATTATATAATTTAAATGGTATGTAACTTACAAAACAAATGAAACTCTGAAGCTAGTAAGTAAACAAGGAAACAACAACACTAGTATTTAGTATTTAACTAGTAAAGGTAGGTGTGCTTTCCTAGTGTTTAAAATGACTAAAATATAGCTCTATATATTATTAGTATATGGCTTTGGGAAAGTCATTGTTATTACTTTGTTTACTCTAATGAGTAATAGTAATAATAGTAATATTTGTGCCAATATTATTATAGAATCAATATTACTAATAAAGTTTATAAAGACTAGTTACTAGTTTTTAGTAGTTATAGTGACATCAGTATCAACTAATCAAGACATGGAGTCACACTCACAGCAAGAACACTCTCTGATACTATGATAGGAGTTGTAACACAAATAATAAGTTCATTTCATTTCTCATGACAGAGATTGTTGTATAGACCTAACCTAAATATTATGGATCTATAGCCGACAATGTTTTTGTTTTGCTTACGCCTCAGAGACTCATCACTTCTTAGCCTCACTAGACTTTTAATTAAGCAACATGATATCAACGCAACGTCAAATATAGCTAGCTACCTGTTGGTTTGAGAGAACATTTATTGTGCCACCAGACGAATTCTGTTTTTCCCTGTCTTTCTTCTTCTTGTCTTTCTTTGACGGCTTTCCAAGGCCATCTTCGTCTCCCAGAGCTCCTGCTTTAGGTTTTATTTTCTTTCTACTCTTATCTTTCTTGGCAAAAAAGTCATCTAGACTTGAATCTGCCATTTTTATACAAATACAAGTGTATTTTTAATGCTTGCAGGTTTAAAGAAACAAATGGTAGAAATGATTGCCAATCCAATGTTTGAAACAATCCTTACGCAGTATCACACAGGGGATGTAACTCTCAGACAGGAAGCCGGTGTTCATTTTACATTTCATTCAAAATCTAGATCACAGCAGAAACTGTTCACGAAAGTATTTATTTTTGGTGTTCTTGAGAAAAACTAAGAACTCTTGAGTTAGTCTTAGTCGACCTGTACATCTACAAGGGCAGTAGCCCTTGTGCAGACCCCAATTCTTGTGCAAGTTGGTGGTAGCCAGTAGGTACATTTCTCTGCTTAGCGGGCCGGCCTCGTACTGCGTATTTGGGTTCTATAATCTATGCTGATCCCAGCTTAGTTTCCAGTCGTTTATGTTTTGGGCACGCATTGGATGTCCAGTGGAAGTCTAGCTTGTTTGTTTTAGGATCGCGAGTGTTGTGCAGCTCGAGTGAATCTTGCCACCTAGTAAGGGATCCTCCAGGAGGTCTCCCCCCCCCTCCCCCTCACGCGGTTACCCCCCACAGAGTGGTTGCTGTCCTCCGTCGTTCGTCTTTCCTTCTGACTATATGGCCAGCCCAGCGGTGCTTGGAGTTGTTGGCATGCTATATGACATTCTTGACCCACGAAACGGCGCTCAAGTGAGGCATGTGTCCTTAGCTGATTCTCCGTGGATTTTGTCAGAGACCAGGTTTCACTTCCATTACATAGCGCTGTTAAGACCACTGAATCGAATATGTCTGCTCGTAGTCTAGTGTCTTTCGAGTTGAAGGTGGCATAGCCCGCATGTTGGCGCCTCGCATACTCGAGCTTCATGCTATTTTTCATGTTGAAGAAACGGCCGAGGTAGATGTATTTGTCGACATCCTCTAATAGGTTTCGTTTATGAGCACGGTGCTGAACTCAGCAAAGCGGTTGCTCGTAGCTTTAGTTGTTTCTAGATTTAGGGTGAGGTCTGTTTTCTTGCCCTCCGCTTCCAGCGATACTAGCATCTATGTCTCTTGGGTGGGTGTCTCTGTGATGAGTGTAATGCCGTCGGCTAATCTGAGGTGATTGAGTAATCTACCATGTATGACGATGCCGAACTCACTCCAGTCGTAAAGTCTCATCGTCGACTTCAGGCATGCAGAGAAAAGGTTGGGCGAGATGGGGGTCGCCCTTACGTACACCTTTCTACGTGGCGATAGTTATCGGTCATGTGAATGAGCGAATACTGGTGGTACATCCATCATAGCAACGTTTTAACATGTCTATATAGCCAGCTTCAACTCCCTACACTTCCATAGCTTTCCACATATTCTAGTTTGACCTAGTCAAACGCCTTTTTGTAGTCGATGAATGTGATCCCGTCCTTGCCTGCAGACTTGCCAGAGGGCATGCCTTGAATATCACTTTGGAGATCAGGAAGGGTGGGAGTAGTGAGGGAAACGTCGGTGATTTGGTTGGAGAGATGTGGTGAGAAAGCGATGACTTTAATAAGTTTGTGTAGAAGCCGCAGATGACTACTTCTATCTGTAGATGTGAGGTCACTCTCGTTCCGTCTGCAGCTTCAAGGGGTTGGATCACGTGCTGGTGCTCAGCAATGATGTTAATGGTTTGCTCGCTGTTTCTGCGCGACTCTGCGACTGCAAGGAGTCTTCGTCTTTTGCCGACACAGTTTGCTGAACGTATTGACCACCTTGATGTTTGCTTGTGTTCTGTCCATTTTGTGGCCACTTGTCGAGAAGGTTTTGTGTGGTTGGGAAGATACGGCGTGTTTTATTGTTCGATTCAGCCGTTCTGCTGGCTTTTTGTATGTTTATGATGGTGCTGATGAGGTTTTCATAGTGATCCTCTATGTTTTCTGCTGTCCTTAATGTTTCTTGCGTAGTGAGCGTTTTAGCAGATGTTATTCCTAGGGTGTAAGCGGTTGCCTTCTGTTGGTTCTTTCGTGTCTCTTTTAAGGTCGAAGCTAAGTATTGATAACTTGTTTCTTGCATTAGAAACCTCTGTATTTGTCATGTGTCCTAACACCATTAGCAAAATATATAATAAATGGACCCTCTAGAACTCATGTCGTTTAAAAATCACTGCACTCCGGCCATACCTATAGGTACACATCTCTTTCTCTATCTCTCTCTCTCTCGCAAATCGCTAAATCTGTTGATTTTTATATTTTCTGTAGTTATAGACACTTTCCTACTCTGTCCTTTCATGTGCCCCACTTCGACCCTGGTTTGATTTCAAAGTTCTGCAGTCTCAGAGTCGGTGTATTGCTAACGCATCAAATGCAATATCATCATCCAATAGTCGGTCATTTGTAGACTTCAAAATGTCATCTCTTTCCATATCCAACGTGTCCATAATGTGTGTGCGTGAAGCCATCTAAGTCGTTGCCCGGAATCCAGTGAAGTATGTCCAAACTAGTCCATAGAGGTTTGAGGCCCCTTACAGCAGTTATTCACTCATGCTTTAGCCAGTCCTTCTGTACTTTTCGATGTAAAAATTGAGAGTCTGTTATGGTGACTGCTCTTGTTACAGAGTTCTCAGAGAATTATTTCAAATGTGTGATGCCTAAACTCCAATCTAATCTGCTACTGCATATCTTCGATCCGTCGTATTTATATATATACTTACTTACTTTTCGTGTCCGGCGACCTCAAATGTCTTAGCCAAAGAATCAGCCACTGTTTATGCTCTTTCATTTGCCACCATCAGGTCCTCCATTGCAAAGGATTCCTGCACCCTATGACATATAGTCAAGTGTTCCGTATCTTGGACGGCCCCGACATGTGTAATATTCATTGTCTGCAAATCCCAACTTTTTCAGGTTAGACCCACATCTGGACACACCTGTTCTTAACCTGTTCAGAGATCTCCACGTAGTATATGGCAAATCATGTCCTGGTGCAAATTCTTCTTTGATCTCATCCAACCTTCACAATTCATTTGGTGCCACCTTTCTATACGGTTTCTCTTGTGGCTCTATTCTGAGGGCTTTACAGTCCGCAGAAAATGTGTCCTTGATTTCAGTCGTATTTTTTTTCTGCTGAAAGTCTAAACGAGGGTGTCTCTTGTCACAGGAATACTTTTTGTCTCTAAACTTCAGATGTGACATGTCTTCTAAAATCGTGGCCGAGATTTTTTATAAATCGTCATGTCCGTCGACTGCTATGTTTCATATCAAGCTCTTCCATCAACCTGCACCATTTTTCTATTCTGGAAGCTGATATCTCATGCATTAGTTCTTCTCCTGTTATGATTGTCTCTACAGCTAAGGGGTCTTTTTCATACAAAGCCATGTATAACTCTAGGAGTGTTTTTGACATTTCGTTGAGACCCGGAATGTACTGTGTTCTGCATCCTCTTGGAGTATGTCGTCTTGACATTTTCTTGACGAGGTCAACAAACGATTCATAGTTTTCTGGTTTCGAGCCCATTTGTACTATTTCGCTATCCGTCACCACCAAAATCACTCCACCTGGTTCGTTTGAAATTAAAACGTCTTTTAACAGTTACTGTTTCAAGTTTGGCAACAGGTTTAATCTTGCATGAGATTGGACTATGTTGTGTCCGAGGGATTTATTCTTCTACAAATCTCACTGTCTGGTTTATGTCATTGTCAATACTAATCAGCTGGTTAACATCGAACTCTACTTTTCTGTTGTCTAATGTTATGCAAAATGAATGGTTTGAGATAGACATGAAACAATCAACACACACGTTACATACAAATGAAGAAATACGAGAAAAAATTAGAACACGAATAGGGCCTTTTGAAGACCTCTTGGCAACGTTCAAGACGGAAAGTCGCTTGATACGGCCATATATTGAAACCAAACGGTCTTGCAAATACAATCCTGCACGCAAAGGTGTATGCGGACGACGAAGAGGTCGCCCTAAAAAGAGGTGGAAGGACAACATAAACGAATGAACCAATCTCCGACCAGTGGAGACAGACAACGGCCGCTGAAAGAGAGGGTGTGTTTTCATATGTGCCCCAACAACCTCATCGGTTACGGGATGACTTGACTTGAGAAGCTGTAGGGTAAATCTCAACTGAAATATTAACTCCACCAATAATAATAATAAAAATAATAATGAAGGGTGACTTCCATTAGAGTCCCTCTACACTCAATGGGTGGCACTGAAAAGGAGTGGCACGTTGAATAATCTTGGCATAACATCTGCAAATATACTGATCATCCTTGAGTAGTAATGATGCAAGCACTTTCATAGAAAAAGTCAGAAATGAGAAAATCCAACAATTATAGTCGTCGCAAATCTAAAGAAATTGTAGGTGGAAATTGTTAGAAAATACATTTTTAAGATACTAAATAGAGCATCTAAAGACATAAACAGTGAATGGGTCTATTAAAAGAAACCAAACATACATGGCATATGCACTCAGTAAGAAATATGGAACAAAATACTTAAGGAAATTAAAAGAGAAAAGAAAAATAACAGCTTGGTCGAAATATGAAGTTAAATAATTGATACAGACTGAAAAAAAACTTTGCAAGACGTGCTAAACGTCTAAGAAGATTATATTACTTATCAAATAGCAAGACGAAATACCAAACAAGTAATCAAGTTCGCTAAACAAGAATCACGGCAAAGATTAGGAGAATAACTAATATGTACATGCACACATGGTCCAAACATTTTTATAAAAGTATGAAAGCAATGATGAGGAAAGTATATGAAAGCTTCAATCCTACTTCAATCATTCATACCAATCTCCAACGGGCGTGTACGACAACAACGAATGAAAGTAGACTTCCAAGAATTTCTCAATTCAAAAGGCACTCTTGGACAATGAGGCACTCATGGACAATCAGTATTTATATCAAGAATCAAAGATAGTCTGAAACCTGGAATGTTGATTCAAGAAATACCATCGTTCCATCTGCTTTTATCTGTTATTTTCTCAATATCACTAGCATCAGCTGGATCTAATTCTTGTCAGAAGATTTCTCCTCAAGTATATACTCCTGACACACTCTTACAACAGAGAAAGAAGGTTATTTGATAATTACTAAAACGCGTTATGAAAAGCGAAATAGATCTACAGTAGCATATCAGCATAGCGTCACCAACTCATGGTCGCCTGCCGGCATGGCACTTGACAATGATGTCTATTCCGGACATCACACTTGCAGCGTTTTTCTCGCGTGAGACGATATTGTTTTTGTTCTTGTGTAAGCGTTGTCATTGACAACAAACTGTTTATTTGGATTTTCTGAGGGTAGGATATTATAAATTTTTTTTTTTAACGGATCATGATTTAACGGTAAATCACAATGCCAGAAATCTTTAGTTTCTGATATTAGTTAGAAATAATTTCGATGAACCAACGATATTTCATTATTCCACCCAGTTGGACTCGCAAAAGTGCGACAGTCTGGTCCAACCGTCTGGTGTGTGTGTGATTTGAAATCCAGAATTGAGGGCAATTTAATTTATAATAGTGAATTAAATCGACATCTGAAGCACATCATGACATTTTATTAGATTAAATACATCGTTCCTACTCCTTTTATCCTTGAAACAATTATGGCATGATTTGATCTACCACTCCACTGTACTATTTATATAAAATATAGGCTATATTATATATAACTTTGTATTTTATTGACCGAATACTACTAATAATTAATAATGTAACTACAGTAGTATCTTTACTAAAGACTTTAGTGCTGTAGAATCTTAACTGTCTATATGACATTTAATAAAACATTTTTTAAAAATTTTACAGAGCCATAAACTAAACTGTCTAAACTTCAAGATCAATAATGGCATTTTTTGGACTTACACATCTGGGATATCAAAATTCGTTAAAGGAAGTGTCTGCAGCCTCCCAACAAGATCCTATCCGTTCAAAGACTCAGCTGGGATTTTTAGCCCTTCCACCATTGAAAAACCAGAATCTCCCACCACGGTCTGTTGTGCCAATTGATCAGGTGTCACAATATGGCAAGGGCCCAGATGATTCATATGTTGAATACATTCGACTTCGTGCCAAACATACTCGGAATCCAAATGGTAATGATACAACTTTCTTCATATACACACACACTTACTTACACACTACTCTTCTAGTCTGGGGTTTAGATGGTTGACGGAAAGGGCTTCAGACCATGCTATCCGCTATCTTTCTATTGGTCTGGTTCCAGTTGTCATCCCAGCGAACTTTCGGTCATCCTCTAAGTCTGGATCCCTGGTCTGCCTGGTAGCCAATCCTGTTTCATTCTGCAGATATGGTCAAATCCACAGAAGTTGACATTGCTTCACTCGTATCTGTATGGACTGGGCTTCAAGATATTGTCTGATATATATATATTTTTTTTTTTTGCGTACGCCTTATTTTTCTATTCCCCAAGGCGGTGTGCGTTGCACTGTGGTTTTTATTTTGCGCCTATCGGCCCAGTGCATCCGACTTCAGCACGCATTTTATGTAAGGGTCTGCTTCCTCCTGCATTTTCTAAGGGTTTGCTTCCCCGGGGTAACGGCCGGTGCTGTGATGGGGATCAAACCCAGCACCTTCGGGTCGTGAGTTGTGCCACTTAACCACTAGGCCACGCCGTCCCCATATATATATATATATATATATCATGTAGCATGTCCTTTATAAAACGTTGCTCCCATCACAGTCTGTCTGAAAGAAACTATTCTCCTTGCCAAAACTCCAGTCTCTACCATGGCCATACCCTGGCATCCCTGGATATGATGGTGCCATTGTCTTCTTGGTCTACCCTTGCTTCCTTTGCCTGGCACCATACTTCCATTACTGTTCTCTCAAGACCATTGTGTCTCTTGATGTGACCAAAGTGTTTACATTTTTGGCCAAAATATAATTGATAAACTAGGTCTCTTCTATGTTCAACTCTTGTTGAATATCTATATTTGTCTTTTACTCTATCCAGGGTATTCTGAGGATCTTTCTGTAACATTTCGACTCAAAGGATTTGATTCTTTCTCTTGAAGTTTTGATAACTCATTCATGATTGCAGCCATATGCTGCCACAGAAAAACACAGGCTCTCAAGACTTTCACTTTTGTTGTGTTGTTGGTGTTCTGCCATAATTTCTTCAGGCTGTTCAGCCTCTGCGTTGCCATGACTAGTTTTGTTCTGATTTATTTTGAGCAGTCGCCATTTTTGTCAATTCGGAGCCCAGATATTCAAAATGTGTGATCTGAACTATTTCCTCACCACCTACTATAAATTTATGTTGACATCATGTGTTGTCGGCGGTCATTATCTTTGTTTTGTTTATATCTCTAAACAGGTTTTGATCTTGACTGTATCTATTTACGGCTGAAACTAGCTGCTCTAGCCCTTCTGAACTTCTTGATAAGGTCATCTACATAGCGTAACTCTAGAATCTTGTAACCGCCGATTGTAAATGTATGGAAACTTTTTTTTTTTTTTTTTTGTGTTCGCCTTATTTCCCCAAGGTGGTATGCGTTGCACTGTGATTTTTATTTTGCGCCTGTCGGGCCAATGCATCTGACCTCAGTATGCATTTTATGTAAGGGCCTGCTTCCTCCTTCATTTTCTAAGGGTTTGCTTCCCCGAGGTAACGGCTGGTGCTGTGATGGGGATCGAACCCAGCACCTTCTGGTTGTGAGCCGTGTCACTTAACCACTAGCACATGCCGTCCCCTATCGAAACTTTCAATGTTCTCATCTTCTCTAACATTTCTCATTATACATTCCACATATATGTTATATAGTAAGGAGAGAGGATACATCCCAGCCTTACTCCCTTTTGTACTGGGAGCCAATCTGATGTTTGCCCAGATACTAGGACAGTGGCTCGTTGATCTTGATATAATGTTTCAATGAGATGGAAAATATGCACAGGAAAACCCATTTCTTTCAATGTTCCACACATTTTTATGTTTTACCATATCAGGGAGCCACGTAGCGCAGTGGTTAGCGAGCTGGCTTCGCATCTGAGTGGTCCTGGGTTCATTCCCCAGTTGAGGCGGAAATGTTTTTCAGACCGCAACAGCTCCCGGGTCGACCCAGCTTTAATGGGTACTGGTTCAGTCCGGGAAGTAAAAGCGGCAAGGGAGAGGATATGGCTACCTATATAAATTTATAGGTCTTTACTATACCTGAGGTATCTATCTATATGTCAGTCACAACCAGACAGGTGTTAGTGTCACATGCTGGCTCTATACCTGTGACCATGACATAAAAAGATATCTTCTGCTTCTTCAGTGTTCATCCTGAAAAGGATGTTGTGTCATAGTATACAGTGAGGTTGTCATATCTGTCCTGTTTAGCCTAACTCAACCTATTTCAGCTGGCTTTTTTACGCACCGGGTTTACCTTCCAACTGCGATTTCTATTCTCTTAGCCAGAGGCGGAATATGGTTGTGGTCAGCTCTGATTTACTGACCCTGATGCAAGAAGCCAGCTATGAGTCGCTGACTACTGTCAGCTCATTCACTATGCTGCATTTTTAGCATTAATAACAACATTTATAATAAGAAGTTGTGTGGAAACACATTTATTATTATTTACACACATACATACACAAACAAGCACATGTAAATACACACACATAATAAAAGATATAAGAAAGACCTGGAGAGGTGGAATAGTTGGTTCAGGACATGAAAACTTGGCATGTATTTATTGAAGACCTGTGCTGCAGGGGTACCTTAAATGTTTTAATTCACACACACATACATACACACACACACACATAAATATATATATATATATAAATATATACATACAATGATAGCTTAATGATGCAATATGGTTGACATGTTGAGGGACATGATAAGGCAATCCAAGTGGCTGAATATTGGAAATAAGCTGTCTGATCTGACATGATGCCCAGGACATGAAAAGTAAGTAAGTACCTGCAAAATAAGGACTCTATGCTGCTGGATATACTAAATGTTGATAGCAGAAAGCTTAGAAGCTGGAAATCTCAGAGTTGCAACTTTCCAAGATTAAGTAAACCAAAATAAACAAACAACCTACAAATTTACTGCTAATTACCAAGTGAAAGTATGAAAGGTAAACCAGGGAAGAAATGGGACTACACCTTCTAAGAGTCGACCAGATGGATTTACAGAACAACTACCTGACATCAGACACTAATCTGCCAGATCTACCAGGATTACAATTATTTATATATATATATATATATATATATATATATATATATATATATATATATATATATATATATATATATATATATATATATATATATATATATATAATAAAAATGTATGTTAGTTTGTGTTGTTATTTTTTAGTTAATATTCAAAATAATGCAAGCTAGAATAGGCTAAATTCTCAGGTTAAATGCATGTGGCATGTGAAAACTATATAATGATTGTGGAATTAATTTAGTGCTTAATTTGAACAGTAAATTGATGCTTTGTTTCAGATTTACATCAAGTCTACACACGACCAGCTACTACTTCTCAAAACATTGGGTGGTGGACAACAGAAGAGCCTCTTCGAGTTAATCAGCCTTGGGCATATGTGCCACGAAGGGCTAAATTTCGTAGTGAGATGAGCAGGTATGTGAACTTGTGAAAATTCATGGGTTGCATCAGAAGGCGTATGAGATTTGTTGATGAGGGTGTGTTTGTGTATGTGTAGTTTTGGTAGGGCCGTATTTAGACATGGTGAGGTTCTAACCTGTTGGGAGCTAAGGAGTCCTTATTTGGTAATTGTTTACAGAAAATTGTTGTGTGTATAGCCAAGTCAATAATGAGCTGGCTTGCTAAGACTGGGATTTCATCGGGCCATGGTTTGAAATCGCGGATGGACAGATACAACATCTGGGCATGGTTTGTACCTGGTACGACTGCTCCTCCAGTTGACCCAGCTGTAAATTGGTACCTAATATATCAGTTGTGGAAAGTATAAACAGCAAGGAAGAAAACTGGCCACCCCACCTCACATAGGATGCGGCTTAGTCCATGAGAAGTTATCTTCATCCCCGACAGCAATTGTTGCCATGGGACCCACCTTTACCTTTTAACAGAAAATATGACTACCCACTAATCAAGAACAAATTAGGAGTTTAGTTTTTAAGAGGTTCTTGCAGACTGGGATGCCGTAAGCTGTAACTTGTTTAGCTTGTTACCAAATACAGGCCTAGGTTTGAAAGCGAGAGGGACAAAGAAAGAGAGTGCATGAATAAAGAAATAAAACAGATTGTTAAGGAGTAAATGTATAAATTGACTCAGACTTTAAAAAGAAGCACAACAGTTAAAAACAGCAAATCAAAGTAGATGGAAAATTCAATTCATTGCACCCAATAAAGTGACCTGTTTTAGTCAGTCTGTTCTATAACTCCACATTTGTTTGATTTAATGATTTATGAGTATGCTGTTGATTCTAAGAGCATTATTACAGAATATGTGTGTTGATCCTACTCTTGTATCCTTATTGCACAACATCAAGCATACGGTGATCCCTGCAACCAGCCGTTGGAAAATTCAATTCATTGCACCCAATAAAGTGACCTGTTTTAGTCAGTCTGTTCTATAACTCCACATTTGTTTGATTTAATGATTTATGAGTATGCTGTTGATTCTAAGAGCATTATTACAGAATATGTGTGTTGATCCTACTCTTGTATCCTTATTGCACAACATCAAGCATACGGTGACCCCTGCAACCAGCCGTTGGAAAATTCAATTCATTGCACCCAATAAAGTGACCTGTTTTAGTCAGTCTGTTCTATAACTCCACATTTGTTTGATTTAATGATTTATGAGTATGCTGTTGATTCTAAGAGCATTATTACAGAATATGTGTGTTGATCCTACTCTTGTATCCTTATTGCACAACATCAAGCATACGGTGACCCTTGCAACCAGCCGTTGGAAAATTCAATTCATTGCACCCAATAAAGTGACCTGTTTTAGTCAGTCTGTTCTATAACTCCACATTTGTTTGATTTAATGATTTATGAGTATGCTGTTGATTCTAAGAGCATTATTACAGAATATGTGTGTTGATCCTACTCTTGTATCCTTATTGCACAACATCAAGCATACGGTGATCCCTGCAACCAGCCGTTGGAAAATTCAATTCATTGCACCCAATAAAGTGACCTGTTTTAGTCAGTCTGTTCTATAACTCCACATTTGTTTGATTTAATGATTTATGAGTATGCTGTTGATTCTAAGAGCATTATTACAGAATATGTGTGTTGATCCTACTCTTGTATCCTTATTGCACAACATCAAGCATACGGTGACCCCTGCAACCAGCCGTTGGAAAATTCAATTCATTGCACCCAATAAAGTGACCTGTTTTAGTCAGTCTGTTCTATAACTCCACATTTGTTTGATTTAATGATTTATGAGTATGCTGTTGATTCTAAGAGCATTATTACAGAATATGTGTGTTGATCCTACTCTTGTATCCTTATTGCACAACATCAAGCATACGGTGACCCTTGCAACCAGCCGTTGGAAAATTCAATTCATTGCACCCAATAAAGTGACCTGTTTTAGTCAGTCTGTTCTATAACTCCACATTTGTTTGATTTAATGATTTATGAGTATGCTGTTGATTCTAAGAGCATTATTACAGAATATGTGTGTTGATCCTACTCTTGTATCCTTATTGCACAACATCAAGCATACGGTGACCCCTGCAACCAGCCGTTGGAAAATTCAATTCATTGCACCCAATAAAGTGACCTGTTTTAGTCAGTCTGTTCTATAACTCCACATTTGTTTGATTTAATGATTTATGAGTATGCTGTTGATTCTAAGAGCATTATTACAGAATATGTGTGTTGATCCTACTCTTGTATCCTTATTGCACAACATCAAGCATACGGTGACCCCTGCAACCAGCCGTTGGAAAATTCAATTCATTGCACCCAATAAAGTGACCTGTTTTAGTCAGT
Source organism: Ariolimax columbianus (assembly GCA_036924085.1). NCBI lineage: Eukaryota > Metazoa > Mollusca > Gastropoda > Stylommatophora > Arionidae > Ariolimax > Ariolimax columbianus. The sequence continues at coordinate 110,429,659 of JAVGWX010000002.1, forward strand.
CTGTTCTATAACTCCACATTTGTTTGATTTAATGATTTATGAGTATGCTGTTGATTCTAAGAGCATTATTACAGAATATGTGTGTTGATCCTACTCTTGTATCCTTATTGCACAACATCAAGCATACGGTGACCCCTGCAACCAGCCGTTGGAAAATTCAATTCATTGCACCCAATAAAGTGACCTGTTTTAGTCAGTCTGTTCTATAACTCCACATTTGTTTGATTTAATGATTTATGAGTATGCTGTTGATTCTAAGAGCATTATTACAGAATATGTGTGTTGATCCTACTCTTGTATCCTTATTGCACAACATCAAGCATACGGTGACCCCTGCAACCAGCCGTTGGAAAATTCAATTCATTGCACCCAATAAAGTGACCTGTTTTAGTCAGTCTGTTCTATAACTCCACATTTGTTTGATTTAATGATTTATGAGTATGCTGTTGATTCTAAGAGCATTATTACAGAATATGTGTGTTGATCCTACTCTTGTATCCTTATTGCACAACATCAAGCATACGGTGACCCTTGCAACCAGCCGTCTTGAACGAAGCATTTATCAAAGTGTTTATGTGCGCTCTTACAGTTGTAGTTGCAATTTGTTTTTGCATGAGGAAGCTGCTTGTCCTCTTCAATTGCACTGTGCAACATTTGTGTGTGTGTGTTTGTAAGCAGGAAATGAACAAATGCTGCATTGTTTGAGAGATATTATATCAATTTTTGCAACAATGTATATGATCTGACATAATTTTCTTATTTGTGTTTCCCCAGATTTGTGGATGAAATGAGACTGACAAACCGTGATTTCACTCTCTTTTAACAATAATTGAATTCACTTTAATGTACATACAAACCAAAACAAAACTAAAAAAAAACATAATTATTTCTTAAAAATGGATTCTCTTATCTTGTGTTCACAATATTTTAGCCTGTAAACTGGTTGTTCTTAAAATTCATTAGTATTCTTTTTTTCATCTCTGCATCAATTCCACAAAATGCAGTTGAGGGACCATCAATGTCAACCATCTGCTAACAATTAACTACAAATTATGTTACTTATAGTCTCTAGTAACAGAGGGAAGGAATATGGCAATACCTTTATGGAAATTACAATATTAAATTATAACATGACTAGAAAATAAAAATCATCAGCAGAATGCTACAAGCACAGTAAAAATTTTCATGACACACATTGTGTTCTGCTTGCACTTCTTCTATGTATCAATATTTGTTCTTGAGAAAGGGGAAAATCTATAATTGAAATAACACATACTGAAAGTAAGCACCTAAAACGTGCTACTCTAATTCACACAATATTTATGAACTTCAGTGAAGGCTCATAAAATACTAAATTAATAAAATATTACGCACAGAGTTAGGACGCTAGTGAAGACAACACAAAATACTAAATATACTGCACAATGAAAATTCATGTTATGAAAACTATGTAACTTTTCTATTAATCTTGTAGATTGTGATAGTACATTCTATCTTTAAATTTTTCTTAACATATAAAAGCAATTGCTCTGTTTCTTTTTGTTGTGTGTAGTTAGTTAGCTTCTGTTTCATGAAAGCATAAAAAAACCTATGATGAATGTCAACAAAAAAACAACCAAAATACACTTTGCTAATCACAGTTAAATATAAAAGACAATAAATATTAGAATCTCAACAAACACTCAAAAACTCCAGCACATCAAAATAAATTAGAATCTGATCTGCAGCAATGTATCCAATCAATAATGAAAAAAAGTACATTAGATTTGTAAAGCATTCTCTCATTGGCTTATTCAAATCAAACATTAGGTTCATTCATAGTATGTTAGAAAGTTTTTTTAAGAAGGATGAACAAGGCTCTCTAGAACAGTTTCTTTTTGAAGAAGTATGCAGTAGCCTAAGTATTTGAAACGGATTATAATTTCCTTAGTTATTTTGAGATTTTTATATAAAGAAACTTTCACATGTACTTTCAAACAGACATTTGCTAAGACACATAGCATTTTTCTTTATTCTGAAGTGTTCGTTAAATGAGAGTTCATAAGGCAGAGGTTTTGATGTATTTATTATAATTTTGTATGTAGATAAAACATGTGAGTCCAATGGTCCCTTACTAGAGAGAAAAGAATAAGACTAGACCTCCATTCATATCATAAAAGGTGCACTTTTCACTTCTGTGTACCTTTATGAAAACAAAACTTGGACTCTGACATGAGTTCAAGAGCGAAGAATTTGTAGAGATGAGATGTCTGCGTTGAATCCTTGTCATTTTGTATCTTGACCATGTCACGAATAAGGCAGTTCGGGACACCGCTAAGAGAGAGGTCGGCCAATGTAAAGACCTATTGACTATGGTAAAACCATGCAAGCTCATATGGTATGGGTATGTTTCAAGATCATCTGGGTTGACCAACATGATCCTGCAAGGTACTGTGCCTGGGAAGCATAAGAGAGGGAGGCAGAAAAAGAGATGGGAAGACAACATCAGAGAGTGGATGGGAAAGGCTATAGCTAGAACAAATATCCTGGCACAAAACCAAGTGGAGTGGTGGGAACTGGTCCAACAATCTGCATTATTGGTGCCCCAATGATCTTTCCGGTTATGGGACGTGATAATGATGATGAAAGAGGGTTATTCATGAGTCTAGCAACTTTATTATGTCAGCAGAATTTCTAAAGAAGCCATCATTTTAAGAGCACTCAAAGGTGTCATGACACAGGCTTCCCATAAGAGGTCATGTATAGCAATAGTCCTATGTTTCATATGGAGAGAACTAGAGAGAGCAAGAAGAAATGCTATGCGTGAATATTGTGAATTATATTGGATTGATTAAATATGTATTGCTTCATCAAACATGTTCTTTACTTTTACTTGTATTTTGACATTCCTTTTTAAAAGCACTGAATGCTGTCTTTTATAAAAGAGCAAACAAAAAAAATCATGCATTTAGACATTGTTTAAGTTAAAATAAGCCAATGAACAGATACTGCTGCAAAAGCAGGAAGATCAAAATTTTGATTGCATTGCAATCATAATTGTAGTTCATCGTGGTCCTTAAAGTTACAATCCAATGGACACTTCTTCTCATTTTGAGGGCTAGACATTACTGGAATACTGGATTACCCGTTCTTTAGCGGTGGTTACACCGTTGCGTGTCCCAACTTCTCTTCCAATGGTCTCTGTCTTGGGCCACGATGGACCAGTGGAGAATGAGTCGTCCATCTGTGGCATCGTAAATGATGTTGCTGGGTGCAAGGAAGTCGGACCATCGTATTGGTGATCGTCCTCGTGGTCGTTTCTTATCTCTAGGGTACCAAATTGCTGTTGCTGGGCACCAACAATCGTCCATTCTTCGCAGTAAGTGTCCTCCCCAGTGATGTTTCATCTTGTCTGCATAAACAACTGCATCTTTCACTAGGGACAACTGACGTATATTCCGAGTTGTTAAGACTTTTTGCTCGCTGGCTATGAAGCGTGAGGCCGATCATGCATCTCTCGTGAGAGGCCTGGGTCACTATGAGTTTGGACTCCATCGCTTTCGCGAGTGTTTCCGCCGCATTGCATATTGCAGGTAGTATTGTGGAGTTGACTAGAGAGGTGCTAGACATTTGCTTTAAACAATTATTTTTAATGTACGTCATTGCCAGTTTTATGTACTATGTCATGTTATTTTCTGAAACGTTGTGCCATATCAATCATTTTTCTAAGCTACAGTGTGACGAAGTGAAATAAAACAAATGAAGGAGAAATGTAGTCAATTTAAACTTTCTATGAATAATTTCTTTTGTGAATTTTATTGTGTATTTTTTTTTTACTTTATTTTAAACACTTGTCAAATGCTAAGAGAAATATTACTTTATTACGATAGCACCAGCATGATTATTAATGAGTTTTTCACTTTTTTCTTCATAGTTACTTCTGTACTTATTGCAGTAATTTTTAGATGGCTGTAATTATTGTATTTTAAAACTTGTTTGCTTATATTCACCATTTACTCTTCTAATGTCATGATACAATCTATCATTAGTACTTGCAAAACAAATGAATAAGAAACTAAAGACTTTAGATGAATTTTTTTTTACTGATCAATACAAACTGTAAACGCTTTGATTGATTGATTAGCATCCTGTCAGTCTTGAGAGACAATGGACTTCACGCTAGAGATGGATCTTGGTCAGTTGTTGCCCTTGCTTTCGCCTCAAATGTTTGGAGTCTGCATTTTGGCACATCTTGGTTTCCCCTTCCTGCAGGCCAGCTCACAAACACAAAGCCTACCTCCAGCCGAGTTTGTCCTCCTAGCTGAAGGTGTTAAAATATAACGCTTTCAGGTCATGCTTACAAACATCTCTATAGCGGAGGAGTGGTCTACCTTGGTTACGCTTGCCCATGATCATCTCGCCGTATAGGATATCTTTTCGAATTCACCCATTCTCCATTCTGTACACGTGACCAAGTCACATCAAGCAGCGCTGGCGGACGATCGTAACTAAACTGGAAAACTTTTCATGGTCCAACACATTGTTGTTTGTCACTCTGAGAAATTCCAAGTAGGGGCCTCAAGCATCGCATATGAAAAGCATTTAACCTTTTTACCTGTGAGGCATACAGGGTCCACATTTCACTGGCATAGAGCAGGGTACTAAGCACACATAATCTGTACACAGCAACCTTTGTGGAGATGGTCAGCATGTTGTTATTCTACACTCTCTGTGAGAGCCTAGCCTGGTAAGTGCTGCTGAGGCCATTCCTAATCTCTTTAGCAGCTTTGCGTCCAGTGAAAGATTGTTGGTGATGATAGATCCGAGGTAGTCAAAATTATTTACTCCCTTCAGATTTGTATTGTTTAGGACAACCCTGGAGGATCTGCACCCTGAGCCATCATTTTCGTCTTGTCTAAGCTGATGGTGAGTCCAAACAGATCACAGGATTTTGCAAATCTATTAATGAGGATTTGTAACTCGTCTTCTGTGTGTGTGATCAAGGCGGCTTCGTCTGTGAAGAGCATATCCTGAATGACAGTCTCCCTTCTCTTACCTTTTGCATGCAGTCTGGTCAGATTAAATAGACTCCCATCTGACCTAGTATGCAATACTGAAGGCGTGTTTGAGCACGATGGGAAAGAAAATGCAGAATAGAGTCGGGGCCAGAACACAACTCTGCTGTTAATGTCAAAGGCCTCAGCTTCCTGACAGGTCATGCAGCACTTTACGTTTCATGCCCACGTGAAAAGACCTAATCAAGCTTAGTAGTTTAGGTGGGCAGCCAACTTTGGACCAAACTTTGAATAGACCCTCTCTGTTTACCAGGTTGATGCCTTGGTGAGGTTGATGAAGGCAAGAAAAAGTGGCTTGTTTTGTTCTCTGTATTTCTCTCGCAGTTGTTTCAGAGAGAAGACCATATCAGCCATGGACTGTTCTGCACAAAAACCACAATGGGACTCCGATACAGCCTATCGCATACACTTTGCCTACAGTGTTGAGAAGCAATATCCTCCGGTAATTGTTGCACCCCCCCCCCTCCCCCTCCGTCCTTTTCTTAATAAAGGGTGATTATGTTGGCGTCTCTTATCTTATGTTCTGTGAGACAGTCATCTCATCCCAACACTGGCTAATATGTTCTTACAGGTATTGAAGAAGGACATTTCCCCTGCATTTGATGATTTCTGCTGGAATGTCATCCCTACCCAATAGTTCTTTCCAAATCTCGTATGCTTGGTCTATCAACAAGTTTTGGAGTATGCCACTACGTTATTACAGGTGTACAAGACTGAATAATGTTTGGTCCATCTCTTCATTTGCATATCCAAGTCCAGAATAATCTTACTTATCACGGATTTCAGTGGAGCTGTAGACTTTCTTGTAGGTCCAAATGCTTTCTTTATGTCTTCATACATTTCCCTGATGTTACCAGTGTCTACTGCCAACTGTATAGACTTACATACTTTAGAGCTTAAGGAATTGAGTACACCATCACATTTGACCTATACTCAATAATTCTATCTGGTTTTTTCCCCCCATAACCCAGTGAGCATATCTACAATGGATTATTATTTTCCACCTCCATACATAATTTTATAACTATATAATTTAAATTTTAACTCTATAAATGTCACACTAAACCATCTTTGCTTATTCAATATGATGAATGGTTATAACTCTCTTATGACCATGTAGCTCTCTTATGACCATCTACCTATGGTAGACTTTGTCACGCTCAAATCGAAAAGTACTGTCATATGCAATCACATCTAAATAAACGTGTCTGGCGCTATTGCCATCTTTGCTTGCAATGAGCAATTAACTAACTAACTAACCACATAGCTATTTTTGTTTCTCTATCTTTAATTCCTTTGTGGTAAACTTACATACTTACTTACTGACATAGTCGCTCCTCTTCTGCCGTGAGATGTAGAGGTGGTATATTTAAATTAGATTATTTGATTATGTGTAGTACAACCTATGCCATATCCATTGATCTAAAACTATTCAACATTTCTTTTTCCACCAGTAATTGTTCCAGACTACTTGCCTCATAGATGCTGTAAAGTCAATATCTTGCCAAATGTTACTGTATAATAAACCTGCAATAATGTATACAAATCCCACATCTTCACAAAATCTGATATATGGTACCTCTCATTAATGAACTTCATACAACATGTATTTATCAGATTTGCAACTATGAGGCTTTTTTAATTCAACCAGGAATCATACAAGATCTTATACCTCACGGAAGCTGGATTGTAAATTTCTTGCCAAATCTTTCTATAACGTAGACATAATGTATTCAATTCTTTACAAATTCTGAAAAATAGTAAAATCTTTTTTTAAAAACCTACTTGTGACTTATATTTTTGCTATTTGTTATTCAAGAGTTTGTTGTTCAGAAGTATATTGGTTGTTGCATAGTGTTATAGTATTAGATAGTAAGCTTGAGCACTGCAATATAAATTGCAAAGGATGCTGTTGCAGAGATAGGACAATATCTGCAATAAATTATGTTGATAAACACTTTTTTTGTGACAAATTATGAGATGCAATAACAAGTTACGGTAGATTTCTTCTTCTTCTTCGTACGCAGTCAGACAGTAACCACTATTTTTTTGAAAAAAGCGGCGGTCATCCTGAGGCTGTCGACACTGCCATAGAGCTTCTCTTGTGGTTCCACTGGTGATGGCCACATCTGCTCTCTCTGATCCTCGTATGTCGGGCAGTTCTGCAGCAGATGCTCAGCGGTCATTTTCTCGGTACCACACGGGCATTCGTCGGTACCACCTATCTTCAATTTGTTGAATAGGTGGTACCTCAGTCTATTGTGGCCAGTGCGAAGTCTGAAGACAACGACCTGCTTTCTTCGGTTCAACTGGTAATAGGCATCGTTTTTGGTGTAGCCGGTATGTTCAGTTTCCCATTTGGTCATGTATCTGGCTTTAATAAGCCGTTTTGACTCTTCGTACGTCATACTAGTATCTGTTTGTGGTAGTCTTGCACCTTCTTTTGCCAGTCTGTCTGCCTCCTCGTTGCCTTGGATGTTGCTAAGGTAGATTTAAAATACATGATTACAATTTATTTCAACTGGAATTTCATACATTTTATATAGATGTATGTTTAGTACATAATGGTCAATAAATCATCAACAAAATTCTTTCAACTCCCTGCAAAGCATAGGTCCTCCACAAATAGTTGCTATGTCTTCCTGTCATGCAACATCATTTCCAGCTCCACCATGTCTTTCCTTTAGTTTTCAGGTTTGTTTCAACTTGCTTTCTCCATGAGTGTTTAGGTCTGCCCCTACTCCTCTTGTCTTGAGGATTCCAGAAAAGTAACTGCATTGTAATGTTATCAGCTGGCTTTTGTAATGTGTAGTCAGATCCATCACCAATGCCTTCTCTTTACATCTAGTTCCACTGTTATCTGTCTGGTTCTTTTCCACGGTTCTGTATTAGTCTTATTTTTTAAATTTGCAATCAGTATCTTTGATTACACTATATCTGCAAGCCAGTTGCCATGATGAGGTCTGCTGTCTTCACCAGGTCAGAGCGGCTGCGTCACAGCTTTTGTCTCAGGTCTGGCATCTAATTTCCCTATAGAGTGTCTGTATTAGTAACTTTATCATATTATTTTATTCCTTCTATTTGGCACATGCATCCATTGATTAAACCTTGGACTTTTATAATTGTACATTTCTTTGTTCCTCTCATCACAGAATCATATAATAGAATGGACTATACACTGGAGTTGAATTTCCAGTTTTTTTGTGTTGGATTACATTTTTTTTCAATGTCCACAAATTTCCTAAAGCAGTAAAAGCCCTTCTTGCCGTTCGTATTCTTTAAATAATATGACTGTCAGTACCTCCTACCTTGTCAATATTGCTGCCAAGATAAATAAGTAATTCTACTTCTTGAAGTACTGTGTCTCCCAGTACAATCTGGTTATACTTAGATGCATTTATTCTCATGATCTATGTTTTTTCTTTGTGTTCCTCAGACCTAATTTCAATAACAATTCATTAGGTATATTTATTTTATTTTGCATTTGGTTGTGAGACAGAAGAACCAGGTTATCAGCATAGTCCTGATCATTAAGTCTTTTTGTCAAAAGCCATTGAATTTCATTTTTGTATGTAGAAGTTGTGTTAATGACCAGCAGAAAGTGAAAAGGTGCATATAAGATGGTGCGCAGATCATTTTTGGTTAACACTGACAAGCAGTCATTCATTAGTAGTTTCTATACTTTTACTTTCTGTCAAAGAAGGATGTCGGATCAAAAGGTGCAAATATCACAGTCAAGCTCTAAACTAGCAGCGCAACGCAGTTAATTCTCCAGACTACATCCTACTACTTGGTAGCGAGAGATTGAGAACAAACTTAGAAGAATAAGAATATACTTTTACTTAGTTAAGTAAATAGATATTACAAATATTACATCTTTTTGAAAGATCTTTATATAATATTAAAATTCATGTTTTTAAAAAATGATGTCTTTTGTTTCTTTAATATTTTCTAACAACATTTAGAATGCCTGTTTAAAATTTGCCTTGTGGTTACGCAAATCCACTTCCACCTCCTCCCCTCCTCTTCTTTTGCTAAGTCATATCGTCAAGATGTTAATGTATTATGCAGAAAGTTAGTAGAGTGTACAGATTTATCAAAATATATGTTTACGTTGTTATTGCCACGAGACTCATAATCAGTCATAGTCATAGTTTTCGTTTATACACACAGAGCATTTTACAGAGTTTCAGTTAAGTGACAATACATTAAAAGCTGCAGGTGTATCTTCATTTATTATAGGGGCATGAGGAAATTATTTTTCCTTATATATATATATATATATATATATATATATATATATATATATATATATATATATATATATATATATATATATATTCTGCATTAATCTCCACGGCAAGTTCTAGGTAGGTGGTAGGTGCAAGATTAAGAAGAAAGCATGGATCACGAGTGAAATACTGGGTTTATGTGATAATTGCAAGAATAGCACAAACAACAGCGGCGCTGACTCGGCTGAAACATATATGACAAGACAAGCGATTCGCCCTCGGCATAAAAGTTAGACTAATGCGCTCTTTGGTGCTATCAATATTTCTGTATGCCTGCGAGACCTGGACCATTACAGCAGATATCCAGGGCAGAATACCATGCAATGGAAATGAGGTGCTATAGAAAACTCCTAAATGTTACATATAAAGATCGTGTCACGAATGTAGTAGTACGTCAGAGAGTTGAAGACGCTATTGGTCCTTTTGAAGATCTGTTCACAGCTATCAAAATAAGAAAGATAGCCTGATGCGGGCACGTCGTGAAGTCCAACGGAATTACCAACTCGATACTCTTTGGTTCTGTACCGGGACAGAGAGGGCGAGGACGTCCAATGAAGAGATAGGTGGACAACATCACTGAGTGTATACTGAGTGGAACTGGTTGTATACAGACTCTGCAGAGTCTTCTAAACCAGTATAAAGACGTTAAGTTAGAGTGGTCAGGCCTTCGTCCCGGTGAGATACGTCAGGCGGTGACAAACAGAGAGGGATGGCGTGGGATTTTGGGAGTGTCTTCGTGTGTGCCCCAACGACCTGATGGGTTACGGGATGAACTGAACTGATATATATATATATATATATATATATATATATATATATATATATATATAAATCTTTATAGCATATGGATTTCCAGTAAGAGCTGAGTGTTGAAAGAAAATTATACGATTAATGTTTGTGTTTTATGTCATTAATTCTTATTCATTAAATGTTATGTTCCAAGCTTCACAATAAGTTTGGGCTACAATTAATTAATGCAGTGTTTGCTTTAAATATACATATATTTAAAATGTACTTGACCAATTCAGAATCGAATGACTCAAAGCCAAAGCGATTGACGACTGTAGTTGGCTGAATGAATCGCAAACCATCTTTTTCTGTCAATAACCATCTTTCTGTTTCATTATATAGTTCTCAAATTTAATTAATCCATAATTTTTTGTCAATGTCTGAGATGACAGCATATACCATTTTTTTTTTACATCTGATAGTTTGAAGGTTTTGTTGGCATTTGCCAAATGTCCTTTAATCTTTGCCCAAACCAATTGTATATGATTTAAGTGTGATGGTTTGGTGACAATCTTAAACACCTAATTCCATGTTCCTGAAATACTTTGTCAATGTGAAAAGTCTTTTCTTGTGTGTAAATATGTGGCTATTCATCTCTACATGATAGTCTTGAATGTCGGTAGATTTTGAAACAATCATGAGTTCACTATTCTTTAACAGTCCATTATGAATGCTGCCTTTATGGGTTAAAAATAATATCAGTCGATGTGAACTACTTGATACAATTCCCTTTAAAGTTCTATTGCTTTATTATCATTTCTTTTCTGGAATATGGTGTACATTTCTCCATGTTTCATCTATATACACAATTTCGTAGTTTTCTTTACACATTTCTCTAAATTCCGGTAAATATTTACTTTTAAAAGCTACTAGGTGAGTCTTTTCACAAATGGTATTTCTACTGCCTGTAATTGTAAGCTTGCAATGCTGGTGTAGTTGGTGATTTACGATTTACGTTGTGGTTGGATGCTGAAAGTTTTGCGGCTCTTGAGATGGATCTGATTTTTGAGAATAGCCTGGTGTAGTCGATGTCTGTAATGATGGGTTCTATAATGTTACTAGTAGCCAGGAAGGCAGCCATCGCAGGTTTGAGGATTTAGTCTCATCCCCTGCGTGATTTCTACCTCTGCAGCTTGTCAATGCGTGTGTTAAAGTGAAAGAATGCGCGGAGGGGGCGATGGTCGCTGCCTGTGCAAAAAGAGGCCACCACGGAGACGTCTGTAGTTATTTTTCTGTTTGTTAGAGCATGGCCGTGCTCGTGCTTGCGCTGCCCGCTGGGTCCCGCGTGGGTGTATCTCTTGTGAGGGGGTTTCTGGAAACAAAACTATTGCAGTGAAATAGTCGATTTATTTCGCAAAACTTTGATAGCCTATCGCCAGCCTCGTTCCTTATTTTACTGGAATGAGGGCCCACATAAGTTTCGCCAAGTTGACGAGGGCCCATCCGTGCATTAAAGTCTCCAATGGTTATTTTGTGGTAGTTGCGGCTTTGTTGAATGGCGTCATGGAGGCTGTCGAGTGTCGTAAAAGTCTGTGTGGTCCTGCTCTGCTCAATCGGCTGTCGGTGCGTATTTTGGAATAATGGTGACATTGTTGCGATTTGAGATGGCGATGTCTAAGAATGCCACACGATGGCCTATGAATGACACTTTTTGGACGAGGTGGATGATGTGGGAGGCGACAAGGAATCCGACTTCTTCTGATGTTGAATTTTCTTTGCGGGCCTCTAGGTAAACGCCCGTGTCATTTTCCTATAAGGCTGAGAGTTCCTTTTCTCTTTTTGTTTCAGAGATCGATGATGTCGTAATCGATTCTACTGCTCTCGTCAACAAGGTGACTTTGTTGTGGCGCGTAGCATATATAACGGTAGTTAAGCGTACACATTATCAACTGGCTGTTTTGTGAGTTTTATACAGAGAACCGTGTTGTGAAAGCCCAGAACAGACGCGAGACGCGGAAATCCCGAGCAGCGGGAACACCATCCCCTTCTACAAACCTCGTGTTCCCGATATGTAGCAGATGTGTTCGTGCTCGCATTGGCCTGTTCAGCCACATGCGCACCCACACCCAACAAGGAAATCTGTGACAAGGATGATGTCGGCGGTCCTCATCGACAACGATGGACAGCTATTATACAGAGAACGCCCCTGATCCTGGGTTATGTCGACGCTACTTGGTCGGTTGGCAGGGATAGATCGTAGGTTGGTGCCTGTGTTGAAGTTGTATGGCGCCTTTTGCTTGCTTTTAATCTGTAAGGGGGCCTGGTCCTGACAAGAACTCCCTTCGTTGTATGTCTGCCTGTGATCGTTTTGGTTGTCTAGGTCTGACGTCACTATTGTCTGTTTTCTTTTCGATTTTCTTTTCCCGGCTAGCTTTCCTCTTTGTTTCTTTGTTTTAAATGTTTCAGGTGATTTTCTTCTGAGAATATTATGATCGTAACGTTTGTTTTGGTAGTTGCTTGTTAGTGATGAAAAGCGTAATGTCAGAAGGAATATTTTTGAGTATTTAATTAATTAGTACTGACGCCACGCGCGTCAACATTTGTTACTTTACTATGTCCCCAAATAACGAGGCATTTTTAAATCCAAAGATAAATTAAGAAACAATGTGGTGTTAGTCTTGGACAACACAAATAGAATGTAACAGAGTTACAGGGGTACAACGAGCCAAAGCCAGGGAAGCCCTGAAAATACCGTTCGTGGTACCCAAACACAACTTGAGAACCCGGCCCGAGAGTTTCAGTTCATTGAACAAGACATGGTCCTCAACTATCAAACAATGCAAGTTGGGGCTGGCCAACCAATGTAGGTTGAATTCTCACGGTTTGAACTGGGAATCCCCGTCAATAAGGGGTCAGTCAGTGTTTGGAAAATAAGGCAGCCTTTCTTTGGGACACGCGAGTTCAAATAAAGTTGGTGGGAAATGAACTCAAGAAAGCGAAGTCATTATCTAAAGCGGGAAAAACTAAGCATATAAGCTGGAGTGAAACAGAATAGTGGACAGATCAGAAGAAGCAGAGGCAAGGGTGTCCTACCAGACAGTATAGTGAGTAGCACTTAGTCTAGAACAAGTAGATAGTTAAAAGCTACATAAACTTAGCCAGTGAGTGACAATAGTGGAGTCATAGCGTTAGAAGCCACCGAAGCAGACCAACACGGAAAGGCAACAAGAGACCACACACATGTAAGAATCTGTCTGTGTGTGATGTTCTGTTCAAGTCGTCATCGCTAAACATCTTGCTCGAGTGACCTGACTTCATTCTCGTCAGACGGAGACGTGTTGCTGCAACACGAAGCTGTAGTCCTAAGACGACCGTTGTGATTTGTGGGTTTTCCTCGTCCAGACAATAACAGTAACACAACCACTGTCGTCTGTCATAGACACGAGCACAGCTGCAGACAGAGCACAGATGCAGTCACCGACTGCCTGATGTAGAGACGAGACAAGAGGTCCAGTAGACATCTGCCTTACGAGAGACGAGACAAGAGGTCCAGTAAACATCCATTTTTAGTAAGCTGAGAGGACAGATAGATGAGGACTGAGGAATTGTAGATAGACATCCTTTATATCAACGCACAGAGATAGACAGTGAATAGAACAATGGCTAGATTTCGACCACGTGATGAGAACCCTGGGTAAAGTTTGGTACTAGAGTAAGACCTGTGCTACTTGCACGAACCTTTAGAAGTAATCTTAGTCAGTTAGAGAAGTGATGATAACCAACCGTTTGAGAGACATTAGAAGTAATTAATAATTGATGAACAGTATAATGTGATCAATGAGCCTAGTGATTTGATTTGAAGTGCATATTGTTTTACTTGTGTGAAAAAATAAATGCTGTGTTTTACCTGTGTTAAAAGAATTGTTGGTACTTAATTTAGATAGAATAATGAGTGATAGTGGTAATGAAAACTAGGATTTAGAAAAGTGTTGTTTAACCCTGCTACATATTATATTAAATGATACCGTGACTTAGGATATACAATTATCGTTAGGACTGTTATATATTATATTAAATGGTACCGTGGCCTAGAATAATGAAAAGTAACGTATAGACCTGTTATATATTATATTAAATGGTACCGTGACCTAGAATAATGAAAAGTAACGTATAGACCTGTTATATATTATATTAAATGGTACCGTGGCCTAGAATAATGAAAAGTAACGTATAGACCTGTTATATATTATATTAAATGGTACCGTGACCTAGAATAATGAAAAGTAAGGTATAGACCTGTTATAAGAATACAAGATTCGGGCGCGAATCTGATCAGCGGCCGGTCAAGCCCTCAACCGGAAACACCCACTACACGAGTATTGCTGGAGAAGAGGCGCAATATGACTCGGTCCTCGACCAACAACACAACTTTCAATGCCCTTAGCAAACTCTGTCGCCAAAAGCTAATAGAGGACCGTGAGGAATTTGCTCGCAAACGTCTTCTCGCAGCGACGGAGACTCGGCGAAGCATAAAACATGCGTCTCGAAGCATTGCCGAACACTGTCATTCTCTGTTTAAAAACAGCAAGTGGGTCCCGCACCGAGCCAAGGTTGGGCATGGAATCGATTGTCAAAGAATACTACACAGAATTATTTAAATAATCATTAACCCCCAACCATCCCTCTTACCTCCCCAGACTTTCTGCCCTCAGAAATCCGTCACGCCCTCGATACAACGCCCACCGGAAAATCACCCAGGGAGGATGATCTAACGGCAGAGGATCTCTAAGCCTGCGAACTACCGCTCTACCAAGCCCTCGCTCAGCGCGTCTCAACCTATCTACACACAGGTAGAATACAGACAACTTGGCGTAGCTCAAAAAAAGGAGACAAGGAAGATCTCGACAGCTACAGGCTAATCATGATCCTCCCGGCCACCTACAAGATATTCACGAAATGTATCCTCGCTAGAATCCGCCCAACCCTAGACGCAACGCAACCGATTGAACAGGGTGGGTTTCGTCGTGCATACAGCCCCATTGATCACATTTCATCGTGAATACAGCACCATGGATCACATTTCAACTTGCTGCCGTCTGATCGAAACAGCCAGAAAGTACCAGACCCCACTAATTTATATCTTCATCGACTACAAGAAGGCGTTTGACTCGGTAGAACCAAAATTCGTCTGGCAATGTCTAAAAGATCAAGAGGTCGACCCAGGATACACAAGAATCCTTGCTGAGTGCCACACCGATTGCACGACTACCTTCCAAAGACCGATAGAAGTAGCCATACAAAGAGGAGTACGTCAAGGGGACCCCATCTCACTGAGCCTTTTTTTCCGTATGCCTGGAATCCGTCATCGGCTATTGCGACTGGAATATCTTTGGCATCAACATATATGGCAGGCTGCTAAATCACTTTCGCTTTGCAGATGATCTAGTGCTTATCAATGAGGTAGCCATAGACGCCAGTGAAATGCTAGCAGCGCTCCGCCGAGGGGAAAAGAAAGCGGGACTCGAGGAAAGACGAAAGTCATGCGCAATTAATTTCGCTTTCCGCGAACCAGTCTTTCTAGATGGAGAGAGACTCGACGACGTGGACGAGTACATCTACCTTGCGCTTGCTCAACATGCAGAACGACTTGAGCCCAGAGCTGACAATACAGCGTCGCGTGGGCTGTACGGCTTTTTCTTCGATAAAGCCGGTACTGGACAGCATCCACGGCGAGAGCCTGCCCACCTCTCTAGTCAACTCCACAGTACTATCTGGAATATGCTATGCGGTGGAAACATGGCCACTCACGAAAGAGATGGATTCCAAATTCAGAGTGACCCAGGTCTCTCTCGAGAGACGCATAGTCGGCCCCACGCTTCATAGCCAGCGCGCAAAAAGTCTTCACAACTCGGACATACGTTGTCTCTAGTGAAAGATGCAGTTCTTTATGCAGACAAGATGAAATATTACTTGTCATTTACTGCGAAGAACGGACGATCGTTGGAGCAGCACAGCGACAGCAATATGGTACCCTAGAGATAAGAAACGACAACGGGGACTACCACCAACACGTTGGTCCGACTTACTTGCATCCCGCAACAACATTTACGATGATGCCATAGATGGACGACTCATTCTCCACTGGTCCACCATGGCCCAAGACAGGGACCGTTGGAAGAGAAGTTGGGACCCGCAACGGTGTAACCGCCGCTGAAGAACGGGTCATCCAGTAATCCAGCAAGCTTGCAGAATATGAAGCCAGCACCCCTTTCAGTTTTTCACAACGACGCTTTAGAGATATTAATGTCATTGTTCTTTATCAGTGACATTTTCAATTTCCTTAGGGTCAATGCTTCCTTACAATCAAACCTCCAACATTATATAACTTTCTCGTTTAATAACGTCTTTGCCAAATCTATCAACTTTCTTTTTATTTTTTTTGGTCGCCAGTAGTATTTGTAGAAAGATGGTCATTTTCTAGTGTCGAAAATGATAAAATACTCAGGGCACGCATTGTTCTTTTATCTTGATTCTAAGTACGATGAGACAGACTTCCACATTTAGCAAGACGAGAAATATTTAAAGAATTATATTGTTGTTTTTTACTGTAACGAATTTAACTTTCAACGCCATTCGAATAATAAAGGCACTATGTATCTTTGTTACGCCTTTGCAAATTGAAAAAAAATTTGTGATAGTAGTACTTTAAATTTGTGGTGTATCTCAATGTTTTCTCGTGCAATACTGAACAAGAATCTGATACTGATCAAAATTTTCTGAATAAAAGAGTAAATTTCTAAAACCCGGTGAATGATGCTTTAGGGGAAAAAACATGTGACATGTTCAATAGTGGCAGAATATAAAAGAGGCCGCATAGATAACATTAAGATTAGATAAGAAGAAAGTAGAACAACTAAATACTTAGAAAAATGGAGGGAAGACGCATTTAGAAGAATGGTAATATAAAGCATGACATTTCTAAGTATAAGCGTATCAATAATAAATTAGATTGACAATGTAGGATGGCACGAGAAAAATCAGCAGAATTAATGCAAGCACATACGAAAGTAAAACAATCCTTTAGTAAAAATAATGGCAAACAATCACGGATTATAAATGATAAGAATGGGAAACCAATTAATTAAGATCCAGAAAGCAAACATGAGAGGGAGAGAATATGTTACGAACCTGTTTGAGAATAGGAGCCTGTATCAGGGTAGCAAACCATTACATCCCATGACTTTGTGTTTGATAGAAAAGAGATTATCTGTAACCAAAAAATAATTTAATACGGCAATTTCCTCAACCCCAAACAAACAGAGGACTAGGGATAGATGAGTTACCTATCTTCTTAGTTCTTAGTCGACCCGTACTTCTACAGGGGCGAATGCCCCTGTGCAAGTCCCAGCTCTGGTACTATCTGGATGTAGCCGAGAGGAGGATTTCTGCTTAGCGAGCTAGGCTCAAGCAGCTTATTATTCCGCTGCACTGTGACAAGTGTCGAGGAGGGTGGTTTACCGATGTGCGAATCAATTTTAATAGACTCAAACACTAAAGAAAAGTAGACCCGCAGCCTGTTGGGCGCCATCTATGCTGCTCTAAACAAACAGCCCTACCATGACCGGTGTTATGCCATGTGACACAGTCGCCTCTTACGGCATGCTCTCTGTTGAGCAGTGGTGCTATTATTGTCCTTGTCATACACGAAGACCCCGGCGGACCACTTGAGTCATCTATCAAACTACTCAAAACAGCGGTAGAGATTTTAGAATATTTACTTTTTAAGCATGTTAATAAAATGTACAACAAAGGAATATATCCTAAAGATCACACAACTTCAATAATAATTCCTTTGCTAACAAAATTGAACGAAATAGAATATGTCAGTTCCAAACGATAAGCTTTATAACACATGCATTGAAAATTCTTTTGAACTTAATTAAGAAAAAAATCGATGGCAAGATAGAAGTGGTGCTGAAAGATAGGCAGTTTGGATTTCACAAGGTCATAGTATAGGTGAGCGGGATGCCATCGCATCATTGCGGCTTCTCAAAGAAAGAATGATAGGTCAAGGATGACAACTGTGTATTTGCTTTATTAACTACAATAAAAATGAGGAGCGCATAGCCGAATGGTTTCGAGGCCTGCCTGCCGACAAGGAGGGCAGCGGTTCGAATCCCCTGTATGGTATATGTTGTTTTTCTGTTGGGGGTGAAATAAACAAACAGCGGCGAAGCGGTCTGTAGTCCTTCAAAACCCCTCGAATTCCCCAGCAATTGGAAAAATGTTGTGTGACAGTTTAAAAAAAAAAAATTTTTTTAAAAAACTCCGATAAAGCCTTTGATCGAGTCTCCTGGAACACTTTTTTTCCAGATTTTGCAACAAATAGGTTTAGAGAAACACATAATTAGGTTAATACAGAACTTGTATGAAAATCAAGAGGCGGTTATTTCAATTAAATAAGGACTAACAGATCCAGTTTCAATAAGACAAGAGGTGAGAAAGGGCTGCTTGCTTTCATCGAGTCTCTATAACGCATTTTCTGAGATGATAATGCAACATGCTGTTAGGAGTTGTAATATTGGTGTAAAAGTCAATGGTATGAAAGTTATTGCCATAAAAGTTGCCGATAACCAAGCAATAGTGGGAGGAACAGTAGCAATGTTGCAAATGCTGCTTGGCCAAATTAAGCAGAGCTAGAGTGTTTATCATGAAAATAAACACTTTGAAGACAAGGACTATGTTTATAGCCAAGCATCGTAGGCACATGAAAATACTAATCAATAGATAAATAATTGAACAATTACATAAGTTTACAAACCGAGAAGATGTCTGCAATGAGACATACATTAAGACGAGGATTGAATTTGCAAAAAAGTGCTTAAGAGAAAATCATAAATTTCTAACCTAAAAAAATATCGGGATAGAACTAAGAACAAGAATAATTGCCACTCATAGATGGTCAATTGCACTGTGTGGGGCTGAAACATGGGGACTCTAGTAAAGAAAGATGAAAACAGTTTGGAAGCATTTGAAATGTGGTGCTGTCGTAGACTGGAAGGAGTAAGTTAACAGACAGAATATTCAATGACAATGTCCTCACTGAAGTAAGAGCACAACGAAAAATGTTGATAATGGTACAGGAACGAAGATTGAGTTGACTGCACCACAATATGAGACACGACAGTCTTCTACTGAAGATACAAGAAGACAAGATTCAAGGAAAAAGAGGAAGGGATAACCAAAACTCACATTTACATCTCAGGCATGCAGAGACATTAAAGTACGAAATTATGCTGAAATTAAGAAAGCTGCAGCGGGGGTCAAATGGAAAGACACACTAAAACAGGCTTACAAACAGTCTCAGAAATGTTATCCAGACAATCATGATAAGTATTAAGCGTTTACAATTTTCGTTTAAAAAAAGCTTGCAAAACAAATGCAATATGTGGTTCCGTGGTCATGGGTTACTGTAGAACGCTTAAAATGCTATCCAGCGAAGATACACATTTATTTTAGTACTCAAATAAGCTAAAATACATCGTAATTACTTCACACAAATGAAAAAAAATGACATAACGTCGATCTCACAATTACTAAAAAATATATATTTTGACCAATTTATGTCTCAAAAATTGCTAAGATATATTATTTTCACGATCGACACGTATTTATGAATGCACTATAGTACCACGCACATTATCACACGGACCATGAAGTCCACACTCATATAGGCACTAGAAGCAAGGACAGGTCTCCAGTCAATGGAGGATACGAGGGCGCTCCGAAAGTAATGCCCCCTATTTTATTATGATATTCCACGACGTAAGAAGTGGATTTTTGCAGTAACGTTTGAACCTTCTCACCATATCCGTAAAATTTTGTTTCCGTCCGACAAGTGTCAGTGAAGGAGCAGTCCGACAAAATGGTGTCTGACATGGAAGTGCGTTATAAACAGAGGTGCGTTATTGAATTCTTCCATGCGGAAAACGTTGCACCAATTGACTTTCATCGACTCTTGCTGAACGTTTACGGAGACCAAACAGTGGTTGTTAGCCCAGTGAGGCGATGGGTTGTTCGTTTCAGCAGTGGCGAAAGTGACACGAAGGACACGCCACGTCTCGGATGGTCATGTACCGCTGTCACACTATGCAATGAAGAGCGTCTCGATCAGCTCATCTGCGCAGATCGAAAGATTACAACCAGGGAACTGTCTTCCGAGCTGGATATCTACTTCAATGCGTTGGAAATTATGGTGGCAACGTTGGAATATCACACCATTTGCGACAGGTGGGTACCACGAATGCTCACACAATAACAAAAAACACATCGCATGCAAGTTTGTCATGACCTCTTGAACCATTACGAGGGCCATTACAGGCATTTCAGGAAACTTAATCATTTCCATGTAAACTGTCTCCACAGACTGACCAGGATCGGTTTGCAGGACAGATTGCCTAACTCTGAACTAGCATCAATGCACTGCTACAGAGAGCCCAGATCAGATGGACAGGGCATGTTGTTGGTATGTCAGATGAGCGCCTCCCTAAACAACTGTTGTGCGGCTAACTTATCGTAGGACAGCGCTCGCAGGGAGAACAAAAGAAACGATACAAAGATACTCTAAAAGTTTCTTTGAAAAGTTTCTCCATTGATGTTGGTGACTGGGAGCTGCTTGCTCCGAATCGCTCAGCCTGGCGCACTGCCGTCACACATGGTGCTTGCACTGCTGAGCAAAGAACCATCACGGAAAAGCGAGCTGCACGAAAGAAAAGCATGCAAGACTGCCCAACTACAGATAGTGTTCACGTGTGCCCTACGTGCAGTAGAGTTTGTCACGCTCAGATCGGTACAGTCATATGCAGTCACATTTAAATAAACATGTCTGACTATGTCGCCATCTTCGCTTGCGATGGGCAACTAACTAATCTTAATGTAACTCATAATAACTAGTTCGTCACCACATTTCCTTTTTGAATTCTTGTTCCATACTTTTATTTCTTAAATCAACAATTTCTGTAGTTTTTGCGCGTGTAAGATCCTGGCGAAGATATAGACACCAACATATTGATCGAAGATAGATAGATGTTCATGCTTGCCTAGACATAAGCGACTTCTTCATGAAAGGAAAACCAATTTAAGATAAACCGTCGCCATGACTACACGATTTAATGAAGTGGCGCAAGTACATAAACAGCTCCAATGTATTTTGTCACTTTGAATTAAATATACCAAATAAAAAGATCAAATCCTCCTATAATTTTTCTCACTGCAAAGTTGCTTTTCTCTCACCACCTCACTAGTTATGACTATCATGATTGCAAACGCAGAGCTGTGATTCAAACTGAAGGAATTAATTATTTTAATGAGCCAAGAATATGAATGACGAAGGTTCAGCATGGAAGTAATCGCTGCCGGGTCGCATTAAATATCAATATTGTTGACATGCCCTGCCGAACGACGCATGATCTGCTGAAATGACCATTTCAACATTTGATGTGAGTCAAATGTGTTTACATATGCATATATCGCACACTTGTAGTACACGCTAAGATTAAGAAGAAATAAATCAGCGTACTTTAATCTATGAATGTCTGTTATTTAGATGTGTAATAAATGACATGTTTTGACCTTTTGTGAAACTGAAATTTGAGCATTTTGTTTATATTAAAATTTCAAATTTGATAAGAAAGCGAGAGAGTAATGATCATGCTTATTCTCACTCACACTGCCATCAAGCCCAAAAGCATCGTCATGAGATGTGCATATTTCTTATAACTTATAATTATAAGTTATATTATTTTTCCAATATTTTGTTCAAATTATAAGTTGATTTTACTTTAAGTTGTGATTAGATGTGTAGTAGTGTAGCCTTGTCAATGTCATATCATCATAAGTAATCGCTCAAATTCCCACTTCGTCAACACTACTATCATACTTTAGTGGCACCAGTCTTAAGTTTTAATTTATCTATGATGATGGTGCATCCTGCATTGCAGTTGATACACAAGCATGATTATACTATAGTCTCGCAAAACACTATCGGCAGCGGTGTTTTGCTGTTGACAGCAGCGTCGTTTAACTTTCTTTGTTCATTTTAGCGATATGCTGTTAGTGTTGAATTACTATTTTTTTTAAATAAACTAATCCCGTTATTTGACTTGATACTTAATTATAATGCATCGTTAGATATCCTCATTGTGCAAAATGTCGACTGGAGTAGATGATACTGGATGGCCACAACTGTGGTCTCTAGTTATGATATTGTTTTTATTATTGACTTTTTGATATACTGACCAGTATCCTATATCACCAGTAGTACTAGTAGTAGAGTCACTTTCCCCAGCCTGATTGCCTGCTGTCACAGTGTACCATGTCCCAGCTTTTCCAACAGCTATATTATTAGTTTTAAAAAAATAATCTTTTCCCACATATTGTGTCCACCTTCACATTAGTATTAGATATATATCATTATATATGCATCCTTATAGATGCACCAATGCATGGGCAGAGCCATGTTATGTAAAGCAGAACTGACATCAATGCACTCTAGACATCTCCAAATGTGCCCAGTTTAATTTAGCAGATGGATTATATACTATATAGCTTCTAAACTATGCACAATCTGGGTATGTCTGCTAAGGCACCACTCACAATTTTACCTATTTTTTTACTTGAAACTGCTGCACTATACGGATTTCTTATTCATTGATTGAAGTCTCATCATCTAACATAATCCACAAAAACTAATTGCTCAGTGAAGCTGATTAACACAACTCATCATCTAACATGCAGTCATTAAGTGATTTCAGTATGTTTCCTTTCTTCATATCTAATGGTACAACTGTATATGCTTTTAAAGTTAAAAGATAGTATCCCCTCTTTCTTAGTAATTATCCCTTACATGACCAGATCAGTAAATCCTCACAAATCCCTGGAGGTTTGAATTTTCTATGTGTGCTATGTAAGCCACTATCCTAGTTATGGCTGGGGATGGCAATGAAAACGCTAACATCATGACAATACAAGCGCTGACATCATGGCAATGAAAGAGCTGACATCATGGCAATGAAGGAGCTGACATGGGGATGAAAGATCTGACATTGTGGCAATGAAAAAGCTGACATCATGGAGATGAAAGACTAGACATCATGACAACGAAAGAGCTACCATCGTGGCCTTTGTAACACCAATATTGGGAATATCAGATATAAAATACTGAAATCAATCCATGGCCATGTGTTAGTTGATGACATTGCAATCAATGAGCAAACAATCCACAGACTGCAATACTTTTTCATCAAATGTGGATCACACATGAAAATGCACCTGAAAGTGCAAAGCTGGAATGTTTACAACCAGTGAGCTACAGGAACCATTATAATCCATACACAAGCTTTTTGAATAGGTGGTGCAGAGGATGCAAAAGTCTTTACTATCAGGTTATCAAAATGTCTTTTGGGCAACATATAATTTTGGCAACCATTGGCACATTTATAAGGTTTACCTTTCCTTTTGGTCATTAAATGTGCTCCATAGTTTGGGCTTGCTTTCAACCACTTTTCTACATGATCTCTTTGATTGTTTTTTTGTTCATACAAAAATTCACCATTCTTGATTCATTATAATATTTATATATAAATCCGAGCTATTTGTTACAACTTTTCTACATTGTTTGTATTCACCCTCAGGATGATGATGTGAACTTTTATTGGGTTTATGTGTTCAGCTTATTCTGATTAAAGTAACTCAAGCGGAAACAAATCAGCACTATGGATCAGGAGGTTGAAGAGGTGTCCTTCCTTCCAGGTATTTATTCTACCTTGTTATTGTTCAGCATAGTATTATTTTGCAGACATATAGTGATTTGTATCATCTATTAAACATACTAAAGATTGAAAATTATAATGCTTGTGTCTGCAGCACTGATAAAATTGCAGCTGAGCATCTACTACAAAAGTGCTCATCAGACACGGGGCAACAAAAAACACCTACAGCTATCACCAGTACAATTCCTGGACAATTTCAAAGTAGCACTGATGATGGTCTCAGACTAACCACTGCTTTTTTTAAAGATATATTCAAATTAAGTTTGAAAGCCAATGAAGAGGAGTGTTGAGGATTTAAAACTGAGTGCAGGGGTTTTTGCATCCATTGATGTATTGAAGCATAATTTCTGCCTGATTGATTTAATCCTTTGACTTTATGATTACCATCCTTCCTTTTCCATGCCATTATGTGCATGGGCCACCACTGTAGTCTGTGTACCTACTTGCAGAAAACCTATACCAAAACTTTTACATGCTCTTGAGGTATACAATTTTGATTTGCAAATTGAAGTTATCAGCTTTATGCACAACGTAACTCTTTTTAGCATTAACAGGGTGTCTGTAGTGGAATGCAGTGGGCCGTTATTTTCTCACAACTATGGGGCCTCGAAATACATATGATCATAGTTTTGAAAGGGAATAGAAAAAGGACTCATATAGGTATTTGACATATATAAAAGAGGCATATTCGCAAGAAAAGAAGACAAATTATAAAGTTATTTTAGAAATTGGAAACTACCGATGCATTCTTGCAAACATAAAAAAAAACACTTATAGTAGCCATGACTTCGTATCATTCAGGTTATTCATTTATTCTCTAACCAAGCCAATCAGAATCCCTTTTGTAAAGTTAATTAGAACTGTCTGGGCAGGTGGACTGTTTACAGTTTATAATGTATCATATTTAGCACATTTCTCGTCCACAGCCGTTCAGAAGAGATACATCGGCTGGGTATGATCTGTGGACTTTTTTCTTTAATTTTGGAAAGAGCAGCTGTTGTATTGTAATCACTACCTTCTTAATAACATACCCCTCTTATATTATTTCTTTAGTTGCCTGTTTTCAGATTTATCATATTTCTTAGACGATATAATCAGGGTAGTCCATAGAAATAATCCACGTCGTTGTATGTCTTCAACATCATTTACTTGTACTCATCTATTTCTGTTTGTCATCAGATGAAGTCTTTTTGTTCTTAGGTTCTTTGTCACTGGCTGCTTTGACAGTCAGTGACCGTCATGCCTGATGGTGTTTATATGAGCTACAACAAAAACTCTTCATGTCACCAAGTCTGCTGCCATAGTTTGTACAGTACCCCAGCTCTTGTACATAGTTTTAAAAAATTTCTTTTTTTTATTCTTTGTCAAGTAGTTTTTGTTTTATCTGTCCTTCATCTATTCTCTGAGGTCCATAGCTTGACGATTGTTTTATTGCTATCTAGGTCTCTTATCAGGGCACATGTTCCATCTATTTCCATTTTTTTCCAGTAGCTTAAGGATAAAAATCATATTTCTGTAAGTTTCCCAGCTTTACCCTCATCACTTCTTTCTTGTCTATCAGTTGCAATGTTGTTGTTGTTTGAAGGTACTCATACTCAGTTGAGTTAACTCTTGACAACCTTTCTTTGGTAGTGGATTATAGTGGCTTCTTATATCCAGAGGAGGTGAACTGGGATCCTCCTGTCTGTAGTGCAATGTGAGTCACCTCAGTAAGTTTACAACTATGGGAATCACAATATCAATCCCTACCTCATTGGCTAGACTGCTGTGACACAACCTGTTTCCAGCAGAATGACAAACAATGAGGACATGAGGTGGAATCTTGATCAGTGTGTTTCACCTGGCCCTGATTACTCTTCGCTCGCTCAGTTGCAATGTTAGAACATGGCCAGTCCTATGTTTATATTTTATCATTGTACCTGTCAAGAACATCATTGGCTTGGTATTTGACTCATTTCAGCATGTCGTTGCAAATTACTTTTTTATCTTTCTATTCATGATCTCATTTATGTATCTCTCCATTTCTCATGCCACCTGTATTACTTCATTTGTTATCTATATTTAATTATGTGTCAACATTAGTGCCACCATCCAAGATATCACCCAAGCTGGCACATGTATTAATATATAAAATATGCGCATTAAAATGTCTTATTCTTATGTTGCGGTTCGTTAATGGATAACTTTACTACATAGGGAGTCAGAAAAAGGAACTTAACAATTAACAACACCTGATAAATTTGTTATCTACCATGTGAGAACTTAAGATATAGATAAACCAGAGGCAAGTGCAAGTGTAGGGAACTGACAGTCTTCTAGGCCATAAAGTGAGACTTTTTTAATGAATCACAATATTGCAGAACAAATCCTTTTTACTTTTTATTAATATGTTGTAACAGATCTGCACAACACATATATCTAACTCATTGTCCTGTTCTATTCTATTTTTTTTGGAACTACCTCATTGTTACTAATACACTGTTACTGTTCTGGTCACTGGTGCTATTAATGTGATAGAGTTACAGCATCTCTGATGAATCCTCGATGACTTCTAGACTTGCTGTTCTATAAAAACACATCTACACCTCTTCACTTGGCTAGCCTTGTTACCTTCTTATTACCTGTTACACTTCACAACTATGGCACACTTGATTTGGAAACAAAATGCAAAATAACTTTTATTTAGTTTTACACATTCTCTTTTTAATTGACTTTGTAACTCATTCACACACATGTTGTTTTACTGTCTCCTGCCTACTTCTAGCTATCAATACATTTGCTGCAAAATCACATATGTTGGTATCACAAAGTGTCCCAGAATTCTATTTCTTGGTTAGTATCTCACTACCTCTAGATATATATGCTACTTCTAACTTTATTTTGCTTATCCTACTCAGCATTACAGCACACAATTCGGCTAGTTGGCAAATGAATAAATAAGTGTGATATATAGATCTTCAAAGTTTCTGTAGAGCTACAAGAGGCAAAGGTAACAATTGGCACTCTCTCCTTTTTGTTGATCTTAGAAATAATTGGAGTTGCTTGTCCTGTGAAATATTCATTGAACTTTCAGTCAGAGAGGAATGACTCTCTCTTCTCTCCTGCATGATGTGCTAATGAAAATCTTTGAGAGACTGTCTGGTCTCCAAACTTCTCGGCTACTGGATATTTTTTTTATCAACTTCTGAACTTATTTGTGTTAGGTCTGTTAAATCTGTATCACTATCTCTTCTCTCTCTCCTGAGAGATCGACTGCTTGTCTTTACTCAACTATTAACTTATTTCCTCAGAGCTTGTATGGGTTAATCTGCATCTCTGCATGTCTCTTCATTCCTCTTCATGTGGGAGACCTACCCACTCTCTCTCACTTTTCAACTTCTCAATGAACTCTGGACATCTACGGCCAGTTATTAATCAGACTCACATTATCGACTCTGACCAATTACAGCCTGGTTCATCGTCTGTCTGAGACAAAGTATGTCTTAAGACACTTAGAATTGACGGAAATCTCCTTCATTCTGAACTTCTTTTATCTTGGCAATTGCTTCAATTGGCATAGAAGTGTTCCATTATCTATAGCATTTGAGCATATTCTCTGTTTGCCCTGATCAACGATAGTTGTGTGAATTGTGATATTCCCCGTTCTACTAACCAGACTGTTATATTTTTGTTTTGTTCGCCGTTCGTCCTTATATACATATTTGGGTCTCTGGCACTCTTATTCTTCTTCTTCAATCCACTTTTAACCTGGTGAGGTTCATAAAGGAGACTGCGTTTCAGGTTTTCGCCCATCTCCCACAGCTTTTTGAACATGGTCGATCCTCCGGACCAGACTGCCTTTCTTTGGTCTGTATAAGTGGGACAGTTCTGAAGGAAATGTTCTGGTATTTGTTTTGGTGCTCCGTAATTGCTCGTGGTGGTGTCTCTAAGACTCATTCTGTAGAGGTGGGCATTAAGTCTGAAGATCTTTGTCTGTTCTGTTTGTCTATGGTGTCATTTTCTGGTCTGCATTCTTTGTGCTGGTCTCTCCATTTTGTCCTCACGAATCATTTGATGAGCGTCTGTTTCTTTATAGCTCTGGATGGTGAGTCTGTGTGCTACTCATCTGCCTTCTCATTTCCAAGAATCCCATTGTCTGCGAGAATCCACTATGGAACTAGATCTGTTTTTTGTGACAGCAAACCAATGTTACATTTTATTTTGTGTGAGAGTCTTTCTTGTTTTGGGCTTGAGATGGCTTGGAGTATGCTCTTGGAGTCTGTTAGAAAGACCTTCTTCTTTGTAGTGTATTTTGACTGATAAGAATCTTAGTTGTTGTATGTACAGCTGTTGCTTCAGCTCTGAAATTGCTTTTCTATGTCGCCGCTGGAGTGTTCTATATAAATTCAACTGCCTCCCCTTTCCACTGTCTCTCCATGGCCGATTTATCTGTGTACACGTGTCCGAGTTGCTAGGGTACTGTCTCTTGAGCTCTCATAGAATGTGAATTTTTTTGTTCTGTAGCTGACAGCTTACTTTTCTTCGTTATCACAAGAATTTCCAAGATTATTTTGGACCTGTCCTGGCTTGGTGTCCAAGGTTCTGGAATGAGTGTTTTGCACTTTTTCATTTCAGCTTCAAGCATGTCTGCATTTTTTCTGTGGTTTTTCTCTGGCCAAATGGTTTTGGCTTTTCCTTAGTAGTCTGTTTTTAGTTCTATCTTGGAATTTATGGTGTAGAGGGTGATCAGGTAGCCTTTTTAGTTTTTTAAACTTGGTAACTGATTTGTATTTTGTCCTAATTTGAGAGGCTCAATATTTTTGCTATTTTCCCTAGCTCTATTCTTGGAGTGCTTTTTGATGCCCCAAGGGTAATTCTAAGACATATTTTGAAATCGGTCTAAAATTTTCATGTGTTTGTTTAAGCTGCTGTTGCTGAAGTGTTAGAGGCATATGGCATATTCCATGATTGGTCTTATTTCTCCAGTGTAGACGCTTGAGAATTTTTTTTTTGGTCTCCTTACGACGTACCAGCAAGTTTTTTTTACCACCAAGAGTCTTTTTATGGCCCTTGTCTGAATTTTCTCTAAATGTTGGCTTTCAGTCTTAACTGAAATGTGAGTCCAAGGAATGTAGGTGTGTCCAACTGGAGTATTAGTTGGTTTCCTATCTTTATTGTTATTTTCTCTTTTTCATGTGAGAGTGAAAAGAGAGTTGTGGAGGTCTTGGTCTGGTTTATTTTCAGTCCCCTCTTTATTGTCCAATTCTTTACCTTCTCTACTGTCTTTTGGAACCTGTATTGTCGCATGTTCTGTGACTGGCCCTACAGCGGAGTCATCTGCGTTTAGGCTGTTTGGGACGTGCTGATGGCAGAATTTAGTGATGTCGTATATATCAAGAAAAGTGTGGGCACTATTACACTTCCATGTGGCACTCCCTCTCTCAGCCTGAGTGACCAGCTGGTATAGTTGCCCATTTTAACCCTGGCAGATTTTTGGAAGAGATAACTTTTTATCTATGAGAATATGTTGTTGGTAACTCCCACTTGGATGATTTTCAGTATCAACTTTTTCTCTCCAGAAAGTATCAAAAGCGCAGAAAAGATCACAATAGGTGATCAGAACTTTCTTTTTCTCTTGGAGGGCGTTTTAAATGCCATGTGTTAGATATGTTAACTGGTCCTCTGTGCTGCCTGTATCGTGTTGAGTTAGGGTGAGTTGTGAGTTGGCCTCAAGATATAAGGCTAGTCTTTTGTTTCTCAGTCTTTCCACCAGTTTCAACACACAGCTGAGGAGACTGATGAGCCTGTAGTTTTTAGGATCTGGTCTTTTTGTGGTTTAGGAATAAATTGGATGTGAGCCTCCTTCCAGAGTGCTGGAACAGTACCTTTCTTCCAAAGAGGAACCTTTTGCCTCTGGGGCCGAGGTATTTGAAGAATTCATTTTTGATACCATTTGCCTCTGGTGTTTTTAATTTCCTAATTTAGTCTTCTAGATCCTGTAGGGTGAACTTCACAGTCATGCTCTCCGTTGAGGTGCTTGTGCTGTGTTTTTTTTAGGAGAGCTCTGATCTGTGTTATTGCTTCTTCAATTCTGACTCTTGAAACTTGCGTCTTTTATTCTGACTGACAAGTTCTGGCTAAAAGGTTTGCTGCTGCTTTGCCTGTCACCTGGCCTACAAATTTTGACTCTCTCTGTCTTGTCGCCATTTATGGTTTTGGTGAGATTCTAGTCTTTTAGTATCCTTTTCCAGGTTTAATGAGCTGGAAAGTTTGTGCCAGCTTTCTCTCATACTCTTCTTCTTCTCTGTAATGAAGGCTACCTTTGCTTTTTTGTGCAAGATTGTATATTCATATTTTTGGTTTGTCTCTTATGTTTTCTCTGCATGTACTAATTTCACCTTGTAACTCTTTCTAGTTTTGGTTCTAGAATAGTAGTCTTTTCTGCAGCCTCTTGGGATAATTTTCTTTGCAGCGCCAACAACGCACCTATTGAAGATTTGAAGCTTGGAGTTTATAATGTTTTTAGCCCGTTTTAGTTTTGGACAGAGAGCTGTCAGTCTTGTCATGTGAATAGGCTCCAGTTTCCTTTACTGTAGTTCCATCTAGGGATGGAGTTACCCTTTTTGGTATCTTTTGGTCACTTTATGGTAATTACTATTTGTCTAAGGGACGGTGTTGGCTAGTGGTTAAGGGACACAGCTCACAGTCCCAAGGTGCTGGGTTCGCTCCACATCGCAGCATCAGCCGTTACCCCAAGGAAGCATATCCTTAGAAAATGCAGGCAGAAGGAAATCCTTACATAAATTGCATGGCGAAGTCGGATGTACTGGGCCGATAGGCACAACATAAAAACATAGTGCAACGCACACCTTCTTGGGGAATAGAGAAATATGGCGAAAGCAAAAAAAAAAAAAATAAATATTACTATTGGTCTGTGGTCGCTGCCTCCAACATATACTCGAGGCCTTTTTAAAAAAAAATCTCTGTAACCATGAGACCTGGATTGCCACATAATTGACATGCACCAAAGAGACGCATCGTTCTGTCATCCGCTTTTTGAGCACCAAAGGGGTGAAACTTATAGAAATTCATCGGCTAATGAAGCTCCACTACGGTGATGCTTGCATTAACACTTCATCAAGTGGAGTAGGAAGTTCCAAAACGGTATAAGTTCTGTTACAGACTGTTCACGGCCAGATCATTCACACTAAGTAGTGACCCCAGAGTCGATTGCAGCCGTTGACTGCCTCGTGAAGGAAAATCGCCGATTAACTGTGAATGAAATTGACAGTGGTATCTCACTATCTGGTTGTGTTTTTTAGTAGATAGTTGGGTTGGAAAGAAAAGAGTCACTGTGACATTCCAAAATGTCCTTAATGAGGACAAAAGAAGGTTGTTCATGGGAATTGCAACCTCATCATATAAAAACAAAAACTGCCGTGAACCCGTCACTTCAAATTCTCGGATACAGGCTTTCCATGGCCCACCTGCAATACTGACACTGCTCTTCCTTTGAAGTGAGAAGGAGACTCACGTACGGTTATTCTAGTCCCATTGTTCCCATAAGATATAGCCCACGTATTTAAAATTCGCACCTGCGATACATTTATCTGACACAAAGACTGAGTATGATTTATTAATATGGCTGTATCGAACTAGCAGGTCTGTGTGTATAATCTAGGTCACATCCACGTTTTCTGTGTTATTGTTTATATCACGTGCTTCAGACGCGCGTTTCGATACAAGTGCGTTCTTGCAAGCCAGATCTACCATCAGTGTGTTCTTGCAAGCCAGATCTACCATCAGTGTGTTCTTGCAAGCCAGATCTACCATCAGTGTGTTCTTGCAAGCCAGATCTACCATCAGTGTGTTCTTGCAAGCCAGATCTACCATCAGTGTGTTCTTGCAAGCCAGATCTACCATCAGTGTGTTTCTTCAGCTCAACCTTCCAGTAATTTTTGACGAGGTACGGCTTTTCCAACCAGATTGGCTTATAAGTTTTTATGTTTTATCGAGACGTTTACTTAATTGAAATTCTGAGATTCAAACAGGCAGGTGTTTGCCTGCTGACAAGTAGTCGAAGATACTAGATAGTCGGTTCTTTTTGCGATTTTTACTTCCTGCGACAATTTCGATCTGGAGGAAGGTAGGAGGCGTATTGAATAGGAGTTATTTCATTTTTTTTCTATCGAAATTTGTACCCGGTCAGAATTTAAAAGCCTGCCAATGGTTCTTTAACGTACAAAGCGTGTGCGCGTGACCTCCGATAGTATCGTCCGTCTCCGATATAACTAAGCACTCGATCTCACCTCTTTTGAGACCAGGGGTCGCTTGAAACTTAATGGTTTCGAACGCCCGCAGTTTAAGTACCGGTACTTTCGTTCATTTCTTCATTATACCTCTCTTCTATAGCGACGCGTATCTTCTGTAATTGAACGTAAGTACTTAACTATGATAGACTTTCAGCTTTTTTAAAAAAAAAGCTTTTAATTAACTTGACGTGATCATTGTTCGTTTGCATGGACTTCTATTTCTCCTATTTCAACTTCCCAATAACCTAGAGAGCTGACATTGTATATACATTATCTACTAGCGCGATCTACCAATCTGGCAAATCATCGAATGAGCTACCAACATCGCAAATTCACTAACATAAAAGAAACATATTTATACTTCTTGAATGAACCAATCTCCGACCAGAAGAGGCACAGGCGGTGGTCGCTGACAGAGAAGGATGGCGTGGGTTTGTGAGGATGTCTTCATGTGTGCCCCAACGACCTCTCCGGTTACAGAATGACATGGCCTGACCTAAGGCGCCCCCTCCTCCCACCCTACCAAAGAAAAAAAAGCAACAAATAAAATAAATAAATAAGTAAATGCAATAAAATAAAATGCAAATGAAAAATGTCTTAATATAAATAGAAGCTTGTACCGAAAACCCATTTTCTAAATTCACCTGTTTTAGATTGGAGTTCAGCTTTGTGTTTATTTAAAGGGAGAGAAGTTGAATTCTTTACTACACATTTAACTCATCACTAGTATGCCGTCGGTAAAGAAAATATGAGCTAAACATCATGTTTCAAATATGCGCGTAAGCAGGATTTATTTTGTGTTCACGTTTGATAAGTAGAATTTCTAATGTTCCCTCTGCTAATCATTTTTGTGTTCACCCAAAAAGTGAATTATTATTATAATTCTGCGTGCTACAGGGGTCTGGATTTAAACCACGAAAACTTCACATATATAGACGTGCCAGCAGTGTGTATTTGTTGAAAGGCTGGGCCTCTCGGGGAGATGAACGATTTTGATTGATCAGCTATTGCACGTTTATATTGTGGTCATAATTTTCCCTCCGTAAGTGACTATGCATCTAGGTGTAGCAGATTCCAGGTTTTCACTGGGGTTTTTTATATTTATATGTTACCACATGCATTCACATCATTCACGACCACACACAACAAATAGCATATCAAACGGCAGGTAATAGATTTATTACATGAATATCAACAAAAAACCAATATTTAGCAAACAGAACACCAACATCAATATTATTAATGAACAGGAACAATATTTAAATCTTTGCGGAGGTTGTAAGCAAAAGCTATTGAATATTGCCCCTAACTAATCCAACCCAGTTCTAGCCGCACACTCTCCTCCCCTTATCTGCACCCTCAACACACTCTTAAAAACTCGTCTTCACGATCGTATTCTGTGCATTCACTCACACTCAGATCCCCTTAGGCGGGCGATCTTGACACTACACATTCAATCTATTCAACTTATACTCGCATGTGATCACACACTCAATTGATCTGCGTATACACACACTCTGGAACATACATCGTTCCCTCGGTGTCCTTCACACCACACATACACACATCCAGATCTCTCATAGTCACAGGGAGCCCAACATACACCTTATAGAGCGACTGGTCAAGACTCAAAGGCGTATGCTGGTTCCGTCACCCTGTACTTTATTCTATCTCTCTAACAATCGTAAAACAGCCTATCAATCGCTCTTCTATAAAGTCTGCGAGCTAAACAGACTTAGCTACATTCTCTCTCTCTCTCTCTCTCTCTCTCTCTCTCTCTCTCCGTGACCAGTCTGCTTGAGTTAAACGTTGTTTAATAATATAGTCTCAAGCCGTATCAGAGCTGTCCAATGGTCCTCTGTGGGATGTTTGACCAAGCCATCCTCTAGTTTGGATCTATCTCTATTTAATTGTTATTGGCACGAATCGCTCTGAATTCCTGTCACTCAAAATGTCGCAGCAAGACCTGCTGGCCTATGTCTGCCACTAAACCCCCCCCCCCCCCCCCACTACTCAAATCGGAACGCCAGAGGGCAGTGTCGACAGCCTCAGGATGACCGCTGCTTTTTTCTAAAAAATAAAGGTTGACGTCTGACAGCGTACGAAGAAGAAGAAGAAGAAGGAACGCCAGAGTGGTCAGCTCCTACCCCTTCCCCGTTTTGCTTTGTCGACTTAGTGTCGAGACGGTGAGTGCCCTTGGCACAAATTCAGTACCTTTGTTCTCAGAGTCGCCGAGCACATCACCCCTGCCTTAAACGCTCATGCTCCGGCTGGAACTGTTACATAGGTTAAGGGCAGAAGATTCTCCGTCTTATGACGTTGTGCACACACCACGATTTACACAGATCTAAAACCTGATGAGTACTGGTGTCGTAAAAAATCGTAGATCAGGGTTAGCGTTTCTCAACCATGTTCTGTGTCACATTATGGGTCCGCAAATCGTGAGGAGGGAAGGGAAAGCAAAGACTAACAGGGTCAGATGAGGCATACTGATCAAGACCACACATCAGGTCTTCGTTCGTGCACCTAGAAACATGATCTGTCACAGCAGTCTGGCCAACGGGACTGAAGATGCAACACAGTGAATGAGCTGACAGCAGTCAGCAACTCATAGCTGGCTGTTTGCATCAGGCAAACCAGAGCTGACCTATTCTGCCTCCAAGTGGCAACTCTGGAAACAGCCTGCACTAGTGCAGTCTGGCAACGAGGATATGGATCGCAGCGGGAAGGCAAATCCACTTCATGGGTTAAATGCATTCATGCCTCGATCTTTACTTTTGTCTTCTATCAGTCATCCCAATAGACGTCGAAGAGATGCCGGCCAGCGGACATTGCACCTCTGCCCCTTTGTGACGACCTCCCAGGTGGCGGGGAATGCTAGGCGTACCATCACTGCAGAGGAGCCGAGAATACTAAAGGGGAGTAAGGAGATACCCCACTCACATGTACATGCTACGTTTCTGGCAGGACGTGACGATCCTGGGACACAAACACACTGGACTGCCTCCCTTCGGGGACACTCGAAAAATGGGTCCATTAGTCCATCACATCATCATTATCACCATCATCACACCCTTTCGAGCAAGACCACAGTCTGCCCAAGCAACTTGAAGGTGCTGAAGACTGATGTAACCACAGCAATCAGGTTGTCACGCATTTTCGTAATATGGGAGTATGTTTATATTAACAAAATGCTATGACACTCGGCCTGTGATGGATAACCAGGCAGGTGCAATGCCGCCCCCCCCCCCCTCGAAGGCCCAACCTTAGTTACTAGAGGTCCTTCTCGGTTGCCTTGTGGAGTTAGGAGGCACGAGAATAGAGCTACTGGCCAAACAGAACCAAACAGGACGAAGCAAAGACCACTGAAAATAATGCACTGGAATGAGGAAGGAGTCAATAGCAAAAGAGATGGGTACATAAGAAAATTAGAACTTGTACTAAATGTACTAAATAAAGAGAAAGTCAATTTGTGCTGCATGCAAGAAACACATCTAAATAAAGAGAAAGTCAATTTGTGCTGCATGCAAGAAACACATCTAAATAAAGAGAAAGTCAATTTGTGCTGCATGCAAGAAACACATCTAAACAAAGACACAGTGTTCAAAATTAGAGGATCTCAGTGCTATTGGGTGGACCGAAAAGACAGACGAAAGGGTGGACTAATAACACTGGTGAGGAATAATATCAGTGCAAGCCAGATTGAAGTAAATACGGAGGGGGCAGAATACCCGATATTTCAACTCAAGGCAGATAATACAGAATTTCACCTGCTGAATTACTACTGCCCGAGTGACCGACCCCTGGCACTGGATACAATCATTACAAAAGATAAACTGATCGTGTGTGGAGATTTCAACAGCCATTCACAAAGCTGAAGCTACGATCAAATGGACAAGAGAGGAGAGGAATTAGAAAACTGGCATGATGACAATGGACTTATCCTGATCAATCAGCCAACCGACCTGTCGACATTCTACTCGAGGTCATGGCATACCTCCTCCACACCAGACCTAGCACTCTATTCACCAGATATGAAGTGGAACATCACAAGCGTTGTTGGGAAACAACTGGGTGCCAGTGATCACAGGCCAGTTTTTCTAACTGTTGAAAATGAATATGTCAGGGAGAGCAGCTCACTACCAAGGTGGAACTACAAAAAGACAGACTGGAAAATGTACCAGCATCGAACCAGTGTACTAGTTAAAGATCTAAATGTAGACATAGATATAGATAAGATAGTTGACGACTTCAGCAAATACGTACTACAGGTCGCCCGTGAAACAATACCTAGAGGGGAATGAAAGAACTATAGATCTTACTGGAACAGTGAACTAGAGAAACTGCACAATGAAGTGGAAACATTTCGAAAGCAAGCAGAGACTAGCCCAAGTCAAAATTACCACCAACATTTTGAACATGCCAAAGCCAAATTCCAAAGGGCTAAGCTGCAAGCCAGGAGGAAAAGCTGGAAGGAGAAAACAGAACTTTGAAAAGGACACCTGGAAAATGGTGAAACAACTAAATGATGAAGGTACAGTGAGAAACACAAGAGTTGCACTAAATAAAGATTGTAACATCACAGGTAAACATGCGGCTGATCACTTTGACGATTCCTTTGCTAAAGACAATGACATTGAAGTTAGTACAGAGAAACAGCAGCAGATCAGAGAGTAGCAACAAAATGTAGGAAGTGATGAAACTATACAAGAAGTTATGGAGACCCTATTCTCTATCAGATAACTGGAGCTAGCCATAGCCAAATTAAAAATGAGAAAGTCGCCAAGGGCTGACGGGGTATCAAACGATATTCAGACTGGTCGCATCTACTTGTGCTTCTCGCTTCTGCTTGTGCTGGTATCTCCTACTTGTGCTGGTCGCTTATACTTGTGCTGAAGAAATAATTGATTTCGATAGTCCAGACGTATTTATGGACGATGGCAGTGTCTTCCGAAAGGGGACACTGAAAGTCACAGTTACTGGCGAACTGTCAGCCAGCTTGAAGCCGCACGAGATGGCAAGCATCCTAGCCGGGCCAGTGGGTATTGGGCCCTCTGGTGTGATCGCAATTTACAAGTTCGCCTACATGGCAAAAGAGTCAACTGCACAACACCAAAACTCTCTCTATCAATTGAGCACCAGGAGCAAGAAAGAGAGAGAGAGAGGGGTGCTCAATTGGGTGCCCGAGACCACCAAACTGGAGGCGGTCAAGGCGGTCGTGACCAAAATCACGGGAGACAAAAACGCCGAGGTGTTTCCCCAAAGGAACATCTCCGATAAATGGGCCTTTGCCTACAAAAAAAGCAAAGTGGAGGTGCCCCACTACGTGGCCGTCAGGTTCCTGAGTGGGGACGCCAAGCCCATAAGGCTGTGGGTCACCATCACCGGCCGCGGCACCCCTTGTGAGACATGCGAAGAGGATACGCATTGGACAAGCCAATGCAACAAGAGGTGACGTCCATAGATCATAAGAGAGGCTGAGCGACAGCCAAACCCAAAGCTGGCTGAAGCTCAGCCTCCACCACCTCCAGCCTGCCCACCTCCACCCTTCGCCGAGGAGCACCCCTCCACCTCGGATGATGGGTACACCGAGGTGGACCGAAAAAAAAAAGAAATTCGAGGAAGAGGAGTTCCTCTCCTCCAGCCACCAAAATGGGGACCGGCAACACACCGCCGGCCCCCGAAGAAATGACACTAGAACCTGCGCCAGAGCCCGTGCCGGAACCGGCCCCAAAACGAGGACCAGAACCGTCACCAGAGCGGACAGACAGCATCGGTCCGGTATCCCCGCCAAGTCGGGACACCGACGACCAGATGTCCCCCATGCCCTCACCGAGGCTGGAGGACATTAGCTCGGACGAGGGCGAGCCAGTACGTCTGCTCTGGACAACAATGATGGACGGGCTGGAGCTGGGCAAGAACTGAGTAGTGACTCAACCACAGAGGGATACTCACGTCCTTGTCCAGCGGTCAATGTTGACAATTCACTTTGTTTCCAGCGACGCCTGGCAGGAGCCTTCAGAGAGTCCAAGAAAAATAGAACTTTTTGTGTGCGAAGTTAGTGTAAATGTGTATTTGTTTAAATGCGGTGGTGTGATTTCAAAAATTGTGTTGTGTTATTGTTATCATTGCTATTTTTATTATTATTAAGATTATCATTGTTGCTGTTGTTGTTATTGTATGTTAGCAGGGCTCGCCCACCCAAGTGGGCGACCATCGTGTAACCCCAACAAATTGTTGTTCTTTACATTGTTATTTATTTTCATATGTTTCCCCCCACATGTATTTCAGCATCCCTATCTGACCCTAGTCAGTGGAGAGCTGCTGCCCCGACAGGCCCAATACTTTGTATCCGTCCAATGTCTACACTAAACTCCATACACATTATTTCTATTAATATTAACGGACTAAAACAGAAACAACAACACGTAGTCAACATAATAAAGAAATATAAACCTGATTTCATTTTTTTTACAAGAAACACACATA
Source organism: Ariolimax columbianus (assembly GCA_036924085.1). Lineage (NCBI taxonomy): Eukaryota > Metazoa > Mollusca > Gastropoda > Stylommatophora > Arionidae > Ariolimax > Ariolimax columbianus. The sequence goes on from JAVGWX010000002.1 coordinate 110,468,343, forward strand.
CACGAAGTTATACATGCAAAACAAATCACAACAACACTAGGCTTAAAAAATAGTTGGTTTAGTTTAGGACAACACACAGGCGTAGCCATTCTACAAACATCTGACGAATGGATAGTTTCACATAATCACAGGGATACAGAGGGCAGAATACAGATAGTACAGGTACACAATACACACGACAGTACAGACAAACACACTTTAATTAACATTTACCCCCCAGCAAAACCTCTACAACAAACACCCTTTTATGAGAATCTAATAAAAACAATAGAACAACATTGTAAAAATCAAAACATGATACTTGCTGGGGATTTCAGCTGCACACTAAGTAACTTAGACACATCACGTACACAGACAATCAAAACATGAAACTTGCTGGGGATTTCAGCTGCACACTAAGTAACTTAGACACATCACGTACACAGACAATCAAAACATGAAACTTGCTGGGGATTTCAGCTGCACACTAAGTAACTTAGACACATCACGTACACAGACAAGTAAAACATGAAACTTGCTGGGGATTTCAGCTGCACACTAAGTAACTTAGACACATCACGTACACAGACAATCAAAACATGAAACTTGCTGGGGATTTCAGCTGCACACTAAGTAACTTAGACACATCACGTACACAGACAATCAAAACATGAAACTTGCTGGGGATTTCAGCTGCACACTAAGTAACTTAGACACATCACGTACACAGACAAGTAAAACATGAAACTTGCTGGGGATTTCAGCTGCACACTAAGTAACTTAGACACATCACGTACACAGACAATCAAAACATGAAACTTGCTGGGGATTTCAGCTGCACACTAAGTAACTTAGACACATCACGTACACAGACAATCAAAACATGAAACTTGCTGGGGATTTCAACTGCACACTAAGTAACTTAGACACATCACGTACACAGACAAGTAAAACATGATACTTGCTGGGGATTTCAACTGCACACTAAGTAACTTAGACACATCACGTACACAGACAAGTAAAACATGAAACTTGCTGGGGATTTCAGCTGCACACTAAGTAACTTAGACACATCACGTACACAGACAATCAAAACATGAAACTTGCTGGGGATTTCAGCTGCACACTAAGTAACTTAGACACATCACGTACACAGACAATCAAAACATGAAACTTGCTGGGGATTTCAGCTGCACACTAAGTAACTTAGACACATCACGTACACAGACAATCAAAACATGATACTTGCTGGGAATTTCAACTGCACACTAAGTAACTTAGACACATCACGTACACATACAAGTAAAACATGAAACTTGCTGGGGATTTCAACTGCACACTAAGTAACTTAGACACATCACGTACACAGACAATCAAAACATGATACTTGCTGGGGATTTCAGCTGCACACTAAGTAACTTAGACACATCACGTACACAGACAAGTAAAACATGAAACTTGCTGGGGATTTCAGCTGCACACTAAGTAACTTAGACACATCACGTACACAGACAATCAAAACATGATACTTGCTGGGGATTTCAGCTGCACACTAAGTAACTTAGACACATCACGTACACATACAAGTAAAACATGAAACTTGCTGGGGATTTCAGCTGCACACTAAGTAACTTAGACACATCACGTACACATACAAGTAAAACATGAAACTTGCTGGGGATTTCAACTGCACACTAAGTAACTTAGACACATCACGTACACATACAAGTAAAACATGAAACTTGCTGGGGATTTCAGCTGCACACTAAGTAACTTAGACACATCACGTACACATACAAGTAAAACATGAAACTTGCTGGGGATTTCAGCTGCACACTAAGTAACTTAGACACATCACGTACACATACAAGGAAAACATGAAACTTGCTGGGGATTTCAGCTGCACACTAAGTAACTTAGACACATCACGTACACATACAAGGAAAACATGAAACTTGCTGGGGATTTCAACTGCACACTAAGTAACTTAGACACATCACGTACACATACAAGGAAAACATGAAACTTGCTGGGGATTTCAGCTGCACACTAAGTAACTTAGACACATCACGTACACATACAAGGAAAACATGAAACTTGCTGGGGATTTCAACTGCACACTAAGTAACTTAGACACATCACGTACACAGACAAGGAAAACATGAAACTTGCTGGGGATTTCAGCTGCACACTAAGTAACTTAGACACATCACGTACACATACAAGTAAAACACGAACAACAAATTTAGAAATAATGTTAGACAAAAATAACCTTATAGACGCATACAGGAATACTTACCCTAATGGAACAGACACGACTCATACAACCCACAGGCACATGAAAATATATCCATACACATGCGCACACACATGTATACGTATTTGCATACATACCCACTCATGCTTACACCCATGTATACATAAATACATACATGCATTCATCCCTCCATACATACATACATACGTATATACACACATACACGCACATGCATGTACACATGTACATACGCACATATATATGTACATGAATTAACTTACGTACCCACATACATATATGCAACATGCGTACATATCCGTACATACATATTTGCTTATACACACACATTTGTATATATATATATATATATATATATATATATATAAGTATTATATTATTCCAAAAAAGCTATAGTCATAAAGGTTTTGTGTACTCGTACAGTAGTCAAGCGGGTGAGTAATGTATGGTCTACATGGGAACCATTCTTTACCCTAGGATTCCTGTCAGTCCACTCTGCCATAAAAAAAACTCGGCCTATTTCCTGTCCATTGTCCTTTTAGTCCAGGCGGAGGAACTGACCGGTGGAGGAAAGGACCACCATAAAACTGGTGAATTGAAAGGACAGGAGATAAGATTTGACCGCTGGGGGAGTGTTTGAGTAATTAAGTTCAGCAGAGAAGCCACCCCTTAGTTGGAATAGGGGGAAATTGATACTTTCCCGCTCTGGAAACTGTTTAATACTTGATTTTTGTTTGTGGTGTTTTTGGATAAAAATGAGGGATAGTCCCAAAACGGCACACATTCATTCACTCTTTTCCCCATTAACACATCTTTTCCCGTTTGACTTGGCAAAAGAAATTTAAATTGAAAATGAAAATTATGAATGTTTTATCTGACTCTAACATGTCCTATAATTATGTTTTGTCTGACCCTATGTCCTATCAGTTTTTTTTTTTTTTGCTTAAATGTTTGCCTCACTAGTTTCTACTGGCGGAGGCGCGCTATTTTCCACCCCAGACCGTAGTCAATTGGGCGATATCAGGGCGCATTAAACCAGTGCTTGGATGCATGTGTGCGTCTGTATGTACCTATGCTAGGTTTGTGCGCCCTCAGAAGCTAGCCCAACCAAAGAAGAGAGAAGGGGAAGAGTGGCCCCCAGGGTGAGCCTGCCTTTTTTTTTTTTTTTTTGCTTAGATGTTTGCCTCACTAGTTTCTACTGGCGGAGGCGCGCCATTTTCCACCCCAGACCGTAGTCAATTGGGCGATATCAGGACGCATAAACCAGTGCTTGGATGAATGTGTGCATCTGTATGTACCTATGCTAGGTTTGTGCGCCCTCAGAAGCTAGCCCAACCAAAGTGCTATGGAAGGGCTTTACCACGAGGGCGCGTGTGAAAGTTGTGCAAGGGTGTGACTGTAGGACAGAGTCAAATGAAACAGGGGGAGGTAAGAAGAGAGATAAGGCTAGGTGAGCCTGCCACCGATGTCCTATCAGTATGTTTTGCCTGACCCTTACTAGTCCTACCAGCATGTCCTATCAGTATGTTTTGCCTGACCCTAACATGTTCTATCATTAAGTTTTACCTGATCCTAACATGTCCTATCAGTATGTTTAATCTCTTCTTTAATGACGATCTAATAAGAGTAGACGTGCGCCAAAATGTTAAAGCCAATTTCCAGTTATGGTGAATAAATCCCTTTGTTTTGACATGATTGAGTTGGTTCCCCTTGATAAATTATGTAGACATTTTTTAATACGAGTTACAAATTGATACCGGTAAATGTTGTCTAATTGAAACTGTGTAGGTGTTTATATTCACTGCGTTTAGTTGAGTATTTACTGGTTTGAATAGTTGTCACGTGATATAAAATCTGGACGTGGAAGCCCTCCGCCCTCCCGCTATGGATCAATATGCCCTGTATAGGAAAAAAAAAAGCTCTATGTTATTATTGTGCGGTGAAGAGAGCAGGTTCTCCCTTCGGTCGACATGCTCCAATTTACCTTGCTGTAAATTGATAACTGACCTACGGTTGTGGTAGGCTAAACAGGGAAGAATGGAACTGATAAGTAATCTCCAGAAAAAGATGAGACCACATACAATGACCCATCTAACACATCATCCATGACAGTTTCTGCTCCTGAAATATTGTAACCATTACAAACATTTTTTGAGTACAGTAGCCATGTTCTTTCTTTTTATCCAGGGCATATTGATTCAGAAGGGATCTATCACCATATTGTATATCACGTGACAACTATTCGAACCAATTATAGCGTATACACCACCTTACTACGCCTGTGTAGTTGTGGATATCATTATGTGTTGTACAGGACATTTCCATGGTTGTGTGTAGAGTATAAGTATTTGTGGAATGTGTTTATTACATGCATGTTCACGATCGAAACTAAATTCTGTGGCGGGCGTGCATTTAATGTGCCACCCAATACTCGTAGAGGTTATTACATGTACAAACTGATGCGTTTTGTCAGAGAGGAACACTTTTCATAAGTGGAGTCGTGTGGTTGCTATATCTAAACACACCACAAGATGGATTTACTCGAGGAAAGATGTCTGGTTGATGAAAGTAAGTAGTGAATTGTATTTCGTGAGCACAATTGTTAGAAAGCTGAAACGTCTATTGATGAAGTGTAGTGTGTTGTATTTCGTGAGCACAGTTGTTAGGAAGCCGAAACGTCAATTGGCTTGGCTTCGTTCGTTCTCAATCTCCCGCTACCAAACCCTAAAAGAGCTTAAGTAGCAGAATGTAGTCCACAGAACGGAATGCGTTGTGTCGTAGCTTACAGCTTGACTGCGATATTTGCACCTTTCGGTCCAACACATCCGACTTCAGCAAGAATTTTTTGAGTACCGGGTTAGCATTCCCTCTTCGATCCTTTCTCCTTAGCCAGTCTGCCCTGCTGCAGTCTGTTATCCAGGATCACAGAGTGGAGGTGTAGAAGGGTCTTGACAGCTCTGTTTCGCTGGCCCTGACGCTAGCAGTCAGCTACGGGTCGCTGACCACTGCAGCTCATGAGCTGCTCAGCATCTTGATCCCAAACGTCTATCGATGAAGTGTAATGTGTTGTATTTTGTGAACATGGTTGTTAGGAAGCTACATCATCTAATGACGACAGTAAGTGTTGTGTGCTGTATTTCGTGAACACAGTTGCTAGAAAGTTGATACATCTAATGATGAAGTGTAGTGTGTTGTATCTCGTGAACAGGATCAAGATGCTGCAGTGGTCAGCGACCCATAGCAGGCTGCTAGCGTCAGGGCCAGCGAATCATAGCTGCCAAGACCCTTCTACACCTCCACGTGGTGATCCTGGATAACAGGCTGCAGCAGGGCAGACTGGCTAAGTAGAAGGGATCGAAGAGGGATGTCGGATGTGTTGGGCCGAAAGGTGCAAATATCGCAGCCAAGCTGTAAACTACAACACAACGCATTCCGTTCTCTGGACTACATTCTGCTACTTAAGCCCTTTCAGGGTTTGGTAGGGGAAGATTGAGAATGAACAAAGAAGAAGAAGAAGAAGAAGTATCTCGTGAACACGGTTGTTAGAAAGTTGATACATCTAATGATGAAGTGTAGTGTGCTGTATTTCGTGAACACAGTTGTTAGCAAACTGAAACATCTAATGATGAAGTGTAGTGTGCTGTATTTCGTGAACACAGTTGTTAGCAAACTGAAACGTCTAATGATGAAGTGTAGTGTGCTGTATTTCGTGAACACAGTTGTTAGCAAACTGAAACATCTAATGATGAAGTGTAGTGTGCTGTATTTCGTGAACACAGTTGTTAGCAAACTGAAACGTCTAATGATGAAGTGTAGTGTGCTGTATTTCGTGAACACAGTTGTTAGCAAACTGAAACATCTAATGATGAAGTGTAGTGTGCTGTATTTAGTGAACATGATTGTTAGCAAACTGAAACATCTAATGATGAAGTGTAGTGTGCTGTATTTAGTGAACATGATTGTTAGCAAACTGAAACATCTAATGATGAAGTGTAGTGTGCTGTATTTCGTGAACATGATTGTTAGCAAACTGAAACATCTAATGATGAAGTGTAGTGTGCTGTATTTCGTGAACACAGTTGTTAGCAAACTGAAAAGTCTAATGATGAAGTGTAGTGTGCTGTATTTCGTGAACACAGTTGTTAGCAAACTGAAACATCTAATGATGAAGTGTAGTGTGATGTATTTAGTGAACATGATTGTTAGCAAACTGAAACATCTAATGATGAAGTGTAGTGTGCTGTATTTAGTGAACACAGTTGTTAGCAAACTGAAACGTCTAATGATGAAGTGTAGTGTGCTGTATTTAGTGAACATGATTGTTAGCAAACTGAAACGTCTAATGATGAAGTGTAGTGTGTTGTATCTCGTGAACACGGTTGTTAGAAAGTTGATACATCTAATGATGAAGTGTAGTGTGTTGTATCTCGTGAACACGGTTGTTAGAAAGCTGAAACGTCTAATGATGGCAGTAAGTATAGTGTGCTGTATTTCATGAACAGTTGTAAGAAAGCTGAAACATCTAATGATGAAGTGTAGTGTGCTGTATTTCGTGAACACAGTTGTTAGCAAACTGAAACGTCTAATGATGAAGTGTAGTGTGCTGTATTTCGTGAACACAGTTGTTAGCAAACTGAAACATCTAATGATGAAGTGTAGTGTGCTGTATTTCGTGAACACAGTTGTTAGCAAACTGAAACGTCTAATGATGAAGTGTAGTGTGCTGTATTTCGTGAACACAGTTGTTAGCAAACTGAAACATCTAATGATGAAGTGTAGTGTGCTGTATTTAGTGAACATGATTGTTAGCAAACTGAAACATCTAATGATGAAGTGTAGTGTGCTGTATTTAGTGAACATGATTGTTAGCAAACTGAAACATCTAATGATGAAGTGTAGTGTGCTGTATTTCGTGAACACAGTTGTTAGCAAACTGAAACGTCTAATGATGAAGTGTAGTGTGCTGTATTTCGTGAACACAGTTGTTAGCAAACTGAAACATCTAATGATGAAGTGTAGTGTGCTGTATTTAGTGAACATGATTGTTAGCAAACTGAAACATCTAATGATGAAGTGTAGTGTGCTGTATTTAGTGAACATGATTGTTAGCAAACTGAAACATCTAATGATGAAGTGTAGTGTGCTGTATTTAGTGAACATGATTGTTAGCAAACTGAAACATCTAATGATGAAGTGTAGTGTGCTGTATTTAGTGAACATGATTGTTAGCAAACTGAAACATCTAATGATGAAGTGTAGTGTGCTGTATTTCGTGAACACAGTTGTTAGCAAACTGAAAAGTCTAATGATGAAGTGTAGTGTGCTGTATTTCGTGAACACAGTTGTTAGCAAACTGAAACATCTAATGATGAAGTGTAGTGTGCTGTATTTCGTGAACACAGTTGTTAGCAAACTGAAACGTCTAATGATGAAGTGTAGTGTGCTGTATTTCGTGAACACAGTTGTTAGCAAACTGAAACATCTAATGATGAAGTGTAGTGTGCTGTATTTAGTGAACATGATTGTTAGCAAACTGAAACATCTAATGATGAAGTGTAGTGTGCTGTATTTAGTGAACATGATTGTTAGCAAACTGAAACATCTAATGATGAAGTGTAGTGTGCTGTATTTAGTGAACATGATTGTTAGCAAACTGAAACATCTAATGATGAAGTGTAGTGTGCTGTATTTCGTGAACATGATTGTTAGCAAACTGAAACATCTAATGATGAAGTGTAGTGTGCTGTATTTCGTGAACACAGTTGTTAGCAAACTGAAAAGTCTAATGATGAAGTGTAGTGTGCTGTATTTCGTGAACACAGTTGTTAGCAAACTGAAACATCTAATGATGAAGTGTAGTGTGCTGTATTTAGTGAACATGATTGTTAGCAAACTGAAACATCTAATGATGAAGTGTAGTGTGCTGTATTTAGTGAACACAGTTGTTAGCAAACTGAAACGTCTAATGATGAAGTGTAGTGTGTTGTATCTCGTGAACACGGTTGTTAGAAAGTTGATACATCTAATGATGAAGTGTAGTGTGTTGTATCTCGTGAACACGGTTGTTAGAAAGCTGAAACGTCTAATGATGGCAGTAAGTATAGTGTGCTGTATTTCATGAATAGTTGTAAGAAAGCTGAAACATCTAATGATGAAGTGTAGTGTGCTGTATTTAGTGAACATGATTGTTAGCAAACTGAAACATCTAATGATGAAGTGTAGTGTGCTGTATTTAGTGAACATGATTGTTAGCAAACTGAAACATCTAATGATGAAGTGTAGTGTGCTGTATTTCGTGAACACAGTTGTTAGCAAACTGAAACGTCTAATGATGAAGTGTAGTGTGCTGTATTTCGTGAACACAGTTGTTAGCAAACTGAAACATCTAATGATGAAGTGTAGTGTGCTGTATTTAGTGAACATGATTGTTAGCAAACTGAAACATCTAATGATGAAGTGTAGTGTGCTGTATTTAGTGAACACAGTTGTTAGCAAACTGAAACGTCTAATGATGAAGTGTAGTGTGTTGTATTTAGTGAACACAGTTGCTAGAAAGTTGATACATCTAATGATGAAGTGTAGTGTGTTGTATTTAGTGAACACAGTTGCTAGAAAGTTGATACATCTAATGATGAAGTGTAGTGTGCTGTATTTCGTGAACACAGTTGTTAGCAAACTGAAACGTCTAATGATGAAGTGCAGTGTATTGTATTTTGGGAACACAGTTGTTAGCAAACTGAAACGTCTAATGATGAAGTGCAGTGTATTGTATTTTGGGAACACAGTTGTTAGCAAACTGAAACGTCTAATGATGAAGTGTAGTGTATTGTATTTTGGGAACACAGTTGTTAGCAAACTGAAAAGTCTAATGATGAAGTGTAGTGTGTTGTATTTAGTGAACATGATTGTTAGAAAGCTGAAACATCAGTGTTTGTGTGTAGCACAGAGAGAGCACTTCTGTTGAATATTCCAAGTTCTTAGTCGACCTGTACTTCTACAAAGGCAGAATCCCCTGTGGTATGACCTGGGTGTAGCCGGGATAAGGGTTTCCTGCTTAGCGGACTAGACTCGAGCAGCTTAATACTCCGCTGTGTTTGGACAAGCGCTTGCGGAGGATGATTAACCGATGTGCGAGACCATCTTAATAGACCCAAACACTAGAGCAAAGTAGACCCGCAGTCTGTTAGGCGCCATCTATGCCGCTCTAAACAAACCACCTAACCATGACCGGTGTTATCTCATGTTACACAGTTAGTCGCCTCTTACGACATACTCTCTGTAAGACAGTGGTGCTATTCTTGTCATTGTTGAATATACTAAAAGTAAAGGTGTTAGAGACCAGTATGCTAAGCCACATGGTGTATGAATTAGTGTGGCCAGTGACTTTCCTCGCTGCCATTGGCTTCCCTATTCGTATGTCAGGACCAAGTTTACAGCTTGATCAACTGGAGCGTGACTGTCGTGGGAGTTGAATTCCGTACCTTTGCCATGAAAAATAAGCACACTAACACTATATTAATGAATAAGGCGCTATTGAACATACCTATCGTATCTCTGCAGTTTAGACAGCAGTTCTTTGTTACCTATTTTTTGTGAAGGTACTGCCATTAAACCTAATACATAGTCTATTAGGTCGGTGGTTCTTGGTTCATTTTTGGTTAAATATACAATTGACGTGAAATATTTGTTGGTTTATTGTCTGTCGACTCATCCAGTTTAGGTGAAACATTTTTGGCTAATGTCTATCAACTCATCCAGTTCAAATGAAACATTTTTGGCTAATGTCTATTAACTCATCCAGTTAATATGAAACATATTTGGTTAATGACTGTTGACTCATCCAGTTAACATGAAACATGTTTGATTATTTACTGTCGACTCAACTTGTTATAAGAAACATTTTTGGTTAAAGACTGTTGACTCATTCAGTTGAAGTGAAACATTTTTGGCTAATATCTGTCGACTGACTCAGTTGAAATGAAACAATCTTATCATGAAATAGTTTTTCGCTCCTAGTTTCTGGATGTGAGAGGACATGTTTTGTATGCGATAAGAAATAGTATAATTTGACTAAGGCACATTTCATTTATATATATATATATATCTCAGCAGCCTTTCCTAACACAGATTGAACTACGAGGTAGCTTCAAGAATTTCCCGGAATAGTCGGCTCGTGTTGAAATGAAAGATGATATTATGGAGAATATATATTTATGAGTTGGTTGTGACCTTGACGAAATGACATGGCAGACGTGAACTTCACATATACTCTCGAACATAAGTTACAAAATTTTGTATGTGTGTTGTGTTCGTTGCATCGTTGGAGTTGTAAATGTTCTTGATTGAACAACGTACAAATGTTAAATTCTGTGTTTTGTTTTAGAAGTCACCATCAGAGACACAAACAATGCTCAATAAAGCATATGGTGATACCGCAATGAAGAAATCGCAAGTATTTGAGTGGCACAAGAGTTTCTGTGAAGGTCGTGTTAGTGTCGATGATAATGCGCGTAGTGGACGACCGTCATATTGTCGAAAAAATAGCCGCAGAAATTGGAATATCGGTTGGAAGTTGCCACAGTATTTTCCACAATGGACTGCACGTGCACCGTATTTGTCAACACATAGTTTCCAAAATGTTATCTCCTGAACAGAAAGAAACGAGATTAACCATGGCAGGAGATCTAATCACAATAACTGATCAAGATATCAATTTTCTCAACATCATAATCACAGGAGATGAGACCTGGTGTTTTTTGTACGATCCTCAGACAAAACACCACGCCTCTGAATGGAAATCTCCCCGGACACAAAAATTTCGTTTAGACAAGAGCAAAGAAAAAATTTTGTTGGATTATCTTTTATTCCCAGGGTATTGTCTACCATGATTTCACTCCTGAAGGCCGAACGGTTAACAAGAAAAGTTACGCTCATATCCTCGTCGTCTAAGAGATGCAATCAGAACAAAACGACCAGAAAAATGGAGAACAAACAGTTGGGTTATTCTCCATAACAATGCGCCAGCACATCGATCCCTACTGGTGAAGTAGTACCTTGCAAAGCACAATGTGATTACCTTGGAACATCCTCCATATTCTCCCGACCTGGCACCTACTGATGTTTTTCTTGTTCCTTTGACTGGGCAAATTCAAGGATGCTGAGGGCGACAAGACAGCTGAGAGAGGTGTCAAATAATGGGTTCCACGAATGTTTCCAGCAGCTGTATGCATGTTGGCAGAAGTGTGCAGTTGCCAAAGAGAACGACTTTGAAGGAAATGTAGTGTAGATAATTTTATTGTAACTTATTTCTATACACACCAGTAATTCCGGAAGCTTTTGCAAGCTTCTTCGTATTTCTGTACCAGCATATCAAATCAGGGGTACTGCTATTGTATGTGTCTGCATGTTTCTCGCAATTATTTTAGTCACCTTATGTATGACTCGCTGTTTGCGCCTTTAGCACAATAATTATTTTGTCCATTGACTTCACTTGCACTACCATAGAAAAGAGCAAAAGGCTGTAACATATTTTTTCATTACCTGTTAAATGTTTAGTATTATAGTAGCTCTCAGTTTACGTGGTACCAACCTTTCATTACTCCATTCTTCTCCGCATGCAACATGTTACAGATAAAGTGAATGATTTTCCGACCCAATGTTCGTGAATCTGTAACTGAAATAACAATCATATTACTTTCGCACATCACTAAACGCTGACTTTCTAGATGTGTAAACATATCCTGAGACTGTCACGTGGTCCGAGGGGACTGCTAATTCTATTTTCACAATGAAAATCTTCACTTTGGCGTCTTAACCTTTGATGTTCAAAATAAAAATGTATCCACATTAAATAATAATTTAAATCTCTACAATTCTGAAATGTTACGATTGTAAATGGGGAATCATGCGGTAATCTACGGAGATAAGGCAAAACATAGATGGGTAGGTCATATGTTGCGACGAAACGATGGTCGATGTAGTGCGTCGAAGCAATCTGGTATCCCCGAGGTAAAAAGAGACCGCGGATAAGAAGCCCCCCAGTGCGTTGGTCAGACTCCCTTGATGTACGCAAGAACATCCGAGATGCCTCTAGAGGAGGCCTTGTCATGCGCTGGACTTCCGTGGCCCAAGACAGGGTCCGCTGGAGACGAAGTTGGAACACGCAGCTGCGCTGAGGAACAGGTCATCAAGAACAAAATGAATGACGGCATCAAATTGGTAGGACTCAATAATAAACACTAAAGAGTAAAGTAAACAAATCACAAGTGGTGAATGACTCGTTATTTCGAGTTCAGCATTAACTGAATTTGTAACGGGAGTTGATTGCTTTATATAACCTCCACAAAAGCGTTCGAGTCATTTCTCGAACTATGATTTGCCTAGTCGACCTTGATAGTTGTAACGCCTCTACACAGTGCTACCACTTATTGTACTGGTGTGCCGTAATGTCCCACAGGGAGAAGCAATGAGCCGTGAGCTAAGAAGGTTTGAGAAACACTTTTAGATTATTTCATGATATATATCAATCATTGATTCTATGGATTCCCGTGTGTGTGTGTGTGTGTGTGTGTGTGTGTGTGTGCGTGCGTGCGTGCGTGCGTACGTGCGCTGTAGAACCTGCACGGCCGTATGACTGCTCCACCGATTGTCCCAAACCTCTGATATTTCATCACTGTACTTTTCATATAACCTTTTGTGTTTTAAAAACCCGCTTTTGTCTCTTTCAGGATCCGCTTTTGGTCTTTTAAGGATCTACTTTTGTTCTTTTAAGGACCCACTTTTGTCTCTTTCAGGACACGCAATTGTTCTTTAAGGACCCACTTTTTTCTCTTTCAGGATCTACTTTTTGTTCCTTTGAGGACCAGCTTTTGTCTCTTTCAGGACCTACTTTTGTTCTTTTGAGGACCCGCTTTTGTCTCTTTCAGGACCTACTTTTGTTCCATTGAGGAACAGCTATTGTCTCTTTTAGGACCTACTTTTTGTTCCTGCTATGACCCGCTTTTGTCTCTTTCGGGACTAACTATTGTTCCTTTCAGAACACCACACACCCGCGACCTCTCCACCCCCTCCCCCGCCCCATTAATTACGTGGAATGGGACAAAGTACAATAGCAAGAAAAGAGTGAGGGACTCTGTGGAGTAAGTACATTAATAGGTACCAGTATATAATGGGCAAGGTCTCTGAAACTCGTATGGTGTTTTATGAGAGGGATTTGAAGTTGAGGGGGAGAGAGAAAGAAAGCTTATCGCAGCTGATTCATTCGATAGTTTTGTTTTATCTAATCTGTGTAATATTCGCACAGCTCCTTGATGCGGGGTACACTACTCACATGAAGGCCCACGCCTGACACACATTAATTCCAGGTCCCATCAGTTGACGATTTATATATACTTACTTGAGATTAATCTGACTTGGGGCATTAGTCCTATATACACCGTTTTTGTCACACTGCGCACAGTTCACGTTGTACTGCGCACTGTCAACATGTCGCATCCATATGCTGGAAACAGGCTGTTACCATAAATAATTGTAACTTGGTGCGAAATTGTATAATAGCAGGTTTGCCTAAACTTATTGCGTTTGCATGTAATGAACCATGGGTTCTTTCCTCTTTTCAAATCTTTTGGACCAACGGGCCAATGCTGATGTTGAAATGACAGGGGGGATCCATACGTGTTGTCTCGTTGGGCACGTGACGAACGATATCTATATTGTTGGTTCTAATAGCTCGATGGTTATACACTCTTTGTATGGATACGGGGGGAGACATATTGACTAAGACCCCCGTTCGCGTTCTTGCCGTGACATTGAAACGGGATGTGCTACATCAGCCCAGCTAACGTAGTGGAGATCGACACTGTGATCCTTATAGTGGCGTGCCTGTGGAAATGCTTAAATGCTTTGCATTGTACTACAGTCGGGGGGAGTCAGGTCCACCGTTTTCAGGACGTGAGAAGAGTCACTGTAAACTCTCAACGAGAGAACATACGTCAAGAGTGAAGAACTCAGTACGAGTAGCAAAAAATACGTGTAATCTGTCCTGTCAGACTGTCCCCTCAGACTGTCTTCTCAAGTCTGTCCTCTCAGGCTGTTCTCTCAAGACTGTCCTCTCAAGACTGTCCCCCTCAGGATGTCCTCTCAGGCTTTCTCTCAAGCCTGTCCTCTCAATGCTGTCATTTCATGCTGTACTCTCAGACTGTCCTCTGTCCTCTCAAGACTGTCCCCTCAGGCTGTTCTCTCAAGCTGTCCTCTTAGGCTGTCCTTAAATGCTGTCCTTTCAGGCTGTCCTCCCAGGCAGTCCTATCAGAATGTCCTCTCAGACTATCCTTGCTGTCCTCTTAGACTGTCCTCTCAGACCGTCGTCTCAGACCGTCATCATGCTGTACTCTCAAGGCTGTCCTCTCAGGCTCTCTCATACTGTTCTCTCATGCTCTCCACTCAGACTGTCTTCTCATGCTGTCCTCTCAAGGTTGTCATCTTATACTGTACTTTCAGGCTGTTCTGTCCTCTCAAGACTGTCCCCTCAGGCTGTCCTTTTAGGCTGTTCTCTCAGGCTGTCCTTTGTTCTCTCAAGACTGCCCCCTCAGGCTGTTCTCTCAAGCTGCTCTCTCATGCTGTCCTCTCAGGATGTCCTCTCAGACTATCCTTGTTGTCTTTTTAGACTATCCTTGCTGTCCTCTTAGACTGTCCTTATAGACTGTCCTCTCAGACCGTCATCATGATGTACTCTCAATGCTGTCCTCTCAGGCTCTCTCATGCTGTCTTCTCATGCTGTCCACTCAGAATGTCCTCTCTGGCTGTCCTCTGTTCTCTCAAGACTGTCCCATCAGGCTGTTCTCTCAAGCTGTCCTCTCAAGGCTGTCCTTTCAGACTATCCTTGTTGTCCTTTTAGACTATCCTTGCTGTCCTCTTAGACTGTCCTCTTAGACCGTCCTCTCAGACCGTCATCAAGCTGTACTCTCAATGCTGACCTCTCAGGCTCTCTCATGCTGTCCTTTCATGCTGTCCACTCAGGCTGTCCTCTCAGACTGTTCTCTTATGATGTCCTCTTGGCTGTCCTCTCATGCTGTTCTTTCAGATTGTCCTCTCATGTTGTCCTCTCAAGACTTTCATCATGATGTCCTTTCAGGCTGTCCTATCGTGCTGTCTTTTCAAGGATGTCCTCTCAGGCTGTCCTCTTGATGTCTTAACATGATGTCCTTTCAGGCTGTCTTCTCATGCTGTCCTCTCAGGCTGTGCTCTCATGTTGTCCTTCCTATTTGGCAGACATTTGATTCCAAACTCCTGCAGTCTCCGGGTTGTCGGTTCATCTGTCCCAATCTCATTAATTAGGAGACAGAATAACTTCAGACTATCACTATTATCATTATCAAATGTGGGCACTATTGGTAGAGTTCAGGATATCAGCTTTTTCATGTCTATGCTCTCAATCATAACCAGGACAAAAACACGCATTTCACATCCTTTTCAAATGTGGGCACTATTGGTGAGGCTAGGAAAGTAGTTCCCAATTTTTTCGGTCCACGGTACCCTTAGTGTACCAGAATTTGTCCACGAAATCCTAAGTAAGAAAACAAACCTACTAAACAGTTGCAGTCCGCCTACGTGTCATTTCAGTGGAAATATTGGAATGTTTCGCAGCACCCAGGGTGCTGCACACACAGGTTTGGAACCACTGGGCTAGGATATCAGCTTTTTCATACCCGTGAACTCTACTATAACGAAGACAGAAGACCCACACACATACAGAAGATCCACACAAATACAGATGATCCGCACAAATCACAACTTTCTCAAATGTTGCCACTATTGTTAGAGACTAAGATGAGGTCAGCTCTTTCATACTAGCGAGCTACACCATAACAAGGACAGAAGACCCACACAAATCACTATCTTCTCAAATGTTGCCACTATTGGTAGAGGCTAGGATATCAGCTCTTTCGTTACCACGTCCGACAACACGCGCAGTACAGAAGACCCACACAAATCACCGAAAGTGATGCTTGCAGTTGGTTTACTCGCAGGTGCCCTGTACCAAAACATGTGTGTTTTTAGTTCTGCAGAAAATCACTGACACGTATTACATCATCGAAGATTATGTAACTATTTCAATTCTTACAGCTTCGCTGTCTTAGTTCCACAAACATTGGAGTTTATCAACAGGGAGGAAGGGGATTTGTCATATCCTGTGTTAAAGGACAACATGATCATATTTTAGACCCAAAACGATGTTGTTGTTGAATGCTCACAATTAGTATGTTTACTATTATGTGCGCCCTGAAAAGGGCGATAAGTGGCGGGTTGTAGTAACTTTCCTCACATCCCGAGCGTGCTGATAAAGGTGGATAGCGGTCCTCCAGGCGGTTGTGTTAGGCTTGGCTTCATCTACGTGACGATCACAACAACAGGGATCACGTCGATCCACATCTCGTCAACCTTACTGCCATGAAAACAGTCGATTTCCAGGGAACGCAACACGGAAGAGAGATAGTGGTCTTTGTCAGTATAATGTGTCTGGCGTGACGTCCTGGTCAGTGTGATGTGACTGACCGGACTAGCGCCTAAGTTCCTTTACCCAAAGAGATAGAACGCTTTGTTTCAATTCACTCTGTTACATTACTGAAGTGTTCCGAACTGCTCTCGCGTGAGACCAGCAGCAGAAATGCATTCTTTTTTTCAATCTTGTTGCCAACCATTCATACTATCTAGCTAAATCTGTAGAGTGATTTATGTATGTTGCTATTTGCGAATGCCCAAAATGAGTAGGTTACTCGTTTTTGCGCCCTGAAAAGGACGTTAAGTGGCGGGTTGCAGTAGCTTTCTTCACATCCCTAGCGTGCTGATGAAGGTGAACCTTGCGCCTCCAGGCGGTTATGCTAGGCTTGGCTTCATCTGCGTGTCTCTTACTACTACGGGGATCACGTCGATCCCTCACCACGTTAGCCAGGCTGCCATGAAAACAGCCCGTTTCCAAGGATGATTACTAGGAAGCCTAGGTGAGGGTCTTGGCCAGTATGTTTTGCCTGACCCTGACTAACATGGCTGACCAGTATGTTTTGCCTGACCCTGACTAACATGGCTGACCAGTATGTTTTGCCTGACCCTGACTAACATGGCTGACCAGTATGTTTTGCCTCACCCTGACTAACATGGCAGACCAGTATGTTTTTCCTGACTAACATGACTGACCAGTATGTTTTGCCTGACCAGACGTGAGTAATACTCCCCGTGACATATGTAATAATCGGAAACAAAAATGTTGCAGGAATCATTTTAGCTTTGCAGCACTTCCTTTATCGTGCATTGTTTGCCGTTTCTATTGGATTAGATAAACGGTTAATTAGTAGATGTATAGGCATTGTATAATCACAAGACACCATCGCTGTCAATAACTACAGTATGCAAATGCAATATGGAAATCTGCGCAGTAAAAAGAGCCGTCGTAACAATGCAACACTTTGACATGTTTTTCTTGACTACTTTTGTCATTATTCAACATGTCGGTATTATTATTGAACGTAACTTTGTATGTGAAACGAATGGGAAGAGGAGACTAATATCCGGTCATGCAAGACATAACGGTCGGACTATGTTACTCACAGTCAGGTGAAACAAACTGATCAAGACCCCCACCTCACTTAAAATGTTCTCCATGGAAACAGGATGTTTCATGGCAGTCTTACTAACGAGGAGGGGATCGACACTGTGATCTCCATAGAGGTGAACCTACCGAGGAGCATCGCATTGCACTGCAGCCAGAAGGACCCTGTTCTATCTTATCAAGCACGCCTCAAGATGTGAGGAGAGCAACTGTAACCCGCCACAAAAGAAAGTCGTCAATGGTACTTAAGTACGTGTGGCATTGTAGCAGATCCCACTGTTTGTACTGGGGTTATTCTATCTAGTCTATTACCACACTCATCCACATCATTCAGCAAATAATATAGCACCCAGCAGGTGGCATAATTATTATATAATACTCATACAACACTATCAAAGTGAGTGCAATGTGATAAAAATAATACAAGAATACTTCTTAACTAATTATATACTCGGGACCTATAAGTATAAACTATTGATGTTGCTCCCACTATTCTAACCCAGTTCTTACCGCACACACCTCTAGATCTCTCCTAGACACAGCTGTACACTCGCATAACTCTAGAACATACCTCGTTCCCTCTGTGTCTACACACACCTCACACACATCTAGATCTCATCTAGTCGATCTACACACTCGCTTAACTCGTCAGGACATACCTCGTTCACATGGTTTCCTGCGTACAACACACATTCAGGTACCTCTAGACAGAGGACGCCCAACACACACCTTATTGAGCGACTGGCCAAGACTCAATGGCGTATGCTGGTTGAGCGGTTCTGTTCTATCTCTAACATTCGTAAAACAGTCCATCAATCGCTCATATATCAAATCGGTGAGCTAAACAGAGTTTTATCTAAATTCTCAGTCTCTCGCTCAAATTCTCTGGCCAGTCTGCTTGAGCTAAACTTTGTCTAGTATTTTATAGTCTCAAGCAGTATCAGAGCTATCCAATGGATCTTTGTGGGATGGCTCTATTCAGTCGTTATTGGAACGAATTACTCTGAACACCTGTCACTCAAATATCCCAGCAAGCTCTGCTGCCCTCTTGTCTGTCACTCATCCCCCACTACCCAAATCGGAACGCATGACGTCAGCGTCTACATGGACTAAACATTCTTTCCTCCACCCCGTTTTCCTTTGTTGAAACGATGAGTGACCTTGGCGTAGTGTCCCGACAGAGAGTGACATTGGCACGCATTCAGGTACCTTTGTTCTCAGAGTCGCCGACCACATCACCCCTGCCCTAAATGCTCATTCTCAGGCTGGAACTGTTACAGCATTTTCAACATTCACAAACGTTTACTCACGGTTCAAAAACGTATACGTATTCGACCGAATAGTTAAAGACTTTTATTCGTATTCGACCGAATAGTTTAAGGTAGGGTGTCCCAACCTTTTACACCCGCGGACCGGTGAAAATATTAAACATTTTTCGAGGAGTGGTGAAAACAGGAAACATTTTACGAGGATTGATGAAAACAGGAAGGGTTGTGCTTCCTCCTGCATTTTCTAAGGGTTTGCTTCCCCGGGATAAATGCCGGTGTTGTGATGGGCATCGACCTAGCACCTTCGGATTGTGAGCCGTGTCACTAGCCCACGCCGTCCCCGAGGATTAGACATGAGGATAACTGCCAAATGGTGTTGTTTTTAAAGCTGCTCTTACTGTTCTTCACTCTTGACGAATTCTTTCTGGGGACCGTTTTGAATTGACTTCCAAGGGTTTACTGAAAGAGCTGGACTTGGATCCTTCTTGCTGTAGTGCAATGCAAGACATCTCAACATGCTCATCCAAGCAGGGATCACAGTGTCAAACCCCACCTCGTTGGAAAAGCAGTTGTACCACAGCCTGTTTTCTTGTACATGACATGAATTGAAGTCTTCTCTCAAATATTTTACCTGGCATGTTACTCCACTTAACGTCTTTGTACTGATTTAGAAGACTGCATAGTCTTTGTATAGCCAGTTTCTGTTACTTCCCTTGATCTAAAAATAACAATGCGCATCCAATTTATTCTTAGTTGCATTAATTGACTCTGCCAGCACTATTTGCTGTGACAATGCACTCCAAGCATTCACCACTTTTCGCTCACCCCGTCTTGTAGACGATAAAATCTACAAGAACAAGATGACCTCGACACAACCAGGTAGAAGAGGAGTGTTAAAAAGACATTTACGTTATGACCTAAAGGTCTTCATCATGGGCAACAAAATGATGAGCTAACAAATCATAGAGGAAGGAATGAATACATAAAATACATATATGAACACACATGAGCAAAAAAATGTGTGAAAGTTCCAGCAGGAGCATGGGCGTTTAGGGCAGGGGAGATTGGGCTGACGACTCTTAGAACAAAGATTGCCTGAATGAGGGCCAAGGTCAATCACCGATTGGACACTGGGTCAGCAAAAGAAACGAGGGGTTTAGGTGCAAGACTTGTTCTGGTACAGGGGTGAGTGTCCGGAGCTAGGGTGGGGGTTCGGAGCTGACCATTCTGAGGATTAGGAATTGACGTAGATGGGGGTTGGTGACAGCTAATGCTGCCACGACCGGCTACGACATTTAGAGTGACAGTGATTCGTGGATAGTCAACCAATAACAATTAGTTGAGGGGTAGTTCTTAATTAGAGTGATGGCTAAGTCAGACAACCAACAGAAGCCCATTGGGCAGCCATGTTGTTGATTGAGACTATGAAATACTCTGCAAAGATGAACCTAGGAGATTGGCTGATGGGCTGTCAGGAAGGTTGAGAGTGATTCTGGAAGTGAGTGAGTTTGCAGGAGGACTGTATCATACATCTCAATAGGTATTTATGATGGACACCCTGTTAACAGTAAGAGATCTGCATGTGTGTCGTATGTGAAGGACACATTTGGAACGATGTATGTTCTGTACGATTACACGAGTGTACAGATCGTCTAAGTAGAGATCTGAAGGTGTGTTGCATGTGTAGCACACTTTGTGAACGACCTGTATTCTGGTCGAATGTGAGTGTACAGATTCACGTGAATACGCGAATTGATCTATGTATTTGGGAATGTACAGATCGCCTGATTGTAAGTGATCTGATCGTATGTGAATGTACAGATTCATCTGAGTATATCGAGTGATCTATCTAATTTCATCGTGAGGACGAGTTTGTTGATTATGTGTGAGCGTACAGATTCGTCTGAGAACGTAATCTGATCGCAAGGACGAGTTTGTGATTGTGTGCTGAGTGTGCAGGTAGGGGGATGCAGCGGCAAGAGCCTGGGTACCATAGATCTTGGAGAAAACATCAAAACTCAGTGCTTAAAACCTCATATTGTAAATTCAATATATACAAGGGGCTTGTCATAAGTCTTTACCCTGACCATGGAGGAGTAGGAAGTTGAAATTTGGCACAGTACTTATTCCTTCTCACTGTAGCCATCACCCGAATTTATACATTTCTGTCATCTCTGCGTGACCTTGAAAAGACATTCAGAATAAAGTAACCTATTTTTCGAACTAAACAAATTATCATAAGCTAGTATAACATCTTCATCACTGTCAAAATGATTTCCTTTCGGCTGTTTTTTAAGTTTTGGGAAAAGAAAAAAGTCTGATGGAGCTAAATCCGGAGAATATGATGGGCGTGGAAGAATTTCGATATTCTAATCATTGGCTGTTTGCAGCACAAACTTGCTTTATGGGAGGGCGCGTTGTCTTGACGCAAAGGCAGAATTTAAGTGCGCGCCATCCCTCGTTTTCTGGTCACAGTCTTTCTTAGTTTGGTAAGGAGATCTGCATAATATTGCCCAGTAACTGTGTTGCCACGAGGAAGGTAATCTTTCAACATGACACCTTTGACGTCCCAAAAAACAGTCAGCATCACTTTTCTTGCAAATTTATGTGTGCTTGGCTTGACATGTGTTGGTGAGCCCGGGAATTTCCACTGAATGCTGGACATTTTGTATTCTTTGTCATAAGGGTGAACCCAAGTCTCATCTACTGTCACAATGGTCGGCAACATTTTGAGCAACTGACCACAGCAATCAACCCTCGTTTTATTCTATTCAAATGTCAGCAGACGCAGGACCCAGCGGGCACACACTGTTCTCAGGTCCAGTCTGTTGTGTAAAATTCTAAAAACTGTACTTTCTTTCAGTTCTGCTGACCTAGATATCTCTGCAATTGTCATTTTCATATCCTGGTCAATGATTTTCTTCTCTCTCGAAGCATTTTCATCGCATATACCAATTTTTTACAGTAGCATACGAAGGACAGAATTCCTCAAACACTGGTTCCATCTCCCTGTGTATTTCTGTAGGTGTTTTTCCCTTCAACATCAAGAATTTTATCACAGTTCTGGCCTCTGATTTCTTCATTGTTCTGATAAACCGTTAGAGTAGCAGATTAGGTCAATACGGTGTGTTGTGACATGCACCATACCGGGTAAACCTGTCGATGAGGGAAATTCATACTTCTCAAGTCCAGTACAAATTGAATGAGCTACATATGTGCCAAATTTCGACTTTCTCCTCCTTCTCAGGGTAAAGACTTATGACAAGCCCATTGTATATTATGATTATTTAGTTTAGATGTACTTTGCTTTTTGTTGATACGCATGTTATTAAATGATTGTTTTGTTTTACGGTCAGGATAGTATTTACTGTGTTATTCCTGTGTTGAAGTCATGTCGTGGTGTAGATACATGTTGTAACTCTTTAGATAAGTCAACTACTCAGCTAACACTAGACAAAGGTACTTAGCTGGGTAGCACATAAGAACTCGTCACTGATCTTCTCGCTAGTGGACACGTCAAAAGCAAGATATAAAGTCGTGTCCATGGTGAAGATCTTTATGTCGTAATATAGGTTTGTTATTGTTCTCGTCTTAGCGCAGTATCTGACTATGTCTATACATTTTTGTTGTTTTACACTTAATTTTAATCCACGGCACCGCCGTAGCCACGCCTTATTTTTATTTTTGGTAGAAGTGGAACAACTACAGTAAAATGCTTTCAACAAGTGGACGGTCTTCCACAGAAGATGTTCGTACATGTTATAAACAGTGATTGCTTCAGTTTGATAGTTTTATGTTTTGTTATGCAGGTGAGGTTATTCTCAACAAGAAGGCTGTGTACGAGCCGACCAAAGGTCAAAGGTTTCGTCAGGTCGTCTGCTCCCGTGGTTGGGCAACATTCATCCTTCTACTCATGGGAGCTGTCATGATTGCTATCGCTGTCATTGCAGCATTTGCCAGGCCAACATCTGAGACTTCTCCAACTGTTTGCCCCATCCCTGGACAGGAAAGCTCTTCGGTGTCAGTCCCAGACACAGACAACCCTGTTCACGAAGATACGCAGACGTATATCGCAGAAACTGGCGAACCATTCCCGTGGAGAGAATTAAGGCTTCCTAAACAAATTGTCCCCGAATCTTATAGCATATTTCTTCACGCCAACATTACGGAGTCATACTTCATTGGAAACATACACATGACTTTGAGAGCGGTACAAGACACGGACTTTATCGTCTTTCACACTAAGGCGCTAAATATTTCTAACGTAAAAGTGTTCGTACCACAACAAGGCAACATTTCAAACCCTTTCAATTTCAACATAGAGGTCGACGTTCTGACAGAACTGGAGTATCCCAGGAATGAGCAGTACTACCTCTTGTTGGCCGATGTGCTGCATAACTCCACTTTTATTCAGGTTCAGGTGGACTTTAGAGGTTCGCTAGCAAGTCTGACCGAAATGATGGGATTCTACAAGAGTTCATATAACATCAACGGACAAGAAAGGTAGATATAACCTTTTGTTTATCCATGAAGTTGTCCATACTGTAGAAGTTTGTGGTCATCATCATGTAGCATGTCCCTTGCAGAATGTCGCTCTCACAACATCCTCTCTGTAAGACTCTCGATCTCTAGCCAGAACGTCGCTCTCACAACATCCTCTCTGTAAGACTCTCGATATCTAGCCAGAACGTCGCTCTCACAACATCCTCTCTGTAAGACTCTCGATATCTAGCCAGAACGTCGCTCTCACAACATCCTCTCTGTAAGACTCTCGATCTCTAGCCAGAACGTCGCTCTCATAACAGCCGATCTGTAAGACTCTATCTCTAGCCAGAACGTCGCTCTCACAACAGCCGATCTGTAAGACTCGATCTCTAGCCAAAACGTCGCTCTCACAACAGCCGATCTGTAAGACTCGATCTCTAGCCAGAACGTCGCTCTCACAACATCCTCTTCTGTAAGACTCGATCTCTAGCCAGAACGTCGCTCTCATAACAGCCGATCTGTAAGATTCTCGATCTCTAGCCAGAACTCCCGTCTCTGTCGCTGTCATCTTCAGGACAGCCGTGATGTCTTGTGTCCCATTGGTCTGCCCCTGCCCCGCTTTCCAGGCACTATACCCTACAATAACGTTCTCTCCAGACCATTATGGCGTTTGATGAGGCCAAAATATTTTAGCTTTTTGGACAAGATATTGTTTACAAACCAATTTTCCTCAATATCCATTCTAATAGGATATCTGCATTTTTTCCTTTTCGCTATCCATTGTATTTTGTGCACATTTCTGTAACATTTTAGTTCAAATATTGCCCATTTTTCTTAAGTGTTTGCGTGGTGGTCCACATTTCACATGCGTACGTTGCCACTGGAAAGATGCAAGTTCGCAGGATTTTTATGTTCATTTTATTATAGTTCTCCCATAAGTTTATCATTTTATTTAACCTGTGCATTGCCATAGCCAATAGCCATTCTTCGTCTGACTTCCTTCAGTCAATCTCCATTGTTGCTTATAATTTAACCGAGGTACTCATAACTTATGATATGACCTTCTCCATCTCCTATTGGTCTAGAATAACTTTAGGTTTGGTCTTTGTCTGTGTTTGCTCATTATCTTGGTTTTACTTATATTCAGGTAAAGATTTTAGTCTTCGCTGTGTTGTTTTACCGACAGGATCATCCGTTCCAAAGCTGTAAATTTGACTGTCTTTATAATCTTTGTACATATTAAGTCTGTCTCTCAGTCATATAGTTTGTCCCTGTGTTTATGTTTCATGTTTTGTTTGTCTCTGTCAGCTTGTCTGTCTTTTAATCTGTGTATGTCTGTCTTCGAGTCACTTTACATATGTTTCTGTTGATGTATTCTGTGATTTTGTCTGTCTGTTATGTCTATGTATATTATGTATGTCTAATGTCACATTTTCTGTCCTAGAGCCATTTTTTTTGTATTGCTGGTTATGTTGTTCATGTTTTGTTCGTCTCTGAGCCATAGTGTTTGTTTTTCTGTTTATTTGTTTTGTTTTGTTTGTCTGATTTTTGTATGTGGTTATTATGTCGGCCTGTGAGTCATATTGTCTACCTTGATGTGTATTTCATGTTTTAATTGTCTTTATATCAGCTTGCCAGTCTCTAAGTCATATTTTCTATCTCTTGGCCATCATATCTATTTCTGTTTATTAGCTGCTTTATTGGTTTGTTCAAAGTCAGCTTCTGTTTTTAAGTTTTGTTTTTCTCATGTGTTTCTCAGTCGGTATAGATGTATGTATGTGTCTGTGTGTGTCTTTCTGTCTGTTTGTCTGTCTGTATCAGTCTGTGTGTGTGTGTGTGTGTGTCTTTGTGGGTGTGCCTGTCTGTGTGTCTGTCTAGATGTGTATGTGTGTGTGTCTGTCTAAATCTCTGTCTGTGTGTGTCATGCGTCTCTCTCTGTGTGTGTCTATGTGTGTGTGTTTATGTGTCTGTATGTGTGTTTATGTGTCTATGTGTGTATGTATCTATGTCTGTCTGTCTGTCTGTGTCTGTGTGTTTCTGTATGTGTCTGTATGTGTGTCTGTCTGTGTGTATGTCTATATTTATGTGTGTGTGTTTGTGTGTGTGTCTCGGTGTCTGTGTATGTTTCTTTGTGTCTGTGTGTGTTTATGTGTCTGTGCGTGCGTCTGTGCTGGTGTGCGTGCTTGTATGTGCGCGCGTTTTCTCGCGCGTTTCTGTCTGTTTATCTTTCTGTCTGTTTCTGTCTGCGTGAGTGCATGTGTGCGCGTATGTGTGCACGTCTGTGTGCACGTGTGTGTGCGCGTGTCTGTGTGTGTCTACCTGACTGTCTGTGTGTTTGTCTACCTGACTTTCTATGTGTTTGTCTGTCTGTGTGCGTGTCTGTTTGCCTGTCTGTGTGTGTATCTGTCTTTCTGTCTATGAGTCTGTCTGTATGTGTGTGTGTGTGGGATGTGATTTGATGTAACTTAAATTAACAACTAAACTTAACATCGTTATACTGGTTTAGAAGACTCTGCAGAGTCTGTATACAATCATGCAATGTAATGTAATATAATGTGTTTATGTATGCTATTAAATCACAATCAACAATTTTGCAGCTCCCAGTGGAACACATGTCTTCAGCGAATATCTCTCCCGTTCAGAGCAATGTGCTCAGCTATCTGAATATCGTTCCTGTTTTCTTTGTGTTTGTTTCAATCTCCATGTGTGTTTTATTCTTCCTCTACTTCTCTTTACCCGGAGATTCCAGAACAGAGACTGTCTTGCAATACTATCAGCCAGTTTACTTAATGTGTGTCCACTGCTAGCCACTTCTCCTCATGTCATGTTCCACTATCATCTGCCTGATTCTTTCCAACAGTTCCACATTACAGATCGTATCATGCCATTTTGTCCTTCTGTTTTGCACAAGCCAGTTTTCTTATTAAAATCTGTATCTTTTGTTTTTGGTTTTCTCCATGTTTCAGAACCATACAATAGAGCTGACATTACATTGTAGTTGAAAATTGTAATTTTTGTTTTGAACTTAATTTCTTTTGATTCTATGAGTTTATCAATTCAGTGAAAGCTCCTCTCGCATTTTGTATTCTTATTTTGATATCTTTAGTCTATTTTGCTACCAAGATATATGAATGTTTCAACATTTTATAGGATTGTGTCTCTCAATGCTATCATATTGACATTAGTTGTATTCTCATGATCATTGATTTGATTTCCATAATCATTGTGTTGATTATCATAATTTTTTTTATTTGGTTCTCATAATCTTTATTTTGATTTTAATAATTTGTTTTGGTTCTCATAATCTTTGTTTTGGTTTTCTTAATCTTTGTTAATAAGATTCTCATAATCTTTGTTTTGACATGAAATCTTTGTTTTGATTCTCAATATCTTCTCTTTCATCAGGTATGAAGCTTTAATGGAGTCTCATCTTTTGTTCCCTTCCATACTGCCTTACCATCACTAATTCAGGTTCCCATATCCAGCTAGTAGACTGGAGCATCAATGGACAACTCTAGCGTTGCAACTTTTATTTGTGGGTTATAAGAGGGTTGACACCATTTAAAACAATGTTTATTTAAATATATTTTTGAATCTTTTATTTAAATTACATGGTGGTATTGATAATGATTTGCCTTACTACACCAAGTGAAGCATAGTGGAACCAATAAAAATAAAATGGGTTGGTCAATTCCCTTCCTTGTTGCTTTTCCTTCCCTACCATTAAGCGAAGTACCCATTTACTGGTGGATCAACTGGAGGTCGTTGATATATGAGGCCAAATTTGGTACCTTTGCCTTGAGAAGTGAGTGCTCTACTATTATGGGACTCGGGTGTTTGCCACTTGTATGTCCAAATTATAGAAGGGAACATGCATAAGGGGTCGTCTTACAAGAAGGTTTGGAATGCTGGCCAGAATTATTAAAAAAAATTGACTATCCTCAAGAGTACTCATATCATGGAAAATTATAGACAGATAGATAGAAAAACGCCATTAAAGCCTGTTGGAAGAAAACACCATTTGCCATATCGATTAGAACAGTAGCCTTGTACGTATGACCCACGAAGCAGTATTCTGCGGCCTGCAACCTTATTGACATTTTAGTGTGTGATAGTGGATAATGAAGTTTGGACAAGAACGTTGTATACCATAACATAAGCTCATGTGCTTTATTTCCAGATAAACATGGCCTAACTAAAACATCTGTTAAGTGTGTATGTAAAACACAGATAATAAAGCAAGTGAAATCATAACAGAAAGTCAGAACTTTCTAGATGAAATCAATAACAAGACTGCGCAGCTGTGCTTGCTGAAATGATACTGCACCATGGATACATAGCAGTGAATAAACGCAAAGAAAACATGAAATGCTAATTTTAGTTATCCTTTCCAGTTGACATTTTCATCAGCAAGAGTTCAGAGTTGAGTGTTATTCTTCATTCTAAAAGAGCATTATCTCATTCAGTCTCTATTTCTTTCCATGGCATAAATATACTTGCTTCAATTATTTTTCACTAAATACCTTTTCTAATTTTTCTACAAGACATATTTATTCAACTTCTTTCATGACAGATATTTGCTTAATTGTTTTCCTACTTCATGAATACCTTTTCTAATTTTTCCACAAGAAATATTTATTCAACTTCTTTCAAACAAATATTTTCTCACAATGTCCATGTCATAAATGTTTCTTGAATTCTTTCCATGACAGAAAAGTTTGTTCAATTTTTGTTCATGGTTACAAGCACCATTGCAATACAGTTTAATAAGAGAACAGTAACAGACTTTCTCTTAATAAATGCTCTCAAAATGATGTACAGTCCTAATGTCAATCTGTATTTCAATCTTGTCTGTATTTTATACATTGTTCGTACTCATCTTCACAACATATCCTCATATATTTGACAGAAATGTCATAGAATTTCAACTGTAATTGGAAATTATTCTTCTTCTACATTTTAAAATCAGGCACATGTGTCTGATGTCAGGTAACCAAATGTTGAGTAAACACATTTCACTTTTTGCCTTGGAGTACAATGTTGGACCCAGGGCCTCCTTCAGGCCATCTCTCCACCTCAACTTTTGTCATTTGCGAGGACGTCTGAAGTTGTAGGGCCACCAGGACGTCGCTCTACGTGCATCTGTTATCTGGCATATTTTTTTTTTTTAACAGCACAACATCTGTGATATCAGAGAAGGAAGTTTGACATCTGATTTATATTTTGCGGATTTGGTCTCGAAGGTAGATCTTCAATGTTCCTCACTCCATCACTTGTCGTTGGGCACAGTGAAGTCTATCTGCATGAGCTTTCCGTAGGTTTCACAGCCATATATCATGGCTAAAGTAACCAAGCTGTTGAAGATGTGAGCTCTAGTGCTGTAGTTTTGTATCTGTTGCAGTATAGATTTAATACAGTTAAAGCTGAACCAGCCCATTACTTTCCTTCTCGAGATCTCCCGATTTATTGAATGGGAGTTCGTGATCGAAGTAGGTGTACAAATTTATGTTTTTGACAGGACAATCTCCAATGGTAATTGTTCCTTTTGGGCAGAAGGTGTTGAGCATGAACTGTGTTTAAAAAAATTTTTAAAAATTAATTTGTAGGCCAAATGTAACCCTTGCTTTGCTGAGCTCTTTCAGACTTTTCTCCAATTCTGTGATCCTGTGGTGGAGGATGATTAAGTCATCAGCAAACCTGAGATGAGTAAATATTTCTCCATCTATGTTTATGACTCTATCTCCCCAGTCCATGTTTTTAAATACCTCCTCAAGGACTGCTGTGAAGTGCATTGGAAAGATTGTATCACCCTATTGGATGACACATTGTATCAGTATAATAATTAGTCTTAAGAAAAGGGTGATATCCGTCATGCTATTTATCTCTTCCATCAATTGAACATACTTTTATGCAATTCCCTGATTTCTCAAGGCATTCAGCACCGCAGTTATTTTGATGCTATTGAAAGCCTTCTCATAATCCACGAACACAAGGAATAAAGACATCTGTACTTCATGTGCCTTCTTCATTAATTGATTACTTGTGAGGGGATGGTCAGTGGTTGAAAAGCCTTTTCTGAAAACTGCCTGTTATCATAGCTGGTTCTCATCTAGTAGCTTCTCTATGCATGCGGTTTGACTCTGGTGAACAGTATAAATGTGTGAGAGACCAGACAGATCAAATGATAATTTGCCAGGTTTTCTTTGTCCCCTTTTTTATGGATTAGAATGGTTTTTTTTACATTTTCCATTGGTCTGGGATTTGACATTCGTTTAGACAGATATTGAACAAT
The DNA here is from genome assembly GCA_036924085.1 of Ariolimax columbianus. Taxonomy (NCBI): domain Eukaryota; kingdom Metazoa; phylum Mollusca; class Gastropoda; order Stylommatophora; family Arionidae; genus Ariolimax; species Ariolimax columbianus. The sequence goes on from JAVGWX010000002.1 coordinate 110,498,243, forward strand.
GTAACTAAATGCCGTGCTAGCGTATCTCCTAAGCCTGGATTACTTCATTTGTGATTCCGTCTCTCCTGGTTTGGTGTTGAGTGGCGATTTAGTGACTGTTACCTTTGATGTAAAGAGGTTGGTGTAGTACCTTTAGCATTCTGCCTCTATTTCTGCTCTATCCATCACGATGACATCATCTGCATTTTTTAGGGTGGTCATAATACTCTTTGAATGGAGAAGAATTCTCCTGAATTTGGTTATGCTGCCTCTTTGTCTCAGTTGATCTGATGAACTTGTTCAAATTATGCTGTTAAAGTCCTTTTTTAGTCTGCTTCTGATCAGCTTGTTCAGCTCTCATATTTTTCAGTGAATGATAATTTTGTAGCAAGATCATACATCTTTCTTGTTTCTCTCCATGATGTTATATAACAGTTTATTTCAGTCTTCTTTTCCTTTCTTTTGCTTAAAAATATAATGTCTCTATCTGCAAAGCTGTCTCTTGTATAAACTTCGCTGAATTTTGTAGTTGACTTATAGTTTTATAAAGTTTCTCGTTGTTTACATGGGCCGGTTGGTTTGTTTCTGTATATCATATTCAGGATAGTTCTGTAGTATGTACTCTGCAGTCTGGGGTGTCTGACCCCATGTTCACCTAGCTCAGTTGTCGATCTTCATTTGTGTGTACATGTGGCTGCGGAGTCTGTTGTATCCTGTTCTAAGGTGCAACACAAAGGGGAACTCAGTGGTCTCGAGGTAAGGTCTACTTTGAGTTTCTAGTGTTTGAGTCTATTAAGATGGACTCGCACATAGGTTAAACCACCCTCCAAAAATTGGTTGTATACAGACTCTGTAGAGTCTTCTAAACCAGTATAAATACGTTTAGTTAAGTTACAACAGTTTGTTCTTGTTTGTTTATCTTATGGTAATCACCTTATTTTAATGTTTTTAAGTGTTAACATTAACATCAGTCATTTTCATTTTCTTCTTGTTTGCAATTTTTTTCAAATCAAAGTATAGGGTTACTACTGCAGCTGGACCCCCTTCCTCACAGGAAGTCTCATTTCAAAGCACTTACATGCATTCATGCAGCTGGAGTTTCAGTAGCATTTCATTTTATATGTTACTAGCCCTATGCACAACCCTCTTCAGCCATCTTTGATCACATAACATGCTTAGAAGGTTACAGCGGTTCTATTATTTGATCCCTGGACACCACTTGAGTAATGCTGCAAGATGACATCAGACATTCTCCTCTCTTCTCACCTAACTGACATATTGTAGTTGTAAATTATATATTTTCATTTCACGCCATAAAATAATATTTGACTGTGTGTTGCCAGAGCCTAAAAGGAGATAAAAGAATAGTAACACTGTAACTTGCTAGGTATTTCATAAGAGTTGACTAAAGAGGGTTGGACATGGGACTTGCTACCTTATCCTGTATATAAGCCATAAGAAAAGAGCAGAAGACTCTACACCCAATAGGAAAGTGGAGTGACTAAGTCAAGTCATAATTATATTGAGAGATTAATTTATCTGTTCTTGCCTCACCGAACACAGGTACATTGCAAGCACTCAGTTTGAGCCTAATTCAGCTCGACTTGCCTTTCCTTGTTTTGATGAGCCAGAACTGAAGGCCAAGTTCACCATGTCAATGGTTCGAGACCCACAGCACATCACTTTATTTAATATGCCACTTAAGAGAACTGCTCCATACCATGGCGACCTCGTGGTGGATGAGTATGAAGAAACTGTGAAAATGAGCACCTACCTAGTAGCCTTTGTGGTCTGTGACTTCAAAAACATCTCTGCTACAACTGAAGATGGTATTTTGGTGAGATTTATAATGATCATCATGTTCTTCTGGCTTTGTATGTAAAAGTTAGGCATGTGTATTAACTTTATCTTTTTTTGTTCTATCAAGTGAGTGCATTGTATTCTTTTTCTATGTTGGTCATTCTCAAATAATCACACACATTTCTCTCATAAAACTGGCAGTCGTTTTCAGTTCTCATTATTTTATCTCTCAAGTAACCACATCAATCTAGGAGTCACGTAGCACAGTGGTTAGCGAACTGACTTCACATCTGAGTGGACCTGGATTCATTCCCCAGTTGAGGTGGAAATGTTTTTTCAGACCGCAACGGCTCTCAGGTCAACAAAGCCTTAAATGGGTACTGGTTCAGTTCGGGAAGTAAAAGTGGCAAGGGAGAGGAGATGGCTACCGCACTCATATAGCCAAGTCTTCGAAATGTGAGATCGCTAACACCTCACACCCCTACGACAGTAATGCTATGGGTTACTTTACTTTACTTTATCTGTCTAAGACTTCTCTAACCATCAAACAGTTTATCCCTCAAATAACAACATCAATATCCTTTATAGACATTGCAATCTGTCTAAGACATCTCTAACCACCAAACAGTTTATACCTAAAATAACCACATAAATCTCCCTCACAACCACTGCAGTCTGTCTAAGACCTCTCTAACCACCAAACAGTTTAACCCTCAAATAACCACATCAATCTCCCTCACAACCACTGCAGTCTGTCTAAGACCTCTCTAACCACCAAACAATTTAACCCTCAAATAACCACATCAATCTCCCTTACAGACACTGCAATCTGTCTAAGACTTCTCTAACCACCAAACAGTTTATCCCTCAAGCTACCACATCTATTTCCCTCATAAAACTGGCAGTCGGTTTCAAATCTCATTATCATACATTTTATTCCTCAAATAACCACATCTATTTCCAAATCGATATAGGTTGGCTGCAATGGACCTTCAATATCCTCAGCCTCTTGTTTTGACGATACACTCTTGCAGATTGACATTAGTTGATCCGTTGATATTGCTCTTTCTCTTATAGCACTGCCCGCCTCTTGTCCGCCGACCTTCAACCTTCCCCTCCAGTATTGTTTTCAATAAAACATTGTGTTTTTTATATGACCACAATATTTGACTTACCTAATTTTAATGTCTGTCAAAAATTCTCTATCCATGCCTACTCTTTTCAGGACATCACTATTTGCTTGTTTCTCTTTCCATGAAATGCGACACATTCTTCTGAATAATTATATTTCGAGGGCCTCTATTTTGTTTTCCAACTGTTTGTTCATAGTCCATGTTGCTGTATAACAATGTTGAAAAGATATAACACCTGATGAGTCATTTTTAATGTATAGATGATTTGCCTGGATATCAATATATTCCTCATAAAATTAAATACACTTTTGGCCATTCCTAACCTCGTCACTTCCCTGTCTAAGAATTCTCTAATCACAAAACAGTTTATCTCAAATAATCACACCTAATTAACACTGCAACCTGCCTCAGGCTTTTCTAATCACCAAACACTTTAAGTCTCAAATAACCACACCTAATTCTCTCATGAAATTGACAGTTGTCCTCAGACCACTTGTCTCATACAATTTATCCCTCTATCTTATGTTCTTTCAGCGCCAAACTCAGCATATAAGACAAAGCTCAATGTTGTCCATGTAGATTAGTCTGATGCCACTCGTAGTTTCTGTATGTTGTTCAGCCTCATCATGGTAGTCTCTCTAGTGATTATTCTGCGGCGTAGTGTTTCTCTTAGCCTGTCTCTCTTTCTAGTGCCACTTGGTCTCCACATAATCACTTGGACTAGAAATCTATTGCTGTTCATTCTATGCCCAATGTTTTTTTCTTAAAATCTCAAGTAGAAATATATTGTTGTTTGATCTCTAATCATATTTGTTTGTTTTCTCTTAAATTCTTTCCAGCCAAAGATCACAAATTTTCTAAGACATTTATTTTAAAATAGATTCAGCTTAATTTCCAGAGCTTTGGTCATTTTCTAGCTTTCACATCCATATATTTAAACTAATTTTGTTTTGAAGTTCAGCAGCCTTAATTTGATGTTTTGCCAAGTGTTTTTGGTATTCAGATACTTGTTAATTGGTTAAATGCTTATGAGGCCAAGAGAAGATTTCAGTTGCTGAGTCTCCAGCCTGTTCCCTCAAATAACCACATCTAATTATCTCACAAATACTGCAATCTGTCTAAGGCTTCTCTAATCACCTAACAGTTTATCCCTCAAATAACCACATCTAATTATCTCACAAATACTGCAATCTGTCTAAGGCTTCTCTAATCACCTAACAGTTTATCCCTCAAATAACCACATCTAATTATCTCACAAATACTGCAATCTGTCTAAGGCTTCTCTAATCACCTAACAGTTTATCCCTCAAATAACCACATCTAATTATCTCACAAATACTGCAATCTGTCTAAGGCTTCTCTAATCACCTAACAGTTTATCCCTCAAATAACCACATCTAATTATCTTACAAATACTGCAATCTGTCTAAGGCTTCTCTAATCACCAAACAGTTTATCCCTCAAATAACCACAACTAATTGTCTCATAAAACTGGTAGCCTGTCTTAGGCTTTTTTTTTTCACCTTAGTGTTTTTGCTACAAACAAGCGCATCTATTTCCAGTATAAATATGGTAGTCAGTTTAGACTTCTCTTATCATCTTACAGTTTATCATTTAGATCACAGCTTTGCAACCTTTTTTGAGTCGCAACACTATTTTATAGAAGCAAAGTGACCCACGACCTCGATATATTTAAAAAAGGGCTTTTAAATAGGGTAAAAGAAAACACATAGAAAGTAGATTTTTCAGTATAATGTAATTCAATATAATTTTAACTTACAACATATTTCTGGATTACGCAATAGAATCATCTTCTTCTTCGTACGCTGTCAGACGTCAACTTGAATTTGTTCGAAGAAAGCAGTGGTCATCCTGAGGCTGTCGACACTGCCATAGAGCTTGTCTAGTGTTGGCACTGGTGATGGCCACATGTGCTTTCTCTGGTCTTCGTATGTTGGGCAATTTTGCAGCAGATGTTCAGCGGTCATTTTCCCTGTACCACAGGTGCAGTCGTCAGTGCCACCTATCTTCAGTTTATTAGAATGATCTGATTGGCGGCAGAAACATATGATTTAATATATTTAGCAGAACTCGCTTAAATAAACAAATCTCTGTGCAGGAAGTGATGATGTGACTTTTTTTTCATTTCCAAAAATGGCTTATGTAAGCACTCTGGAGTCTGTGCGTTGATGTATGGAAAGATGGGTCGCTTTAGTGTATCCACTGGAACACAAAATATAAAACTTCTCATATTTTTATGGGTATATGTTTAAAAATTATTATATTATTCAAACTTTAAAATGAAAATTGCTTTAAAATAAATTTTTTTTTTAGTTTACTGTTTCAACTGGTGACTCCACATAAAACCCCCATTTTGGGCTGCACCGTTGGCTGGGAACCCATGCTTTATATAGATCATAAGAAATAACAAGACAAACCTTGGCTAATATTGTCAAAATTATATATATATATATATATATATATATATATATATATATATATATATATATATATATATATATATATATATATATATATATATCTTGTATGTGGCCTAGGGGTTATCAGCTTTGTATACAGTTCCAATGTACCAGTTTAAAACCATGTCACGCTCGATTTGACAGACTAGGCATGTCATAGGTTGTTTTTTTGTGTGTAGCAAGACCACTCCTTCCTAGTCAACCCAGCTATAAATGGGTACCTGGGTAAGTCAGGGGAGAATTTCAGAGTTTCTGCCGGAGCTACAGAGTTCATGTTCTATCCTCTGCACTTTCAACAACAAAAGAGACTAGCACATATGGGGACCCCCAGATGCAATGAAATCAGTTCTATGAGCCATTTTAAATTGTAATTTTTTTTTTAGTTAAACTATCAAACATTTATTACAGCATTTATTCCCATTGTTGCGGTCCACCTTGAGGGATTTAACTCATTCAATCCTGAATATTTTGGACCTCTCTACGCACTTTTTTTCTAATGTAAAACTCAAATACAGTGTAATTTATCTTCAATAAAGTTTAATTGAAAAAGCACACATTATATACTAAACTGTTCATAATTGGGTCCAGAATACAGGAGAATAAATATATATTACAAATGAAGGCGAATATTTGTGAATGAGGGATTATAGTTGCATAGTCCTTTTATTATTTTTAAAGTTTATGAACAATTTTTTTTCCTTATGTCAACATTATTCAGCTCTAAACCAATTCATAAGTAATGTAATGACTTTCTGTTGACAGTAATCCATAAGGGAAGATGTTCTAAAAATTAAACCTAATTTGGTGCAGTTGTTTTCACAGTATTTACATTTGACTAAAGTCACATGAAGTTGAAACAATGCTAACAAATGAAAGCCCCCAATGAACACCAGCGTGAGTGTTTACAATTTACACACCTCCAGATCCTACTGTATTCAAAATGTAAACACACACACATTTATATTATACACACTAGCGTGACTATGCAGGATCTCAAACCTTTACTGTACTGTTGAACTGTTACTTTCATCGCTCGACTTAGAATTAAGACGATAAAGAAATTCAAATATCTGTCAAAACGATCTATGTCTTTTATCAACACTAGTGTTATCAATAATATCTTCTTCTTCTTCTTCGTTTGTTCTCAATCTCCCACTACCAAACCCTGAAACGGCTTAAGTAGCAGAATGTAGTCCAGAGAACGGAATGAGTTGTGTCATAGTTTACAGCTTGGCTGCGATATTTGCACCTTTCGGTCCAACACATCTGACTTCAGCAAGCTTTTTTTTAGTACCGGGTTAGCATTCCCTCTTCGATCCCTTCTCCTTAGCCAGTCTGCCCTGCTGCAGCCTGTTATCCAGGATCACCGCGTGGAGGTGTAGAAGGGTCTTGGCAGCTATGGTTCGCTGGCCGTGACGCTAGCAGTCAGCTTTGGGTCGCTGACCACTGCAACTCATGCGCTGCTCAGCATCTTGATCCCTATCAATAATATAATCTATTAACGATCTCGTACTGTAGAAACTCTATTTGGTCTGACTGAAGGGACATGGGCTAGATTCAAAGCTGCCCCCATCCCCCGTAAATAGTTCTAATCATTTTAGAAACAGGCTATGTCACATCAGTCTTGTCAATAAGGTTGTAATCAACACTGGAATTCTAGTGGTTGATATTTTTAATTCCAATAGTTGGTACTGTAATTCTGTAATTCCAATGCTTGATATTTTTAATTGCAGTGGTGGATACTGTAATTCAAATGGTTGATATTTGTAATTCCAATGGTTGATACTGTAGTTCCAATGATTGATACATTAGTTATTGAATGCACTTGTCAATGGTTGGTACAGTGCAGTTACTGAATACACTTGGCAGTGGTTGATACAGTGCAGTTACTGAATGTACTTGGCAATGGCTGATACAGTGCAGTTACTGAATGTACTTGGCAATGGTTGATACAATGCAGTTACTGAATGCACTTGGCAATGGTTAATACAGTGCATTTACTGAATGTACTTGGCAATGGCTGATACAGTGCAGTTACTGAATGTACTTGGCAATGGTTGATACAATGCAGTTACTGAATGCACTTGGCAATGGTTGATACAGTGCATTTACTGAATGTACTTGGCAATGGCTGATACAGTGCAGTTACTGAATGTACTTGGCAATGGCTGATACAGTGCAGTTACTGAATGCACTTGGCAGTGGTTGATACAGTGCAGTTACTGAATGCACTTGGCAGTGGTTGCTACAGTGCAGTTACTGAATGCTTGATTGGTCTGCCTGGGCCTTTGTGTATGACAAGGACAAGAATAGCACCACAGTCTCACAGAGAGCATGTCGTATGAGGCGACGAACTGTGTGACATGGCATAACACCGGCCATGGTTAGGTGGTTTGTTTAGAGCGGCATAGATGACGACCTAACAGGCTGCGAGTCTACTTTGCTCTAGTGTTTGAGTCTATTAAGATGGACTCGCACATCGGTTAACCACCCTCAGTAAGCACTTGTCCCAACACAGTGGAGTATTAAGCTGCTTGAGCCTAGCCCGCTAAGCAGGAAACCCTTCTCCCGGCTACATCCAACTCGTACCAGACCAGCACAGGGGCATCTGCCTCTGTAGAAGTACAGGTTGACTAAGAACTAAGAATAACTTGGCAGTGGTTGTTACAGTGCAGTTATTGAATGAACCTGTTTTCCAGATTCGTCTTTTTGCCCCTGAAGACAAAATCAGCATGGGCAAGATGGCGCTGGATGCCGCGGTAGTTCTGCTAGACTATTACAGCTCTTTCTTCGGAACACCTTACCCATTACCCAAACAAGGTTTGTCAGTCATCTTTGTTTAATTGTCAGTTTAATATTCATTTTTACCAATTATTTAAATATGCAAACAATGTAGCCTTCTATTTATATTTTTTTGTAAACATTACCTAACTTGATTGAATCCATCTGGTTACTTAACTTAATTGAATCCATCTTGTTACTTAACTTGATTGAATCCATCTGGTTACTTAACTTAATTGAATCCATCTTGTTACTTAACCTGATTGAATCCATCTGGTTACTTAACTTAATTGAATCCATCTGGTTACTTAACTTGATTGAATCCATCTGGTTACTTAACTTGATTGAATCCATCTGGTTACTTAACTTAATTGAATCCATCGGGTTACTTAACTTGATTGAATCCATTAGTTCATCTAGGAACATAGACCTGCAATGGATGCTGTCCACCTATGACTATTTTGGGCTATCATCTTGAGCTGCTCATGAAAATCCAGCTGCCTTGGACTCTTCTTCCAAAGTTTTTAAACAGATGTCCTTTGGTCTCCCTTCTCATTTCTTCTTCTGTTGGTTCCAAACCAGCCCATGTTTGGGGAATACTAGTAAGTAAGATGTCCTTTGCAGAATGTCACTGTTCTAATTGCCAACCTATTTGCCTGTTATAAATATCTTTGCCTGTGTGCAATACGATAAGTTGTCATTTCTAATACTGTCAGACTTATTTCTGACCATATTTCTTATCCCTCTTGACTTTCTTACCTCATTCTCCAGCTCTGTTGACTGTCACCATACATGTTCTTATCACAGACATGTGTTCTGTTAGTACCTAGGACCATCTAATATGAAATATTTGATGGTCACCTCTTTTGATGAAGAATGTGCAGTCTGAGTGTGACAATTAATTACATGCCTTTTTTCCTAGCCATATCATATGACAGATTTTACATAGATATGCAGTGAGCGAAGCGTAACATCAGGGTCAGGTCAAACATACTAATCAAATCCCTCACATCTCACCCACGTTGCGCTCCTGGAAGCAGGCTGTGTCACAGCAGTCTGGGTAAGAAAGGTGGGAATCTACATAGTGTTGAGCTTACTAAGGAGGTTTGCATTGCACTACAGTCAGGTGAGACCAGGTTCCCCTTTTCAAGTACACTTTGGGAAGTAAGAAGAGTCACTGTAACCCACCACCATAGCAACATAATAAAGAGTTGAAATGAGCTCAGCATGAGTGGCTTCCAAAAACAACAACATTGGTATTGAAGAGCATATTTTTATTTCCATTACAACCACCCACAAGAACAAGAGAGCATAGATATAAATTAACTAAAGAGATGTCCAGATTAGATATTAAGAAATATTTTTTTAGTCAGAGAGTGGTCAATGCTTGGAATGCATTGCCACAGGAGTAGTGGAGGCAGTGACAATTAATGCATTTAAGAATAAATTGGATGCACATAGCTTTTAGAGCAAGGTAATGTAAATGAAACTGGTTGCATACAAACTCTGCAGAGTCTTCTAAACCAGTATAAAAACGTTAAGTTAAGATGATGGCACATAGATCAGTAAAAGAAAGATAACATAAAATCTGGTGTAAACATGCTCGATTGCTCCTCATCTTTGTCAACGTTACTTCCCAAATAGGTCAAACTGTGCACTACATTTAATATTTCACCATTACCCTTTATAATATAAAATCCTTTCTGTTTTTTAAATTTATTCTCATTATTTAAATCACAACCCAGTGAACTATTTAGTAAAGTAATGCAGCATCTTATTACTATGCCCTTTAGATAATTTCTGTCTTTTAGTGCCCCCACTGTTTTCAGTCCGAGGAGTAGAAGCGGTCAGCTTGATGTTGACCACATCATCCACTAAGTGCCGTGGGTTACAAAATAATATGAGCCTAACACCATATTTCCTAAGCTATGATGGGACCTTTACTTTTTTTTACTGTTTTCTGGCATGCTGTTTGATTCATACCATCTCATAGCTCACTGTGAAATAACTTATTGAAGCGACTCAATGTTTTATACCTGTCTGTCAAGTTGTCTTGTCTTATGTCTGTTGAGTTGTCTTGTCTGATGTCTGTCAAGTTGTCTTGTTTGATGTCTGTCAAGTTGTCTTGTCTGACATCTGTCAAGTTGTCTTGTCTAAGGCAGATGTTGGTTATTATGGCCTGGGTTCATGATCTTTGGCTCCCTGCTCTCCTTTGGAAGCCTTGCTAAACATGAGCTGTTTTGGTTCTTATTCTGAGTCTTTGAGAAAGTGAGTGTTATCACTCTTGCATTCCCTGCATAATATATTTCTGTGGAATGAAAGCCACAAATTTAAATGTCACTTATTCGTCTTGTAATCCCTCACAAAGTGAATAATTTAATAGAATCATTGCATAATATAACCTAGGCAGCATTGAATTGCATTGAGCATCTTTAAAATATGACTTTATATTGTCACTGTCAAAATATGTTTCACAGAATTTGTAATCACATGTGATCGTCAAACTGTATAAAGCTTTAGTTACACCTAGATTGGAGTACTGTGTACAGGTGTGGAGTCCTTATCATAGAGGGGACATAAACATGCTAGAAAGAATACAAAAAAGAGCGACAAAGATGATAGTGGGATTCCAGAATTACAGTTATGAGGAACGACTCAGAAAAGCCGGCCTACAGTGTCTCGAAGAGAGAAGAATTCGTGGTGACTTAATACAGGTTTATAAGATGATCAGAGGAATCGATAAATTAGACTATAACAAGTTTTTTAAAATACAGCCACCTACAATAACACGAGGGCATAGCTACAAGCTGATTAAAGAGAGGTCCAGGTTAGATATTAGGAAATATTTTTTTAGTCAGAGAGTGGTATCTGCTTGGAATGCATTGCCAGGGGAGGTAGTGGAGGCAGGGACAGTTAATGCATTTAAGAATAAACTGGATGCGCATAGATTTTAGAGCAAGGTGATGTAAATGTAACTGGTTGTATACAGACTCTGCAGGGTCTTCTAAACCAGTATAAAGATGTTAAGTTAAGTTATGATCTTCTCTCAAACTGTACTCAATCTAAACTAGTTGCAAGTATAATGCTACTAAATTCACATAATATTTTTCTGTACAGATCTGGTTGCCATCCCTAACTTTGGTGCTGGGGCCATGGAGAACTGGGGTCTTATCACTTTCAGAGAGTCAACCTTATTATATGATCCAGATATGTCAACAGCTTCTTCTAAAGAGATGATTGTTGCAACTATGGCTCATGAACTGGCACATCAGGTTTTGCTATTTCTTGAACTCATTCACTCTCAGATCTTCTAGAGCCACAGCAAACTTTTCATCAACAAGGTTTCACTGAAGTATCACCTATTACTTATAAATAAGTTAAAAAATTCATAGCACAAGACAAGGCAATAAATGCATTTCATAGTGACACAACTATATATAAAATATAAATTACTGAGACAATTTTGACTTAAATCATACAAATTGGAAACAAATATTTCCACTCACCATTAACTTATTCAGATATATATATCATCATCATCATCATCATTATCATCATCATGTAGCATGTCCTTTGTAGCATGTCACTCTCATCACAGCCAGCCGATATGAATCTCGGTCTCCAGTCAATCTTTCCACCTGCTTCATTTTTAGAGTATCCTTGATATCTTGTATCCACCTTTGCCTTGGTTGACCCCTGCGTCTCATTCCAGGTACTATGCCCTCCATGACTGTTCTTTCCAGTCCGTAATGACGTTTGACAGCTGAAAAAATTAAATTTCAGAAACATAACATTGTTTGGCTTGGCTTTGTTCATTCTCAATCTCCCACTAGCAATCCCTGAAAGGGCCTAAGTAGCAGAATGTAGTCCAGAGAATGGAATGTGTTGTGTCGTGGTTTACAGCTTGACTGTGATATTTGCACCTTTCGGTCCAACACATCCGACTTCAGCAAGCATTTTTTGAGTACCAGGTTAGCATTCCCTCTTTGATCCCTTCTCCTTAGCCAGTTTGCCCTGCTGCAGCCTGTTATCCAGGATCACCGCGTAGAGGTGTAGAAGGGTCTTGGCAGCTCTAGTTCGCTGGCCCTGATGCTAGCAGTCAGCTATGGGTCACTTACCACTGCAGCTCATGCACTGCTCAGCATCTTGATCCCAAACACTGTTTGAGCCAGTTTTCTTCAACATTCAGGGGTCTTCTAGGATGGTTTTATGTGTCACCTTCTTTATCCAAGGAATTTGTATTATTTTTTCTGTAACATTTTGTTTTGAACGCTCCAATTTTCTTTCTTGCTGCTTGTGTCGTAGTCCATGTCTTGCACCTGTACATTGCCACAGGGAATATGCATGTACTCAGGATCTTCAGTTTTAGTTGCTTGTTAGTATTAGGCTATAAATTGGGCATGTTGTTTAGCTTCTGCATCGCCATGGCCAAACGTTTTCTCATTTCTTTTAAGCAGTCTCCGTTGTTGGATAACGTTGAGCAAAGGTATTCAAAATGTGTGACATTTTCGATTTCTTCATTATTAATAGCAATCTGGGGGTTGCAGTCCTGTTTTGTCAGTGGACATTATCTCAGTTTTCTTAATGTTCAGGAAAAGGTTCTGAACTTACTGTACTCTGAACGGACATGAGCAGTCGTTCCAGGCCCTTGGCGCTGTTTGACAGCATGATTATCATCTGCATATCTTAGCTCTGAAATCTTCTTTCCTCCTATTATGAATGGATCAAAATTCCTTGTAGCTGTCATCTGTTTATTTTTTGCATGACGATGTCTGTGGAAATGTTAAATAAATAAGGTGAAAGTATGCAACCTTGTCTGACTTCCTTGTGAATCTCAAACCAATCTGTTGTACCTTCATTGGTTCTAACGGCGGCTTGTTGTCCACTGAAAAGTGTTTCTACTAGATGTCCTTCATTATTTGCCACAGTTGCTGATGTTGCACACAGTCAAAAGCTTTGGTGAAATCTATGAAGCACGCATAGACGATTACATTGTACTCTCTTCACTTCTAGAAGATGTGTCTCAAACTGAAGATGCGATCTCGTGTGCCTCTGCCTTGTCTGATTCCTGCCTGAGTCCTGCCTGCGTTTCGTGTATTTCATAGGCTAACTTTTTTTCCAGTCTGTTTATGATTATATGTAATAAGATCTTGCTGGCAGGGCTTTTCAGCGTAATGGTGCAGTAGTTGGTGCATAATTTTAGATTTCCTTTCTTTGATATGGGGATATATATACTGATCTTCTCCATGCTGTGGGCCATTCTGAACTTCACCAGATCTTTGAACATAATGTGTGGTATATGCAGATGTATACATTTCCTCCTGCCTGTATTAGTTCAGTTGGTATATTGTAACATCCTGGTGATTTCCCTTTTTTCAGTGCCTTTATTGCCACACAAACCTCGTCCAATGTGGGTTCTGGCTCTCTCCCTTCATCATGTGTAATCAAGTCTTTATTCTTTGTGTTGTCTTTATACATCTCGCTACAGTACTCCTTCCATTTTTATTTAAAAAACATCTCGCTACAGTACTTCTTCCATCTTTCAAGTATATCTTTGCTCTTTGTCATCCCATTGATTGCTTGTAGTGAAGGCTTGAATTCTCCCCTCAGTGTTCTAATTTCCCTGAATAATTATCTTTCCTTCCCTTGTTGTTGGGGATCTTCTGTTTTGTTGCACGTGTTTGTTATATTTTGTTTCTTGTCATTTCTGATCTTTCTCCTGATTCCTCTTGTGCAATCTCTGTATTTGTCACTGCTGCGTTCTATTCCTGTTTGCCTTAGTCTCCTTCATTCTTCTATGAGTTGCAGTGTCTCATATGTGATATAATTCTGTTTCTTATATACTTTCTTGGGTATCATATCTTCTTGTGCTGTTGTGAATAAGACATCTCTCACATGTGTTGCCAGCTCATCGGTTGACATGTCCTCATGCATTGCCATGAATATTTCAAATTTATTTCGTACTTCAATGCTGTATTCGTTTGATATTGCGTCTACATTGAAGCGGTCTTTCCTCTTTGATGATTTTCTTGTCATATTTTGTATTCGGCTACAAGTAGTTGGTGATCAGAGTCACATTCTGCTCCAGGTAGTGTCTTTGTTGAAACTATGCTTAACTTCCATCTTTGTTGTATTAGGATATAGCCTAACCCAGTGCTTGAAGAAGAGCAGAACTTAGTGGATAGCATCTCACTGTGGCTACCTTGGCATTAGCAACATTAAGGTGACAAGTTTACCAGGCTGGAAGGAATCTTGCAGTATACATAGATATAATGGAACCAAACCAACAGTCAAATCTGCCTTTAAATCAACATGTGAAAAAATCTTTCACTGGTCATTTAAAAGAGTATATTTATCATCAGCTCTCTAGGAAAGCAAATGGATAGGAGTCGTTATGAAATTAAAGTTTAATAAAAGGTGTGGAAGATATTAATGCCACATGGTTGGTGGCAACCCTTGCTGGAGATCAGTCTGTTCTCAAGTTCGAATCGTTGAAGATCATTAGAGAAGCAAGAAACTAAGCCTGTGAAACTAACATTACCCCAGTGCAATTGGGAAACCTTTGCGGTTACGGATATCATCCAGATGTTGCCGGACACGCTCACGCAGTTCCATACCAGTCTCCCCAATGTATGTCATGCCACACTGGCGACAAATGATAGAGTAACTGAGTTTGCAGGACTTTCATGTGAACAACTCCTTGATGAAGAACTCACCATTATATCACTACTATATTAAAATCATCAGACTTCCAATGCTATGTTCCTAATGTATTTTCTAAATTATTGCATCAACTGCATATATTTTCTCTTGTGGCTCTGTCCAGTCATTGAGAAGAAGCTTGTGAGTCTCTATGACTCCAAAAGCTATACCGACAGGGCTTCTAAAACTGGACAGGTCAAAGTGTAGGAGTTGGAAAAAGCAAAAACACAGACCTGTTGCCCTATAGGGAAGGCATTCCTAACATAAACTCCAGTTGAAATTGGATACACTAGGCTATAAGTCTAGCGAAATAGTGTAACATACATTTGCTTCATAGACAAAGAAGAAAATGAAACTGGAATATAATTTTTCTCTTTAGCACATTATGGAGAAGAAAAAGAATTGCATAAAATAATTTTTTTCCGTTCTCTCTTCCCCCCCCCCCCCCTCCTCCTCCCCCAACCTTCAAATTATATTTCACAGTGGTTTGGAAACCTTGTCACAATGAAGTGGTGGAGTGATCTGTGGCTGAATGAAGGATTTGCAACATATGTGGAGAACAGCATTGGTACTGATATTGTAGACAAAAGCTTCCGCAAGGTGAGCATTGAAGTTATCTTCGAATACAAAGGTTTTGAGGATTGAACTGTGTGTTGAGCAGAAGTACCTTGATTAGCATGCTTTAGTGTGAGTTCAGAAATACATACTGATCTGGAAAATAATATGTCTCAGCAATTATGCAATATAAATAGATTAAAATATATTTATAGTTATTGTAAGATCGATGTTAATCACATTTTTTTCAGTCATAACAAGCTTCTCAGAATATTCAAGCTGTGGTATTATCATATAGTTGGGTGACAGTATAAATAATTTCAAGGCATTCTCTGTTATAACAGATCTAGTTCACGTGTCTACATATTATAACACATCTCTCTCAGTTTAAACTGTACATGTTATAATGCATGTGTACACATCTGTCTAAATTGTAACCATATGTGTGTGAAATACATGTGCACACATCTCCCTCAGTCTTAGCAGTATATATCATAATACATGTGTACACATCTCCTTCAGCTTTAAGAGTACATATAATACATGTAAAGACATTTTTTTTTCAGTTTTAGCAGTACATATCATTACATGTGTACACATCTATTTCAGTTTTAGCAGAACATATCATAATACATGTGTACACATCTATTTCAGTTTTAGCAGTACATATCATTACATGTGTACACATCTATTTCAGTTTTAGCAGTACATATCATTACATGTGTACACATCTATTTCAGTTTTAGCAGAACATATCATAATACATGTGTACACATCTTTCTCAGTTATACTATACATGTTATAGTACATGTGTGCCTACCTTAGTTGTATATGTGTACTGATCTCAGTTGTAGCCACACATGTAATATGTTTCTGTCTTCAGAAAGACACGGCCCTGAGGGATTATTTACATGCAATGTCCTTGGACAGCCTTGCCTCCTCTCATCCGATTGCTGTTGATGTCAATGACCCACATGAAATTGAATCTGTGTTTGATGACATCTCTTATTCCAAAGTGAGTATTGCTGTTCTGCGTTGCAACACATTCAAATAATATTTTTAAAATGGAAACATTTCTGTGTTAACAAATACATACCACGGGGATGACTTTTTGAGGTTTTAATTGTAAGAACTATGATTTTTATGAGGTGAAGTGTATTGATCAGCCCTGTTTTACATTCTATAACTCTAGGAGAATCAGATAGAAATTTAAAGCATCATGGATTGGAATGTAACGCAAATGTATTTCATGGCCAATCAGTCTTTGTAATGGGAGGCAGGAAGTAAAAAAAAAAAAACCAAAAAACAATAAAAGTTAAGGCACAAATAAAAAGTAACAAACTAATCTAAATGAATAATGTCAAATGAAAAAGTCCATGAAAACCAAGGTAGTGTAAAAAATAAAAGCATAACTGATTACACTAGACAACAAAATTTGATAAATGTCGTGCATCTAAGATAAAAGTAACTATTTTTTTTAAAATGTCCAGATGCTGAACACGAATATAACCATGAAAATGTCAAATTGGCTACTATTTCTGAGAAATCTGCAATTAATTATGATATATTTAAAAAATAGAATGTTACGTACATAAGACATGTACAGGTTATTAGGCCACTTCTACATCCTACATTGTTTTTCCTGTTTCAAGATCATCTCTGACAAGTGACCAATAGTAGTCTGCTAACATTGAAGTGGACCAGTTTCCTGGGTTTTCTGTTTCCATCGTGGCAATTTTCTGGTGAAAATTTTCACCATGTTCATAACTAACCATGCCACAATTGTCACAGAAGAAGTCCATTTGGGAATGGACAAATTAAATCTTTAAGGACATATTGCAGCCAAGATTATGATACAGAGACAACATGTCCTCAACCAGTTCCTTGTAGTTTTCTGCCTTGACATTCCAGAGGAAGATAGCAGAGACCAGACAAAACACGCCCCAAGTTCTTTTCTCATCCCTTTCAACGCTCTAACATCTCATCTCTAAAGATTCACAGATCTGAGAACTGACACAAATTTCTTCTTTAATTTTTGATTTGTTGAGTCAGAATTTGTCAGCCAAGTACTTGAAAGCTGGTTCAGTATGGTCTATGACTTTACCAAAATTTTCTTCAACCTGGGTTTGATGTGTAGGAAAGTAGCAGAATTTTGTGTTTCTACCAATGCCTGATGTTGCACATACTTCTCTCCAACATCATAGATTTTTTCTGAGGCCAGTCTATCTTCATGAAATGGGTCTTTACTCAGTTGTTCCATTCATGTAAGAAACAGCAGTACTTTTTATATCTCAGCTGCAGATCCATCAACAGATCCACAACCTTCAGGTCATAAAAGAGATGCCAGTCATACTAGATGTGCTTAATACAGTTCAAAAGCTGTTTTAGCTTGCCGTAGGTTTCCTTCATGTACACATCGTGTCCGACAGGAATGGATGGAAACCGTTTTTCATTATGCAGTAACACCTCCTTGAGACTCAATTTACAGGAGTATATGAATAGTCATAGGAAATGTTTGATTACTAGAGCATTCATTATGTGATCTGTGTTGGAGTAGAACACAAGGTTATCTTTCTTTCTGAAGCAAGAAGTAAACTGCTAATGATGACTGAAAAACAAAGTAACTCAAACATTTTCAAACATTTGAAGATTCACTTGTTTAAGTCTAGATCCAGTGCCAAAGACAGATGTGTCAAGCGTAAGGTGCAAATATCGCAGTCAAGCTGTAAACTAGCCACACAACACATTCTGTTCTCCGGACTACATCATGCTACTTGTAAAACCCTGTTCAGGACGATAGCAGAATATTGATAACGAACACAGAAGAAGAAGAAGAAAAGTTTAGATCCTAGTAACTTCACTTTGGTTTGGTCATGGACAGTTCTAGATCATGACCAAGATCATTCAGAAATTCTTGGGTGAGATTGTGTGCACATATGATGCATTGTAGCAGTTGTATTGATCATCAATAAATGCTGAATACTTAGGATAACCCGACGTTGGTTTGCCTCAATCCTTGTTGCCTGAATTGATGAAAAATTCATTTGGAGGTCTGAGAGCAGAAAGTTCTTTACCGTGAGGGACTGGTCAAAGAGTAGATTGTATATTCAGGTATGATATTGTCCACTTCTTTTACCTAGTGATGCCTGCAGAAACAGATGAGACCTTGTAGAAGTAAGTCATTTGCATAATTCCTTGACTTTCTCCACATCATAGGATCAGCAAATGTTAAATGGTTACCTACGAATTCAATGCGAACTAAGTCAATAATACCTCAATATTTATTTTTCTCCAAAACTAGAGTCAACTGACAAATTTGATACCATGTTCGTGTTCAAAACCACTAAATTAGTCAAGATTTCCTTATTTAATTTCAAAGGCAATTTGTGTGCTGTCCAGTGTTATTATTAGATCGTTTTAGGATACACAACATGGAATAATGGACAGTTGTAGAACACAAGCCCATTGTTTTTTCCTTGGATTTGTCCTCATTCTACCTCATATTTGAGAATCATGGCAGCATTTTGTAAAAACTATAATGTCCAGATTCTTTTCTACATTCATGAAAAGCCAATGGACAAAATAAGTAAGCAGGTTTACTGTGGATTCATCAGAAGAATTTTGGTTATGCTGTATAATCTGAAACACCCAAGTGGTATCTAATAAGGACTTGATTTAATCAACCATCAGTTAGCTTTAGCTCTTGGGGATGTTAATGTCATAATGTAGAACTGTGCAGCTCTGACAATTTGTTTGGGTCTATATAAAGGATGTTTTCAATGGTTTAGTTCTGAGGAAGGAAAAGAGAAGCTGCCTCATCTCTTGATGATCCACTGTTTCAGATGGATGTTGGCAATGTCTGTAGTTTGAAGTGTTCATTGGGTCTATTCTATTTCTTTGGGAGATGAATAAGCAGTGTCATGGTCTTAGTCTACACATTTATATTTGATACTTTTGTCCAAGATGACTTATATAATCTGTCTTACATAATGCTGATAGATGTTTCTTCTTCATCCTGAAATGATCTTCTGTTATGTTATGTCGTAGTTTACAGCGAGACTGCGGTATCTGTACCTTTTGGTCTAACATATCTGCACAGCAGTTTTGGGATGGGGTTTATCTTCCCTCTTTGAACTTTATTTTCTCAGCCAGGCTGTTGATCAACTCTGATTCGCTGACCTTGAGTTAACTCATTCACCCCAGAATATTTCAGACCTCTGGATGCTCTTTTTTTTTAATGAACAATTCAAGCACAGCATCACTTAGTTGTGATCTGTTTATCTTCAGTAAAGGCTTTATGCAATACCTCACATTATATACCAAACTATTCAGAATTTAATGCAAAATACAATTGTAGGAAGACTAACGTCTGGTGGCACAACACACTGATCAGACATGTTAGTCAGGGTCAGGCACAACACACTGATCAGACATGTTAGTCATGGTCAGGCAAAATATGATCAAGACCTTCACTTTGGCTTTCTTGCAGCCCTTCTTGGAAACGGGCTGTTTTCACGAACGACAGCCTGGCTAACGAGGTGAGGGCTCAACATGATCTCTGTAGTAGTGAATGATACTCAGATGAAGCCAAGCATAGCACAAACGTCTAGAAGACTCTGGTCCACCTTCATCAGCACGGTCGGGATGTGAAGAAAGCTACAAAAACCTGCCACTTAACGTCCTTTTTAGGGTGCACAAAAGAGTAATCCTACTCATGGGCATTCAACAACAACATGTGGAATGAACATTTGGGTTAGAGGGATGATAGTTGCATAAGTTTTTGTTATTTAATCAAATTTAACATTGTCTTGTACTCACCAGTTAATTATTCAGCTTTATACCAAAACATGAATAAAGAAGGGGCTTTCTATTGAAGGTAATGCATATGGTAAGATGTTCAAAAAAGTTTCACCTAGTTAGGCGCAGTAGTTTTCACAATATCTACATTTTACTGAAGGCACGTAAAGTTTAAAAAGTGCCCAAAAGTATGAAACATTTTTGCAGCAAAGATGTCCGTGGAAACTATTTTTGAAATAAAAAGTAAAATTTATAAGCTTCTGCCAGGAAACATATAAATAAATTTAGGAAAACTTAAAATTGGAAAAGATGCACATTTTTGTACACAATTGCCAAAGCTGATACGTCGGCTCGTAGGTTTTAAAAAAAAATCCTTGAGTTGATATATAGGTTTCACATAGTGAAATTAATCGAGAAAATTTATTTTAAAGAAGTGTTATGGTCCTACTTTCAAAGTTATTTAATAAAGAAAATCAAGAACTAACATATAATGTTCACAGAAAAATACAATTTTATCAACACTGATTAATACTGTGGAAGATAATTTTTTATGACAAAAGTATTTGACAAAAAGAGTCATTTTGTCTTCTTTCATTGTTCTGTTGCGCAGAGTCATTGGATCACTTGTATCTCATGGCAGACGTGCTTCATTTTGCTCATCAGTAGCAACACACTTTAGTCTACCCAGTTGTAAATTAGCAAATTACTT
Source organism: Ariolimax columbianus (assembly GCA_036924085.1). Classification (NCBI taxonomy): domain Eukaryota; kingdom Metazoa; phylum Mollusca; class Gastropoda; order Stylommatophora; family Arionidae; genus Ariolimax; species Ariolimax columbianus. The sequence continues at coordinate 110,519,179 of JAVGWX010000002.1, forward strand.
ACTGTTAAGAAAGGCAAAGCAGTAAGAATTAGAACTGCTTGTTCAACCACAGAAAAAGTTGAGACCTAGTACAGTGAAGTCTCTAACACTTCATCCCTGACAGAAATGTCTGCTATGAAACTACCTTTACCCTAATTTTTTCCTGTGTGTACTTTTTTTTTGTGGTTAGAAAACAATAAGAACATTTTCTTTTTTTGTGAAACGTTTTATGGTTACCCAGCAACGGAAATAGCTGGATGGTAGTGCACTCACTGCTCAGGACAACGGTAGTTAGTTCGATTCTTGTTAACAACACGCTTCAGTCAAACCAGCTGTAAATAGTTCCTGGCTTAGTGTTAGGGAAGGAAAGGCAGCGAGGAATGGAACTGGCCATTCCACCTCATAAACAAGCTGTGGTCTTGTACAAGGAAGTCATTGACCAAAAACACAAGACCCTCAGAATACTACAGTGGAATGCGGAGGGAGTCATTAACAAAAAGCTTTCCCTAACACATCACTTGCATGAAGGTAAGATTGACGTGGCATGTATCCAAGAAACGCACCTCAACAGCAACCACAAATTCTCAATCAGAGGATACCAGGCCTTCCGTCTGGACAGAAAAATCACAAAGGAGGGGTGCTGATACTGACCCGAAACTGCATACCGAGTAGCGCGGTATCTGTCAATCACACCGGACAAGCAGAAATTGTAGGAGTTGACATAATGGCTCAAGAGACGAAGATCCGCATCTTCAATCTGTACGGACCACCAAACAAAGACCTATCGCTCTCGAGTATGGAAGTCAAAGACTCCAACTGCATAGTAGTTGGAGACTTCAACAGCCACTCGGAGAGATGGGGATACTCTGACACAGACAGCAGAGGTGACGAAGTGTAAGATTGGGAGATAGACACAAATCTCTATCTAATCAATAGGCCGGAGGATAGCCCTAGCTTCTACTATAGAACATGGCATACCACCTCTACTCCAGATTTGGCCTTTTCCACGGTGGACATTCACCATAAAATAGACCGCCAGGTGCTAAACCAACTGGCAGGTGGCGACCACGGGCCAATTAGGCTAGATGTTGACATGGAAGTAGGCCCACAGGAAACAAAACCGCTCCCACATTGGAATTACAAATGAGCCGACTGGGGCAAATTTGCAAGCCTGATAGATGGGCTGTGCGAAACCATCAACACACGGAATAACAAAATGAAGCCCATGGTGGAAAGCCTAAGCAAAGCAATAATGCAAGCTGCCACTGAAACCATCCCAAGAGGGGCAAGGAAAAATTATAAGCCCTATTGGAACGATGATTTGCAGAAAGCGGAAGATGCAGTCACAAATGCTAGGAACGTGGCAGAGCGAGAACAATCCATGGAGGCAAATATCGCCCTCAAAGCCACCACAGCAAAATACTAATACACTCTAAACCAAACAGCAAGAGAAAGCTGGAAAAACAAAACGGAAAGCCTAAACCTGGACAAAGAAGGGAACAAGCTATGGAAGCTAGTCAGAGCCATGAATGACGAAACTCCATCAAACAGACAAATTACAATCAAACAGGGTGACATGCTCACTGGAAAAAAGGCAGCAAACGCCTTTGTTGAACATTATGCCAGAGCAAACCACATTGATGTCCCTGCAGATAGGCATACGGACATCAGTGAAGAGCAAAAGGGGCACGACAACATCAATATGGCACCAGAAGAGCATATGATGGCAAAAATAAAAATGAATGAAATGGAAGAGGCCATGAGAACATTAAAGAAAAGGAAATCTCCAGGAAAAGACGGGATAACAAACGAAATGCTGATGGGGCTGGGCCAAACAGCAAAGAGGAAACTACTATCAGTCCTGAACCAAAGCTGGAAAAGTGGTATTGTACCCCAGGCATGGAAAGACGCAGTACTTGTACCAGTACCAAAGAAAGGGAAAGACAAAACAGATCCAAATGGATACAGGCCTATCAGCCTACTGAGCTGCGTAGGCAAACTGATAAAACGTATGATAAACACCAGACATGTGGCATCTGGAAGAAAAGCACATACTAATTCCACAGCAAGCAGGCTTTAGACAGCACAGATCCACTGAGGATCAGGTCATCCTCATAGCCCAGGAAATAGAAGATGCCTACCAGGAGCAAAAAACACACAGTAGCGGTTTTGGTGGACCTAGAAAAGGCATTCGACAAAGTCTGGAAAGAGGGACTTAGAGTCAAGCTACAAAGAAGTGAAGTTTGTGGGAAAATGTACAAATAGATTAGTCACTACCTCAAAAACAGAACGGCCAGAGTTCAAGTACAAGAGCAGATGAGCAAAAAGGTGACACTTGAGCAGGGAGTACCCCAAGGGGGAGTACTGTCACCCACACTCTTCCTGGTGTATATAAATAATATAACAGAGAATATACCCAGAAGAGTCCATAGCTCAATGTTTGCAGACGATCTGGCTATGTGGACCTCTGAAAAGAATCTAACCATAGCAAGAAATCGTATGCAGCAGACCCTAACATCGCTGGAAGAGTGGGCAAACTCATGGCTGGTCAAAATAAACGAGGAAAAAACCCAAACCCCAAAACACCAAACTAAGTCTTAACGGCAAATACCTGCAGCCAAACGACAACCCAAACTACCTGGGAGTCACATTTGATCGGCACATGACATGGAAAAGTCAGATCGAGAGAAACCGAATGAGAGCCAGAGAAAGAATGGCAATCATGAGGAAACTTGCTGGCACAAGCGGGGGAAGAGGCGAAAGTATACTAAAGAAACTGTACACTGGAAGAGTGAGACCAGTTCTCGAGTATGGCATTGCGGCATGGACAACAGCAGCAAAGGCGAACTTCGATAAAATTAGCAAACTCCAAAACCAAGCTATGAGAGTTATAACAGGAGGCATGAAGTCAACGCCAATTGTAGAACTTGAAAAGATTACAAAACTGCAATCCATGACCGATAGAAGAGACTGCAGAGCCCAGCTGCAATCAGAGAAACTCAGAAGACTGACTGACCATCCAATGCACCAGAGACTAAACAATCTCGGAAATGGGAAACTAAAGCGGAGAAAATTTGCAGAAATAGCCAAAGCAAAGATGCACGAAAACCCCATGAACGTTCTAACAACACCAAAGCCCATCCCTACTGTACGAAAACCTACCTGGAGGCAGCATATATTTCCAGAGGTGGTAGAAAATATACCAGGTATTGGAAACAAAAACTGCCAGACTGAAAAAGAAATAAGAGATACTACCCTGAGTTTCATTACGGAAAACTACCCAAGCATGGACTGCACCCATGCATACACCGACGGTTCTGTAACAAACGCAACACAGAACGGAGGGGCAGGAGCATTTCTGAACCTACCAAATGGCAGAAAAATAACACTGTCATTCGCTACTGGAAAATACACAAGCAATTCCAGAGCGGAGACAGAGGCACTGAGGGTGGCAGTGGAAGAAATGGTGACAGGTAAAAGGAATGAAAGCCATATAGTCCTGCTTACCGATGCCTTGGCCGTAGTCACAGCACTAAAAAGCCAGAAAAATACTGAACTTAATGATCTAAGAGCAGTACTCTGTCAACTATGCCAGCAGTCCGCACCAAAAAGGGTAGTGGTGCAGTGGGTTCCATCTCACTGCAACATCCAAGGCAATAAGGAGGCAGACAGACTGGCAAAAGAAGGTGCAAGACCACAACCAGATACTAGTATGACATACGAAGAGTCAAAACGGCTTATTAGAGCTAGATACATGACCAAATGGGAAACCGAACATACTGGATACACAAAAAACGATGCCTATTACCAGTTGAACAGAAGAGAGCAGGTCGTGGTCTTCAGACTTCGCACTGGCCACAATAGACTTAGGTACCACCTATTCAACAAATTGAAGATAGGTGGCACTGACGAATGCCCGTGTGGTACCGGGAAATGACCGCTGAGCATTTGCTGCAAAACTGTCCGCCGACATACGAGGACCAGAGAGAGCAGATGTGGCCATCACCAGTGGCAACACTAGACAAGCTCTATGGCAGTGTCGATAGCCTCAGGATGATCGCTGCTTTTTTCGAAAAAATAAATGTTGATGTCTGACCGTACGAAGAAGAAGAAGAAGAAGAAGAAGAAGTACAAGGAAGTCTCTAACACTTCATCTTCAACAGCAGCATCATGGTACTACCTTGAACTTTCCATACCATGGAATGATACAACCAGAGATACCTCATTTGAAGCTGTTGTTGAAAACACACTCAAACGAAATTGATTATTTGTAAAATGTTATCAATCTTTTCATGATGGATTGCAACAGGGCGCAATCTGATCACTAGAGGAGGTCTCTATAATTTCTCCTCCAATCCCCAGTGCTGGCACACTTTACATTCTTGACACTGTAAAGTAGGGTTTCTCAAAGGGTTTCTCCATGGGACACTAGGGGTTCCTCGAGAAATTACTGACATTTATAAAAAATCCTTTCTCACATTCTCTACTTCATGTATTTTATGGGTCTAGCTCTCTTTCTCTTTCCTTGAGGATTCTATATAAATGCCTGTCTGGCTATGTTGGATGCAGCCTTCCATAGAGTTTGTTTGGCTTTGGAAGGCTGCATCCATCAGTTTCTTGTGCGGTGACTGCTGTGTTGTCAGCACATATGAGCCGCCTTGCCCCTTTATTTGTCTGTTGGTCATTGGTGAATATGTTGAACAACAGTGGTGCCAGTACACTACCTTGTGCAAGAATATTTTTTTTTTAATTGTGGATTTTGGTGATCTTTTTTGTCATTTATAGCAATTTTCATTTTAAGAGTGGTAATAAAGGCACATCTACCTTTCAGGGAAGTGCAATCATAAATATGCTGCACAGCTTTCTGACAGAGGCACCTTTCAGGAAGGGTCTGAACAATTACCTGAATAAGTACATGTATGACAATGCTGAGACAAACAACCTTTGGGAATGTTTTCAAGAGGTAACAGAGGAATTAGATGAAATATTGCTATATTCATTTTTATTAATGTTATCATCATCAGCCATCTATCACCTCCAATGTATGTTTTATTCTTCCTCTTCTTCTTCGTACGTTATCAGATGTCAACTTGAATTTGTTCAAAGAAAGCAGTGGTCATCCTGAGGCTGTTGACACTGGTGATAGCCACATGTGCCTTCTCTGGTCCTTGTATGTCGGGGAATTTTGCAGCAGATGTTCAATGGTAATTTAGCCTGTAACTACAGGTACATTCGTCGGTAGCACCTATCTTGAGTTTATTGAATAGATAGTACCTCAGTCTGTTGTGGCCTGTGCGGAGTCTGAAGACCACCACCTACTCTCTTTTCTTCAACTGGTAATAAGCATAATTTTTTGTGTCGCCAGTATGCTCTGTTTCCTATTTATCCATGTATCTGACCCTAATAGACCTTTTGGACTCTTTGTAGGTCACACTAGAATCTGGTTGTGGCAACCTTTGAACTTCTTTTGCCAGTCTGTCTGCTTCCTTGTTGCCTTGAATGTTACAGTGGGATGGAACCCACTGTACCATGACTTTTTTGAGTAGATTGCTGGCATAGTTAACAGAGTACTGATCATAAATCCTTTAGTTCTGTATTTTTCTGACTTTTTAGTGCTGTAACTACGGATAGGGCATCTGTAACAAATACTATCTGGCTTTCATTGCTTTCGCCTGTCAGCATTGCTTTTACTGCAGCTTTCAATGTCTCTGCCCTGAAATTGCTTGAGAATTTTCCAGTTGCCACTGACAGTGTTATCTTTCTACCGTTTGTTAGGCTTAGAAATACCACTCCCCCTTCATTTTCTGTTGCATTTGTTGCAGAACCGTCAGTGTATGCATGGATCCAGTTAGTCCTTGGGTAGTTTTCCCTCTATGAATTTCAGGGTTATGTCTCTTCTTTCCTTTTTGAGCCTGGCTGTTTTGTATCTGATACCTGGTATATTTGCTATCACTTCTAAGAATATTTCCTGCTTCCAGATAGGTTTGCCTACAGTATGAATGGGCTTTGGTATTGATATGGCATTCATAGGGTCTTCTCTCATGTTTGTTTTGCCTATTTCTACAAAGTTTCTCTGCTTTAGTTTCCCTTTTCCAAATCCATTTAGTCTCTGGTGCATTGGATGGTCTGTCACTCTACTTAGTTTCTCTGCTTGCTGCTGGGCTCTGCTATCTCTTCTATCCTTCATTGCTTGCAGAATTGTAATCTTTTCAAGCTCTACAATTGGCGTTGATTTCATTCCTCCTGTTATAATTCTCATGGCTTGGTTTTGAAGTCTGTTGATTTTATCAAAGTTTGCCTTTGCTGCTGTTGCCCATGCCGCAATGCCATACTCGAGAACTGGTCTCACTTTTCCAGTGTACAGTTTCTTTAGTATTCTCTCATCTGTTCCCCAGCTTGTGCCAGCAAATTTTCTCATGATTGCCATTCTTTGTCTTGCTCTCATTCGGTTTCTCTCGATCTGAATTTTTCCTTGTCATGCGCCGATCAAATGTGATACCCAAGTAGTTTGGATTGTCATTCAGCCGCAGAAATTGGCAATGTGGGTTCCAATCAAGCACATATCTAGATTTATTGTTGAGAAAATGTTCTGTCCATCTCTCCTTCTATCCATTCCTTCTCTCTCTCTCTTCTCTTTCTCTCTCACCGCTCTTTCTTGTTTTTCATACTTGTCTAGGACTCAGATTCTAAATAGTATAGTTCATGTGGCTTGTCTTGCACAGGTCTTTATCTGTTGGTCGTATCCTGGACTTTATCAGCTCTGTATTTTCTTCTGGCCTGATTCTGACATTGAATGTATGCAAGTCTAGGACTCAGGTCTGTCCACGTGGCTTATTTTAAGTAGAGTCTGTCGTCAACTCTGTTGGTCCTTTATCAGTCACTGAACTCTCCTCTCCATCTTCTTCTCAAGATGAGTGTATAAGTCTCAATGCAGGCTTAAAGGATGATCATGTCTCTAATTAACTTCCTCTCTTGTAGGTAAAGAAAGTTAAATAATGGCTCCATTACCTGAAGAATCTGTCCTTTTGTCTATATTTATCACAGGTAAGTAATCTACCTTCACACCTTACTGTGTCAAAGATCATGGACACTTGGACCAAGCAGATGGGATTACCTGTTGTGACAGTGGTCAGACATGGAGGAACGATACATCTGTCTCAGAAACGGTTTCTGCTAAGTGAACGTAATGATGTCACTGGTGCCCAGAGCAGAAACTCAGAATCTCCATTTGGGTATGATCTCTTAGATTTTATCAACTTTTTGAGATTGTGTATGATTCTTAAAAAGAGCAGATCTTTAATCTGATTAATGTCAAGAATGTATTATTCTCAAATTGAGCAGATCTTTAAACTTATTAATATCATGAACATTTTATTCTCAATCTGAACAGATTTGTAAACTGATTGTCATGAACATATTTATGTGAGGGTTTTAATGGTACAGTGCTTTGCATTTGTCTTTTATACTAAAGTCTGGATACTTTAAAACTATTAAAATAACTATAATTTCTGCATTCAATCCAGTTGCTTGGATTAACCGACAGGACTTGAAGGCCGAAAAATAAAGGTCACTTGCATCTGTAGTCACCATTGAGGTCATATTTAGATAAAATTCGGGAATGGTCTGAGAGTTGTCAAATGGAGTTTAATTAATATAGATTAATGTATAGTCATCCACATGGGTAGATTCAATATGGAACATAATTGCACAATGGGAAAGAATAATATTAGAAAGATTGAAAAGGAAAATAATCTAGAGTTATAATAGAGCATACAGGTAAGGTGAGTGAACAAGTCTAGATAGCAGTGAAAAAGGCAAATGCAATGTTAAGTATGATAGAAAAATAAATATTAAACATAGAAGCAAGAAAGTGATAGTTAAATAAAGCATCAGTTAGAGCTAGATTGGAGTACTGTGTTCAGGTGTGGAGGGGTTATAAATATGCTAGAAAGGATACAAAGAAGAGTGACAAAACTGATACAATACAATACAATAGTACGCTTAGGCGACCAGGGCCCGTCGCATTGAATGGCCATGTCCATGGGTGGTGGTCATCAGGTCCAGGGTGGTGCTCATCGGGTCCAGGGTGGTGGTCATTGTGTCCAGGTTGATGGTCATCGGGTCCAGGGTGGTGCTCATCAGGTCCAGGGTGGTGGTCATTGTGTCCAGGGTGGTGCTCATCGGGTCCAGGGTGGTGGTCATTGTGTCCAGGTTGATGGTCATCGGGTCCAAGGCGTACTTGTAAAGCTCAGGGGGAATATTGTCGGGGCCCGTGGCTCTGCTGTCTTTCAGTTTTTCTATTGCTGCTTTAACCTCAGCAATGGTAGGGGCATCGCAGGGTTGGTTGCAGCATCAGGGGTTGCTGTGAGAAACTCACAGAGTAGATCTGATGAAGGGGTGACGGGAGGGTGGTTCAAGGCTGTGCTGTAATGTTCGACCCACCTGCTAGCTATTTCCTCATTGAAGTGCAGGGGTATCCATCGGACTTATTCAGGCATTAGGGGATGCCGGAGAGACATTGGAAGGGATCGGAACTGAGAGCCTTTATTGCGCAGTATGTCGCTCTCATGTTGTTGCGCACTAGACCTTCCTCTTTGCTGTGTCAGCTATGGAGTTGTAATGGGATTCAAGGTCCTTGGTGAATTTGTTTTGTGGGCAATGATGGGCCAGGCAGATTTAGGGTCAGCAGGAATGGTATCCAAAGTTGCAAGGTTAAATTAGATAAATTAGACTTTAGAACAAGGTTTTCAAAGTACAGCCGCCTACAAATCAGGAATTTGACACTTTGCCCTCCTTGTCGACAGGCACACATTGAAACCATTATTCCATGCGCTCCTTCTATTAAATTGTCATGCATAATATATTAGTAAATTTGTGTACTTTTTTGTATTTCCATGGATACAAGTAGGTTCTCTTTGATTTCAGCTACAAATGGATTATTCCATTTACATTCATGACATCACATGAGAATACGCAGACACTGGTGTGGTTGTCAGACGAACATGATCAAACAGAACTTAATGATGGTTCAGCGAAGTGGTTGAAAGGAAATGTGGGTACACAAGGGTTTTATCGTGTGAACTATGATGAAAATGGTTGGCAATCCATCATCCAGCAGTTATCTGAGGATTATACTGTCTTCTCTGTAGAGGACAGGATGGGGCTTATAGAAGATGTCTTTCTGCTGGCAAGGTAATTTTGGTTTTATTATTAAAAAGGCTTTCTTACATATTATATTCTTTGTTGGCTTTTGTTCTGAAAAGAATGTAGTGACGTGGTGTCATAGTTTACAGAGAGGCTGTGATATCTGCGCATTTCGGCACGACACATCTAATATCAGCTGGGTTTTTCTTTTTAAGTACTGGTTTGCCTTCCCTCTGTGATCCCTATCCCTTGGCCAGACTACACTAGTGACTAGTGCAGCCTGTTTCCAGGACCAACTATGAATTGCTGGCTGTTGTCAGCTCATATGCTACTGCATCTTGATCCCACATATTGTATGATTAGCTTTACAATCTTCTTCTCCTTTTTGTGATTGCATGTTTGATGTTTACACTGTCAGATGTGTTCCCATGATGAACTCTGCCGTTGTTTGGAGCTCCTCTTTAGTTCGTACGATTTGGAGTTTAGTGTTGAATTGTTGGAATTAAGCGGCCATACAGGTGATCGTCCTGTAATAGATGCTCAGTAGTTTATTTGTTTAGTCCACATGTGTACAGGGGTGAAACAGACAGTTGAAGCTTGTACATGTCTGCTCTGTCTATTGTGCTATGTCCTGAGATGAAGAATGGTGATATGTCCCTGTCGGTTAGGGGTATTTTTTTTTTTTTTTTTTTTTTTTTTGGCGTTCGCCTTATTTATCTATTCCCCAAGGCGTGTGTGCGTTACACTGTGGTTTTTATTTTGCGCCTGTCGGCCCAGTGCATCCGACTTCAGCATGCATTTTATGTAAGGGTCTGCTTCCTCCTGCATTTTCTAAGGGTTTGCTTCCCCGGGGTAACGGCCGGTGCTGTGATGGGGATCGAACCCAGCACCTTCTGGTTGTGAGCCGTGCCACTTAACCACTAGGCCACGCCGTCCCCCTGGTTAGGGGTATCTTCTTCTTCTGCGTACGCAGTCAGACAGTAACCATTATTTTTTCAAAAAAAGCGGCGGTCATCCTGTCGCCACTGCCATAGAGCTTGTCTTGCAGTTCCACTGGTAATGGCCACATCTGCTTTCTCTGATCCTTGTATGTCGGGCAGTTCTGCAGCAGATGTTCAGCGGTCATTTTACCAGTACCGCACGGGCATTCGTCGGTACACCCTATCTTCAATTTGTTGAATAGGTGGTACCTCAGTCTATTGTGGCCAGTGCGAAGTCTGAAGACAACGACCTGCTCTCTTCGGTTCAACTGGTAATAGGCATCGTTTTTGGTGTAACCAGTATGTTCGGTTTCCCATTTGGTCATGTATCTGGCTTTGATAAGCCGTTTTGACTCTTCGTACGTCATACTGGTATCTGTTTGTGGTAGTCTTGCACCTTCTTTTGCCAGTCTGTCTGCCTCCTCGTTGCCTTGGATGTTGCAGTGTGATGGGACCCACTGTACCACTACCCTTTTTGGTGCGGACTGCTGGCACAGTTTGCAGAGTGCTGCTCTTAAGTCATTAAGCTCAGTGTTTTTCTGGCTTTTTAGCGCTGTGACTACGGCGAGAGCATCTGTCAGCAGGACTATATGGCTCTCATTTTCACTGTGTGTCACCATTTCTTCCACTGCCGCCCTCAGTGCCTCTGCCTCCGCTCTGAAATTGCTTGTGTACTTACCAGTAGCGAATGACAGTGTTATTTTTCTGCCATTTGGTAGGTTCAGGAATGCTCCTGCCCCTCCGTTCTGTGTTGTTTGTTACAGAACCGTCGGTGTATGCATGGGTCCAGTCCATGCTTGGGTAGCTTTTCGTTATGAAGCTTAGGGTAGTATCTCTCCTTTCTTTTTCAGTCTGGCAGTTTTTGTTTGCAATACCTGGTATATTTTCTACCACCTCTGGAAATATATCCTGCCTCCAGGTAGGTTTTCGTACAGTAGTGATGGGTTTTGGTGTTGTTAGTGCGTTTATGGGATCTTCGTGCATCTTTGCTTTGGCTATTTCTGCAAAGTTTCTTCGCTTTAGTTTCCTATTTCCCAAATTGTTTAGTCTCTGGTGCATTGGATGGTCGGTCAGTTTTCGGAGTTTCTTTGACTGCAGCTGGGCTCTGCAGTCTCTTCTATCGGTCATGGATTGCAGTTTTGTAATCTTTTCAAGTTCTACAATTGGCGTTGACTTCATGCCACCTGTTATAATTCTCATGGCTTGGTTTTGAAGTTTGTTAATTTTATCGAAGTTCGCCTTCGCTGCTGTTGTCCATGCCGCAATGCCATACTCGAGAACTGGTCTCACTCTTCCAGTGTACAGTTTCTTTAGTATGCCTTCGTCTGCTCCCCAGCTTGTGCCAGCAGGTTTCCTCATGATTGCCATTCTTTCTCTGGCTTTCATTCGGTTTCTCTCAATCTGACTTTTCCATGTCATGCTCCGATCAAATGTGACTCCCAGATAGGTTGGGTTGTCGTTTGGCTGCAGGAATTTGCCATTTAGACTTAATTTGGTACTTTGGGGTTTTAATGAAAGCGAGAATATTGTGCATGTGGTTTTCTCCTTGTTTATTTTGACCAGCCATGAGTTCGCCCACTCTTCCAGCGATTTTAGGGCCGTCTGCATCCGATTTCCTGCTATGGTGAGATTCTTTTCAGAGGTCCACATAGCCAGATCGTCTGCAAACATTGAGCTATGGACTCTTCTTGGTATATTCTCTGTAATATCGTTTATATATACCAGGAAGAGTGTATGTTACAGTACTCCCCCTTGGGGTACTCCCTGCTTGAGTGTCACCTTTTTGCTCATCTGCCCTTGTACTTGGACTCTGGCCGTTCTTTGTTTGAGGTAGTGGTTGATCCACTTGTACATCTTCCCACAAACATCACTTCTTCTTAGCTTGACTCTAAGTCCATCTTTCCAGACTTTGTCAAATGCCTTTTCCAGATCCACCCAAACAGCTACTGTGTGTTTCTGTGCCTGATAGGCATCTTCTATCTCCTGGGCTATGAGGATGACCTGGTCCTCAGTGGATCTGTGCTGTCTAAAGCCGGCTTGCTGTGGAATTAGTATTCGCTTTTCTTCCAGATGCCACATCAGTCTGGTGTTTATCATCCGTTCCATCAGCTTGCCGACACAGCTCAGTAGGCTTATGGGCCTGTATCCATTTGGATCTGTTTTGTCCTTTCCTGTTTTTGGTACTGGTACCAGTATTGCGTCTTTCCATGCCTGTGGTACAATCCCCTTTTCCAGCTTTGGTTCAGGACCGATAGCAGTTTCCTCTTCGCTGTTTGGCCCAGCCCCATCAGCATTTCGTTTGTTATTCCGTCTTTTCCGAGAGATTTCCTTTTCTTTAGTGTTCTCATAGCCTCTTCCATTTCGCGCATTGTTAGTTTGGCCATCATGTGCTCTTCAGGTGCCGTATTCATGTTTTCGTGTCGCTTTAGCTCTTCGCTAATGTCTGTATGCTTATCTGCAGGGACCTCGATGTGGTTTGCTCTGGCATAGTGATCGACAAAGGCGTTTGCGGCTTTCTTACCTGTGATCAAGTTCTCGCCCTGCTTGATAGTAATTTGTTTATTTGACGGGGTTTCGTCGTTTATGGCTCTGACTAGCTTCCATAGCTTGTTCCCGTCTTTGTCCAGGTTTAGACTTTCCGTTTTATTTTTCCAGCTTTCTCTTGCTGTTTGCTTGAGAGTGTGTTTGTACTTCGCCGCGGCGGCTTTGAGGGCGATGTTTGCCTCCATGGATTTTTCTCGCTCTGCCATGTTCCTAGCATTTGTTACTGCATCTTCCACTTTCTGCAACTCATCATTCCAGTAGGGCTTATAGTTTTTCCTAGCTCCTCTTGGGATGGTTTCAGTGGCGGCTTGCATTATTGCCTTGCTTAGGCTCTCTACCATTTGCTTCATTTTGGTGTTTCGTGTGTTGATGGTTTCACACAGCCCATCTGTCAGGATTGCAAATCTGTCCCAGTCGGCTCGTTTGTAATTCCAACGTGGGAGCGGTTTTGTTTCCTGTGGGCCTACTTCCATGTCAATGGTTAGCCTGATCGGCCTGTGGTCGCTACCTGCCAGTTGGTTTAGCACCTGGCGGTCTATTTTATGGTGTATGTCCTGTGTGGAGAAGGCCAAATCTGGAGTCGAGGTGGTATGCCATGTTCTTGAATAGAAGCTAGGGCTATCCTCCGGCCTATTGATTAGGGAGAGATTTGCATCTATCTCCCAATCTTCCACTTCGTCACCTCTGCTGTCTGTGTCAGAGTATCCCCATCTCTCCGAGTGGCTGTTGAAATCTCCAACTACTATGCAGTTGGAGTCTCTGACCTCCATACTCGAGAGCGATAGGTCTCTATTTGGTGGTCCGTACAGATTGAAAATGCGGAGCTTCGTCTCTTGAGCCATTATGTCAACTCCTACAATTTCTGCTTGTCCGGTGTGATTGACAGATACCGCGCTACTCGGTATGCAGTTTCTGGTCAGTATCAGGACCCCTCCTTTGTGGCCTTCTCTATCTAGACGGAAGGTCTGGTATCCTCTGATTGAGAATTTATGATTTTTGTTGAGGTGCGTTTCCTGGATACATGCCATGTCAATCTTACCTTCATGCAGGTGATGTGTTAGGGAAAGTTTTTTGTTAATGACTCCCTCCGCATTCCACTGCAGTATTTTGAGGGTCTTGAGGTTTTGGTCAATAGAAGTTGCCCCATAGCCATGTGCCTTGACTCCACGACACATGGGTGGGTGACCACCAGTAGTCAAGGGTGGGCCCCTTCGAGGCGTGAGGCCCGGCACTATCGACTGATTTAATGAGCCATTCGCGGTTTCACTGTGAGACAGTGTGAACTTAGACATGCATGGCTTAATCTTTGAGACAAGCATATGACTACTGGCAGGATCAACCAGATATCTGTCGGAGACGTACGTACAGCACACACCGGTCGGCGGAGGAAGGGTGTGTAAAAAGCCTCACTGGGACGGCCGCAGAGACCGACTGACGGGACGGACGGACGGTTGTTCCACCCGTCCCTCACTCCGTCGACCTAGGACCGCCTGACAGGGGCCTCCCACACGCACCAGACGACCAACCGACCGGGCTCGCTCGAGGAGGGATGGCAGCACTCTGTGCAGAACGGATCCCAACGACCTCGGCGATGAATTTCACTGGGACTAGAGACAATTTGGCCTGCCGGCCTGCCCTTCTCCGTAGGAGAACGCAGGGCCTTGAGGCACGATTCCTGCTTTCCATTTGCCGGTCACAAGCTATTTGCGAGAGTCGGACCACCAGCGAGACGTACTGTCGAGCTCTGCTATAAGCCTTAGATAAATCACCACGGACGGACCACGTTTCCTGATACGGACCAGACGAGCGCACCTCGGTGGAGGAGACGCTACAACAAACCGCACCCAATTCGCTCTACGGGGAAAGGCAGGCGAGCGTTTTCCGCAAGCCCGCGCTATCGCTCCGCCTGGCGGGACTGAGATCGCTTTACGAACACTGGTTGAAATTGAGTCGCTGCGGCGAGACAACTACCCCAGATGGTTAGGGGTATGATTGTTGTCATTTAGTTGGTGCTGTTTTCTATTGACAGACTTTAAAGCTTTAGTTTTTTTTTTAATGTATATGATTTAAATGTCTTCTTTTTGCAAGCCTATTTGGTTTCTTGCTCTCTGGTATGGCATAATGGGATGGTTGTCAGTCACTGAAGTATGGTGAAGATGACTCCATGGTGGCAGTCAGAATTATTGTTATAAGTCATATTTATAGCTTGTTCATGTACCTGAACCCTAGTTGTATAGTAAGAGCAGAATTTAACAGTGGGAGTACTCCTTGTCTCACGTTTGTTTTTTGGGATATGAGATAAAGATACTCCATTCTTGACAGCATTTGTTGCTGATGCTATTGTGTAGGCATGTATCCATGGTTGTTTTGGATAGTTTTCTTCTATCATACTAGTCAGTGTAGCAGGAAGCTTTTGCAGATCTTGATACTTATGTCCAGTTGTGTGGCCACTGATTGATGTTTTAATGTGTATGTAAATTTGTATCTAAACGTTTTTTCAGAACGCAATGGCTTCCGGGTCGACCCAGCCTTAAATGGGTACCAGTTCAGTTCGGGGAAGTAAAAGCGGCAAGGGAGATGAGATGGCCACCGCCCTCATATAGCTGAAATGTGAGATGGCTAACACCTCACACCCCTATGGCAGTAATACTATGGGTTACTTTACTTTACTTTATTATCCTGTTCCCATTCTATTGGGTGTCTGATGAGCTTCATTGATGTTGTTTTCACAGGTAGACCTGCTTGGTATTCTTTTAAGTCTCTTTCCCTGATGAACAAAGCTGTTTTAGACGGCCCAAATTGTTGAGTCTTGCCTTCATAGGGTGCATTGGATCTACTGCTGTACTTTTCTGTGTCTCTTCAATAGGACAGTGTCTGTAATCCAATAGTTTTCTGCATCTTTGATATTAGTGTTGTTTTCATGGCTCCTGTAATGAGCATGAGAGTTAGTTTTTGCCCCTTGTCCAATAACTGCAGATGTTTATTAGTAATTGAAGCTGAAGACACAGCAGTTAATGAGCTGACATCAGCCTGGGATTCATAGCTGCTGCTTGCATCAGGGTCAGGGACTCAAAACTAAGGCCTTATTCCACTTCCAAGTGGCAGTCCTGGAAACAGACTGCAACCATGCAGTCTGGCTGAGAATAGGGATCAAAGAGGGAAAGTATACCTGGTCCCAAAAATTCAATGCAGAAACTGGATGTGTCAAACTGAAAGGTGCAGATATCGCAGTCTCGCTGTAGACTACAACTCGTCGTCACAAATTCCTCTTCAGCATGAAGAAGGAGAAATATTAGCAACTGATGACCATGCTGCTGAGCCGAACTTCAAGATTTTACTACATACAATAAAAAAATTTGTTAGAGTAACATCAATTCATGTGATGTCACCATTCACTTTACATATTGTAATGCCCACCATCTCATGGGAAATTTTCACTTCACACAAAGGTTTGTTTGGAATTTTGTTGCCATTATTTCGTGTAAATTTGAAAATTATCACTATTATGTGCGGATTTTAGAAAATGTTTATCTTTATTATGTGCAATAATGAATTTCAACAACAACAGAATGGAGCAGAAAAAACGAGAGAGAGAAAGTGAGAAAGAGAGAGATAGGGAAAGAAACAGAGAGGGATAGAGAGATTTATATATCTGGATTTAAGGAAGAGAGTTCTTCTTCTTCTTCTTCGTACGCTGTCAGACGTCAAGTTGAATTTGTTCGAAGAAAGCAGCTGTCATCCTGAGGCTGTCAACACTGCCATAGAGCTTGTCTAGTGTTGGCACTGGTGATGGCCCCATGTGCTTTCTCTGGTCCTCGTATCTTGGGCAATTTTGCAGCAGATGTTCAGCGGTCATTTTCCCTATACCACAGGTGTATTCGTCAGTGCCACCTATCTTCAGTTTATTGAATAGGTGGTACCTCAATCTGTTGTGGCCTATGCGGAGTCTGAAGACCACGACCTGCTCTCTTCTGTTCAACTGGTAGTAGGCATAATTTTTTGTGTAGCCAGTATGTTCTGTTTCCCATTTGGCCATGTATCTGGCCCTAATAAACCTCTTGGACTCTTCGTAGAAGAGTCAAAAACGCTTATTAGAGCTAGATACATGACCAAATGGGAAACAGAACATACTGGCTACACCAAAAACGATGCCTATTACCAGTTGAACAGAAGAGAGCAGGTCGTGGTCTTCAGACTTCGCACTGGCCACAATAGACTGAGGTACCACTTATACAATAAATTGAAGATAGGTGGCACTGACGAATGCACGTGCAGCACTGGGAAAATGATCGCTGCAAAACTGCTCGACATACGAGGATCAGAGAAAGCAGATGTGGCCATCACCAGTGGCAACACTAGACAAGCTCTATGGCAGTGTCGACAGCCTCAGGATGATTGCTGCTTTTTTCGAAAAAATAAAGATTGATGTCTTACTGCGTACGATGAAGAAGAAGAAGAAGGACTCTTCGTAGGTCACACTAGAATGTGGTTGTGGTAGTGTTGTACCTTCTTTTGCCAGTCTGTCTGCCTCCTCATTGCCTTGGATGTTACAGTGGGATGGAACCCACTGTACCACTACTCTTTTTGGTGCGGACTACTGGCATAGTTGACAGAGTACTGCTCTTAAATCATTGTTTAGTATTTTTCTGGCTTTTTAGTGCTGTAACCATGGCCAGGGCATCTGTAAACAGGACTATCTGGCTTTCATTGCTTTCGCCTGTCAGCATTGGTTTTACTGCAGCCTTCAGTGCCTCTGCCTCCGCTCTGAAATTGCTTGAGAATTTTCCAGTTGCCACTGACAGTGTTATTTTTCTACCATTTGTTAGGCTCAGGAATACCCCTCCCCCTCCATTCTGTGTTGTGTTTGTTACAGAACCGTCGGTGTATGCTTGAGTCCAGTTCATGCTTGGGTAGTTTTCCGCTATGTACCTCAGAGTTATGTCCTTTCTTTCTTTTTCCGTCTGACTGTTCTTGTTTCTAATACCTGGTATATTTTCTACCACCTCCGAAATTATATGCTGCTTCCATGTGGGTTTGCGTACAGAAGGGATGGGCTTTGGTGTTGTTATGGTGTTCATACTGTCTTTGCTCATCTTTGCTTTGGCTATTTCTGCAAAGTTTCTCCGCTTTAGTTTCCCATTTCCAAATCTATTTAGTCTCTGATGCATTGGATGATCTGTCAGTCTTCTTAGTTTCTCTGCTTGCTGCTGGGCTCTGCAGTCTTGTCTGTTGGTCATAGATTGCAGATTTGTAATCTTTTCAAGTTCTACAATTGGCGTTGACTTCATGCCTCCTGATATAACTCTCATGGCTTGGTTTTGAAGTTTGCTAATTTTATCAAAGTTCGCATTTGCTGCTGTTGCCCATGCCACAATGCCATACTCGAGAACTGGTCTCACTCTTCCAGTGTACAGTTTCTTCAGTATTCTTTCGTCTGCTCCCCAGCTTGTGCCAGCAAGTTTCCTCATGATTGCCATTCTTTGTCTGGCTCTCATTCGGTTTCTCTCGATCTGACTTTTCCATGTCATGCGCCGATCAAATGTGACGCCCAAGTAGTTTGGGTTGTCGTTTGGCCGCAGATATTTGCCGTTAAGACTTATTTTGGTGTTCTGCGGTTTATTTGAAAGCGAGAATATCGTACATGTTGTTTTTTCTTCATTTATTTGGACCAGCCATGATTTCGCCCACTCCTCCAACGATGTTAGGGCCTGCTGCATCCGATTGTTTGCTACGGTGAGATTTTTTTCGGAGGTCCACATAGCCAGATCGTCTGCAAACATGGAGCTGTGGACTTTTTTTGGTATATTCTCTATGATGTTGTTTATATACACCAGGATAAGTGTGGGTGACAGTACGGCCCCTTGGAGTACTCCTTGCTCCAGTGTCACCTTTTTGCTGATCTGCCATTGTACTTGAACTCTGGCTGTTCTGTTTTCGAGGTAGTGGCTGATCCATCTGTACATTTTTCCAGATACTTCACTTCTTCGTAGCTCGACCTTAAGTCCCTCTTTCTACACCTTGTCAAATGCCTTCTCTAGATCCACCCAAACTGCTACTGTATGCTTTTTTCTCTTGGCAAGCATCCTCTATTTCCTGTGCTATGAGAGTGATCTGGTCCTCAGTGGATCTGTGTTGTCTCAATCCTGTTTGCCGTGGAATTAATATTTGTTTTTCGGAAGAGAGTTCAAAGATGCTACGTGGAATCAGTACTGACATACTAGAGTAAGTCATGGACAATCAGCAATCAAGTACAGGGATCATTGGATGCAACAGAAATCTGATTTTACAGAAGAATGTTGAAATTCCATGTACCGCAAAGAAAGCTTATAACTTGGTTCTTGAAGAGAGACACACACAGAGACGGCTTATGATAAAAATCAGAACAAGGCAGTCATCCTTTTTCGAGCATGTCACGAGAAGAGGTGGATTGGAGCGCACATGACAATGGGCAGAATCACATGGAGGAAGGACAAAGAGAAAAAAAATTGGACATGTTGAAGGCATAGCATGGTGGCGATCAAAGACAGAACTGATAAATGACATGTGATAGGAGGAAATGGGGGTCCATGATCGCCTACGCCAACCAGCAGGGCACTTGATGATGGTGAGGATTTCTAAGCTACTCAGACTGTATTCTTCACTTTGGCTGAATGTAGATTGATTTTAAAAGCACAAATATATTTGTATAACTTACAGTAACAAAAAAGTCTTTTGGAAAATGCCTGTACAAAATGGTTTACAGCTGTATACTGAAGTGAGTTTACAAAAATAAATAACACAGCAACCTGTTTACATTGACAGTTATATGTTACTGATAGTTACAGTTAGGAAACTTGAAAATGCATGTTTAATTCCAATTCATTGTCTAATAGATTAACTTCCCTATGTTATTGATCTATTGCCTGGTAGATTCTCCCTATATTTATTGATGTTTTGCCTGAAACATTAACTTCCCTGTGTTTGTTGATCTATTGCCTGATAGATTAACTTCCCAATGTTATCGATCTATTGGGGATGGCGTGGGCTAGTGGTTAAGTGAAACGGCTCAAAACCAGAAGGTGCTGGGTTCAATTACCAACACAGCACCGGCCGTTACCCCAGGGAAGCAAACTCTTAGAAAATGCAGGAGAAAGCAGACTCTTACATCAAATGCATGCTGAAGTCGGATGCACTGGGCTGACATGCGCAAAATAAAAACCACAGTGCAACGCACACCGCCTTGGGAATTAGAGAAATAAGGCGAACGGCAAAAAAAATATTATAAAATAGATCTGTTGCCTGATTAACTCTCTATATTTATTGTGTATTGCCTGAAAGATTAACTCTCTATATTTATTGTGTATTGCCTGAAAGATTAACTCTCTATATTTATTGTGTATTGCCTGATAGATTAACTCTCTATATTTATTGTGTATTCCCTGATAGATTAACTCTCTATATTTATTGTGTATTCCCTGATATATTAACTTCTATATTTATTGTGTATTGCCTGATAGATTAACTCTTTATATTTATTGTGCATTGCCTGATAGATTAACTCTCTATATTTATTGTGTATTGCTTGAAAGATTAACTTTTCTATGTTTGTTTATCTATCACAGAGCGGGCCTTACTGACTACAGAATTGCACTGAACCTGACTAGATACATGGTCAATGAGACAGATTATAATGTGTGGGCATTGGCACTTTCCCATCTTGTTTTCCTAAGGGGGAGAATGTACTTAGAGGAGGAATATGACCAGTTGAAGAACTATATATTCTCACTGATCTATGCTGACATAGTTGACATCGATTGGAGTAAATGTGAAAACCCAGTGGATGAGTAAGTTTGATAGATACGTTTTTACAGAAGTCTGTTTTTGTTTGACTTATTCCTACATTTCCCTGTTTTATTTCAATCAAAGTAACAACAATCGTTGCTGGCACAAGTATTTTTCTAAGCACTTGGAAACCATGTATATCAAACAGCAGGGGAAAAACAAAAAGTAAAAGTCACTCTGTAATTAAAAATATACATCCAGAAGCAAGAAAACACCTTACTGCAAGAAAGAGATGAGTTTGGGAATTCTGCTGATTGACACTCCACTCGTCCCTGCTAAAAGAATGGTCTTTTGGTCTATTCTTTCCTCCCTCAGGAATGTCGTAGGTGAGGACTAAGAAGGGTTGGGCATGGGGCTAGCTACCACACCCTGTATAGAAACTATAAGCTACAAAAAAAAGGAAAGACATCTAGACTCCACAGGTAGAAAGATGAGTAACAAACTCAGTCAGTCAACTAATCCTTTCTCACACATATCTTGCAACTATTTTACTGGCTGAATGGACACCTCATATACCACAGACTGGTTGGACACCTCATGTACCACAGACTGGATGGACACCTCATGTACCACAGACTGGATGGACACCTCAGTTACCACAGACTGGATGGACACATCATGTACCACAGACTGGTTGGACACCTCATGTACCACAGACTGGTTGGACACCTCATGTACCACAGACTGGATGGACACCTCATGTACCACAGACTGGATGGACACCTCATGTACCACAGACTGGATGGACACATCATGTACCACAGACTGGATGGACACCTCAGTTACCACAGACTGGATGGACACTTCATGTACTACAGACTGGATGGACAAGTCATGTACCACAGACTGGATGGACACCTCATGTACTACAGAATGGATGGACACCTCAGTTACCACAGACTGGATGGACACCTCATGTACCACAGACTGGATGGACACCTCATGTACCACAGACTGGATGGACACCTCAGTTACCAAAGACTGGATGGACACTTCATGTACTACAGACTGGATGGACACCTCAGTTACCACAGACTGGATGGACACCTCATGTACCACAGACTGGATGGACACCTCAATTACCACAGACTGGATGGACACCTCAGTTACCACAGACTGGATGGACACCTCAGTTACCACAGACTGGATGGACACCTCATGTACTACAGACTGGATGGACACCTCAGTTACCACAGACTGGATGGATACCTCATGTACCACAGACTGGATGGACACCTCAGTTACCACAGACTGGATGGACACCTCATGTACCACAGACTGGATGGACACCTCAGTTACCACAGACTGAATGGACACTTCATGTACTACAGACTGGATGGACAAGTCATGTACCACAGACTGGATGGACACCTCATGTACCACAGACTGGATGGACACCTCATGTACCACAGACTGGATGGACACCTCATGTACCACAGACTGGTTGGACACCTCATGTACCACAGACTGGATTTACACCTCATGTACCACAGACTGGATGGACACCTCATGTACCACAGACTGGATGGACACCTCATGTACCACAGACTGGATGGACACCTCATGTACCACAGACTGGTTGGACACCTCATGTACCACAGACTGGATGGACACCTCATGTACCACAGACTGGATGGACACCTCAGTTACCACAGACTGGATGGACACTTCATGTACTACAGACTGGATGGACAAGTCATGTACCACAAACTGGATGGACACCTCATGTACTACAGACTGGATGGACACCTCAGTTACCACAGACTGGATGGACACCTCATGTACCACAGACTGGATGGACACCTCATGTACCACAGACTGGATGGACACCTCAGTTACCAAAGACTGTATGGACACTTCATGTACTACAGACAGGATGGACACCTCAGTTACCACAAACTGGATGGACACCTCATGTACCACAGACTGGATGGACACCTCAGTTACCACAGACTGGATGGACACTTCATGTACCACAGACTGGATGGACACCTCATGTACCACAGACTGGATGGACACCTCAGTTACCACAGACTGGATGGACACCTCAGTTACCACAGACAGGATGGACACCTCTCAATCTTCATCTGTATTGGTTGATGTCTTGTTTCGTACTTAAATCTGTTTTTTATTACCTCTGGCAATGTAATACAGAGTGATGTGACTGAAACATCTGTTGGTGAAAGTCTGCCATCTCAATATCCTTTTGTGTCTTTCTCTCATGCACCATGTTTTCAAAGGCATAGTATGTTGTACTATGCTTTGTGGACTAATGACTCAGTGCATCTGATTTCAGCACACATTTTTTAATAGGTTTACTTTCCATAGTGGTAGGACCTTGCAGTTTTGTAAATCTGAACAGAAGTAGTTTTTATTTGTGTGCCGTGCCACAAACTCCTCACCATGTCGCTTTTCACAGTTAAGATTTGATATACTTAGTGCCATGCCCTGTTTTTAAGGATGAATTTTATATTTTTGTTGAACAGCCTAATCTTATTTTTCTCTAGGAAAACTATTGAGATCTATTTTGGACAGAAAGATTTCAAATCAAATCCTTTCTTTCATACTGTACATTAAAAACATTATTAAAACTCACATTGACTGCCTTTAGGAATATTGTGAGTATAACTAGTAATACTGATCTCCTCAGATATATGCAAAGTTTAATGATAAGCACAGCAGCTAGCCTGGACTATCAGACTGTGATAGACACATCTCTACACCTCTTTCAAGAGTGGAAGGGAAACACATCAGTCAAGTAAGTTGCAGTTTTATGAAAGCTGAGAAAGGGCTGAAGAAATTCAAAAACACTACATCATTGTCCTCCTCATGTAGCATGTCCTTTGTAGAACGTCGCTCCCATCACAGTCTGTCTGATAGAAACTCGTTCCCTTGCCAAAACTCGCCACATCATTGTGGCGCTAAAAAATTCTCTGACATCTGGAATGTAGGGTTTTTAATGTTTTGAATGTCCACAATGAGTAGATTTACTCTTTTGTGTGCCCTGACAAGGACGTTAAGTTGCAGTAGTTTTCCTCACATCCCGAGCGTTCTGATGAAGGTGGACCGGGGTCCTCCAGGCGGTTGTGCTATGCTTGGCTTCCTCTGCATATCACTCATTACTACAGGGATCATGTCGATCTCTCATCTCATTAGCAAGGCTGCCATGAAAACAGCCCGTTTCCAGGTAGCGCTACTAGGAAGTCGAGGTGAGGGTCCAGGTCAGTATATTTTGCCTGACCCTAACTAACTTGTCAGATCAGTATGTTGTGCCTGACCAGACGTTAGTCTTCCTCCTCAGAATGTAGGGTAATATGCCATACAAAATCAACATTGCTTTCCAGACAGCCCTATAGCTTCTGAGTCTCAGCAGGGCATGGCTAGCTGACCCTTGTGCAACCAGCCAGAGCTATGAGCCGCTGACTGCTGTCAGCTCATTCACTGTGCTGCATCTTCGACCCAAATATAACATTAAGAGTGGACTCTTTGATTCAAGAAGTTTCTACACCCAAGGTTGGAGATCATGATGACATGATCATTTATTGACATGTATTTTGCTGTTGGGGTTTGGTGATTAGTTTGTCAGTTCAGAATGGAATAATATACATTATAGATCCCATTAACACGTCAGTGTGACATATTGAGAAAATGTTAGGCGCAAATTTTTATTTGCTAACGTCACACTAGAGGTGATGTGGCCAACATCACGCCGGTCACCTTTACTTTTCCAGATTATTCTGGTACCCAATTTTTGAGGCTGGGTCAACTTCAAGAGCTGTTTACAATTGGAAAAATTCCACAGTAACTGGGGGTCAAACCCCAATCACTTGGCTGGAAAGCCAGTGCACATACCACTCTGTTACCTCTGCTGCCAATATATCCATTAAAGGTGATTTTATTATTATCATCATCATGATGTTCTTCTTCTTCTTCTTCTTTGCGTTCGGTTTCGTATGCTCGTTTTATGCCACCAGATGGGCTGCATCCATGAAGTGACACGTCAGTTATGCTTGGGGTCAGGCGCTGCCTCCGCCTGGTGGCAGTTCACGGAGGCAGCCCCATATCTTGTGATATATCTGAGCATACTCATTAACCGAATATGCGTACATGTCCTTTTCCATTTCTGGGTACCCATGCCATTCTGGCCGGCATGTTCCGTCTTAATGGGGGAAGTTTTGGAGTCTTCCTATCCATGTCCCGGTTCATCCAAACATTGTCTGCTGGGCTTCAGTTGCTTTTCTTTTAACCAGGGTAGCTCACTGGGTGTGACCTTGGTGGGGATCGGGTCATGTCCACGCGCCGGTGGGCCCAGCATCTGCCGTACCTGACAGAGGGGTCACACTCCCCCGAGGGTTTCTGTTTGGGTTACCCTACCCATAGTCTGCTATTTTATCCCTTTAGGCATCGGGAGTCCGGTTTGTCAGCGCCGTATACTCGCTGTTCGCCATTGCCGTGTTAGTTTAAACGGGGAGCACCGGACGCAGCTAGTGGACCACTCGAGAAGGTACGGTTGGCTTAATTGGCAGAGGCTGTACATCAGCATAGGCATTTCTCATTTTTTTTAATGAGACCTGTACCAATCCTTACTCCCCCATCATAATGTTTAATTCAACTGGTCATGATCTACAACTTTCTGTTCCAATGATTGCTAATCTGCCATGGGTCATCTTCCATGCAATAATGGTCGAATGTCCAGAATTGTACGAGGCGTGTTCAAATGAAACTGGATCAAGCTGCAACAAGTGAAAATTCATACGATGCGCATGATGTCACTTCTTGTGTAAACAGCACATACCAACTGTCAAGTTTGCAAAATTTCATTATTCTCCTACTCATAGTTTCCTCAACAGACCGTTGAAAACATGGCAGGTGTGATACGACATCTGTCCAGAGTTATTCAGCAAGCGGTGATTCTGTTTCAAACAGCTGAAGGATGTCAACCAGTTGACATTCATCGTTGAATGCAGGCAGTGTATAGTGAGAAAAGTGTGTCAAAGACAATAGTGAAGAACTGGACAATGATGTTTAAAGAAGGTGAGTTAACGCAACAATATGCGCCTGACCTGCTCAAGGAAGATCTTTCATTAACTCACATCCTTCTTTAAACATCATTGTCCAGTTCTTTAATGTTGTCTTCAACACACTTTTGTCACCATACACTGACTGCATTCTGCAATGAATGTCAACTGGTCAACATCCATCAGCTGTTAGAAACCGAATCACCGCTCGCTGATCAACTCTGGATGGATTCCATATCACACCCACCATGTTTTCAACGGCCTGCTGAGAAAAATATGAGGCAGAGGATAATGAAATTTTTGCAAACTTAACAGTTTGTATGTGCTGTTTACATCAGAAGTGGTGTTATCATGCACATTGTACATATGTTCACTTGTTGTAGTTTGGTCCAGTTTCAATTGAACACGCCTCGAATCTCTTAGTTGTACTATGTCCTATATACAAGAGTTGTGTACTTCAGTGCTGTGTTCCTGTGTGGTGCGGAGTGTTGAAGGGGGACAGAAAAATGGGCCTCTGAATGATCTTTTCACGTGTTCTGTCTAGGAAGAATTCATATCATGTTTTTGGTAAATACCATCATCAACTGATGGAGCTACTTGCCCAGAGCAACCAAGAAGACACACACACCATTGCAACCAGTTGGCACTATAGTTATATTGGTCATGCTCTAAGGGAAGAACCTGGAGACATCGTCAGAATTGTCATGGCATGGATCTCTGAGGGAAGGCGAAAGAGGGGCTGACCTAGGATAACTTGGAGAAGAACCGTGGGGGCCAAAATGGAAATCATGAAACACTGCTGGGATAGAGTATGAAAGATGACTGTAGGCTAGGCGAAATTGAGAGAATTCGCTGCTGCCCTTAGACCCCACAAGGTGTGATGGTCACTGACCGCTTTGCTCAGTTACTGACCAAGGTTCTAAGAAGAAGAATAAGTACTGTGTCCCTTTTATGTTAGCAGTTTTACAGAGAGCTCTTCTGTATACAAGTATTGTTTGGTGGTGATTTGATTTGGCAACTTGATATTATTTAAAAAAAGATTATTTTGACAATATAATAATTCTGTTTCAAAAATTTATTTTTTTGCGCTACACTATAAATTTGTGCCATTTTATTAATTTAAAAGAAATGAAAATGCATACCAGTCCACCTTCAGAGGCTAATTTATGTACACTGAATAAATAATAACTACGAAAACAAACACAATTCTTAAGCAAAAAACTGCATTCATAACTTATACAAGTTGAAGAATCTAAAAACCACAAGTAAAACATAGAAATTGGTTAAATGTAGGCATACTGGTACCGTAGTTTCCTCAGGTTGTGAGCCTCTGCATTGCTATTATCAATCTCATTCTGATTTCCTTTGAGCAGTCACCATTGCTGTCAATTCTGGAGCCGAAATACTCGAAGTTCGTGACCTGTTCTATTTCCGCAACCCTGAATTTGAATTTATGTTGACTTCTTGTTTTGTTGATGGTCATTATCTTTGTTTTGTTAATATTTATAAAGAGGTTGTTTTATTCGCTGCATCAGCTTACGACTGCAATTGCTAACCTAACCCTCTCTTAACTTTTTGATAGTATCACAGTATCGTCTGTGTATTTTAGCTCTGGGATCTTGTATCTGCTGATTGTAAAGGAGCATAGGTTTCTATATTTTTCATCCTAATGTTTTTCATTATGCACTCTGCATAAATGTTAATTAAGTATGCGGGGAGGATACATCCCTGCCTTACTTCCATCTGTACTTCAAAGCATTGTTCCATCTGTACTTTAAAAAATTGTGATGATCGAAAAACAAAATTACTAACAACCTTGCAATATGTGGCCAAACTTTACTGTTATGAACATTTTCTTTTGCTGTTTGTGTTCTGATTCACAGGATAAGTAATGGACTGAGATACACAGTCTACTCACAAGGTGTGAAACATGGTACTAAGTCTGACTGGGACTTTGTGTTTGAGCGATATACAAAAGAAATTGTGCCCTCAGAAAAACACATTTTGCTCAAGACACTGTCTGCTACCAGTGATGCCAGACTTTTGCAAATGTAAGGTGTATTGTATAATTTATTGTTTGCGTTGTAGATAACAAAGATTTGGTTATCTTTGAAGTACTTACAAAATCCAATATTAATCAGCTGAGCTAGAATGCCATTCCAAGTGTTCTACTTTGACACGGTTGGACAACCTGCATGCCTTGATGATACTGTTCATTATTTTGGCAGGAGTCTTATGCTCTTGCCTGGTCAACCAAACCAAATATGTCACAGTAGGTGAGGCTAGAGAGAATGAGCACATTTGTCCTCCATATTTAGAGGTTGAGTTAGAAGAGCTAACAGACCAAAACCAGGGAAAAAATAATGTTGCATAAATGTTTTTCAATGATAAACATTGGCAATGATACTTAGCATGTCTACCATTAGCTTAACAATTCTTTTACTGTTCTCAACTTAAAACATGATGTTTAACTTTACTTGTATTTCAGTCAATATTAGCGCTTAGTTTTGTTGCAGTTCCTTATATAATTAAGTTTTGGTAGATTTAATCTATAATTAATATTTAATTAGAAATTCCAAGTAACACTTTGTGTGTCCTGAGCACTCTTTTCTATTGTTTTCTCACAATATTATCTGTATAAAACCTGAATACTGTAAAATGGGTGATCATTTGTGTCTGGCTATTACAGGCTTCTCAAGTATGTATTAGATATCACAAAAGTCAAGTCACAAGATAGCGTTAGCGTATTTACAAGTGTAGCTGGCTCATCCATTGGAAAGCTTTTTGCCTGGCAGTTTCTCAAAGAACATTATAATACCATTTATGAGAGGTCAGTTGACTTATTTAACCTACCATTAAAAATTTACGCAAATTTCATCTACGACAGCATTATTTTTCAGCATGTCATATTTTACTATGGTTGTGGACTTTGAGAGCCTGTAACATTTGTTATTTGTCTGTATATAAATAAGATTTTATTGTGTGTAGAAACATAAATTAATAAAGAACTTGTTGGTGTTATTGTCTTTGATGTGTGTGTGTGTGTGTGTGTGTGTGTGCGTGCGTGCGTGCGTGCGTGCGTGCGTGCGTGCGTGCGAGAGAGAGAGAGGAAAAAAAAAACAAAAAAACAAGAAGAGGAAGGTGAAAATGTAGAAAAATAGCACAAATATTTTGACTTACCCACTTTTGGGGACGCCTCATCAAGTAAATTCATAAATTGCCACAAAACATTGATAATGTTCTTAACGTTTTTAAACTGGTCATTTACATTTTCTTTCTCCAATAGCTATGTGCATCCAATCCATTCTTAAAGGCATTAATTGTGCCCACCTCCACTACTTCCTGTGGCAATGCATTCCACACATTCACCACTCTCTGACTAAAAAAATATTTCCTAATATCTAATCTGGACTTTTCTTTAGTTAATTTGTAGCTATGCCCTCTTGTTCTTGTAGGTGGTTGTATTTTGAAAAACTTGTTATAGTTTTCTTAACAAGATCGGAATATCTATTTGTTTCCACTACAAACAAATTTATTATATCCTAGTCTTAGTTTATTATATCTACATAAAAAAAATAAACAGATCTACCTCAGAGAAATCTGTTGCAATATCTTAACTTCATCCCCCTCTGTAATGGTAAAATCTTCAATTCGAGTGAAATAGAGAATATATCGTTTCAAAATTTTTCATAAACAAACACATCTCTCATTTGAAAAATGGACAAGAACGAAGTGACGTCTATTTACATTCAAATATGCATGTTCAGCCGTTTCCATAGCATTAACCAGAATGTTTATGCACGATATTACTGGTAGCTCTCATTTGGCAGGCCACAGTGCCTTCTGTAGGGAAACGTATTTATTGATCATGCATGTCACGAAACGTAGCACGTTGTTAAGGTTAAAAATCTGATCTTTTCTTCAAATATTTTCAGATGTCAACTAGAATTTTTGAAAATTAGAATAACTAAAATGGCAGGGTGGTTTTTCATTAGGTCTGTGACTCAGTTCATACAATGTCAACAGGTGGCTCTCTGACTGCAGGATGGTCGCAGTGTAAAGCGAAATGTCACAGCCAAAAAGTAACGATGACATAAATAAACTACATAGAAGAGATCAAAGTCTCATCTTTCAGTTCCGAACAGGACATACCAGAGTCAATAACCACTTAAACCGCATAAATGCCCAGCACCTGCCTCTGTGCAGGCAATGCTCTCATCCTGATAAAACTGTTCGACATCTACTCATTGAGTGCAAGGCACTTGCGGACATGAGGAAAATATTCTTACAAGCACTGCCGACAATTGTCAACACACTATACGGAGCAGTGAAACAACCAAAGATGACCTGTATCTATATAAGAATGGCATTGGGCTGTGAGGAGCAGGCTTGCTCAGCAGCTATAGGATAACAACAACAACAACAACTCTGTCTGCAGGGCAGAATGTTTATCTCTGCCTTTTAGGCCCTGCTATTTGATGTCCAATTTTGGAGATCCTGCCTAGGGCTGTGCTACTGCCAGGATAGGTTTTGAAGGACTCACAAGCTGCCTCTACCGCGATAAGAGGGAGACTTGTTTTTAATAGTTATGATAATTACAATTACTTGATTGAACCCAATTGGATCTTTTTTGGACCATAAGATACCTGCAGAAACCTTATAGTGTACTCTCTTCTATTGGGAAATTCTTCCAGAATATACTCACACTTTTGATCTCTTCTTTCATGATCTTCTACATGCATTTCTTATCAATGGTTTTATTATTTTTCAGTTTCCACTCTTAGGCGTGTTTGGTTGTGTTTCATAATTTCTTTAGAGAGTATGCCCTCTAAATTACCACATCCTTCTGACAGTGTCCATAAAGAGAGAGAACTAGTGGTGTGAAGTGAAAAGTGGTGTGCCACAGGGCTCGGTTTTGGGACCAATTTTGTTCTTGATATATATAAATGATTTGGACATTGATATGGGATCCATGATTGCAAAATTTGCTGATGACACAAAACTATGCAGTAGTGTCTCATCTAAAGCGGAAGTGGATATATTGATGTCGGATTTAGAGAAAATTTGAGAATGGTCTGTAAGCTGGCAAATGGAGTTTCTTCTTCTTCTTCTGCGTACACAGTCAGACAATAACCATTATTTTTTCAAAAAAAGCGGCGGTCATCCTGAGACTCTCGCCACTACCATAGAGCTTGTCTTGCAGTTCCACTGGCAATGGCCACATCTGCTCTCTCTGATCCCCGTATGTCGGGCAGTTCTGCAGCAGATGTTCAGTGGTCATTTTACCAGTACCGCACGGGCATTCGTCGGTACACCCTATCTTCAATTTGTTGAATAGGTGGTACCTCAGTCTATTGTGGCCAGTGCGAAGTCTGAAGACAACGACCTGCTCTCTTCGGTTCAACTGGTAATAGGCATCGTTTTTGGTGTAACCAGTATGTTCGGTTTCCCATTTGGTCATGTACCTGGCTTTGATAAGCCGTTTTGACTCTTCGTACGTCATACTGGTATCTGTTTGTGGTAGCCTTGCACCTTCTTTTGCCAGTCTGTCTGCCTCCTCGTTGCCTTGGATGTTGCAGTGTGACGGAACCCACTGTACCACTACCCTTTTTGGTGCGGACAGCTGGCACAGTTTGCAGAGTGCTGCTCTTAAGTCATTAAGCTCAGTGTTTTTCTGGCTTTTTAGCGCTGTGACTACGGCGAGAGCATCTGTCAGCAAGACTATGTGGCTCTCGTTTTCACTGTGTGTTGCCATTTCTTCCACTGCCGCCCTCAGTGCCTCTGCCTCCGCTCTGAAATTGCTTGTGTACTTACCAGTAGCGAAAGACAGTGTTATTTTTCTGCCATTTGGTAGGTTCAGGAATGCTCCTGCCCCTCCGTTCTGTGTAGCGTTTGTTACAGAACCGTCGGTGTATGCATGGGTCCAGTCCATGCTTGGGTAGCTTTTCGTTATGAAGCTTAGGGTAGTGTCTCTCCTTTCTTTTTCGGTCTGGCAGTTTTTGTTTGCAATACCTGGTATATTTTCTACCACCTCTGGAAATATATCCTGCCTCCAAGTAGGTTTTCGTACAGTAGTGATGGGTTTTGGTGTTGTTAGTGCATTTATGGGATCTTCGTGCATCTTTGCTTTGGCTATTTCTGCAAAGTTTCTCCGCTTTAGTTTCCCAGTTCCCAAATTGTTTAGTCTCTGGTACATTGGATGGTCCGTCAGTCTTCGGAGTTTCTCTGACTGCAGCTGGGCTCTGCAGTCTCTTCTGTCGGTCATGGATTGCAGTTTTGTAATCTTTTCAAGTTCTACAATTGGCGTTGACTTCATGCCACCTGTTATAATTCTCATGGCTTGGTTTTGAAGTTTGTTAACTTTATCGAAGTTCGCCTTCGCTGCTGTTGTCCATGCCGCGATGCCATACTCGAGAACTGGTCTCACTCTTCCAGTGTACAGTTTCTTTAGTATGCCTTCGTCTGCTCCCCAGCTTGTGCCAGCAAGTTTCCTCATGATCGCCATTCTTTCTCTGGCTTTCATTCGGTTTCTCTCAATCTGACTTTTCCATGTCATGCGCCGATCAAATGTGACTCCCAGATAGGTTGGGTTGTCGTTTGGCTGCAGGATTTTGCCATTTAGGCTTAATTTGGTACTTTGGGGTTTTAATGAGAGCGAGAATATTGTGCACGTGGTTTTCTCCTCGTTTATTTTGACCAGCCATGAGTTCGCCCACTCTTCCAGCGATGTTAGGGCCGTTTGCATCCGATTTCTTGCTATGATGAGATTCTTTTCAGAGGTCCACATAGCCAGATCGTCTGCAAACATTGAGCTATGGACTCTTCTTGGTATATTCTCTGTAATATCGTTTATATATACCAGGAAGAGTGTGGGTGACAGTACTCCCCCTTGGGGTACTCCCTGCTCGAGTGTCACCTTTTTGCTCATCTGCCCTTGTACTTGGACTCTGGCCGTTCTTTGTTTGAGGTAGTGGTTGATCCACTTGTACATCTTTCCACAAACATCACTTCTTCTTAGCTTGACTCTAAGTCCATCCTTCCAGACTTTGTCAAATGCCTTTTCCAGATCCACCCAAACAGCTACTGTGTGTTTCAAATGGAGTTTAATATAGATAAATGTACAGTCATCTACATGGGTAGATCCAATATGGAACATAATTACAGAATGGGAGAAAACAATATTAGAAAGATAGATAAGGAAAGGGATCTAAGGGTTATAATAGATCATACAGGAAAGGTGAATGAGCAAGTTAAGGTAGCAGTGAAAAAGGCAAATGCAATGTTAAATATGATAAAAAGAAACATTAAACATAGGAGCAAAGAAGTGATCGTCAAACTGTATAAAGCTTTAGTTAGACCTAGATTGGAGTACTGTGTACAGGTGTGGAGTCCTTATCATAGAGGGGATATAAACATGCTGGAAAGAACACAAAAAAGAGCGACAAAGATGATAGTGGGATTCCAGAATTACAGTTATGAGGAACGACTCAGAAAAACCGGCCTACAGTGTCTCGAAGAGAGAAAAATTCGTGGTGACTTAATACAGGTTTATAAGATGATCAGAGAAATGGATAAATTAGACTATAACAAGTTTTTTAAAATACAGCCACCCACAATAACACGAGGGCATAGCTACAAGCTGACTAAAGAGAGGTCCAGATTAGATATTAGGAAATATTTTTTTGGTCAGAGAGTAGTGTCTGCTTGGAATGCATTGCCAGGGGAAATACTGGAGGCAGGGACAGTTAATGCATTTAAGAATAAACTGGATGCGCATAGCTTTTAGAGCAAGGTGATGTAAATGTAACTGGTTGTATACAGACTCTGCAGGGTCTTCTAAACCAGTATAAAGACGTTAAGTTAAGTTAAAATGGTATCAAGATATTATTGATAGTTTGAAGATGTCCTTGTATGATCCTGGTCAAATTACTCAAAACTGTGAAATGTTCAATACTGCCGTAACGGAGACTATATTCTGGAAAGAATATGTCACATGATGATGATGTTGTAGGAAGACAGAAGACAGTCAACATATTTCTTCTCTCAGTAACATATATATAGTTATAGTTGCAATGAGACTTTCAATACATATCTTGCCTCATATATATTTGCAGCTGTAAGGAGTTCCAACACATTTCTTTTCTCAGTAACAGATTTAGTTACAGCTATAAGGAGACTTCCAACACATTTCTTTCTCCAGTAACATATATATTTGCAGCTGTAAGGAGTTCCAACACATTTCTTTTCTCAGTAACAGATTTAGTTACAGCTATAAGGAGACTTCCAACACATTTCTTTCTCCAGTAACATATATATTTGCAGCTGTAAGGAGTTCCAACACATTTCTTTTCTCAGTAACAGATTTAGTTACAGCTATAAGGAGACTTCCAACACATTTCTTTCTCCAGTAACATATATATTTGCAGCTGTAAGGAGTTCCAACACATTTCTTTTCTCAGTAACAGATTTAGTTACAGCTATAAGGAGACTTCCAACACATTTCTTTCTCCAGTAACATATATATTTACAGCTGTAAGGAGTTCCAACACATTTCTTTTCTCAGTAACAGATTTAGTTACAGCTATAAGGAGACTTCCAACACATTTCTTTCTCCAGTAACATATATATTTGCAGCTGTAAGGAGTTCCAACACATTTCTTTTCTCAGTAACAGATTTAGTTACAGCTATAAGGAGACTTCCAACACATTTCTTTCTCCAGTAACATATATATTTGCAGCTGTAAGGAGTTCCAACACATTTCTTTCTCCAGTAACATATATATTTGCAGCTGTAAGGAGTTCCAACACATTTCTTTCTCCAGTAACATATATATTTGCAGCTGTAAGGAGTTCCAACACATTTCTTTTCTCAGTAACAGATTTAGTTACAGCTATAAGGAGACTTCCAACACATTTCTTTCTCCAGTAACATATATATTTGCAGCTGTAAGGAGTTCCAACACATTTCTTTTCTCAGTAACAGATTTAGTTACAGCTATAAGGAGACTTCCAACACATTTCTTTCTCCAGTAACATATATATTTGCAGCTGTAAGGAGTTCCAACACATTTCTTTTCTCAGTAACAGATTTAGTTACAGCTATAAGGAGACTTCCAACACATTTCTTTCTCCAGTAACATATATATTTGCAGCTGTAAGGAGTTCCAACACATTTCTTTTCTCAGTAACAGATTTAGTTACAGCTATAAGGAGACTTCCAACACATTTCTTTCTCCAGTAACATATATATTTACAGCTGTAAGGAGTTCCAACACATTTCTTTTCTCAGTAACAGATTTAGTTACAGCTATAAGGAGACTTCCAACACATTTCTTTCTCCAGTAACATATATATTTACAGCTGTAAGGAGTTCCAACACATTTCTTTTCTCAGTAACAGATTTAGTTACAGCTATAAGGAGACTTCCAACACATTTCTTTCTCCAGTAACATATATATTTGCAGCTGTAAGGAGTTCCAACACATTTCTTTTCTCAGTAACAGATTTAGTTACAGCTATAAGGAGACTTCCAACACATTTCTTTCTCCAGTAACATATATATTTGCAGCTGTAAGGAGTTCCAACACATTTCTTTTCTCAGTAACAGATTTAGTTACAGCTATAAGGAGACTTCCAACACATTTCTTTCTCCAGTAACATATATATTTGCAGCTGTAAGGAGTTCCAACACATTTCTTTTCTCAGTAACAGATTTAGTTACAGCTATAAGGAGACTTCCAACACATTTCTTTCTCCAGTAACATATATATTTGCAGCTGTAAGGAGTTCCAACACATTTCTTTTCTCAGTAACAGATTTAGTTACAGCTATAAGGAGACTTCCAACACATTTCTTTCTCCAGTAACATATATATTTACAGCTGTAAGGAGTTCCAACACATTTCTTTTCTCAGTAACAGATTTAGTTACAGCTATAAGGAGACTTCCAACACATTTCTTTCTCCAGTAACATATATATTTGCAGCTGTAAGGAGTTCCAACACATTTCTTTTCTCAGTAACAGATTTAGTTACAGCTATAAGGAGACTTCCAACACATTTCATTCTCCAGTAACATATATATTTGCAGCTGTAAGGAGTTCCAACACATTTCTTTCTCCAGTAACATATATATTTGCAGCTGTAAGGAGTTCCAACACATTTCTTTCTCCAGTAACATATATATTTGCAGCTGTAAGGAGTTCCAACACATTTCTTTTCTCAGTAACAGATTTAGTTACAGCTATAAGGAGACTTCCAACACATTTCTTTCTCCAGTAACATATATATTTACAGCTGTAAGGAGTTCCAACACATTTCTTTTCTCAGTAACAGATTTAGTTACAGCTATAAGGAGACTTCCAACACATTTCTTTCTCCATTAACATATATATTTACAGCTGTAAGGAGTTCCAACACATTTCTTTTCTCAGTAACAGATTTAGTTACAGCTATAAGGAGACTTCCAACACATTTCTTTCTCCAGTAACATATATATTTACAGCTGTAAGGAGTTCCAACACATTTCTTTTCTCAGTAACAGATTTAGTTACAGCTATAAGGAGACTTCCAACACATTTCTTTCTCCAGTAACATATATATTTACAGCTGTAAGGAGTTCCAACACATTTCTTTTCTCAGTAACAGATTTAGTTACAGCTATAAGGAGACTTCCAACACATTTCTTTCTCCAGTAACATATATATTTGCAGCTGTAAGGAGTTCCAACACATTTCTTTTCTCAGTAACAGATTTAGTTACAGCTATAAGGAGACTTCCAACACATTTCTTTCTCCAGTAACATATATATTTGCAGCTGTAAGGAGTTCCAACACATTTCTTTCTCCAGTAACATATATATTTGCAGCTGTAAGGAGTTCCAACACATTTCTTTCTCCAGTAACATATATATTTGCAGCTGTAAGGAGTTCCAACACATTTCTTTTCTCAGTAACAGATTTAGTTACAGCTATAAGGAGACTTCCAACACATTTCTTTCTCCAGTAACATATATATTTGCAGCTGTAAGGAGTTCCAACACATTTCTTTTCTCAGTAACAGATTTAGTTACAGCTATAAGGAGACTTCCAACACATTTCTTTCTCCAGTAACATATATATTTACAGCTGTAAGGAGTTCCAACACATTTCTTTTCTCAGTAACAGATTTAGTTACAGCTATAAGGAGACTTCCAACACATTTCTTTCTCCAGTAACATATATATTTGCAGCTGTAAGGAGTTCCAACACATTTCTTTTCTCAGTAACAGATTTAGTTACAGCTATAAGGAGACTTCCAACACATTTCATTCTCCAGTAACATATATATTTGCAGCTGTAAGGAGTTCCAACACATTTCTTTCTCCAGTAACATATATATTTGCAGCTGTAAGGAGTTCCAACACATTTCTTTCTCCAGTAACATATATATTTGCAGCTGTAAGGAGTTCCAACACATTTCTTTTCTCAGTAACAGATTTAGTTACAGCTATAAGGAGACTTCCAACACATTTCTTTCTCCAGTAACATATATATTTGCAGCTGTAAGGAGTTCCAACACATTTCTTTTCTCAGTAACAGATTTAGTTACAGCTATAAGGAGACTTCCAACACATTTCTTTCTCCAGTAACATATATATTTGCAGCTGTAAGGAGTTCCAACACATTTCTTTTCTCAGTAACAGATTTAGTTACAGCTATAAGGAGACTTCCAACACATTTCTTTCTCCAGTAACATATATATTTACAGCTGTAAGGAGTTCCAACACATTTCTTTTCTCAGTAACAGATTTAGTTACAGCTATAAGGAGACTTCCAACACATTTCTTTCTCCAGTAACATATATATTTGCAGCTGTAAGGAGTTCCAACACATTTCTTTTCTCAGTAACAGATTTAGTTACAGCTATAAGGAGACTTCCAACACATTTCTTTCTCCAGTAACATATATATTTACAGCTGTAAGGAGTTCCAACACATTTCTTTTCTCAGTAACAGATTTAGTTACAGCTATAAGGAGACTTCCAACACATTTCTTTCTCCAGTAACATATATATTTGCAGCTGTAAGGAGTTCCAACACATTTCTTTTCTCAGTAACAGATTTAGTTACAGCTATAAGGAGACTTCCAACACATTTCTTTCTCCAGTAACATATATATTTACAGCTGTAAGGAGTTCCAACACATTTCTTTTCTCAGTAACAGATTTAGTTACAGCTATAAGGAGACTTCCAACTCATTTCTTTCTCCAGTAACATATATATTTGCAGCTGTAAGGAGTTCCAACACATTTTTTCTCTCAATAACATATATAGTTACAGGTATAAGGAGACTTCCAACACATTTTTTCTCTCAGTAACATTTATAAAGTTATATCTGTAAGAAAATTTCCAATACAAAATTTTTTTACCTTTGTGATATAGAACATATATAAAGTTATATCTGTAGGGAAATTTCCAATACAATTTTTTACCTTTGTTATATACGAAAATGAGTTATTCTTTTTAACAGTTCCTTCAAACATGTGTACTGTGTGAGGACCATCAAGTCCTACAGGAAGTTGGCTATGAGACAGGCATAACATGTTTAGATAAGAGATATTATTGGGTAGATGTGTACATAGGCCAGTATATACTAATGATTCATAGATTCGCCTTTTAATTCCAAGCCAAGCATAAGGCGACTGCTTCTGCCAACCCTTTTCACTTAACTTAACGTCTTTATACTGGTTTAGAAGACCCTGCAAAGTCTGTATACAACCAGTTACATTTACATCACCTTGCTCTAAAAGCTATGCGCATCCAGTTTATTCTTAAATGCATTAACTGTCCCTGCCTCCACTACCTCCCCTGGCAATGCAT
Organism: Ariolimax columbianus; assembly: GCA_036924085.1. Lineage (NCBI taxonomy): Eukaryota > Metazoa > Mollusca > Gastropoda > Stylommatophora > Arionidae > Ariolimax > Ariolimax columbianus. The sequence goes on from JAVGWX010000002.1 coordinate 110,557,522, forward strand.
TCCAAGCAGACACCACTCTCTGACTAAAAAAATATTTCCTAATATCTAACCTGGACCTCTCTTTAGTCAGCTTGTAGCTATGCCCTCATGTTATTGTAGGTGGCTGTATTTTAAAAAACTTGTTATAGTCTAATTTATCGATTCCTCTGATCATCTTATAAACCTGTATTAAGTCACCACGAATTCCTCTCTCTTCGAGACACTGTAGGCCGGTTTTTCTGAGTCGTTCCTCATAACTGTAATTCTGGAATCCCACTATCATCTTTGTCGCTCTTTTTTGTATTCTTTCTAGCATGTTTATATCCCCTCTATGATAAGGACTCCACACCTGTACACAGTACTCCAATCTAGGTCTAACTAAAGCTTTATACAGTTTGACGATCACTTCCTTGCTCCTATGTTTAATATTTCTTTTTATCATACCTAACATTGCATTTGCCTTTTTCACTGCTACCTTAACTTGCTCACTCAGCTTTTTCACTGCTACCTTAACTTGCTCACTCACCTTTTTCACTGCTACCTTAACTTGCTCACTCACCTTTTTCACTGCTACCTTAACTTGCTCACTCACCTTTTTCACTGCTACCTTAACTTGCTCACTCACCTTTTTCACTGCTACCTTAACTTGCTCACTCACCTTTTTCACTGCTACCTTAACTTGCTCACTCACCTTTTTCACTGCTACCTTAACTTGCTCACTCACCTTTTTCACTGCTACCTTAACTTGCTCACTCACCTTTTTCACTGCTACCTTAACTTGCTCACTCAGCTTTTTCACTGCTACCTTAACTTGCTCACTCACCTTTTTCACTGCTACCTTAACTTGCTCACTCACCTTTTTCACTGTTACCTTAACTTGCTCACTCACCTTTTTCACTGCTACCTTAACTTGCTCACTCAGCTTTTTCACTGCTACCTTAACTTGCTCACTCACCTTTTTCACTACTACCTTAACTTGCTCACTCACCTTTTTCACTGCTACCTTAACTTGCTCACTCATCTTTTTCACTGCTACCTTAACTTGCTCACTCACCTTTTTCACTGCTACCTTAACTTGCTCACTCACCTTTTTCACTGCTACCTTAACTTGCTCACTCACCTTTTTCACTGCTACCTTAACTTGCTCACTCACCTTTTTCACTGCTACCTTAACTTGCTCACTCACCTTTTTCACTGCTACCTTAACTTGCTCACTCACCTTTTGCAGTGTGCGTGTATATCTGAGCATTTGTAGTGGTGGCTTCATAACAATGATTTTACATGATGAAGTTATTAGCATAAAAATCGATATAGAAAAAATTTATGTCATGAAAATATCTAGAATAGGTGGAGACATCAATATCGCCATTGAAAAACAGTAAATCAACAGGTGAAAGATTTCACATAGTTAGGGAGCACGATATCAGCAAACGGAAGAATTACAGCAGAAATCCAACAAAGATGCAATAAGGCAAATCAGGTCATTGGACAATTAACTCCAATACTTAATTGCAAGCACGTGACAATAACTACCAAAAGAGCTTTATACAAACAGGATTTTAGTCCAAACACTATGCTATCAATGTCAAAACTAGACACTAACATCAAATGAAAAACACTATATCATAACAACAGAAATGAAATTACTGTAAAAAATATTGGCCGTAACAAGGAGAGACGTTTCATCAGAAACGATGAAATCAGGAGACTAGTGGAAACAACACCAGTATTAGACTACATTAAAAGAGAAGTAAAATGGTTTGGCCACGTAACAAGACTACCACCACACACCACCGCCCAACAAGCAATGCTATTTAGACAATGGATTCAAAGCCAAAGGCATACCACGAAGAAGGTGGCTTACAGAAATATCTGAGGCATTAAATGCTACTCTGCATGAAGCACACAGATGGGCTTGTTCTAGAGATTGCTTCACAGCAGAAGGGCATAAAAGGAAAGGCAAAAAGAAAAAACAAAGTTATTAGCCTGACAGGCATAACTTTAGAGCAATTCCTCAACACTAGATAAGTGCCACTTTTCTTTCTTCAACCTCACTCAAGATGTCCAGGCTTGCTAGCTGCTACACCTGTACCTGGAAATCAGGGGTGGAAAAAGATCACAGAGTTGTGTCTGGGGTGTCTGTGCAATATCTGACAAGACATATCGCCTCCATTCCATTTGCCCTGTATCCTGTCTGGTACTCTGGGACTGCCATCAAACATGGTTATGGACAGACAGTACGACAGGACCTGGTTTCCTAGATGGATCACTTGACTTGAATTGTTGCTAGGTCCATGCATAACCTTCTTTAGTTGCCTTTTTGAGTTGTTGAGGGGGGCTTGTGTTCTCAATGATCCCAAGAGCCATGCCAGGGGAGGCAAAAGCTTCCAGGAGGGTTGCCCAAATGACAGGTTAATATGGAGAGATCAGACTAAAAACAGACAACTCAATTAGAGTAATAGGTTGGACAAAGGTCTGCCACTTAGATTCATAAAAACCTAGCCAATTACGGAAAAATTGAGAATCAAACAAAAACAAACGGTCATGGGAAAGGAACGGCCTCAGAATATGATAAGTGTGATGCTGTGCAGTGAAAACTGCGAATAAGCTTAAGTGCTGACTACCCTTTTGAGTACCAAGATGCAAACAAAAATAGCCACATGGAATTTTAGGACTGCATCAGACAGCCAAGGGAATGATGAACTACAAGCTGGCATTATTGGGTTTGTGCGCGGCAAGATGAACCCAATCAGGAAAAATGTTGTTAACATTTGGAGAAATGATTATCTTCACAGGAAATGAAGGAAAAAGATGCACAACATGTAGAGGAAGTGACGAGGACATTAGCCACAGAATCATCACTGCAATTTTCAAAACTGGGAAGAAAGACGACAACATGAACGTCGTCCAGTGCTACCCATTCACGAATGATGCAGAAGATGAAAAGAAAGACATTTTATAACAATTGCAGGAGATTCTGGATTCACGTAAAAGAAAAGACCTCTCAATTCTGATGGGGGATTTTAATGCTAAGATAGTAGAAAACAACCTGGGATATGAACAAATCATGGAAAGACACAGTGGGTCAAATAAATGAGAATGAAGAAATGTTCACAAGTTGTGCACTTTAAACAAAAGTGGTAATTGGGGACAGTGTTTTCCGGCACGGGAGCATCCAAAAACCACATGGATATCACTGGATGATAGAACAGAAAACCAGAATGATAGCATCTGCATTAACCAGACCTTCAGAATTACACTGGATGGTTTAAGAGTAATCGATGCCTTTTATATACGCAACCAGCAATGCATTCTCGCTATCCAGTGGTTCGATCTTGTCATTATGTCGAAGTGTCTGCAAAGACGAGTCTTCCCTCCACTCGGACACTCTGGTCCACCGCCGCCTGTCTCTGTTTGGTCACGTGGCTCGACTGGACCAGGAAGTTTTGGCTCACCAGATAATGTCCAAGTCTGCTATGTGTAATAACAGTCTCCCATCGGCCGGCTGGAGGTAAGGGGGGGGGGGGGGGGGGCCGAGACCAGTATGCTAACAGCTCAGTGACCACCTCTTCAGTAGTTCATTAATTTTAGCTAATTTCTTCTTCTCTGTTGTTTAGCCCTTGATGAAGACCTTTATTGGTTTAAATAGCAGTCATCATATGTTACTATTTTGTAACTCCTCTGTTAGAAGACTCTCAAGCACATGACTTTACACACCTCATCATTGATGATAGCAAAAAGTCTACTGAGTGGAGTAGTTATCTTTGTTTGATAGAAAGCTCTACATGGCTCCGACAGATAGCAGTCTCTCCTTTGGCAGTGAACGAGGTTTGGCTACAAGCCTCAGCAGCTGGGCATGGTAGTGGTCGATTGACGCAACGGGCTCTAGATGCCTAGGCAAACATTATTAATAGTAAAGAGAGGAGTAGATGCATCATCAGACACAACATACTGATGGGTACACTGCAGCTCAAGCTCAAGAAGCATCAAGAAAAATAGATAAAAAGAATGAGGAATAATGTACATCTTTTACAAGCTATAGAAACAAAGAGAGAATATGGCCTGAAATTTAATAATAAGTGCCAAGTACTACAAGAGCTATATGAAAACAATGGGCTTGGCATTAACAGTAGGTGGTTACAAGCCAGAGAGATGGTATACTGATCTCTGTGTAGTGAGATCGGATTCCTGTGTTCAGTGTCGAGCACGATAAAAATTAATTTGGCAGTTGGAAATAGAAAAGAGTAGGCATAACGGCCGCCGCCATGACAAAATTCAGATTTAAAATCTACCCAAGTTATTTGTACCATTCCCTAGGTGGTTTGTTAAGAGCTGCTATAGATGGCACTTAACTGGCTGCTGGTCTACTTAGCTCTAGTATTTGAGTCTATTAAGATGGACTCGTACATCAGAAAAGATTAGAAAGTACAACATAAGGAGTGAATTACAACAGAGACATTGCAAAAGATTGAGGCGAAAAAAAGAAAGAAAGTGGTACTTAACTGTAGAACTAGAGCTACCAAAGCATAAGCTCAGAAAAGCTACACTCTGACACATAGAGGTCAAGAAGTATATAAAGAAAGACCAGAATAAATATATTGACACAATGGCACAGGAGATGAAGAAAGCAGCTGCGGATAGGAATATGACAGATCTTGGTATATATATCATTTGGTTCATTCCCTGGACCTCTGAGCACCCAAGGTGATCTCAATCAAGACCCTAGTTTATATTCTCGTATCTTGAAGAATAATTTATTAATTTCTTCATATTTTTCCTGTAAAATTTTGAATGCCATTTAAAAAAAATAAAGTCTCACCTTGATTTTATTTGTTAACTAAACATCTACTAACTTAAAATGTTGATGTCTTACAGGTATGAGGATAGCATGTCCATGATGTCACACATCATCACTAGCACAGTGACTGGCTTCAATACCCAGTTTGAGTACGATGAGGTATGCTAGACCTAGCACATAATAGTTGGTAATGACATGATGACTATGTGTGCACTAGACATATATAGTAACATACAGAATGATGTGACCCATAGACAGATATAACAACATACAGACAGGCTGTGACCCATAGACAGATATAGCAACATACAGACAGGATGTGACCTATAGACAGATATAGCAATACACATAATGCTGTGACCCATAGACAGATATAATAACATACAGAATGCTGTGACCCATAGACAGATATAACAACATACAGACAGGCTGTGACCCATAGACAGATATAGCAACATACAGACAGGCTGTGACCCATAGACAGATATAACAACATACAGAATGCTGTGACCCATAGACAGATATAACAACATACATAATGCTGTGACCCATAGACAGATATAGCAACATACAGACAGGCTGTGACCCATAGACATCTTGCAACATATAGACAAACTGTGACGCATATACAGATATAGCAACATACAGACAAACTGTAGGAGGTACAGACAAGTATAGCATCAAAGCAGAGGAAGCCGTGGTTAGTGCACTGGCTTCCCAGCCAAGCAATCTTGGTTCGGTCCCCAGAGATATTTTTTTCCTGACCACAAAAAAAAAAAAAGAAAAAGAATGGTTAAAGGAGGAGTCAACCCAGTCTAAAAAATGTAGTACCAGAACAATATTGGAAGTAAAGTGTTGCCAAGGTCCGAAATGGAGGCAAAGAATAGTAAAACTATAAACCTTCCAAATATGTAAGAAGTGTCTAAGGAGGGTTGGGCATGGGGCTGGCTACCTCATTCTGTACAAATTTTAAGCCACAAAAACTTCTACAAATATGGACAAGTCGACTAAAAAGACGGAATGAATTGTTGCGCTGATTTACCTGTCTTTCTTTATCTAGGCTTCAGCAACTGGCAAATACATTGGTGGCCTTGTACTTCACATAGAGATACTTACTTACTTAGTCGCTCCTCTTCTACCGTGAGGTGTAGAAGTTTGCCAAAGAGAACGCCACACTGCTCTATCCGCCGTCTTTTTCCTGGCCTCTTTCCAATCCAGCCCTCTTTCACTTAGGGACTGTCGTATGTTGTCTTCCCAACGTACTTTGGGACGTCCTTGGGGTCTGCGTCCTTGACTTTGATCTTCCATGACCGCTTTGGTATCCGATCTTCTTCCATTCTACAGACATGGCCAAACCACTGTAGTTGGGACTGCTCCACTCGTGTCTGCAGGGGTTGAACTTCAAGATTGCTACGTATTGTTATGGATCTTGTCCCTTTTCGTCACCTGAACCGCCTTTCTTAGGTACCTCATTTCTGAAGTTTGTAATTGCCTTTCTTGGGCTGTAGTCATTGCCCATGACTCACATCCATATGTCAGGACAGGCACACAGGTCGAGCAGTATACATCCATCTTTGTTTTCCTACTTATTTCTCTTCTACTGGGGAAACCTCTGTTTATTGCATGGAACAGTCTACCTGCTGCTGCCCTTCGTGCAGTTAACTCCTCTTTGATTCCTCCCCTGCTGTCTATTACCACTCCTAGATATTTAAAGTTGCTGACCTGCTCTAGTGCTCGTGTTCCGAGGGTTATCTGGTCTCTTTTCATCTCTGGCGATCACCATGGTTTTTGTTTTGGAGTTGCTGATGTGCATTCCTCTGTTCTTCAACTCTTCTTCCCAGACCTGCAAGTTGATCTGGAGATGTGCTTCGGTTTTCGTGATCAGGGCCACATCGTCTGCAAATGCTAGTTCCGATATGTAACTTGGTCTCATCTTCCAGTACCCTACTTCATACTTTTTTGTCCGTTCCTTGCAGGCTTTGATGACTTCATCCATGAGGAGTATAAAAAGGTACGGTGATAGAATGTCCCCCTGTCTTACTCCACTAGTGGTCTTGAACTCTCCTGACTTTTGATTTCATATCCGCACATAATTTCTGCATGTTTTATAGAAACTCTGTATGGCAGAGATCAGGGGTCCTAAGATGTTCTTCCTTGTCAGGCACTCCCAGAGTTTGACCCAAGGAACTTTATCAAATGCTTTCTCCAAATCCAAAAAGCAGAGATGCATCTCTTTATCATATTCACATAGATATGAGCAGCTATATTTGTTTGTCCTTATTATTAACACATTACAATGCCCCATCTATATTTCTATCAGAATAGCAGTCAAATCTATTTTGTTTTGGCTCTGTGCTAGCCTGGATATCAATACATTAATGCCTTATTAATATTTGTATTACACTGTCATATATGATAGTAAAACATGGACATCCTATAACAAACAAGATTAAAGACCCAACACCTGAGATCCATCCTTGGTGTCTCATGGAGAGACAGGATTACAAATGCAGAGGAGCATTCTCACAATGGTTTCCAAAGTGTGTTAACTATTGTTAAGCAGCTACGACTGCAGTGGCTTGGCTATGTTAGTCGGATTGAGGATGATCGCATCCCCTAAGATATACTCTGTGAACAGCTGGCGTGTGGTAAAATAACAGTTGACTGACCACAGCTGAGGTTCAAAGACATGTGAAAGAGTGACAGGAAGGCACTGGATATGGATCTGACATCTTGGGAAGACATAGCTGCAGACCGATCCAAATGACGATGCAACATAAATAGCCACCTTAGACTGAGTGAAAATAAGCTCATGCAACACAGAGAAGGGGCTACTACTAATATTGTCATATCTGTCTGTCCTTGTTTCTATGCTATTCTTTAATATCAGCATGTTACAATGTCATCTCAATATTTTATCAAGGTACCAGCCATATTGGACAGTCAATGTTTCAGAAGTAACATGATTTTCTTCTTCTTCATTCGTTCTCAATCTCCTGCTACCAAGCCCTGAAAAGGGCTTTGCAAGTAGCAGGATGTTGTCCAAAGAATGGAATGCATTGTGGTGTAGTTTACAGCTTGACTTTGATATTTGCACATTTTGGTTCAACACATCCGACTTCAGCAGGCTTTTTTGAGTACCGATTAGCCTTCCCTCTTTGATCCCTTCTCCTTAGCAGTCGACTCTGTTGCAACATGTTATCCAGGATCACCATGTGAAGATATGGAAGGGTCTTGGCAGCTCTGGGACGCTGGTCCTGACACTAGCAGTCAGCAATTAGTTGCTGACCACTGCAGCTCATGCACTGCTCAGCATCTTGATTCCCCTAACATGATTTCATAAGGACTAGTAAAACTGAAGACCAAAATTACAAGTGCTTAGGCAGGGATGGTATGGGCTAGTTGTTAAGTGACACGACTCACAACCAGAAGGTGCTACGTTCGATTCCCATCACAGCACTGACCGTTACCCCGGAGAAGCAAACATAGCAATAAACATAGTAATAATTATGTAAATTACACGCCTAAAACTAAAAAAATTATTATCTAAGATGGGTGGGTAAATTTTTTTAAATAATTGTGTAAGGTGGGCAAACTAAAATAAATAATTACATAAGGTGTGTGAACTAAAAAAAAATATTTATTATGTAAGGTGGTTAGGTAAACTAAACAAAATAATTATCTAAGGTGGTTAGGTAAACTAAACAAAATAATTATCTAAGGTTGTTAGGTAAACTAAACAAAATAATAATTATCTAAGGTAGTTAGGTAAACTAAACAAAATAATTACCTAAGGTGGTTAGGTAAACTAAACAAAATAATAATTATCAAAGGTTGTTAGGTAAACTAAACAAAATAATTACCTAAGGTGGTTAGGTAAACTAAACAAAATAATTATCTAAGGTGGTTAGGTAAACTAAACAAAATAATTATCTAAGGTGGTTAGGTAAACTAAACAAAATAATTATCTAAGGTGGATAAACAAAAAATGTTAATATTTTGCAAGTTGAGTGGGTAAACTGAAAGAAATATTATAATGCAAGGTGTATCAAACTAAAAAAAATATAATTATGTAAGGTGTATCAAACTAAAAAAAAACATTATCATGTAAGGTGGGTGAACTAAAATAAATTATTCACAAAGAGTTGGTTAAATAGAATATATTTCTTAAAATATCATTTTGGGCTCTTATAAATAATTAGTGACTTTTATTAGCACTAGCACTAAATCTCAATATAAGACAGTCATTATCAAATGATCAACTGGCAGTTGTTATCAAATAATCAGTGATAATAATGTGATATAAAAGTTTGTTTTAAATGAGCGACAAAGCTGAAAGTGGGATTCCAGAATTACAGCTATGAGGAAAGACTAACAAAAATCGGCCTACAGGGTCTAGAAAAGAGAAGAATTCATGGTGACTTAATACAGGTTCATAAGATGATCAGAGGAATGGATAAATTAGACTATAACAAGTTTTTTAAAATACAGCCACCAACAAGAACAAGAGGGCACAGCTACAAGTTGACTAAGGAGAGGTCCAGATTAGATATTAGGAAGTATTTTTTTAGTCAGAGAGTTGTGAATGCTTGGAATGCATTGCCACGGGAGGTGGTGGAGGCAGGGACAGTTAATGCATTTAAGATTAAATTGGATGTGTATAGCTTTTAGAGCAAGGTGATGTAAATGGAACTGGTTGTATACAGACTCTGCAGAGTCTTCTAAATCAGTTTAACGACGTTAAGTTAAGTTAAATAAAATTAAGTTGAGTATTTTATTTGTTGTTGTTTTAGGTTGTTGCTTTCTTCAAGAACAAGAAACTGGGTACAGGCAAACGGGCACTGGATCAAGCCCTTGAGTATTTAAAGAGTCATATCAGCTGGACCAAGAACTACATGCCAACAGTTAAAACCTGGATCCAGGACGCATATCCTGTGAACCGAGGACAATATGTCACCATTTAAAACCTGGATCCAGGACGCATATCCTGTGAACCAAGGACAATATGTCACCATTTAAAACCTGGATCCAGGACGCATATCCTGTGAACCTAGGACAATATGTCACCATTTAAAACCTGGATCCATGAATTGGTTGAATCAAAGGTGGTTCTTATAATCAATGTTTTCAGTTCCACATTCCATTTCTCTCTTTTGAATTTGTAAGCTGTTCCTTTTTCCTTATACTCTTGTCTTGTATTTGATTAGATTAATTGCATTTGAGCATCTGATTGACATAGTGGAAGAGCACTCACTTTTCATGGAAAAGGTACAGAGTTTAACTATCGTTACTGGCACGATCCAGTCGACCTATCTATGAATGGTCACCTGGCTTACTGTTAGGTAAGGAAAGGCAACGAGGAAGGAAATTGGTAACCTTACCTCACAAAAATCTGAGACCTAGTACAATGAAGTCTCTGACACTTCATCCCCGAAGGGCAGCGTCTGCTATGGAATAAAATTTACCTTTTTAAACATTTTTTATTTGTAAATTAAAATAAATATGAACATCTAATAAATTATGGATTTGATTTAGAACATATGTGTTTGGTATATAATTTGTTTCTTTTATCTAATTTAAATAGTGGTTATTTTGTGCTTGTATAAATACCAACTTGTGTAAAACTAGTGGCTTTTTTAGTGCCTGTATGGATGCCAGCCTGTATTAAATTCGTGGCTTTTTTCTGAAATGTGTGAATACTGACTTTTTAATTTAGCATATTTGGATCTGTGAACTCTTTGTTTAACAAAAATTGTGTTTATATTGGATATTTTATTTGGTTATGCATATTTGATTTGGGTTCGCTCATGTATTATCAAGACCAAAGTTGGGATAAAAGAATTGTTACACTGTAACCTGACAGTTATTTCATAATAGACAGATAAGGAGGATTGGGCATAGGGCAGGCTACCCTATCCTGTAGAGACTATAAGCTACAAGAAAAATAAATGTAGACCTTTATACTCCATGGTAAAAGAGGAGTGAATAAGTCAATGTTTGATCTGCAACGTGTTTCTGGATATTTTATTTAATATTATTATGTCTTAGTTTAAATAGTATAACCTCAACCAATCAAAGCCTGTCAGATCTCTGCGGAGCATAATTCTTCAACCAGCAACTTCCAAGTCTGTCTCCTACCCTCATCTCAGTCTTGCATCCCTAATGTTAAACCAGTTCTTTTCACTAAGTGGTCTGCCTCTACTCTTACCATTTGGTTCTTTAGCAATTTATGCCATTTCCAGCACCAGTGTCTTCTCTTTATGTCACATTCCACTGATATCATGTCTAGATCTTTTAAGGCAGGTTGAGGTTGGTGACCTTATTATATCATTTCACATTTTTAATACCGAAAACGCATCTATTTATGAGCATTTGTTTCTGCTTTTATAAAGACGTTGTTGTTCTCCAAGCTTCAGAGCTAAATAGAAGTACTGACTTTACACTCATTGACAATTTTAATCGTCTTGATTTCTTTGAAGTTCCACTTTTTCAAATGTGATGAAAGCCCCTGTAGTATTTCTGTATTTTCAACCCAATATCCTTGTCTGTACTCCTCATCTTATCTTTGTTGCTGTCTATGTTTTTCACAGCATGAGGTGAATCTTGTCAGCTGAGGAGAACCTTAGTTTTCTCTTTATGAATCCCCACTTTCAATTTCTGTGACCAAGCCTCAAGTTTTGTTTTATTTTGCAATTGATTTTGGTAGAGTAATAGAAAAGCAAAGCCATTGCCAAATTCCAGTTTGTGTAGTTCTTTCATCAGAGTTCATCTAATTTCACAATCATTGGTTGGAGTAGATATCCTCATAATTCAGTAAATTTTTTTTTTTTTTTGCGTTCGCCTTATTTATCTATTCACCAAGGCGGGTGTGCGTTGCACTGTGGTTTTTATTTTGTGCCTGTCGGCCCAGTGCATCCGACTTCAGCATGCATTTTATGTAAGGGTCTGCTTCCTCCTGCATTTTCTAAGGGTTTGCTTCTCTGGGTTAACGGCCGGTGCTGTGATGGGGATCGAACCTAGCACCTTCGGCTTGTGAGCCGTGCCACTTAACCACTAGGCCACGCCGTCCCCATTCAGTCAATGACCAGAAGAAAGACAAATGGTAGCAGAAGACACTTCTTTCTCACACCAGTTCTGATTTCAAATGGTGCAGATAAGTGTCCCTTATGTGGGACATTGCATATCCTCAGTAGGTCTTCCAAATTAGGTTAGTAAACTTTTGAGACACACCAACACCAAAATGCTGGAGCAGTTTCAAGCTCTAGAAGACTGTCGTCATTGTAAGCCTGAACTTGCCCAAATATACAGAAATACCGACCAGATTATTACATCCCATGAAGTCGGAATAGTTATGCAATGGATCCCTTGTCAATCTAATACATCTGGTAATAACAGGACAGACAGACTGACAAAGAAGGGATCAAGTCAAGAACAACTATGCACACAAACAGCCCCACGAACAGTCAAACAACTACTTAAAACAGCAAACAAAGAGGCCTTGTTGAACAGCTGGACAGTAGGTAATACTATGAAAGAGATCTACAAACATATGATCATCCAAAATCCCAAAGACAACATCAAACTCCTGAAAAACAGAGATAAAAGCGCCATTTTTCCTGCTTTCACTCAACATATACAACTTAGCAGTCACTTGAAAATAATCCATCCACAGCAAACTCCAGAATGCCAACTGTGCACACATCCCTATGAAACTGTTGAAGACCATCTTTTTAAGTGTCTGACACTTGACAATGTATGGAACTATACAACAGCGCACAAACACTTGCAGATACTACTATATGGCATTGGACCAAATGGCAGGGGCCAAAAGGCTACTTGATCAATGACCAGTCAACCTGGCATATTAAAGAACTTTTTGAAATGTTTAACCCACCTTTATATTTGTTAATTTACATTGGTAATTATCCAGCATACTTTATTTTTATTGAAGCCATTTATTTGAATATGATAGGTGAGAATTGTAAACAACGTTTTTATATTTTGATGTACAGAAATGTGTTTGGTTTCATATATTGTTTAACATAAGTTTTTAGTTTTTGTACATATGTGAATCTTTACTTACTCAGAAACATTGCATAAAACTCAGGAGTATCCTAACTTTACTGCAGACCTTCACCAACAGATGTGTCGCAGTTACACACATCATGTCAGATGACAAGATGTGATAACAAAAACAGACTTATGGAAGAAACAGGACATAGTCGTTACAACTGGCGACTAAGGAAAGGAGTAAGATAGGACACAACCCAAGAATGCCTGGCAACTGAGAGGAGTAAGATAGGACACGACCCAAGAATGCCTGGCGACTAAGGAGAGGAGTAAGATAGGACACGACCCAAAAATGCCTGGCAACTGAGAGGAGTAAGATAGGACACGACCCAAGAATGCCTGGCAACTGAGAGGAGTAAGATAGGACACGACCCAAGAATGCCTGGCAACTGAGAGGAGTAAGATAGGACACGACCCAAGAATGCCTGGCAACTGAGAGGAGTAAGATAGGACATGACCAAAGAATGCCTGGTGACTAAGGAGAGGAGTAAGATAAGACACGACCCAAAAATGCCTGGCGACTAAGCAAGAGAAGAGAAAGCTACTGCTATTGGTGCCTCATAAATAGAGCTCAGTTACAATATAGAAATCAAGGGAAAGGGACTCGGGCAGTTTCATTAATGAGGTGAGGGAGTCAGAAAGTAACCATTACATATATATATTAATGGATGTTATGGACTATTAGTATTCGTCCAAATAGTATCCGGCAATCCAATACAAATTGGTCAAATCTCGGTGTAATAATATTAGACTAACAAAATTGGAATACTTTCAGTTTAAATTTACGTTGAGACATTACTTAAATTTTTTTAACAACTCATGTATGAAATTAGCAGTGAAAATACATGTTTGTCAGAGATGTAGCCAACCTTTCAAGCTGTCTTGCTGTATCTGTAGAATAACATATGTAGTGCTGGAATACAAAAAATTGCAGAAATTATATAAGCTTTGCAACACTGTTTTATCATGAATTATTTGATGTTCTGCAGGATTAAGTAATTTCCATATGGCATGACAGATCTAGGTGTCCAAACATCTGTCAATGTCACATAGCATGACAGATAGACTTACCCAAACATTTATCAGCACCAAAGGCATGACCTACCTATGTACCAAAACATCTATCAAGGTCAGAAGCAATTATAGACCGGTGAGTTTAACAAGCATAGTTTGTCAAATGTTGTCAATAATCAAAGAAAACATTGTAATGCATTTAGAGAAATGTAATCTAATCAGAAATAGTCAACATGGGTTTACTAAAGGAAGATCGTGCTTAACAGATCTATTAGAATTCATGGAGGAGGTTACTAAAATGATTGATGGAGGGGAGCCAGTATATATTATTTATCTAGATTTTGCAAAGGCCTTTGATAGAGTACCTCCTCAAAGATTGTTTAGGAAGTTAAAATCACATGGAATAGGTGGTGAAGTTGCCAAATGGATTGAAAATTGGTTAACGGAAAGAAGGCGTACTCTAAGTGGTGTGAAGTAAAAAGTGGAGTGCCACAGTTCTCGGTTTTGGGACCAATTTTGTTCTTGATATATATAAACAATTTGGACAATGATATCGTGTCCATGATTTAAAAATTCGCGGATGACACAAAACTATGCAGAAGAGTGAACAATATTATAAAAGGAAAAGAACCTAGGGGTTATAATAGATCATACAGGTAAGGTGAGTGAGCAAGTCCAGGTAGCAGTAAAAAAGGCAAATGCAATGTTAGGTGTGATAAAAGAAATATTAATTCACTCTCACGAGCCGATATATCGGCTTCTGTTTTTTTCTTTTAGAAAACCCAGGAGCCGATATATTAGTTACTGTGTTCACAAAATCACATATTTTTCCATTTCTAGTTCTTCTAAATGTTTTGTTTTGGTTATTGGCGGAAGTCCAGATTTTCCGCTTTTCATTTCCGGAATAGTTAGCGTGAGTTTCGTTGATAAAATGTTTTGTTTCGTAAATTGGAAACCATAATTTCTTTGGATGGCAACTTTGAAGCTATCCCATGCACCTTCAGCCACACCAAATAGAGTTTTTTCAGTACAAGCTCGGTAATAGATAGATTATATTATTGCTAATGGTAGTGATGATGAAGATATCAATTTTTATGTTAGTGCTGTTTTAATTTCTTTATCTAGTCTTAGTTCTAAGTTGAGTCATGAAAGTAAAACTAAATCTACTGACGAAGGGGCTGTGCTGTCTTTTTTCTCAAGCAATGGTAATAACAGTTCACAAATTCAGTAATGGTTCAAGATCCTGCACAGTTATTCTAGTGTGTATAATATAAATGTATGTATATATATTTTGAATACAGCAGGAGCATTCTTTCCGATTGCGTGTAAATTGTAAACACCTACGCTAATGTTGATCCGAGCTTTTACTTTTGAGCACGTTTTTAACTTCAGGTGCCTTCAGTAAAATGTAAATACTATGAAAACAGCTGCACCAAATTAGGTGTAACTTTCAGAACATCTTCCCTTGAGGATTACCGACAATAGAAAGCTGTTACATTATTTGTGTATTAGTTAAGAACTGAATAATGTATTGATAGGGGAACATTTTTGTTCACAATTTTAAAAAATAACCGATGTTTATACAACTATAATCCACCAAACCCAAATTTCCAGTGAACATATATTGAAGACAAATACATTGCAACTAAGTGATGCTGTGTTTCAGTTTTACATAAGAAAAAAATTGCGTCCAGAGGTCCAAAATATTTGGGAGTGAATGAGTTAAACATAGAAGTGATAGTCAAACTGTATAGAGCATTAGTTAGACTTTTATTGGAGTGCTGTGTACAGGTGGAGTTCTTATCATTGAGGGGATATAAACATGCTGGAAAGGATGCAAAGGAGAGCTAAAAAACTGATACTTGGATTACAGAATTACAGTTATTGATACCGGAGGCCAGTGTTTCTGAGTCTTTCCTCATGTGTCTAGAAAAGAAGAATTTGAGGTGATTTAATAAGAGAAGAATTTGAGGTTATTTAATAAGAGAAGAATTTGAGGTGATTTAATAAGAGAAGAATTTGAGGTGATTTAATAAGAGAAGAATTTGAGGTGATTTAATAAGAGAAGAATTTGAGGTGGTTTAATAAGAGAAGAATTTGAGGTGATTTAATAAGAGAAGAATTTGAGGTGATTTAATAAGAGAAGAATTTGAGGTGATTTAATAAGAGAAGAATTTGAGGTGATTTAATAAGAGAAGAATTTGAGGTGATTTAATAAGAGAAGAATTTGAGGTGATTTAATAAGAGTAGAATTTGAGGTGATTTAATAAGAGAAGAATTTGAGGTGATTTAATACAGGTAAATAAGATAATCAAGGGAAAGGATAAATTAGATAATAACTTTTTTTTTCTAAATACAAACACCTACAAGAACAAGATTTCTAAATACAACCACCTACAAGAACAAGATTTCTAAATACAAACCACCTACAAGAACAAGATTACAAATTAATTAAATAAATGTCCAGATTAGACACTAGAAAATATTTTTTTGGTCAGAGAGCGGTGAATACTTGGAATTCATTGCCACAGGAAATATTGGAGGAAGGGTAAATTAATGCACTCAAGAATAGATTGGATGCAAATAGGTATTTTTAGATCAAGTGAATGTAAAAGAAACTATTTGTAAACAGACTCTGCAGAGTCTTCTAAACCAGCATAAAGACGTTAAGTTAAGTTATGACAGATTGTCAACACCACGTCACATGACATACCTAGGTGCTCAAACATCTGTCAACACTATAGGCATGACAGAACTTGGTGCGGAAACATTTGTCAACACTAAAGGCATGAAAGACTGTCAATACCACATGTCATGGCAGATCCTGGTGCCAAAACACCTGTCAGCATTAAAAGTATCATAGACTGTCAACACCTAAGACAATTTAGGTTAATTTGTGAAAGTAATGAATGAATGATCAATCAATGAGTTCTTTTGTTTAAAGATAACATCTCATCTGGAAAAAATATCAGACAGAAAAGAGAATCAAGAATTGTAAACAGACAGGATACATCTGTACACTGTGAATTTAAAACAATTAAATTAAATTTAAAATCATAGCAAGTGAAGAATTGCAAAAAAAAATTCACATGTTAGCATATCATTAATCTTATAACGTAGCGGAGAGACAAATGTAGAGTGAAACGATCATATTGGAGTCCCATGGTAAGTCGTATTGGAGTCCAGTTGTAAAGTAATTTGATCATAGTGTGGTTCAGTTGTAAAGTGATATGATCATATTGTGGTCCAGTTGTAAAGTGATGTGATCATATTGCTGTAAATTAATTAGATTATATTGTGGTTCGATTGTAAAGTGATATGATCATATTGCAGTAAAGTAATTTTATCACATTATGGTCTAGTTGCAAAGTGATTTGATCATATTGTGGTGTGGCCCAGTTGTAAAGTGATGTGATCATATTTTTGTCCAGTTTTAAAGTGATGTGATCATTTTGCAGTAAAGTAATTAGATCATATTGTGGTTCAGTTGTAAAGTAATTTGATAATATTGTGGCCTAAATGTAAAGAAATTTGATCATATTGTGGTTTGATTCTAAAGTGATGTGATCATATTGTGGCCCAGTTGTAAAGTGATGTTATCATATTGTGACTCAGTTGTAAAGTGATGTGATCATTTAGCAGTAAAGTAATTTGAACCTTTTGTGGTCTGATTGTAAAGTGATGTGGTCATTTTGCAGTAAAGTAATTTGATCATATTGTGGTCCAGTTGTAAAGTAATTTGATCATATTGGGATTCAATTGTAAAGTAATTTGATCATATTGTGGTCCCATCATTAGGCAGGAATACACTGTATCTCAGATAGCCAGATTTCCCACAAATCTGATTTTCTAATGAATTCTGTTCATATCTTGAATATCGTGACAGTGTTGTACATATCTGTGGTTCAACATGTTGTGCATTTTACAGCAGTATACTCTTGTGTTATCTGATCTGATATTTATTATTATTATAATTATTATTATCATTATTATTGTTGTTGTTTGAGTTGAAAAGCTTGGGTTGTCATGTTTCAGTAAATATTTGATGTTGTTGAAACAATGGATGGTTAGTCAATTTTTTTTGTCTTCCTTTTTTCTGTTTGTTTTAATAATTGCTATAGTATCATCTCATTACCAGATAAACCATCCTTCTAGTTTGAATTTTCTATCTTTACCAAATAGAGAATATTTTCTGCTATAATATTAACTCATTACTTGATCAGTTATGTTTTTGTTTTTTTTAAATTTGTTTTTTATTGTTTTTTTTTAGTTCGCCTTATTTCTCAATTCCTCAAGGCGGTGTGCGTAGCACTGCGGTTTTTTATTTTGTGCCTGTCGTCCAGTGCATTTTCTGTAAGGGTCTGCTTCCTCCTGCATTTTCTATGGGTTTGCTTCCCTTGGGTAACGGCCGGTGCTGTGATGGGGATCGAACCCAGCACCTTTTTGGTTGTGAGCTGTGTCACTTAACCACTAGCCCACACCGTCCCCAGTCATGTTTCTGACTCCAGTCATAAATCATTACCAGATAAATCATCTTTCTAGCTATAATATTAGTTCATTACTTGGTCATTGTGACTACACTGTTGTTTCATTACTTACATAAATGATCTTTCTTGTATTCTCATTTCATTGCTCAGATAAATCATCTTTTTTGTAGGTTCACCTCATCACTATATAAACATTGTTTATGCATCCTTATCTCATTACCATATGACAATTTTTCAGGGTCTGCTCACATCTCATAACCAGGTAGATCATCTTTCTGGCTTTATTCTCATTCCATTACCAGATTAACCATCTTTTTAGCTCTACTATCATATCATTATCTTATCAATGATATGCTTTGTTTTACTATAATCTCATTACCATATCATTCATATGTTTGAATCTGCTCTCGTATCATTTCCATATCAATCATTTGTTTCTTCTTTGTCGTTGTTAATTCTTAATCTTTTACTACCAAGCCTTGCAAAGAGTTGCAATTACCTAGATGTTATCCTGAGAACGGAATGCGTTATGTCGTGGTTTAAAGCGTGACTGCGATATTTGCAACTTTCGTTCTGACACATCCGACTTCAGTAGACATTTTTAGGTACCGGGTTAACCTTCCCTCTTTGATCCTTTCTGTTCAGCCAGAATGATGTGTTGCAGCCTGTTTTCCAGGATCACTGTGTGGAGGTATAGAAGGGTCTTGGCAGCTATGGTTTGCTGACCCCGACGCTAGCAGTTTGATTTGGGTTGCTGATTGCTGCAGCTCATTTACTGCTCAGCATCTTGATCCCAATCATATGTGTGAATCCATTCTTATCTCATTACTGTGTCAATCATATGTTTGAATCTATTCTGATCTTATTACCAGGTCAATCATATGTTTGAATCTACTCTCATCTCATTGCCATATCAATCATATATTTGAATCTACTCATCTCATTGCCATAGCAATCATGTTTGAATCTATTCTCATCCCACTACCATATAAATCATATGTTTGGCTCTAGTCTCATCTCATTGTTTCACATATATCACATCTTAGGGTCTGCTCTCATCTCATTTCATTACCACGTCAATCATATGTTAGGATGTACTCAGGGAGCATATGCCTGATGTGAAGGCTTTATTTCATGATCCTTTATTGCCTGTAACCATTGTTCACATGCTACTCTTAAGGATACACCTTCACAAAGAGATGTGAGCCATGCATTTTGGTCTTGCGCAGCAGCTTCCCAAGTGTTTGGTATTTTGTCAAAAGCTTTTAGTGAGCTTCATGGAAGTCTTTGAAGCGCTTCTTTGGACCACCATGCCAACATCTGCCCTTCTGCGCCTTACCATAAAATCATAATTTTTATAGCTAATGGTGTGGCATGCAGATTAGATAACATGCCCAGCGCAAATCTGTGACTACATCAGAATAGTGTTGATGCTAGGGATACCAGCTCTGTCAAGAACAATGGTATCTGGGAACCTCTCCTGTCAGTTGCTCATCATCCCTTTTCTGAGACAGAATATGGACATGGCTCAGCTTCTTTACATGGAGCCTGTATACAGTTAATATTTCACATGCACACCGCAGCGCTGGAAGCACGATAGCTCTGTGCTCCTTCAACTGTATCGTAGACTAATGCCACTTGTATGCCAAACATTAGTGTATAATCTACCAAATGTACTGCTGACTTTGGAGATCCTGGCCATCTCTTCATCATCAATGGTGACGTTCTGTGATGGTGTACTACCAAGGTACATGAATCTGTTAACCATTTACATTGACGATTGGCCAATTATAACTTTCTATTTATATTGATGATTGGCCAATTTTAAATTTCCATTTACAGTGATGATTGGCCAATTATAGCTTTCCATTTACATTGATGATTGGCCAATTATAACTTTCCATTTACATTGATGATTGGCCAATTATAACTTTCCATTTACAGTGATGATTTGCCAATTATAGCTTTCCATTTACAGTGATGATTGGCCAATTATAACTTTCCATTTACAGTGATGATTGGCCAATTATAACTTTCCATTTACATTGATGATTGGCCAATTATAGCTTTCCATTTACATTGATGATTGGCCAATTATAACTTTTGACAGGAGCTGGTTGATGCATGATTTCGGTTTGCTCAATGTTGATGGTCAACTCAAAATTTGAACAGGTTAAGGAGAATCAATGCATGCTATTCATAAAAACATTGGATTGCATCTGTTTTATTACTCGACCTCACGGGTTATGAATCTGGAGAAGCTTATATTGGAAGATTTTACACATGTTGTTGAAAGAATCTCTTACCCTGATGGCACCTGACTGGTTGGATATGAATTTTAAGTTTATAAACGATGAGAAGTTCGCTGGTGCAGCATTCGGCTCCAACATGGACATGGTCACCTAGGTATCTTGTCTGACCTTTTTTTCTGACAATTGACGACCAATGCTTTAAGCAAAGGTACACTCAGAAGGTCCTGTTGTGGATAGAAAGTCGAAAAATTGTGTTGATGGATATTCTGCGGAAGTCTGGAGGAGAAGTCCATTGCTGTTACATCTACGCCACATTTTCCAATTATCCATTCCAGGAGGTTTTATCTGAACCCACTCTTGTTGACAAGAATGGTGAGCTTATCTACTTTAGGCACTATTGAAATGACTGCGTGCAGTTCATCGTAGAAATATGAAACATACACCATTCTTGCAGAGCTGATCCTCTCCTGCAACGTGGGTTTCACTCAGTGCTGATATGCAAAAATATTGTATCTCGCCAGTTCTCTCGGAATCAGGACAGTCACCCTATTAGACCTGTTTGTTCTAGTCTTTATCAAGAATATTCTATACACTTCCCCCTCCTCGCCCCACAAATAGAAAATACTGGATGGTTGTAGACAATGACGTGGAAGAAAGCCAACAATGAAATTGAATAACAGCACAAAAAACACGGAGTTGTAAAGGCCCATGATAGTTTAGCGTAGTTCACATGCCATATGAAGAACAACTTATTAACCAAGCGACATCACAGCATGCATGGAAATTAAACACGGCAATGAATATTACGACGTTTGTTAACCGCGGTTTTCAATTGTAGCAAAAATTGTCTGTATTATCTCTCTTTGACCATGCTGATTATTGTCAGGGTTCACACGCATTCTCTCCCTTCGTCAGAAGATTTGCACGCGAAATTGTACACAAATTAAATGCGTCTTACAAATGAGAAACATTCATTCGCTGTCATCCTTCCTCTACTGCTACAGCAGGAGCACGAGGCCACAAATGTAGTCGGCTTCATTGCTGGAAGTCATGCTCAATGCATTTATGCGCTGTTGTGCTTTCTTTATTTTATACAATTAAATTGCTAGTCTCATTCACAACTCTCGCCTTTCTTGACATACATAGCTAAAGTACAGTGGCCCGATTCTTTCATAAATGGCTGGAGTCTAGGGATATCACTCTTCAATTAATAGTGTCCATAGATTGAGGTGTCCTGTATCATATCATCCCAAATTCGGTTGGTTCCCATTGGAACATAGGATCACACCAGGAGGTTTGAAGTTAAGACTTTTGTTTTGTTCTAGATGAATTATCACCCGTGACTTACAGACTTCATCCATTCAGAGCATTCTTGTTTTATTGCGTCAAATGTTGGCAGAAATAATCATGCAGTCAGAATACCGTAACCTGATCTTTACTATCAGAGACTGCGATATGTTAGGCCTGTCTGGAAGCATTTAGCAAGAGAAGTTGATAGCTTCATTTCTACTTCACCCCCGGCCATAGCAGCATGTTGGACCAGATCTTCGCTCAAGTCAACTTCATACCATGACACGATGTGAGACCAGATCTTCGTTCAAGTCAACTTCATACCATGACAAGATGTGGGTCCAGATGTTCGTTTAAGTCAACTTCATACCATGACAAGATGTGGGTCCAGATCTTCGTTCAAGTCAACTTCATACCATGACAAGATGTGGGTCCAGATTTTCGTTCAAGTCAACTTCATACCATGACAAGATGTTGGTCCAGATTTTCGTTCAAGTCAACTTCATACCATGACAAGATGTGAGTCCAGATCTTCGTTTAAGTCAACTTCAAATCATGACAAGATGTGGGACCAGATAGTCGACTCCCAGCTATGGCAGAATGCTGGACCCCATATTCATTTGGCCACTCCTGACTATGACAGAATGCTGGACCACATCTTTAGTCAAGCCCCCTCCTGACTATGACAGGATGTGGCACCAGATCTTCAGTCGTTACTCCTGACTGTGACAGGATGTCGGACCAGATCTTCAGTCGTTGCTCCTGACTGTGACAGGATGTCGGACCAGATCTTCATTTGTTACTCCTGACTGTGACAGGATGTCGGACCAGATCTTCATTTGTTACTCTTGACTGTGACAGGATGTGAGACTAGATCTTCATTTGTTACTCTTGACTGTGACAGGATGTGGGACTAGATCTTCAGTCGTTACTCCTGACTGTGACAGGATGTGGGGCCAGATTTTGCACTCCCAGCTATCACATGATATGAGACCAGATCTTCAGTGAATAATATTCCTAGCTATGACAGCTCGTTTGAACAGACCTTCAGTAACGCCAGCTCCTGACTATGACAGAAGTGGGACCAGATCTTCAAACAAGTCCATTCTAGATAGTTCACTCCCAGCTATGACATAATGTAAGATCAGGTCTTCAGTAAATTCCTTTCCAGCTATGACAGGACGTAGGACCAGATATTCTTTCTAGTTTACTCGCAGCTATATCATATGAGACCACATCTTCAGTCAAGACCACTCCTAGCTATGATAGCAGCTGGACCAGATCTTCAATCAAGACCATTCCCAGCTATGATATCACGTTGGACCACATCTTCAGTCAAGACCACTCCTAGCTATGATAGCAGCTGGACCAGATCTTCAATCAAGACCATTCCCAGCTATGATATCACGTTGGACCAGATCTTCAGTCAAGACCACTCCCAGCTATGACATCACGTTGAACAAGATCTTCAGTCAAGACCCCTCCCAGCTATGGTATCACGTTGGACCAGATCTTCAGTCAAGACCATTTCCAGCTATGACATCACGTTGGACAAGATCTTCAGTTAAGACCACTCCCAGTTATGATAGCACGTTGGACAAGATCTTCAGTCAAGACCACTCCCAGCTATGATAGCACGTGGGACAAGATCTTCAGTCAAGACCACTCCCAGCTATGATAGCACGTGGGACAAGATCTTCAGTCAAGACCACTCCCAGCTATGATAGCACGTGGGACAAGATCTTCAGTCAAGACCACTCCCAGTTATGATAGCACGTGGGACAAGATCTTCAATCAAGACCACTCCCAGCTATGATAGCACGTGGGACCAGCTATTTAGCCAAGCCCAAGTACTCGATGACGATTCAACCTTAACCATATACAATTCTACTGAAGTCTCTTTATTATTTCTAATCTTTCATTATTTACTTTCCTGTTCCAGCTCTGTGTACTTTATAATATGTATTTTGATATTTTCATTAATGACTCACCTTTACATCTCAGACGTGCATATACATTAATGTACGAACTATACTGCGATGAAGATAGGTGCACAGGATATGGTTCAATGGAGAAACATGCTCAGACAAACAGTCTTAGGACTGATCAACCATAGGATGTGGCCCAATGGAAAGATATGCTCAGACAACCTTACAACCAGTCTTATGACTGATCAACTAAAGGATGTGGTCCAATGGAGAGACATGCTCAGACAACCTTACAACTAGTCTTAGGACTGATCAAATAGAGGATAGGGTCCCATGGAGAGACATGCTCAAACAACCGTACAACCAGTCTTAGAACTGATCAACCAAAGGATGTGGTCCAATGGAGAGACATGCTCAGATAACCTTACTACCAACTTTAAGGACTAATCACCTATTTGACGATAACACAGATTTTCAATTATGTATAATTTATTTGTTATCAACTTCTGTTGTGCTTGATATCGTCTTTACCTCGGCGAGTACTTAGTTGATGAATATTTGGCTATCAATAAATATATTTTGGATTTATTTGGATCTCATACATAAAAGGATGATCTGATTAATTTAGTGGCAGAATACTTGCTTTTCAAGGCAAAGCTGTGGGGTTCAACTCTTGTCATCGTCACGTTTTAGTCAACCCAGCTATAAATGTGTCCTGATTTACGGTTAGGGAAGGAATACGCAGTAACGGGGCAACCCACCTCATACAATCTGTGGCTTATTATAGTGAAGTCTCTAACACTTCATTCCTGACCGGCGGTTAAGTCTACCCTTCAACTTTAACCTTATATTAGAAGAGGGGACATAACTCTGTGTAAGATATCTATAGGCAGAGTTAAGTGACTTGGTCATTTGACAAGAATGTCTCCAAATATTGTTCCTCGCGAGTCTTTAATGCCAGGCAACAGGACTTAGAAACAATGTCAAGACCACCAAAAAGATGTATGGACGGTGTTAAAAAAACACTACAGAGGCATGGATTGAATTAACGGCTACGCCGATGGTACAGGAAAGAAGATTACACGTCGTCTTTTAACTATATAAGTAAACAGAGATTATGCCACTGTTGAGTGACAGCATCGCTTTCATTAAAACCCCAAAATACCAAATTAAGTCTAAATGGCAAATTCCTGCAGCCAAACGACAACCCAACCTATCTGGGAGTGACATTTGATCGGCGCATGACATGGAAAAGTCAGATTGAGAGAAACCGAATGAGAGCCAGAGAAAGAATGTAACAAACACTACACAGAACGGAGGGGCAGGAGCATTCCTGAACCTACCAAATGGCAGACAAATAACACTGTCATTCGCTACTGGTAAGTACACAAGCAATTTCAGAGCGGAGGCAGAGACACTGAGGGCGGCAGAGGAAGAAATGGTGACACACAATGAAAATGAAAGCCATATAGTCCTGCTTACAGATGCTCTCGCCGTAGTCACAGCGCTAAAAAGCCAGAAAAACACTGAGCTTAATGACTTAAGAGCAGCACTCTGCAAACTGTGCCAGCAGTCCGCACCAAAAAGGGGGGTGGTACAGTGGGTCCCATCACACTGCAACATCCAAGGCAACGAGGAGGCAGACAGACTGGCAAAAGAAGGTGCAAGACTACCACAAACAGATACTAGTATGACGTACGAAGAGTCAAAACGGCTTATCAAAGCCAGATACATGACCAAATGGGAAACCGAACATACTGGTTACACCAAAAACGATGCCTATTACCAGTTGAACCGAAGAGAGCAGGTCGTTGTCTTCAGACTTCGCACTGGCCACAACAGACTGAGGTACCACCTATTCAACAAATTGAAGATGGGTGATACCGACGAATGCCCGTGCGGTACTGGCAAAATGACCGCTGAACATCTGCTGCAGAACTGCCCGACATACGAGGATCAGAGAGAGCAGATGTGGCCATCACCAGTGGAACTGCAAGACAAGTTCTATGGCAGTGGCGACAGCCTCAGGATGACCGCCGCTTTTTTCGAAAAAATAATGGTTACTGTCTGACTGCGTACGATGAAGAAGAAGAAGAAGAAGAGTGACAGCATTAGTTCGTGCTATGATTAACGTAAAAGTGTAGAGTTAGTTCCCACGCGCTTTCTAAATCTAGATGAACTGATATGAACGAGACATTTCGACCCCGGTCCCAGAGAATTGTCATTTTGAGCGCATTTTTTGAATGTCTTGTCTAATATTCAAATCTGCTAACGCTGCACTGCTAATTCGGCATTCCAAGCGCAGCTGTCTCTTATATATATATTTTAAAGAAAAAGAAAGGAAAGGAACGAAACAAAACGTTAAAGGGACAAAAGAGCTGATATGTACGCTTATACTTTGCGAAAGTCAACACGCAATGAGCAGAGAAGGGCAGAGGACGGGGTGAGTCTGGATAATTATGTTAATGATATAGGGAAGAGCAACGAAAGACTGCCTTGACCTTTGACACGTCTTATATATGTTATTCAGGAACACGTCGACCGTATCCTCATTGTAGATGTTCGGTGCGTGCTTGGTTTTCAGTAAATGTTTAACTTCACTCAGTTGTTCATCCTCTATCTAGAGGTGTAGAAGTAGTCCGTTTTATTTTCTTCGTGGCTTATAGCTTGTATAGGTTGGAGAGGCTGGCCCAATACTTCAACCATTCTTCGTTACTTCTTATAACACGCATGGCAGGTTACAGTGTTCCTATTCCTTTCACTCCTTTTGGGCCCCGGCACTATGTGCGACCTGTGGGGATCACGGCGAGCAAATTATAGTTACAATTGTAACCTTTCATTATCATGTGGTAGTGGGGACTAAAGAGGGTTCTGCATGGTGCTAACAAGCTAAATGGCGAGCAAAGAATATCACTACTGCAACTTTTGAGACATGAGGTTGTTGCTGTTGTTGTTGTTTTTGATGTTGTTGCTGTTGTTGTTGAATGCACACGAGAAGTAACTACTCTTTTGAGCGCCCCGAAAAGGGCAATAACTTTCCCCACATCCCGAGCGTGCTAAAGATGAAGGTGGACCATAGCCATCCAGGTGGTTGTGATATGATTATCATCATCTGCGTGACGCGTTCACTACTACGGGGTCTAAAGAAGGATGTGCATGGAGCTGGTAACTTCATCCTATAAAATACATTGTCTGGAGAAACTTCCATTGCAATAGAACACGAAAGTACTTGAGGCAAGCTTTCTGCAACACGGGCAAGTTGAGGAAGAGGAGGGGCACGCATTTAGTAAATAATCCTAAGCTTGATAACGAGTGAAGATGATGACAAAAAGAAACAGAAGAAGAAGAATACTTTGTTTTGTTTGAGAGAATGTTGCTGTGTTTGTGACAATGTTGGTGGATGCCTATATCAGTATTTTCACGCTTCTTTGCTTGTGAACAATTTCATTTGCATAAAATCTGTCCATAAAAGTTTCTGTAAAGGGCACTTTAAAATCTGCTTACATTAATTTGTCGAACCAATAAGATGGAAAAAATGTTTTACTTATTTCTCTCCTTCTACTGTCGGGGTGTTGAAGAGGTCTTTATTAGTTTTGTTATCATCATCATGTTCTTTGCATAACGTCGACCTCATCATAGTCCGTCTGAAAGAAACTCGATCTCTTGTCACAGCTCCAGACTGCTCCAGAGTCATGCACACCTGACATCTTAGTACCATCACCTTCTTATTCTGTCTCTGTCTCTTTTGTCCGACACCATACCTTTCTCTCAAGACCTTTGCGTCTTTCGATGTGGCCAAATTATTTCATTTTTCTGTTCATTGGGTAATTTATGAATCAATTCTTCTTTATACCCGACACTTGTCAAATATCTGCATTCTTTTTTTTCTTTTCTGCACATGGTATTCTGAGGGTCTTTCTATAACATTTCGACTCGAAAGACTCGATACTCTTCCTTGGGGTTTAAGTAGCTGTCCATGTTTCGCAGCTAGCTGTATGTTATCACGGGAAAAACATAGGGTCATTCCCCAGAACCTCAATCATTGTTACAATGGTACAAAACCGATATAGTGGCTTGAAATATTGCCATACTTGCATTTATTAGTTTCTCAATAACAACTTATCCCAAATTTATAATTGTACCTATACTTCTTACCGGAAGTTTTACATTTCAAAAATAAATATTCCCAGAAGTCCAAAATATTCAGAAAGGAAAGAGTTGATACTTTCAATCAAATGTGCAGACAAAAAGAGGATTGGCTGGTTGTGTCTTTGCATGATGGGAGGTCTGTCTCACTTTGGTTTCCATGTCGGCCACAATTGGGTGAGGCTTTTGTTACCTTTAGAATGTTTACATGACCATCGTCTGACAGCCAATTCTTTACGATTTCAAACAGCGAAAAGATTTCTTACACGCACAGCGTGAACAAGGGTCTACGAGTTTATTTTCGGTCTCCGACAGGACTAGACCCAGATTTCACCTTCTTTGAAATTAGGGAACTCTAGAAACATTGCGGGATTAAAACCACCAACCCTTTCGCGCCTTAGTTTCTTATGAGGAAAGCATCTCACCTCTCAGCTACAGCAATTTCTTGGAACAAATACTAGATGGGGTAACATCCCAAGGGGCTAAATCAAATACATGATGTGGTAGCATACCAGGGGGGAGGGACTAGAACAAGAACAAATACTAGATGGGGTAACATCCCAAGGGGCTAAATCAAATACATGATGTGGTAGCATACCAGGGGGGAGGGACTAGAACAAGAACAAATACTAGATGGGGTAACATCCCAAGGGGCTAAATCAAATACATGATGTGGTAGCATACCAGGGGGGAGGGACTAGAACAAGAACAAATACAAGATGGGGTAACATCCCAAGGGGCTAAATCAAATACATGATGTGGTAGCATACCAGGGGGGAGGGACTAGAACAAGAACAAATACTAGATGGGGTAACATCCCAAGGGGCTAAATCAAATACATGATGTGGTAGCATACCAGGGGGGAGGGACTAGAACAAATACAAGATGCTGTAGCATACTAGGAAATGGGGCTGGGGGAACTAAAACAAATACAAGATGTGGTAGCATACCGGGGGGTGGGGGGTGGGCGGCTAGAACAAATACAATATGGGGTAGCATACCGGGGGGGGGGGGCTAGAACAAATACATACGGGGTAGCATACCCGATTGGGGGGGGGGGGGCTAGAACAAATACAGGATGGGGTAGCAAACCTGGGGGGGGGGGGCTAGAACAAATACAAGATGGGGTAGCATGCCGAGAGGTGGGGCTAGAACAAATACATGATATCGTAACATATCCTGGGGGAGGGGACTAGAACAAATACAATTTGGGGTAACATATCTGGTAGGAGGGGGAGGGCTAGAACAAATACAAAATGGGGTAACATATCAGGGATGGGGGGAGGGTAGAACAAACACAAGATGGGGTAACATATCGGGGGGGGGGGCTAGAGCAAATACAAAATAGGGTAACATATCCAGGGGGAGCGGGCTAGATTAAATACACGATGGGGTAACATATCAGTGGGGGGGGGGGGCTAGAACACATTTAAGATGGGGTAACATACCACAGAAGAAGGTCACAAGTTTTATTACAGTGGAAGACCTGACAAACACCTTCATGGTGTCGGAATGCTGGCGCACAAAGACACAGCATGTTGTGTATTGGGTTGCCGACCAGTATCAAGGCGATTGCTCAGCTTACGACTAAATGCAAAGCCCTTCAATATCACGGTGATACAATGCTATGCACCTACCTCAGATTACGAGGACAGCGAGGTTGAGAGCTTCTACGAGGAATTGCAGGCTTTGGTGAACGAGGTACCGAAGAAGGATATACTGGTGGTACAGGGAGATTGGAATGCCAAAATAATTTGGCGAAGACATGGTGCGTGACTGGAAAGGCACATGTGGATCATATGGAAATGTGACCACGAACGATAGAAGACTGAGGCTCCTGGAATTTGCGTATTACAATAAGCTAATAGTAGCGAATACGCTGGGACCACATAAAATGTCGAGACGGTGGACGTGGCACAGCCCAAATAGTACGCTTCATAGCCAAATAGACTAAATTTTGGTCCAAAGGAGATTCATATCTAGCGTCAATAGCGCCCGGACAAGAAGTTTCCCAGGGGCCGATGTAGGGAGCGACCACGACTTAGTCCTGATGACCATGCATCTCAGACTAAATAAAGTTTTGAAAAGAGAGATAACTAGACTTAGATTTGACTTGGAGAAGTTGAAGTACCCGGATATAGTGGAGACCTTTGGAGTGGTGGTGGGGGGAAGATTCGCGCCTCTATTGGTTCTTAACGAGGAGGCAGATGTTGAGACGATGACTGAAGCCTTGAATTAGGCATTAATCTCCACGGCATCTGAGGTTCTAGGTAGGTGCAGGATTAAGAAGAAGGCATGGATCACGAGTGAAATACTGGATTTATGTGACAAGAGTCGACAAATGAAGAGAGCGAAGAAAACACTAGATGGGATTCAGCAATATAGAGAGATAAATGGAAACATAAAGGCCAAGATGAAACAGACCAAGGTGGAATGGATAACGACTCAGTGCGCAGATATCGAACACAATCTAGGAAGAAATGATGCCAAAGGGGTATATAAATTAGTCAAGGACTTAGTAAGACCTGTACAAAGTCGAAATACAACGGCTCAGGACAAGAGTGGGAAATGTCTCACAGAAGCTCAAGACATTCTTGAGCGCTGGACAGAGTACTGTTCGGAGCTATATGAGCATGAAGGTCGAGGTGAACCAAGAAATGCAATGTCTCCTGAAGTGAGTCTGATAGAGGAAAATCAAACGATAACAAGGGAAGAAGTATATGAAGCCGTGAAAATGCTGAACAGAGGTCCACCAGCTGGACAAAATCAGTCATTATACCACTGCCTAAATCAGGAAACCTAAATATGTGTCAGAACTATCGAACAATCATTCTGATAAGTCATGCAAGTAAAGTTCTCTTGAGAATAATACTTCACAGACTGAAATCACAGGCAGAGAATATCATTGCCGAAGAACAAGCGGGCTTTCGAGCGGGAAGGAGTACCATCGAGCAGATAATTAATCTTCGGCTACTGAATGAGAAGTACTCAGAGTATCAACTCTACCATGCCTTCATTGACTTTAGAAAGGCGTTTGACAGAGTGTGGGATGCGGCGCTATGGTCAACAAAGAAGCATTATAAGTTCAACAGTGATATTGTGAGGGTAATTGCAAACCTTTATGAGCAGGCGACAAGCGCAGTCTCAGTAGAGGGTCGCTAGGCGATTGGTTCCGTACGACGGTGGGTGTGAGACAGGGATGTATACTCTCCTCAACACTCTTCAATATATTCTTGGAGAGAATAATGGAGACGACCTTAAAAGGACATGTTGGCACGGTTAACATAGGTGACAGGCTTATCACAAACTTCCGATTTGTTGATGATATTGATGTATTGGCAGGCACAGAAAGGGAACTCCAGGAGTTGATTGGTAGATTGGATAGAACGGCCCTGAGTTTTGGTATGGAAATAAATGCAGATAAAACAAAACTCATGACCAATAACGTTGCAGGGTTTAAATCTGTAATAGAGGCAAATGGGCAGGAACTTGAGGTGGTAAAACGTTTCAAATATCTTGGATCGTTGATCAGCGAAGAGGGATCGAAGCCAGAGGTAATTGCAAGAATAGCACAAACAACAGCGGCGCTGACTCGGCTGACACCTATATGGCAAGACAAGCGACTCGCCCTCGGCATAAATGTTAGTCTAATGCACTCTTTAGTGCTATCAATATTTCTGTATGCCTGCGAGACCTGGACCATTACAGCAGATATCCAGGGCAGGATACATGCAATGGAAATGAGGTGCTATAGAAAACTCCTAAATGTTACATATAAAGATCGTGTCGCGAACGTAGAAATCCTTTTGAAGATCTGTTCACAGCTATCAAAAGACGAAAGATGGCCTGGTGCAGGCATGTCGCGAGATCCAACGGAATTACCAACTCGATACTCTTTGGTTCCGTACCGGGACAGAGAGGGCGAGGACGTCCAAGGAAGAGATGGGTGGACAACATCACTGAGTGGTCAGGCCTTCGTCCCGGTGAGATACGTCGGGCGGCGACAGACAGAGAGTGATGGCGTGGGATTTTGGGAGTGTCTTCATGTGTGCCCCAACTACCTGATGGGTTACGGGGTGAACTGAACTGAGCTGAACTGAACATACCAGGTGTCTAGAACAAATACAAGTTGGGGTAACATGTCGGGGGTGGGGGGGGGGGGGGGCTAGAACAAATACAAGATGGGGTAACATATCAGGGGTATAGAACAAATTCAAGATGGGGTAACATATCAGGTGGCTAGAACAAATACAAGATGTGGTAACATGTTTGGGTTAGAACAAATAGATGATGGGGTAACATGGATAAGGACTTGAATGCAAGCGAGGTATTGTAACATATCAGGAAGTTAGAACAAATACACCAAAGAGACATAAATTCAAATTCAAATTCAAACTCTAGTTACTTGCCTAGGAGATACCCCACATTGCAGCGATACCTGCAGATTTCCGAGTTGTTTTAGTTCCGTCGTAGTTTGAGTTTCACTTTGGCCAAACACTAGATTGTAGCCAGACGCCATATCAGCTTCTCTATTGACCCTAACGTCCTGCAAAGATCGCCTACCTTTCTTGTTTATGCAAATGTGGTCAATCTGGTTTTACGTTGCGTGATCTGGGGATATCCAAGTTGCCTACGAATTTCCTTGTGCGGTAATAGGCTTCCTCCAATAACCAGTTAGTTTCCTACGCAAACATCTGCAAAGGTCTCCCCATTTACATTCTTCTTCTTCTTTTTCTTCTTCTTCTTCTTCTTTTTCTTCTTCTTGATCTTCTTCTTCTTCTTCTACTTCTTCGTACGCTGTCAGAGGTCAACTTTAATTTGTTCAAAAAAAGCAGCTGTCATCCTGAGCCTGTCAACACTGCCATAGAGCTTGTCTAGTGTTGGCACTGGTGATGGCCACATGTGCTTTCTCTGGTCCTCGTATGTCGGGCAATTTTCCCAGTGCCGCACGAGCATTCGTCAGTGCCACATATCCTCAGTTTATTGAATAGATGGTACCTCAGTCTGTTGTGGCCTGTGCGGAGTCTGAAGACCACGACCTGCTCTTTTCTGTTCAACTGGTAGTAGGCATCATTTTTTGTGTAGCCAGTTTGTTCTGTTTCCCATTTGGTAATGTATCTGGCCCTAATAAACCTTTTGGACTCTTCGTAGATCACACTAGAATCTGGTTGTGGTAGTCTTGCACCTTCTTTTGCCAGTCTGTCTGCCTCCTCGTTGCCTTGGATGTTACAGTGGGGTGGAACCCATTGTATCATTACTCTTTTTGGTGCGGACTGCTTGTATAGTTGACAGAGTACTGCTCTTAAATCATTAAGTTCTGTATTTTCTGGCTTTTTAGTGCTGTAACTACGGCCAGTGCATCTGTAAACAGGACTATCTGGCTTTCATTGCTTTCGCCTGTCAGCATTGCTTTTACTGCAGCCTTCAGTGCCTCTGCCTCCGCTCTGAAATTGCTTGAGAATTTTCCAGTTGCCACTGACAGTGTTATTTTTCTACCATTTTTTAGGCTCAGGAATACCCCTCCCCCTCCATTCTGTGTTGTGTTTGTTACAGAACCGTCGGTGTATGCACGGGTCCAGTCCATTCTTGGGTAGTTTTCCGCTATGTACCTCAGGGTTATGTCTCTTCTTTCTTTTTCCGTCTGGCTGTTCTTGTTTCCAATACCTGGTATATTTTCTACCACCTCCGAAATGATATGCTGCTTCCATGTGGGTTTGCGTACAGTAGGGATGGGCTTTGATGTTGTTATGGTGTTCATAGGGTCTTCGTGCATCTTTGCTTTGACTATTTCTGCAACGTTTCTCCGCTTTAGCTTCCCATTTCCAAATCTATTTAGTCTCTGATGCATTGGATCTGTCTGCCAGTCTTCTGAGTTTTTCTGCTTGCTGCTGGGCTCTGCAGTCTCTTCTGTCGGTCATGGATTGCAGATTTGTAATTTTTTCCAGTTCTACAATTGCCTCCTGTTATAACTCTCATAGCTTGGTTTTGAAGTTTGCTAATTTTATAATTTGCCCATGCCGCAATGCCATACTCGAGAACTGGTCTCACTCTTCCAGTGTACAGTTTCTTCAGTATTCTTTCGTCTGCTCCCCAGCTTGTGCCAGCAAGTTTCCTCATGATTGCCATTCTTTGTCTGGCTCTCATTCGGTTTCTCTCGATCTGACTTTTCCATGTCATGCGCCGATCGAATGTGACGAGCA
Organism: Ariolimax columbianus; assembly: GCA_036924085.1. NCBI lineage: Eukaryota > Metazoa > Mollusca > Gastropoda > Stylommatophora > Arionidae > Ariolimax > Ariolimax columbianus. Next base: position 110,591,686 of record JAVGWX010000002.1, read on the forward strand.
AGTAGTTTGGGTTGTCATTTGGCCGCAGATATTTGCCGTTAAGACTTATTTTGGTGTTCTGTGGTTTATTTGAAAGCGAGAATATCGTACATATTGTTTTTTCTTCATTTATTTTGACCAGCCATGATTTCGCCCACTCCTCCAACGATGTTAGGGCCTGCTGCATCCGATTGTTTGCTACGGTGAGATTTTTTTCAGAGGTCCACATACCCAGATCGGCTGCAAACATGGAGCTGTGGACTCTTCTTGGTATATTCTCTGTGATGTTGTTTATATACACCAGAAAAAGTGTGGGTGACAGTACTCTCCCTTGGGGGACTCCTTGCTCCAGTGTCACCTTTTTGCTCATCTGCCCTTGTACTTGAACTCTGGCTGTTCTGTTTTCGAGGTAGTGGCTGATCCATCTGTACATTTTTCCAGATACTTCACTTCTTCGTAGCTTGACTTTAAGTCCCTCTTTCCACACCTTGTCAAATGCCTTCTCTAGATTCACTCAAACCGCTACTGTATGCTTTTTCTCTTGATAAGCATCCTCTATTTCCTGTGCTATGAGAGTGATCTGGTCCTCAGTGGATCTGTGCTGTCTAAAGCCTGCTTGCTGTGGAATTAATATGCGTTTTTCTTCCAGGTGCCACATCAGTCTGGTGTTTATCATACGCTCCATCAGTTTACCTACACAGCTCAGTAAACTGATAGGCCTGTATCCATTTGGATCGGTTCTATCTTTGGTACGGGTATAAGTACAGCATCTTTCCGTGCCTGCGGTACAATTCCTCTTTTCCAGCTTTGATTCAGGACTGACAGTAACTTCCTCTTTGCTGTTTGGCCCAACCACATCAGCCTTTCATTTGTTACCCCATATTTTCCGGGCGATTTCTTTTTCTTTAAAGTTCTCGTGGCTTCATTCATTTCATTCATCCATTTCCATTCAAAACTCCAAGTTCACATTGCCCAAATTCTCTTCGTAGCCTCCATTATCTTTTTTCTATTGTGGCTTTAAAGTTCCCCATTGCTATCGTCATATGTCTTGGTTTTGTCCCAGACAATAGATTCTGCAGTCTGATGTAAAAGCTACTTTTGTTATTGTTTTTTGTCTTTAGTTGAAGAGTGCCACTGTATGAGGTTTAGTTTTATCTTGCTATTTCTGCTTCTAAAGGATTCCGTGATCATTTTTTATCCAACCGCATGCCACTCAATAAGTGAACTTTGGACTTCTCTGGTCCTAGCATAGGTATTACACCATCATCTTTTTCGTGACCTGAAAATCATTGTTTCGTTCGATGTTAGCTGAACTTTATCTGCATTTGTAAAAGAACATTTGACAAAGAAAATGGAAGAGGAAGCCGGAGCAGACAGTCTAATTTTATTGTACTCAAGGAAATGATGTAACATATTTATCAGTTGCCATGGAAATTTGCAGTCTTATTTTTCATTAAAAAATTAATAGGGAAAATGAATAGTATAATTTAGGAATTGTAGTTGTATTCTTACATTTAGAAGAAACACATTTTTAATTCCCACATTACCTAAGACTACATTACATCTGTATTATCATATTTAAAAAGATTATATTTAATTGCGCATTTGGCACTCTTTATTATCACACATCGGAAGACTAACTTTATTCTCACAGCAACATTTGAATTTAGAACTGTGGAGTATTTCGCCCTAAGCATCATTTCTAACTTACGAGCCAGCAGCTGCAGATCTGATATAGGTTAGACATCTAGACAGAAAGACGAGCCGGCTAGAAATAGACCAGGCTTTTGCCTGTCCAGCTTTCACGAGCAGCCCAGCCAATCATAAACATGTTACGGAATGCTGGAAAATTGTAGACTGGCTACATAGTTTTGTAGATATCAGCAAAATATCTTAACTTAACTGAACTTAACTCAACTTAACTTTACTTCATAATAATGGTTTAAAGGATGTACAGAGTTTGTATACTTCTTCTTGTTCATCGTTCGTTCTCAGTCTCCTACTAGCAAGCCCTGAGAAGGGCTTCGCAAGTAGCAGGATGTTGTCCGGAGAAAACATAATGCCTTGTGTCGTAGTTTACAGCTTGACTGCGATATTTTCCCCTTTCGGTCCAACACATCCTTCAGCAGGCATTTTTTGAGTACCGGGTTATTCTTCCCTGTTCGATACCTTCTCCTTTGCCAGTCTGCTCTGTTGCAGCCTGTTATCCAGGATCACGGCGTGGAGGTATAGAAGGATCTGGGCAGCTCTGGGTCACAGATCCTGACGCTAGCAGTCAGCTATGGGTCGCTGACCACTTTAGCTCATGCCGAAACAGTTTGTTCCACTACACCGATACTGAAAATACTGTGAAAATCCCATCAAATCTATTTTGGAATGCATTAACTGACTCTGCCTCCATCACATCTGAAGAAGGGGGTCCTGACCCTCTTCGCTCTAGTGAAAGACAAGGCTTCTCAGTAGCCTCACCACTACGGGGATCACAGTGTCGATCTCCACCTCGTTGGTCAGTCTGCTGTAACACAGCCTGTTTCTAGGTTCACGGCATAGACGCTAGGTAAGGGCCTGGCTAATATGTGTTTCCTCCTCCTGGCTTTAGTCTTCTCATTCAATAGGAAGTCGGTCATTGATTGTACATCAGTATGCTGCCCCCATTTTCCTGTTAATAAACGTGGTAGCTTCAAAGAGTTTCCGGAAAAGTTGACTCGTGTTTGAATTAAAAATGATATTATGGAGAATATATATTTATTAGTTGGTAGTGATCTTGACGAAATGACATGGCAGACGTGGACTTCACATATACTCTCGAACAGAAGTTACATAAATTTGTTTGTGTGTTGTCCTCGTTGCATCGTCGGAGCTGAAAATGTATAATTCTGTGTTTTTCTTGAGAAGTCACCATCGGAGACACAAACATTGCTAAATAAAGCATATTGTAATACCGCAATGAAGAAATCGTAAGTATTTGAGTGGCACAAGCGTTTGAAGGTTGTGTTAGTGTCGATGATGATGCACGTAGTGGTCGACCGTCAACCTCGATCAACAACGAGAACATTGAGCGTGTTCAAAACGTTGTGTGTGGTGACAGAAGACTTAGTGTCGGGAAAATTGGAAGTTGAAATATCATTTGGAAGTTGCTACAGTATTCTTCACAATGGACTGTACGTGCACCGTATTTGTCAACACATGGTTTCCAAAACGTTATCTCTTGAACAGAAAGAAACGACATTGACCCTGGCAGGAGACCTAATCACAATGGCTGATCAAGATATCAATTGTCTCAACAACATAATCACAGGAGATGAGACCTGGTGTTTTTGTACAATCCTCAGACAAAACGTGAGTCCTCTGAATGACCAACATCTCTAACATCTCTCCTGACACATACATTTTGTTTGGACAAGAGCAAAGGAAAAGTTATGTTGGAAGTTAGTTTTTTTCCAAGGGTATTGTCTACCATGATTTCCTTCCTGAACGCCAAACGGTTAACAACAAAATGTACATTGATATCCTTCTTCGTCTAAGAGATGCAATAAAAAAAACACCACCAGAAAAATGGAGAACAAACAGTTGGATTATGCTGCACGACAATGCGCCAGCACATCGATCACTACTGATGAAGTAGTACCTTGCAAAGCACAATGTGATTACCTTGGAACATCCTCCATATTCTCTCGACCTAGCACCGGTTGATTTGTTTCTTTTTCCTTCGACTGAAATCGGTACTGAAAGGTCAGGGATTCAAGTATGCTGAGGACGTTATCACAATTGCGACAAGACAGCTGAGTGAGGTGTCAAAGAATGGGTTCCACGAATGTTTCCAGCAGCTGTATGTACGCTGGTAAATGTGTGTAGTTGTTGAAGGGAACTACTTTGAAGGAAATGTAATGTAAATAGTTCTATTGTAACTTATTTCTATACAATCAATTAATTCCGGGAACTTTTTCAAGCTACCTCGTATACTATCTTCCAGTCTGTTAGTTTTTGAAGCCAACAAAACCTGCTCTTCCATTGTCATGGAACCATCATGGCCGGGACAGTAGGTCTGATATATCTAAAACTGTCATCCACACAAGCTTAGACCTCTACATCGGCTATCAACACACGTCCATAAAAGTCTCCAACCTATACATCTGCTATTCACACAAGTCCGCGAAGGTCTGGGATCTCTACATCTGCTATACACACAAGCCCACGAAGATCGAGTGCTTCTACATTTGCTATTCACACAAGCCCACGAAGGTCTCAGACCTATAAATCTGTTACCACACATTGACGGAAAATTGATAGATGGAAAATATAGAGGATTGACGGAAATGTGGTCGATAGAGGAAATAATGATTGAAAGAAAGGTAGTCGATAGAGAAAATATTGGATAGAAAGGTGGTCGATAGAGAAAATATTAGATTGAAAGGTGGTCGATAGAGAATATAGATGAGTGATCGAAAAGTGATAAATAGAGTATATCGACGACTGATAGAAACTTGGTCGATAAGGAAAATAGAGGATTAAATGAAAGGTGATCCATAGAGGATATAGATGATTGATTGAAAGGTGGTCGATATAGGAAATAGAAGAAATAAAAAGCTGGTCGATAGAGGAAATATAGGATTAAAATAAAAGGGGTCTAAAGGATATACGAATTATTTAAAAGTTGATCGATAGAGGAAATAGAGGATACAGAGGATTGTTAGAAAGGTGGTCGATAGAGGATATAGAGGATTAAAAGAAAAGTACACCCTAATGGTATATTGGGCGAAGAGAGTAGGACCACTGTAACATTTCAAGCATGTCGTAAAGAGCGACTAAGAAAGGTGTGCATGACACATGCAACCTTGTCGTGTAAAACTATTGCCATTTATATAGTCACTGTAAGTGCTTTGGTACAGGCTTCCTGTAAGTAGGCCTAGAGTGGTGGGGATTATTTGCTTCACATAGATGGAGATGGCATTCGAAAACAACATAATTAATATAGAAAGGTGATTAATATCAAATATAGAGGAATGGCTTAATGTAAAATAGACTAGAAAATATGGAAAGCGAAAGCGAGGAGTGTGGGGGGGGGGGGGGGGTGGAGATGGGAAAAGAGAGATAAATAGTGAGAGAGAGGTCGAGAAAATGGGGAAGGCGGGAATTCGGAGAGCGAAAGATAAAGAGAGAAATGAAATAGAGAAATGTAAATAAAGAGAGAGAGAGAGAGAGGAGGAGGAAGTGAGAAAAAGAGAAATAAATGGAGAGAAAAAATGGGAAATTAAGATGGACAGAGAAGGAAAATTAGGATTCAGAGAGAAAGAGAAAGAGAAAAATTGAGAGAGAAAATAAAAGAGAGGAGGAAGTCAGAGAAAAAGAAAGAGAGGGAGAAAAGGGGGGGGGGATTTGAGATAGAGAAAGAGAGAATAGGGAATTGAGATAGAAAGAAAAAGAAAGAGAGAAGGAGGAAGTGAAAGAGAAAGAAAGAGAGGGATAAAATGAGGGATTGAGATAGATAAATTGGGGAGGTGAGAGAAAGAAGGAGAGATGGAGAGAGAGATAGAAAGAGAATGAGGAACAGGGTGAGAGAGAGAGAGAGAGAGAGAGAGAGAGAGAGGGAGAGAGAGAGAGAAAAAAGAAAAAAAGTGAAATTGAGTGAGAAAGAAAGAAAGAGAAAAGATGAAGTTGAGAGCGAGAGAAAGAAAGAGACAAAAATGTACCTGGCAGACAGATAAATTTGGAGAAAATGTTGAATTAAGAGAACGAGACAGAAAGAAAAAGAGAGAGAACAAGGGAATTGACAGAGGGGAAGCGGGACTGAAAAAGAAAGAAACAAAAGGACGTTCAAAGAGAAGAGAGAAAAGTGAAAATTGACAGAGAGAGAGAGAGAGAGAGAGAGAGAGAGAGAGACAGAAAGGGGAACAAAGAGTGAGAGAGATAGAAAACGAGAAAAGAGGAAATTGAAAGAGAAAGAGGAAGAAAGAGAGAGTGAGAGAGGGAAAAGGTGGAGAACCAGAGAAAGAAAGATAGAAAAGCAAAATTAGAGAGAGAAATAGGATGAAAAGATGGTATTGAGAGAGAGAGAGAAGGGGGAAATGAGAGAGACAGAAAAAGAGAAAAAGTGAAACAGGAAGATAGGAAAAAGATAATTTCGAGAAAGAGATAGAAAAAGGAGGAAGTGAGAGAGAGAGAGAGAGAGAGAGAGAGAGAGAGAGAGAGAGAGAGTGAGAGGCAGATTGCAGAATTAGCACATAAAGTTTGTGATTGGAGCAAACAAGTGCTCAGCAGAAAGAAAGGAGGTCTTTGAAGTGAAAAATGATTAGAGATAATGAAAGATACGATGTTGAAAGACAACATAGAAGAACAAATAAAGGATGTGATTGAGATAAGAGTAGACTTGGAAGGAAGGAAGGAAAAGTGGAGATGAGAGACGAGAATAGAACAGGAATGAAATAATGCTTGAGCCAAATACAAAAAAAAACATCCTTCATGAGGGCCATAATGCTCAACATTTAATAACAAGCAAATGTCGACACATGGACTTGATAATAACGATATAACACGTGTAAGTAGTTGTTTTGGTTGAGGTTGTTGTTATTGCTGGTCTTCTTCTGTTTCTTCTTCTTTTTCTTCTTTTTCTTCTTCTTCTTCTTCTTCTTCTTCTTCTTCTTTTCTTCTTCTTCTTCTTCTTTTTCTTCTTCTTTTTCTTCTTCTTCTTCTTCTTCTTCTTCTTCTTCTTCTTCTTCTTCTTTTTCTTCTTCTTCTTCTTTTTCTTCTTCTTCTTCATCTTCTTCTTCTTCTTTTCTTCTTCTTCTTCTTCTTCTTCTTCTTCTTCTTTTTCTTCTTCTTCTTCTTCTTCTTCTTCTTCTTCGTCGTTCGTCCTGAAAAAGACGTTTGTAACGTGGTGTCGTAGTTTTCAGCGAGGCTGCGATATCTGCGCCTGTTTGGCTGTTGTTGATGTTGAATGCCCACAATGAGTAGGATTACTCTTTTGTGCATCCTAAAAAGGACGTTAAGTGGCGTGTTGCGACAGATTTCCTCACATTCAGAGCGTGCTGATGAGGGTGGACCGGAGTCCTCTAGGCGGTTGTGATATGCTTGGCTTCATCTGCGTGTCGCTCACTAACAAAGGGATCACTTGGATCCCTCACCTTGTTAGCCAGGCTGCCATGAAAACAGTCCGTTTCCAGGAAAACTTTCGAGGATCCTCTGAGTTAAAATAGATCATACAGGTAAAGTGAGCGAGGAAGCCTAGGTAGCAGTGGAAAAGGCAAATGTAATGCTATGAATGATAAAAATAAATATTAAACATAGGAGCAAGAAAGTGAAAGTCAAACTGTATAAACATGATGCTAGGGTGGTGGTCATACTTGATCAGTATGTTTCACCTGCCTTAGATTTCTCTTCGCTCGCAGAGTTGCTGGTAAAGATAACGGTAGTCCAATAGCAGACAGTGCTGTCGAGGATGGAGTGTTAGATACTTCATTATGCACGGCCACAGTTTATTTATGAGGTGGGGTTGGTGAGCATTTCTGTTTCTCCCTGTCTTTCCTCCCGTAACAGCAACTCAGGTTCTCATTTACATCTGGGTGGACTGGAGCGTACTGGTAACGCGAGTTTAACCCCGTACTGTTGCTGTGAAATGTGAGTGCTCTAATACTACCATAATCAGGGGCTCTGGTAGTAGCAGTCTGTTATTTTTGGTTATAATACGGTTGTTGTTCTTGGATACAGCTTGCTGGATGGGCTTGGTGTCCCTACCTGTTTGCTGAATGGGCTTGATGTTCTTTCCTGCTTGCTGAATGGGCTTGGTGTTCTTTCCTGCTTGCTGAATGGGCTTGGTGTTCTTTCTTGCTTGCTGAATGGGTTTGGTGTTCTTTCCTGCTTGTTGAATGGGCTTGGTGTTCTTTCCTGCTTGTTGAATGGGCTTGGTGTTCTTTCCTGCTTGCTGAATGGGTTTGGTGTTCTTTCCTGCTTGCTGAATGGGCTTGGTGTTCTTTCCTGTTTGCTGAATGGGCTTGGTGTTCTTTCCTGTTTGATGAATGGGTTTGGTGTTCTACCTGCTTGCTGAATGGGCTTGGTGTTCTTTCCTGCTTGCTGAATGGGTTTGATGTTCTTTCCTGCTTGTTGAATGGGCTTGGTGCTCTTTCCTGTTTGCTGAATGGGTTTGGTGTTCTTTCCTGCTTGTTGAATGGGCTTGGTGTTTTATCCTACTTGCTGAATAAGCTTGGTGTTTTATCCTACTTGCTGAATGGGCTTGGTGTTTTATCCTACTTGCTGAATGGGCTTGGTGTTTTATCCTACTTGCTGAATGGGCTTGGTGTTTTATCCTACTTGCTGAATGGGCTTGATGCTCTAACATTAACTTCGTTACACTGCTTTTTTGTAACGGTAGTTACCAAACTTACCCACGAAAGTGTTATAAACATCATTATTCATCTTATAGTGTCATAAACTAATCAATAACCGGTCATACGACCTGTAAATTGACCGTTTTGACATGAAAGCTAAACAGGTAATAAAACTGCAATCGTAAAAACTATTCACCCACTGCCTTGTGGGATATCTGTTTACAGGAAAAGCTTCTGAAATAAGCATAATAAAAAAGCTGGTGCTGGTGTCCCTAAGGTAGTCTAGTGGTGGTTCCATCGCTATTCTAGCAACTCCTGCGACGTAGCTGATTCCTGACTTTGTCGATTAATGCTGATCCCCAGGATCTATTAGTTACGTGGAGAGGGGGGACCTGCTGCACCGGCAACAGCTTGTTCTCCATAGAAGAATGCCCTAGCCTATGACCTGGAGAGGCCTTCCAGTTTCACCCTGAGGTTTTTACACAAGCCTATCAACAGTTAAACTGACATGTTGGAATGTCCGTACCATCTGATAACCTGCATGATATAAACGATGCCAGAAAGACATGCGTAATCAATGACGAACTGGAAAGACTGGATGTGGACATTGTAGCACTCCAAGAAACTCGGTAAGCGGGCTCGGGGACAATGAGTGAGAAAGACAGCTTATTCTACTGGCAAGGAAAAGACCCCAGCGATAAGAGAGAGCACGGTGTAGACTTTGCAGTTAAAAAGTCGATATTATATATGGTTGAACGAGGTGAGAATGGTTCAGAACCCCTCCTTACGCTTCGTCTCCATACCACCCTTGTCAGTGTATATGCCCCTAATTTGTGCTCCACGCCTGAAATCAAAAGTGAGTTTTATGATGATTTATCAGCGATCATTAAAAGCATCCATAGCCAAGAACAACTTGTTCTACTAGGTGATTTCAATGCTAGAGTGGGCGCTGATCACGACTCGTAGCATTCATGTCTTGGCAAGTTTGGAGTTCGACAAATTATTGAAAACGGCCAGGGGCTCCTAGAGCTCTTGTGCCTACCATGAACTTTGTGTGACCAACTCTTATTTTCAGACCAAACTCCAACATAAAGTGCCGTGGATGCACACACGATCAAAGCATTGGCATCAACTGGATCTAATTCTTGTCAGAAGATCTCTCCTTAAGTATGTGCTCCTGACGGGCACTTACCATCAGCTGGATTTAATTCTTGTCAGAAGATCTCTCCTTAAGTATGTGCTCCTGACGCGCACTTACCATCAGCTGGATCTAATTCTTGTCAGAAGATCTCTCCTTAAGTATGTGCTCCTGACGCGCACTTACCATCAGCTGGATCTAATTCTTGTCAGAAGATCTCTCCTTAAGTATGTGCTCCTGACGCACACTTGCCATCAGCTGGATCTAATTCTTGTCAGAAGATCTCTCCTTAAGTATGTGCTCCTGACGCACACTTGCCATCAGCTGGATCTAATTCTTGTCAGAAGATCTCTCCTTAAGTATGTGCTCCTGACGCACACTTGCCATCAGCTGGATCTAATTCTTGTCAGAAGATCTCTCCTTAGGTATGTGCTCCTGACGCACACTTGCCATCAGCTGGATCTAAATCTTGTCAGAAGATCTCTCCTTAAGTACGTGCTCCTGACGCGCACTTGCCATCAGCTGGATCTAAATCTTGTCAGAACCTGCGTCCTCAACACACCTTATCAAAAACTCTTCCTCACTCAAATCCCCTCAGGCGGGCGATCTGGCCATACCTCGTTCACAATGTGTCCTGCTTACAACATACGTTCAGATTATCTGTTAATATAAAATTCACACACCTATTTGAGCGATCCTGTTCTATCACTAACATTCGTACAATAGTCTATCAATCGCTCCTCTATCAAATCGGTGAGCTAATCGAACTCCTATCTACAGTATCTCATTCGCTCTCCTTCCCTCTCCTTCCAGCCTGTCCAGCTTTGTCTCGTGTTATATACACTCCAGCAGTATCAGAGCTGACCAATGGATATCAGGGGGATGGCTCTATTCAGTCGTTATTGGAACGAATTACTCTGAACCCCTGTCCCTCATCTATCGCAGCAAGCTCCGCTGCCGTCGCCTCTGTCACTCACCCCCCACTGTTCAAATCGGAACGCCAGTGATCCGTTCCTACCTGTCCACATTCTTTGCCCCAAACTCCGTTTTCCTTTGTTGAGACGGTGAGTGACCTTGGCACGCATTCAGGTACCTTTGTTCTGAGTCGTCAACCCCATCACCCCTGCCCTAAACTCTCTTGCTCCAGCTGGAACTGTTACAGTGTTAAACAGGGCTGTGTTCTGGCACAGACACTGTTCGGAATCTTCTTTGCTCTGTTACTGAAACGTGCATTTGGTAACGCACATGAAGGAATCTGGCTTCCCACTAGGTCGGATGGTAGGCTGTTTAACCTTGCAAGGCTCAAGGCCAACACGAAGATAAGGGAGATCACCATCAGAGACTTGCTTTTCGCTGTTGATGCTGCAACTGTCACCTAGAGTCTGCAGGAACTTCAGAGATTGACAGATCGCTTCTCTCAGGCTTGCAAAGATTTTGGGCGCGCAATAAGTCTCAACAAAACAAATGTTCTGGGACAGGAAGTAGATTCCACGCCAAGTCTTAGCATCGATAATTATGAACTGGCAGCTGTGCATCAATTCACATACCTGTGATCCCAACACAATGACAATCGCTCTCTAGACCCAGAAATAGACAGTCACATTGACAAAGCTGCTGCTACATATGCTCGTCTCACATCGCGTGTTTGGAAAAACCAGAAGCTGACAATTAAAACCAAGGCCATGGTATATAATGCATGTGTTGTAAGCACACTTCTATATGGCAGCGAGACTTGGACAACTTATGCCAAACAAGAGCACAGGCTTAACACCTTCCACCTACGGCACCTGCGATCCATTCTTGAAATTATATGGAGGGACAGAGTGATAAATGCAGAGGTGCACTCTCGCATTGGTCTTCCAAGCATCTACACTCTACTTAGACAGCGAAGATTCATGTTCGTCGCATGGAAGATGGCCGCATTCCCAAATATATCCTCTATGGACAGTTGACGAATGGCACGAGAACAGTCTGTCGGCCACAGTTGAGGTTCAAAGATCTGTGCAAGCGTGATATGAAGGCCCTGGACATGAATCTGACATCTTGGGAAGACTAAGCTGCAGACCGATCCAGGTGGAGATGTACCCTGAATGGCCAGCTCACGCTTGGTGAAGCGAAGCTCTGACAACACAGAGAAGTGAAAAGACAACGCCGCAAGGAGAACGACAACTCAAGCTAAGTATACATTTTGTTGTTGTTGTTATTATCATTTTTTGTTTATTTCTCTACTCTAAGTCATATCATCCTATAGTCATGACTGAAAGAAGCTACTATACTATAACTTGATCTAAAAATAACTATGAGCATTCCTGCTTGTTGAATGGGTTTGATGTTCTGTTGCTGAATGGGCTTGGTGTTCTGTTGCTGAATGGGTTTGCTGTTCTGTTGCTGAATGGGCTTGGTGTTCTGTTGCTGAATGGGCTTGATGTTCTGTTGCTGAATGGGCTTGATGTTCTGTTGCTGAATGGGCTTGGTGTTCTGTTGCTGAATGGGCTTGGTGTTCTGTTGCTGAATGGGCTTGGTGTTCTGTTGCTGAATGGGCTTGGTGTTCTGTTGAGTGCTATCATCTCTGTTTAAAGATGTGCTTCTAATCCTGTTGTTATCTACGTTGGCAGGTTCATATCTGTCGTGTAAGCGTTTGGTCTTTCTCTCTTTTTCTATCTCTTCATTTCTCGTTTCATTTGTCTCTCTCTCTTTCTGCCTCTCTCTATCTGTGTGTGTGTGTGTCTATATGTCCCTCTGTCTCTCCCTCGTGTGTCTCTATCGTTCTCCATGTGGATCATTGTGTCTATCTGTCTCTGTTTCTCTGCGTGTCTCACTGTCTATATGTGTCTCTCTCTCTGTCTCTCTCTCTGTATCTTTGTGCACTGTCTTTCTTTGTATGCGTCTCTTTCATTCTCCCCTCTCTCGTGCTTTCTGCAGATTCCGCAGATGAAGTCAAATGTAAACATGCTATTCACCCGTTGACTTACTTTAACGCAAACAGGAACCTTCCTGTTTTTAAGTTTCAGTGTATGCAAGTCTGCAGAAACTAGGTCTAGCCTTATCGTTAGATGGCGCCACGCTTACTGTTCTGCCTCTGTTTGTTTACATGCCTACTGTAGCGTTTTTCGGTGGGTAGGGGCAAGGGGAATTCAGAAATGAAAACGTGTTAATATGTTTTCAGTTGCGCCCGTCGACTGCGCCAGTTTTATTTAATTATATACATATTACCATACACTTCAGTATACACACATAGATAGATAGATAGACAGACAGACAGACAGACAGATAGATTGATAGAAACAAAGAAATATTTCACCAACCAAAAGAAGCTGACACGAGCAAAACGCTTCTGTCCGCCATATTCAAGTGATGTGTCAGCACTTAAGGAAAATTAATGGCACGCTGGACCGACAGCAAGGGTGCGGTTACATAATTCTGGTTGCTGGCACGATGATCTCATAGCAAAAACAGGTAAGATAGGCAGGCGAGTGTGAGAATGTTAGAGGGAGTCAGAAAAGAAGAATGAAACAAAAACGACTAGTGAAAATATCCATTTTTTATATGTATTTAATCTTTCAGTCACTTTGCTGACATTGCCCTCCACTTCTGGCACATGCCCACCTTATGTGGATCAGCTCACATAGTGCTAGCCCTACCCCACTCGTACCCTGTCCCTTTTAAGCAGACAGCCCACTAAAGACCGCCCCTTTCTATCATGCTCCTTTTTGCAGTTAAGGGCAGACGTGGAAGATCGTACGGAATCCAGCTGATCTAAGTTCTTATTTTGATAACATACCAACTGTATATTTTTTTTACGAGGCTGGAAAGTACGTGCTGACTGACTGAATAAAGTGTCAGTAAAATCAACATCCAGAAAATGTACAATAATGCACAGAAACAAACGACAAATATGGAACGAGCAAGATTCCAAAGTCTCCATCTTCTTCGTGCACTGTCAGAAGTCGACTTGAATTTGTTCAAAGAAAGCAGCGGTTATCATGAGGCTGTAGACACTGCCATAGAACTTGTCTAGTGTTGGCATTGGTGGTGGCCACATGTGCTTTTTCTGGTTCTCGTGTGTCGGGCAATTGTGCAGCAGATGGTCAGGGGTCATTTTCCCAGTACCACATGTGCACTCATCAGTAGCATCTTTCTTGAGTTTATTGAATAGATTGTACCTCATTCTGTTGTGGCATGTGCAGAGTCTGAACAGCACCACCTACTCTCTTCTGTACATGGAATAATTGGAATACTGGTATTCAAACAGATATGTTGTTAATGTCTTTTGTCAGGTAGCTGAAGGCTATGCGTAGTATGTATTTAAACTTCATGCGGCTTGCTAGGCCTGGGGAAATGTACAAATAATTTGGGTAGATTATTAACTAGAATTTTTTAATTTGGTCCGTGAAGCGGTCGTTAAGTTCTCTTCTGTTCAAAGGGTAATTCCAACGTCTAAGAGTGGAAATGGATAATGACTCATAGAACCAACTTCATTGCCCGTGGGCGCCATGCATTCTGTATTCAATCCATTTCTTTATTGAAAGTGCCGACGACAGAGAACGAACTTGATAGCTTCCGCGGCGGCTCTGAAATGTTCCCTTGACTTCAACAGTTACACATTTACAGCTGGGTGGCTTGGAAAAAGAGGTTACACCATGAAAAGCCCACGACATACACGGTTTGTGAAACAGTCAAGAGGGGATTTAAACATGGTAGGTTGGGCTTGTAAACAAAACTCACAATCCCTAGGCCACCAAATAGTCTAACAATCTAAGGGAAAATTCTGGAACCTTTTTCTTTCTTCTTGCATCCTCTTCTTCTTCTTCTTCTTCATTTTCTTCTTCTTCTTTTTTCTTCTCTTTCCCCCTGCTTCTGGCTCTTCTTTTCTTATTCCTCCTCCTCTTATCCTTCCTTTTCTTCTATTTCTTTTCTTCTTCATCATCCTCTTCATCATCTTCTTCTCTTCTTCTCCCTTTTCTTCTTCCTCTTCTTTCTCTTCATCTTTTTCTTTTTCTTCTTCGTTTTCTTTCTCATCCTTTTCTTCTTCTTCTTTTTTTTCTTCTTCTCTTTAATCTTCTTCTTCCTTTTTCTTCTTCTTCTTCTTGTCCATCTCCCCCCCCCCTTCTTCTCCTCCTCTTCTTCTTCTTTTGCCTTTCCTACTTGTTCTTTCAAGCTGAAAAACTGGCCCAATGTGGAAGTCTTTTCAACGGTTGTGAACACTCGACTCATGATACACAGGTTTGTATAAAAACAGTGGGTCTTTCTGACGGATGCTGTTCACTCTACCACTTCTGAGTACTGGAATCATGTGGCTGGCAAGAACCCTGAATGGCTTTAATGAGAACCATTAGGTTATTAAGGCTCTACGGGAGGAAAAACATCGTTTATTAAGACTCCAGCAAGACGATTCCTCCTCATCTTCGGAAAAAGTCAACCTTCAACAAGATTCGCAGGATTGTCCAGAACTAGCTCAAGACTATACAGGATGCCTGGTTCAACAGCAAAGCAGATGAAATCCATCGATTACCAGACACAAATGACTCGAAGCTGAAAAACGACGACCACAAAACATATTCTTAATGTTTGGGAACAGGAAGAAGTCATTAGGTGGGGCATGATTTCATACCCGCACGTTTTTCTGGCGTCCAGGACATGATTACTGAACTGGAGACGTGGTTCCGGGCCCAGACGCTGGAGTTCTACAATCAAGGCATCAGGAAGGTAAAGAATGTATGGCAGAAGTGTATCCTCTGGCAGGGTGAATTCATAGAAAAGTACTAAAGTTCACACCAATTTCCGGACAAGTGCCTTGACTCCATTATGCTAAAGGGCTAAATATTTCGACCATCCTTCGTACATATGTTGCTGTAGCTAGTCCAGATCAAATGTACTGAATATGTTGTTGGTAAGGCCCGATGTGGGTCTCTCTGTGCAGCTTTTGTGCGATGTTCAGGACAGACAAGAGCTCGTCTGTGGGGATGGGGAGGGAGTGAATTGGGGGGGGGGGTAGAAGAAACGATACAAGGACCTCTGGAAGTTACTGTGAACAGTTTCCTAATTGATGTCGTCATCTGGGAGCTGCTTCCTCAGAACCGCTGAGTCTGGCGTACTGCCATCACACAAGGTCCTCACATCGTTAACAAGAGAATCATTACCGAGGCGCAGAAAAAAACCGAGCTGCACGAAAGAACAGTATGCAAAACGGCCCAAATACTAGCCCTGTCCATATGTATCCTGCGTGCGGTAGAGTTTGGCACGCTCAGATCGAATTGTACAAGCACAGTGATGTGTGGTCACATCTGAATAAACAATCTCTGGCGTTGAAATGATCTTTCTGTGCGATGGGTAACTATTATTGTTATAGTCATGTGGTGTTTCACTAGTTTTCAGAAAGAAACAAATAACAACTTTACAAATAACAATTTAACAGCGAGGTATACTGGCTTCTGTATTCAACATCTACTGGTAGTAAAGTGAACGGTTTCGTTTGTAAACAGTTTCCGACACCTGCAACATGATTGCCTACAGATGGTTTTGGTGGTTGGTAACACCTAGCAATAATTTATAATCACGGATGAAGAGTGAACCACAGAAATGATATGTTGTATTTGCTTTGTCAGTGGAGTGCATGTAACTCCGATGAATTAGATGCACTGTTCTCAAGAGAACAGCAGTGTTAACGCGGTGTTCTTCGTGAAGTAGTTGCTGTAGTTGTACACAACTTGTCAGAACGTGACTTGCCGTTCTGGGGACTGAATTTGCCGCTCCAAATAATGGGACCTCTCTAAGACTTCTTGAACTAATTGCCGAATTTGACCCATTTTTTGCCATATATAAACACATGGCAACTCCAGGCTTAGGCAATGTTAAAATCTATCAGACAGTGTTTTTCAACCGCGGCGCGTTGTCACATAACAGGTCAATATAACTCTAACGATCTCAGTTCCCCTTGAAGACTCAAATAGCTGTGACAATATACCACATTTTCGTCTCACGATAATTTCCTGCGAACTTTTTGAATATCACATTTATATCATCATCATCATATATGAATATATGAAGATATGAATTTCGGTCTCCAGTCAATCTTTCCACCTGCTCCATGTTCATGTTTACAGTATCCTTGATATCTTGTATCCACCTTCGCCTTGGTCGACCCCTGCGTCGCCTTCCAGGTACCATGCCATTCATGACCGTTCTTTCTAGCTCGTCACATCATGGCCGAAAAAATTCAATTTCCGAAACATACTTTTGTTTATGAGCCAGTTTTCTTTAACATTCAGATCTTTAAGGATGGCTTTATTTGTCACTTTCTTTATCCAAGTAATTTTTAGGATTCTTCTGTAACATTTTTTTAGAACGATCCAATTTTCTTCCTTGCTGCTTGTGTCATCGTCCATGTCTCGTACATTGCCACAGGGAATAAGCATGTTCTCAGGATCTTTAGTTTTAGTTGCTTGTTAGTATTATGCCATAAATTGTGTTTGTTGTTTAGAAACTACATCGCCATGGCCAAACGTTTTCTAATTTCTTTTAAGCAGTCTTCGGCGCTGGATAGCGTAGAGCCAAGATATTCAAAATGAGTGACATTTCGATTTCTTCATTATTAATAGCAATATGGCGTTGCAGTCCTGTTTTGTCAGTGGACATTATCTTAGTATTCTTAATGTTCAGGAAAAGGTTATGAGTTTCATTGTTCTTCTGAACAGACATGATCAGTCGTTCCAGGAACTTGGCGCTGTTTGACAGCATGTTTGTGTCATCTGCAATATTTTAGCTCTGGAATCTCCTTCCCTCCTATTGTTAGTGGATCAACATTCCCGTAGCTGTCATCTATTTTTACCTGTCGCATGACGTTTCCTGTGTAGATGTTAAATAAATAAGGTGAAAGTATGCAACCTTGGCTGACTCCCTTGTGAATCACAAACCAATCTGTTGTACCTTCATTGGTTCTAATGGCGGCTTGTTGTCCACTGTAGAGTGTTTCTATTAGATGTATCAGGTGTGTTGCAAAACCCATGTCCTTCATTATTTGCCACAGTAGCTGATGTTGTACACAGTCGAAAGCATTGGTATAATCTATGAAGCAAGTATAGAGGTTTATATTGAACTCTCTACACTTCTCAAAAATGTGTCTCTTATTGAAAATGTGACCTCGTGTGCCTCTGCTTGTCTGAATCCTGCCTGCGTTTCGTGTATTTCATACGCTAACTTTGTTTCCAGTCTTTTCCTAATTATACTTAATAAGATCTTGCTGGCATATATTATCAGAGTAATAGTGCGGTAGTTGGTGCATCATTTTAGATTTCCTTTTTTTGGTGATATATACACTGATCTTCTCCATGCTGTGGACCATTCTGAACTGCACCAGATCTTTGAACATAATGTGTGGTACATGTGGATGCATACATCTCCTCCTGCCTGTATTAGTTCAGTGGGTATATTTTCACATCCTGATGACTTCCCTTTTTTCAGTGTCTTTATTGCCGCACGAACCTAGTCCATTGTCGGGTCTGGCTCTCTCCCTTCATCATGTGTAATCAAGTCTTTATTCTTTGTGTTGTCTTTATACATCTCGCTACAGTACTCCTTCCATCTTTCAAGTATATCTTTGCTCTCTGTCATCCCATTGTCATTGTTGTTGTTGATTGCTTGTAGTGAAGGCTTAAATTCTCTCGTCAGTGTTCTAATTTCCCTGAATAATTCTCTTTCCTTCCCTTGTCGTTGGAGATCTTCTATTTTGTTGCATGTGTTTGTTATATTTTGTTTCTTGTCATTTCTAATTTTTCCTTTGATTCCTCTTGTGCAGTCTCCGTATTCGTCACTGTTGCGTTCTATTCCTGTTTACCTTAGTCTACTTCATTCTTCTATGAGTTGCAGTCTATCATCTGTGATTTAATTATGTCTTTTATATACTTTCTTGGGTATCGTATCTTGTGCTTTTGTGAATAAGACGTTTCCCGCGTATGTTGTCATCTCATCGGTTGACATGTCCTCATGCATAGCCATCAATACTTCAAATAATATAAAAATGTATATAACTGTGTGTGTGTGTGTGTGTGTGCGTGCGTGTGTGTGTATGTGTGTGTGTGTGTGCGTGCGTGTGTGTGTGTGTGTATGTGTGTGTATGTGTGTGTGTATGTGTGTGCGTCTTGATGTGGGAGTACGTATTTCTGGACATATTGCTAATTTTGAACTGTTGAATGACTAAATCTCTCCCAGTGGATATGACCTCTTTGGTTTCAGATGGTTCCAGTCATTATTGACCTCTAATTCAACGTTGTTTTGTGGATCATAATAATATTAACAATTTTCATTATTATTATAATTGCCCCTCAAGACTTAGATTGCTAATTGTAATATATGTACTATGGTCTCGTTTTGATTATCTAACACATTTCAATATTAATTTACCCTTAAAGAAGATGGAGGTTGACATAATTGAAGATATAATATGGACCTTATGGTAATTATTACAAAGGAAAATACTGGTGAAAATACGAGTGAAAAAGAAGTAATAATTTTCTCTTTGGGTGAAACTGATTTAGTAAACAGTAAGACAAATCGTTTATATTTTGACATTTATTTAGATCTAGGATTGACGTGGTGTGATGATGAAGATAGTCAATCAATATCAATCAAAGCCCGTCGCTAGTCTCGGTGCATAGGCAAGTGACAACATCCCGCCAGCTTACATGATCCTGGACTGCTCTTTCTGCGTCTCTCTGCGTGTAATTATTAATTCTGTGTTTCTTCTCAGATTATCTTCCCCATGTATTTTGTAGTCTCCCCCCCCCCCCCCCCCCCACCCCTCCTTTGAGGATCCCATGTAAGAACAAATCTGACTATGTTGGACGAGTCTTCCGTAACGTATGTCCTTTATAGTCCCATTTTCTTCGCTTAATTTGTTGTTCCAGTGACTGTTGCTGGCTCCTTTCCCATAGGTCTTCACTTCTCGCCATGTCCTGCCACGTTATGTCCATTATACTTCCTAGGCATCTGCTAACGAAGGACTGGAGTCTTTGTTGTATGACCTTAGTCGTTCCCCATGTTCCCCGGGAATCGACACCATTTTAAAATTAAGACCGGTAGGAAAATATAGTCCATGGATTATAAAAACCGGAAACAAATGAAGAAACAAGGTTGCACAGAGAGAAAACGCCGATAAATTGAACGTTAGCAGACGTAAAGGACAGACTGATTCCGACGAGATTTAGACAATATAATTGCATCCTCAGTTCACAGAAGAAATCTAATACCGATTTTTGTCAAAGTAATTAAAATTGTTTAGTCATCCTAGATCTGACAGAAGCAGCATATATTTTTTACATCCACCACGCACATCGACAGTCGTCGTAGAGGAACAGTGCAAAGGACGACTTCCTGGTTTAGAGAACGAATTTACCATCTGTGCAAGATTCTACACGTAAGATTCGTCACACAATTACAGCAGGCCAAGTTTGGCGATTAGACTGATGACAATAGGTATAGGTTTAGCGGTAGTTATAGTTTTAAGTCATATATAGCCATTAGATAGGAGTGTGTAGTGAGCTGTGTATGATAGAAGAGTGGAAGAGACATTGTAACGTGTAGGAATAAATGATTTGTTTTTATTATTTTGAAATAGTGTCCTTAGTTTATTGAAGTGAGTGTTTGTTGGAGTGAGTGTTTGTTGAAGTGAGTGTTTGTTGAAGTGAGTGTTTGTTGGAGTGAGTGTTTGTTGAAGTGATAGACTGGAGAGTGTAGAAGTAGAAAGTAAAGGAGACGCTTCAGTGAGTCAGAAGATCAGGACCCGTTTCGTCTGCTACAAAAGGTTATAGTATTTTAGGATGATTATCTCTTGCATATGAGTCATGAGAAAGGTTATAGTAGTTTAAGATGATTATCTCTTGTAGATAGATCCTAAGAAAGGTTATAACAGTTTAAAATGATTTTCTCTTGTAGATAGGTCCTGAGAAAGGTTATAACAGTTTAAGATGATTATCTCTTGTAGATAAGTCCTTAGAAAGGTTATAACAGTTTAAGAGGATTATCTCTTGTAGATAGGTCCTGAGAAAGGTTATAGTAGTTTAAGATGATTATCTCATTTAGATAAGTCCTCAGAAAGGTTATAACAGTTTAAGATGATTATCTCTTGTAGATGTATCCTGAGAAAGGTTATAACAGTTTAAGATAATTATCTCTTCCAGATGGGTCCTGTGAAAGGTTATACCAGTTTAAGATAATTATCTCTTCCAGATGGGTCCTGAGAAAGGTTATAACAGTTTATGATGATTATCTCTTGTGGGTGGGTCATGAGAAAGGTTATAACAGTTTAAGATGATTATCTCTTGTGGGTGGGTCCTGAGAAAGGTTAAAACAGTTTAAGATAATAATCTCTTCCAGATGGGTTCTGAGAAAGGTTATAACAGTTTAAGATGATTATCTCTTGTGGGTGGGTCATGAGAAAGATTATAACAGTTTAAGATGATTATCTCTTGTGGGTGGGTCCTGAGAAAGGTTATAGCAGTTTAAAAAGATTATCTCTTGTAGATAGGTCCTGAGAAAGGTTATAGCAGTTTAAGATGATTATCTCTTGTCGGTTCAAAGAAATGATGTTGCAGACATATGTAATTTCATGTGATCATCATTTGCAGGTCATGAGCAGGGACATTGTAGAGATATGCACTTTAACATTACCATCCTGTATGGGTTCTATAGATATTGTAGAAAGATGTACTTTAACATTACCATCCTGTATGGGTTCTATAGATATTGTAGAAAGATGTACTTTAACATTACCATCCTGTATGGGTTCTATAGATATTGTAGAAAGATGTACTTTAACATTACCATCCTGTATGGGTTCTATAGATATTGTAGAAAGATGTACTTTAAGATTATCATCCTTTGTGGGTCATGAGAAGGGATTAGGTAGAGAGATGTACTTAAAGAATGTCTCCCTTTGTCGCTTTGTCAGTCCTGGGAGGGGATATGGTAGAGAGAGGTACTTAAAGAATGTCACCCTTTATGGGTACTGAGGAGAGATGTGGTAGAGATATGTACTTAAAGAATGTCATGCTTTGTCGGTCCTGAGAGAGGATATGATAGAGAGATGTACTTAAAGAATGTCATCTTTTGTGGGTCCTGAGAAGGAGTATGATAGAGAGATGTACTTAAAGAATGTCATCCTTTGTGGGTCCATAGAAGGAGTATGAACGAGAGATGTACTTAAAGAATGTCATCCTTTGTGTGTCTTGAGAATGGATGTGGTAGAGAGATGTACTTTAAGATTATCATCCTTTGTGTGTCTCGACGCATTTCTTCTGGCTGCCATATGTTTGGTGTCTAGATGTCTGCAATAAACGTGTGAATGACGCCCAAAGCAAGAGACATGTGTAAGTGCAGAACACTCTGTGCACGTGCTTGCAATGCGATAACACGGGCTTCGGTGCCGTGCGTCATCTACACAAAGAGAAAGAAAGAGAGAGAGTGAGAAAGAGTGAGAGAGATAATATTGTGAGCGATTCGAGAGAGAAAGCATAGAGAAAGAGAGGGAGAGAAAGATATATGGCTTGGCTTGGCTTGGCTTAGCTTAACTTGGTTTGGCTTGGCTTGGCTTGACTTGGCTTGGCTTGGCTTCGGTCATTCTCAATCTCCCACTACCAAACACTGAAAGGGCTTAAGAAGCAGAATGTAGTCAAGAGAACGGAATGCGTTGTGTCGTAGTTTACATCTTGACTGCGATATTTGCACCTTTCGGTCCAACACATCCTACTCTTTTTGGGTACCGGGTTAGCATTCCCTCTTCGATCCCTTCTCCTCAGCTAGTCTGCCCTGCGGCAGCCTGTTATCCAGGATCACCACGTGGAGGTGTAGAAGGGTCTTGGCAGCTTTGGTTCGCTGGTCCTGATGCTAGCAGTCAGCTAAGAGTCGCTGACCACTGCAGCTCAGCATCTTGATCCCAGAAAGATATATAAGTAAGACGAGAGAAACAGATATAGATAATTAGATAAAGAAATAGATAGAGACAAACATACACATATACAGAAATAGATAGATACGTTATATAGACATGTAAAAAAAAAGAGATACACAGAGAGATATAGAAGAAGAGAAAAAGATATAGAATATGATGAGTGCACTAGAGAGAGAGAAATATAAAGAATTACAGTGAGATGTAGAGAGAGACTGAAGAAAATAGAAAGTTTAATAACATCGTTTGAATACAACAATTGTGGGGTGGGGGGTGGGTGTTTGGAAACAGGCTGCACTAGTGTAATTTGGCTAAGAGAATATGGATCTCGTAAGGCAAAACAGGTACTCAAAAAGAGTCATTTGAAATCGGCCCAAAAGACGCAAATATCAGGCCTCGCTATAAACTACTACTCAATCTCGTAACATCCTATTCAGGACAAACGGAGAAGAAGAAGAGGAAGAAGAAGAAGAAAAGTTATCTGCCATTACAGTTTAAGAATAAACGAGGCCTAGTCAAATGAAGCCGGACCAAACTGCAACACGTGAACATACGTACGATGCACATGATGACGTCACTTCTGTGTAAACAGCCCATACCAACCGTCAAGTTTGCACAATTTCATTATCCTCACACTCATAGTTTCTTCAGCAGACCGTTGTAAACATGGCCGATGTGATACGGAATCCTTCCAGAATTGATTAGCGAGCGGTGATTCGGTTTCTAACAGCTGAAGGATGTCGACCAGTTGACATTCATCGCAGAATGTAGGCAGTGTATTTTGACAAAAGTGTGCCGAAGACAACAGTGAAGAACTGGACAACGATGTTTAAAAAAGGACACAATTTAACGAAAGACCTTCCTTGACCAGGTCAGGCGTATATTGTTGCGTTAACTCACCTTCTTTAAACATCATTGTCCTGTTCTTCACTGTTGTCTTCGACACACTTTTGTCACCATACACTACCTGCATTCTACGATGAATGCCAACTGAAGATGTTGAAGGGTCTTAGCAGCTCTGGTTCGCTGGCCACGACGCTTGCATTCGGTTATTGGTTGCTGATCACTGCAGCTCATGCACTGCTCAGCATCTTGATCCCATACTAGGATATACTAGCTTCAACAGAAAATAAGTTTGCAAAATGTTTCCCATTCTTACCTGGAAGCTGCTTACTTTCAACCACCTACAGATGTTTTGGTTATAGCAGGGCGCATAAGTCAATGTGTGGGCTCGTGGCATATACGTGGTTTGATTATAAAGAAGTAAACGTTTGTCCCATAGTTACATAGTGTCTGGGGATGAAGTTTTTAGAGACTCTAGTATACTAAACCACAGCTTTTACGAGGCAAGGTGGCCAGTTACTTGTCCCCTCTACCCTTTTAGTTCCCTAGTAGTGTGCCAGGTACCAATGTACAGCCAGGTCGACTGATAGTGGGATTCGTAGCCGGTACATTTGCCATGAAAAGCGAGTGCTCTACTAATACAGTCTTACGTGAATTATAGTTGAAGCTCACTTCTGCTAGTGGAAGTTGCACATTTTACTGAGCCACTTTTGTTTATCAGGCTGTCTATCTAGCTCTATCTCTCAGCGTCAGAGCTTGCTTGCACACATTTTCTGGGATTGGGGGGGGGGGGGGGGTGGCTAAGAACAGACGAGGTGGGATATTGTTGCAGACGTTGCAATATTCTAGAAAGCTGCTGTGACCTTCTGCAAGAAATAGAGGGCCAACCCACTTCAACGCGGTTATTCAGATAAGAATAAATAAAATGCAGATTCCCACGTGCACTTTTTCCTCGTCTCTTCGTCAACTTCCATTTTCGTTTTCTTTGTTCTCAGCAAACCATCTTGGTTATTTATCAAGAGAGCGATTGTTGCTCGCGGGAAATAATAGTGCAATGTCACGATAATCTATCTAGCTGTAAATGGGTACATGACTTACAGTTCGATAAGATATGACGACAAGGAAGGGAATAGGTCACTCAATACCAGTGCGGGCTGGTGCAATTATTAGACCAACTAGGCGTATTACTGATGTTTGAGGCACGATGTACAATTCAAATTATGTTATTTAACGCACGTAAGGGGAGGGAGACTAACATCTGGTCAGGCAAAGTATACTGATTAGACATGTTAGTCAGGGTCAGAAAAAATATACTTTTCAAGACCTTCACCCCGGCTTCCTCGTAGCTCTCCGTGGAAGCGGGCTGTTTTCGTGGCATTCTGGCTAACGAGGCGCGGGATCGACGTAATCCCCGTAGTAGAGAGCGACATGCGACCGAAGCAAAGCATAGCAAAACCGCATGGAGGACCCCGGTTCACCTTCAGGCACGCTCAGGATGTGAGGAAAGCTACTACAATCCGCCACTTATCGTCCTTTTCAGGGCGCACAAAAGAGTCAACCTACTCATTGTGAACATTCGAAACAACAATAACACTTGTAAAAATGGAAATGACAATTGAAATGTTTTAAATGGTAAGATAACTATCTGAACAATGCTGCAGAATATAAATCATTATAAATCATGGACCATTTCTATTTGAGAGACTTGCTCAGCGGGTCTAATTGTCGGTCATTGACCACGAGGACTTTCGGTCAAATCCTTTGCAAAGAATGCATTTTTGTTTTATCGAAGGTAAAATAAAAACCTAGTCCCAACAGTGCGTGGCGACTGCATGAGCAATCTCTCTTTCGTCAGCAGTCCTATAAATCCATATAAATCCTCCAACAATAAAAATAAACACAATAGCGATATTTTTCTTCTTTTTTCTATCTTATATCAAATTAGGAATTATGTTTTGCTAAATTCAAATGAGCAATTGTTCATTAAGTTTTTATCGTTTAGCAGTAGGTGGTGTTTGCGTATGTATGTGTGTGTATGGGGGTGCGTACGTGTGAGAGTGCGTGTGTGCGTGCGTGCGTGTGTGTGTGTGTGTGGTGTATGGTGTGTGTATGCAAACGTATATATATATATATATATATATATATATATATATATATATATGCATATGCGTATATATATATTTGTTAGTATGTAAGCAATGTATATATGAATGAATATATATATATACATATATATATATATATATATATATATATATATATATATATATATATATATATATATATATATGATACAGATGAATAGACATATATATAGATAGACAGACAAATAGACATACATACATACATACATACAGATAGATAGATAGAAAGATATATAGATATATAGATATATAGATAGATAGATAGATAGATAGATAGATAGATAGATAGATAGATAGATAGATAGACAGAGAGAGAGAAGGTGGGGGGGGGTAGAGGAGAAGAGTGAATAAGTAGGTAGATGAAGAGATAAAAACGTCGATATACAGATCGATTGACTAATACATTTATGAACAGGCAGGAGGATGGACAGTTATAGATAGATAGATAAAAGGGTATGTGGGAAGGTGGATTGACCAATGGACGAACGGACGAAGGTAGCGATCAATAGATAGATATAGATGAGTATACTTCACAGCTTGAAAGTATTATCAGCCCCTACGTTAGCTTGATGCAAACATTATCCACCCCCGCTGGTGTCTGTTGAAGCTGCTGCCACGTTGGCTGTTGATGTCACTGTCTGAAATTGCTTACTTCGTAATCATTTTCTTTTTCAAATTATTGTGCTGACAATTATTTCGAATATTGTTGGATAGGCCATGCAGTCATAAATAAGAAAAACCAGCAATTTATGCATTTAGCCGTTTCACATTATGGAAACTAGCTAAAAAAAACACACAACTAAAAACGCTGACCTTTCAAGATAAAGCAACATGGACGAAATCGAGTGCAAAATGGTGAAAACTGCAGGAGCCAAAACAAGTGTTTAAAACAAAATGTGTGTGAGAAACAGAGAGAGAGAGAGAGAGAGAGAGAGAGAGAAGGGGGGGGGGAGGAGGAGCGAGAGAGAAAAAGAGAGAGGGTGAGTTGTACAACAGCGGCAAAATATATGTATTACAATACCATTCTAACAGTTTTATCTTTTTTTCTCCACACATCATTATGTGTTTTTTCCCAAATTTGTTTCCCCCCCCCCCCCCCCTTATTTCTTCCTCTCCAGTTTAACTTTTCTTCACATTAACAAACGAAGACGGCTGATTTCTGCAATTTCTGCATTTCTTGTGTCTTGTAAATCAAACAGGTCAGTCTAGATGTGACTCCTCCCACTCGGTTGTAACGAGGAATACTATTGGTTGACGCCTTTGTAACAACCGTATAAAACATAAATTTTGGCACTGAGTTCTGGCTTACTGCAGCAGACTTGACTTGTCTGACTGCTCTGCCAGTCTATCTGTGCTGCTTGGAAGTATTTGTTGTGACACCAAATAATACACCAGGCTAACTCCCAGTTAGCTGGTGTTTCATGTTAGGGACTTTAATATAATTACAAAGATATTGACTGTTAAAAGGTAATTGCTACCACCCACATCTTCGATGAGACACTGTCGTTCCTAGCTGCAAAGTTCAGAGTTGGGACCAAGTGTTGCTTGATCAACATGTGGAAGGAACAGTTTATAGTTTTTGTGACACTTCTGGTTCTTAGCGGAGCTCAGAGTAAGTGACGTTTTCGATTGTGTTTACTGTTGACAGGGTATCAGCGTTTTTATATGCCACATTGGATTGTTGCGAAATAGTCAGCATGAAGTTTGATTAATTTAACCCTAAATCGACAAGACACTAATTTGCATGACCAGTGTTTTTTTGTTTTTTTCCATTTTGAACTAAACTGACAAAATGCGCAGTTCAATTGTTGTTTTGTTTAGCATAATTGATATCACGGCACCTGTCACAGACTTATATGACAGTTCAGTCTCTCTCAGTAACGTGTGAAGAGTTTGACTATTGATAGTTCTTGTAGCTTACTGGTTGTACACAATCCTGCTCCGTCCTCTAATGCGCACAACTACACGTCAGATTTTCGGTTCCCCTGCAAACAGGCTGCGTCAGAGCAGTCTTGCAAATGAGATGGTGATCGTTACTAAGATGCCCATAGTGGTGTGGTACTAAGGCGTTTCACATTGCATTACAGCCAGGAGGAATGATTCAACCTTATAAAGTACGTCTTGGAATATACGAAGAGCCGCCAAAGCTCGCACACATTAAGACATTATAAAGAATGAAGATATCATCACGAGTAGCTTTGAACAACAACGACGCCTGGGTGAATGCGCATTGTCAAACCAGTAACTCTACTTGAGTGAATGAACATTGACACAACAGTAACTCTACTTGAGTGAATGAGCATTAACATACCAGTAACTATACTTGAGTGAATGAACATTGACACAACAGTAACTCTACTTGAGTGAATGAGCATTAACATACCAGTAACTCTACTTGAGTGAATGAGCATTGACACAACAGTAACTCTACTTGAGTGAATGAGCATTGACACAACAGTAACTCTACTTGAGTGAATGGGCATTAACATACCAGTAACTCTACTTGAGTGAATGGGCATTGACACACCAGTACCTCTGCTTGAGTGAATGGGCATTGACACACCAGTAACTCTACTTGAGTGATCGGACATTGACACACCAGTAACTCTACTTGAATGAATAGACAGGGACACAACATTGACTGTATTTCAGTGATGCTGGCCAGGGAGCTGTCGCTAAAGTATTGGAGTATATCAACTTGAAGGAGATAAATTGTGTGGATAATGAGAGATGGGCACGGAATTTACAGCTAGCAAAGGGTTTGATACACAGAGGTAGTAGAATACAAGAAGGAGAGAAAGAAGACCAAAACAGAAAGAAGAAACGTGTGAACAAAAGGAAAGAAGTTCGAGAGAAAGAAAAATCGTTTTACAACGAAGAGGAAGCCAATTGTACAAACAAGATAAGGATGAATTACATTGGAAGGAAAGAGTTGCATAGAGAATGAAATCCGTGATGACCAAATCAGATCACCTTGGAAACCAGCAAGAAAACAGCACTTCCTCTCCCACATCCTTGTCCCCTGAGAAAAAAAAGCTGAGACACTGTACGTCTCAAATACTTTATATTCTCGACTGCTCTATGTAGTTTGTGTGTGCGTGTTTGTGTGTGTGTGTTTTTTCTTCTCTTTATTGTCCACATAACTTACTTAGTCGTCTTACTTCTACCTTCGGGTGTAACAATTTCAATAAACACCGCATCGCAAGCACGTGCATTTTTTTCAGGTATCGCTCGCTACCTCGGTGTTTGAATGATTACATTTGTGTGTGAGTCATGTCGACCAACTTTCCCATATTTGTGTTTGTGCTCGCGTTGGTAACCTACTTCTCTGACATTCAATGCTAGCAGGTAGCACGCTGATTCGACGGTTAATGCTGAGATGGTTCGTTTGGCAAAAGTGAGTCGCTGGGTTCCAGATGGGACGTTTGTTGCAATCATGTAGATAAAGTTAGTCTAATAAAATCCGGTTCTGGAGGATGCAGTGTTAGAGACTTCATTGCACCTTGCTTCATTTCCCTTCCTCGCTGCTATGACTTTCTTAATATATTTTTCTTTTTTTTTGTTTTATGTGTTTGCCTCACTAGTTTCTACTGGCGGAGGCGCGCCTATTCCACTTCCACCCCAGACCGTAGTGGGCGATATTAAGACGCATAAACCCATGCTTGGAGGTATGCGTGCGACTGTATATACCTATGCTAGGTTTGTGCGCTCTCAGAAGCATGTCCGTCCGTCCAACCAAGGTGCAATGGAAGGCGCGTGTGAAAGTTGTGCAATAGTGTGATTGTTGGACATAGTAAAATGAAACAAGAGTGTATGGAAAGAAGAGCAATTTATCATTTTTCCTGCGAAGCGCAGGGGTTAGCGCGCTGGCTTTGCATCTGAGTGGTCCTGGGTTCATTCCCCAGTTGAGGCGGTAATGTTTTTTTCAGACCGCAATGGCTCCCGGGTCGACCCAGCCTTAAATGTGTACCGGTTCAGTCCGTAAAGTAAAAGCGGCGAGGGAGAGGAGATGGCTACCACCCTCATATAGCCGAGCCTTTGAAATGTGAGATCGCTAACACCTCACACCCCTACGGCAGTAATGCTATGGGATACTTTACTTTAATAGTAAAGCAGGCACCCATTTATAGATGAGTCGACTAGAGCGTAACGACAACGAGGATTGAACCAGGTTTCCTTTGCTGTGAGAAGCTAGCTCTCTACTTACCTGCTTCTCGCCACACCCATCAATCAAATACCACGGTGTTTGGTTATAATTATAATGTAAGAGAGGAGCAGGTGGCCGAATGGTTTCGAGGCCTACCTGCCGACAAGGAGGGCAGCGGTTCGAATCTCCGGTATGGCATATGTTGTTTTTCTGTTGTGTTGAAATAAACAAATATAGCCAGCATACGACGTGGCGACAGCAATGGCGAAGCGCTCTGTAGTCCTCAGCCTTCAAAACCCCTCGACTACCCCAGCAATAGGAAAAATACCGTATGACAGTTTTTTTTTTAATGTAGAGATGTTTCAGAGTTATTATTTAGGTACACATGAACTTTATAAATGACGTAGACATAGTTTCAACCACGGATAGAGTCCTTTTGGACCTGCTGCGTATTGGTCATACACAAAAATAGTAGGTGTTCAACCTTGAACTTTTGAATTCCGCTGAAAATTGTTTTAGATTTCGATATTGAAGTAAACACACAGTACCGTAGAGAGCTACATATTCAAACAGTTTCAATATATCACCACCTTCATCAACATCATTATTATGAACGTTTTTACTCCTGTAGGAGAATAGGACGACAACTATCGTTAGCCTCTTCTAAGAAATGTCAAAGCAAATGTGTACTCTTTTGAAGATGGCTTCTGTGAAATGTATTATGATGAGGCTGCCAGAAGGATGGAAAAAAGACAGAGGACGTTGGAGATCGTTTACACCTGATCTTCAATGTGAAATGAACTGCCAACAGCACGAACAGCCCTAATTAATGGTCATCCTTTTAGATATTACTTAAGGGTTCAATGGTTCCATTCTTCCCTCTTTAGTGCCTGGATATATTTATAAAGTCAGAAAATAAAAAGTCGCGAGAGAGATGGTAAGAGAGATCGTGAGAGAAAGACATAAGTATAGGAGAGAGATGGTGTGAATGAGCGTGAGAGAAAGAGAAGTATGAGAGAGAGAGAGAAAGAGAGAGAAAGCGAGAGAGATAGCGAGAAAGAGAAAGTGAGAAAGACAGAAGTATGCGAGAGATAGAGAGAAACAGAGAGATGGTGAGAAAGAGTGAGAGAAAGACAGAAGTGTGAGAGAGAGATGTGAGAAAGCGATTGAGAGAAAGAGATTGAGAGAAAGAGATTGAGAGAAAGACATAAATATGTGAGAAAGAGAGAGAGAAAGAGAGAGAGAAAGAGAGAAAGAGAGAGAGAAAGAGAGAGAGAAAGAGAGGAAGAGAGAGAGAAAGAGAGAGAGAAAGTGAGAAAGAGGGTGGGAGAACGACATGAGTATGCGAGAGAGAGAACGAGAGAGATGGCGAGAAAGAGTCAGAATGAGAGAAGTTTGTGTACGGAGAGAGAAATATAATCAGAGAAAGAAAGTCAAAGAGAGAGAAGGAGAGAGAGAGAGATGGTGAGAAAGAGAGAGAGAGAGAGAGAGATGGTGAGAAAGAGAGAAGGGTAGACTCTCGGTATTTTTTTTAAGTTCCGGCCATTAGAACTCTTACAACGGTTTCGTCTCTCTTTCCTGTACTCTCGTTCGTTTTTAAAACTTTAAAACTATTTCTTTTTCTTCTTCTTCTTATTCTTTTTCTTCTTCTTCTTCGTTTGACTCCTGACAAAGCATACAACCAAATAATCATGTACAACATCACTGTGTGTGCTTTTGTAATGGCAGTTTATGTACTAGCTGAAATACATTTGCATGATGAATAGTAATGTTGATAACTTCGCCCGCAAGCCCTTTTATGACATGTATAGGACAGTACAGTGTCCCGAAGGTTTCCTCCCCAGTCAGGGGCACCATGCTTCACAAGGTGAAGAGAGAGAAGTCTCCTCTTGATATGTATTGCATGCTCTTATAATCTGTAACTATTTTAAAGCCACTAGTGCAACAGTAAATGTGGATATGTCAGGTTGACGTACGATTAATTTTCAATCCATGTTACCTGCTACCATAGAGACATCTTCAACAGTCAACAGCTCATCACGAGCATCGTTAACATCAACATCAACAACGGTAGTAACAACAACAACAGTAATAACAACAAGAACAGTAACAACAACAGCAGTAATAACAACAGCAGTAATAGCAACAACAGTATTAACAACAACAACAGTAACAACAACAACATCAGTAATAATAACAACAACAGTAACAACAATAGTAATAACAACAAAAACAACAGTAATAACAACATCAGTAATAACAACATCAGTAATAACAACAACAGTAATAACAACAACAACAGTAACAACAGTAATAACAACAACAACAGTAATAACAACAACAGTAATAACAACAACATCAGTAATAACAACATCAGTAATAACAACAACAGTAATAACAACAGTAACAATAGTAACAACAACATCAACAGTTATAACATCATCAGTAATAACAACAACAACAGTAATAGTAATAACAACAATAACAGTAACAACAACAGTAATAACAGCATCAACAACAGCAGCAACGATAACAACAATAATAATAAGAACAGTAGCAGCTACAGTCAAATTAGATAGCCTTTCTAAGCGAGACAACTCAGGCATACAAAACTGCCACCTTGTAGGTATGCAGGGGAAGCAATCGCAAACAAATACACGATGAAAATGAATACAGTGGGACTCCCGGCTAGCAATACGTCTCATGAAGACAGTCACAGACATGACTTAGTTGTAGTCATTGGTGTGGACGTGTGATGGTGGATAACATACCACGTCGGCTTCTTTTTCTGTGTTCATCATAAAATGGACATTGTTTCG
Source organism: Ariolimax columbianus (assembly GCA_036924085.1). NCBI lineage: Eukaryota > Metazoa > Mollusca > Gastropoda > Stylommatophora > Arionidae > Ariolimax > Ariolimax columbianus. The sequence continues at coordinate 110,624,017 of JAVGWX010000002.1, forward strand.
TAGTAAACAACGAGGCTGCGATATTTGCGTCTTTCCACCCGACAAATCCGATTTCATCTGGCTTTTTTTAGTACCCAGTTTGCTTTCCTTCTGCGACCTCCATCCCATGACCAGACTACACTAATAACTAGTGCAGCCTGTTTCCAGGGCCTAGTTCTTCTAGTTTTTACTCCTAATCAAAGTTTGCATTGTCTAGTTGTGACTCCTAATCAAAGTTTGAATTGTTTAATGCTGACTCCTAATCAAAGTTTATATTGCCTATTTGTGACTCGTAATCAAAATTTGTATTGTCTAGTTGTGACTCCTAACCAAAGTTTATATGGTCTAATGCTGACTCCTAATCAAAGTTTATATTGCCTATTTGTGACTCCTAACCAAAGTTTATATGGTCTAATGCTGACTCCTAATCAAAGTTTATATTACCTATTTGTGACTCCTAATCAAAGTTTATATGGTCTAATGCTGACTCCTAATCAAAGTTTCTATGGTCTAATGCTGACTCCTAACCAAAGTTTATATGGTCTAATGCTGACTCCTAATCAAAGTTTATATTGCCTATTTGTGACTCCTAACCAAAGTTTCTATGGTCTAATGCTGACTCCTAATCAAAGTTTATATTGTCTATTTGTGACTCCTAATCAAAGTTTCTATGGTCTAATGCTGACTCCTAATCAAAGTTTATATTGCCTATTTTGACTCCTAATCAATGTTTTTATGGTCTAATGCTGACTCCTAATCAAAGTTTTTATTTCCTAATTCTGACTGGGATTCAATGTTTCTATTGTAGACTCCTTCTTCTGGTCTTTTTGTTGTTGTTCTTCTACTTCTTTCTATCTACTTTTTCTTCTTCATCTTTTCTATGTTCTTATAATTCTTCTTCATCTTCTTATTTTTCCTTAACATCTTTTTTCTGTGTCCTTATTCTTACAACTTTCCATCATCTCTCCGAGTGCACCACCCCGTCTGCCGTGTCACTGTACTAACCACATTGGTTTCATTGCATCAGTCACGATAACAAGCCACTGTGTTTATTGAAACACTGAAACAATATTTGCATTTCATTTTGTGTTCTCGTTTTTAAATTGAAACCCAACCACAGGCTATGCTCAATGCAATCTCAACTATAGAACGAATCTTGGACTGCATGTAGGTGTCAATGATAGTGACGACAACAAAGAAAACTTTCCAAGTCTGTTAGCGATAGAGGAGACAACAAAGACAATCTTCAATGTGTGTCAATGCTAATGAGGACAACAAAGAAAACTTTCTAAATGTGGACGTATAAGAAAGTACTTATAACACAGAAAGAAAATAGATTTTCTCGATAGACATCAAAGAAATCTTTACAAAAAAAATACAATGGCTGGGAGACGTTGTAGAACATAACAAAACAGCAGTTATTGGACATGACCCTGATATTAGCATACTAAAGGGACGATACATAATCTGGACAGAGAATTCGTCCTATAAAGGCATTACCTCTCTTTGAGATTCATTCTAAACTTTGAATATTTGTTCGTCTTGTGATTTGATAACAAAATAGTTTACTTAGACGTTTTATGTGCACATGAAACATAAACGTAATCGAATATGCAAAACGCCTCTACGAGGAAACAATGCTTTGTTACTAACGCTATAATCGTTTATACAATTAATTTACTTTCTCTCAATCATGTAATTATCAAATATATTGAACTAATTACTCTTTAAACATAAAATGTATTCTTCAATTTTCTAAAAATAACTGCTACTCAAAACATCACTGATTGGCTGAAAATTCTATCAAGTAATTACATTTATTTTCAGAACTAAACCACTCATTCTAAACCACTATTTAACTTTCTTCTCATTTAAAAATATAATCAACATCAGGGATTCTTAACCTTTTTTTACCCCCACTCCCTCGTTCAGATGATTTTCTTCTGATCATAGAGAAATCAAGTTATTCACTCTCGTAGTGCTGTAATATATATGGGGTATTGGTTCTAGAGCTGTCTTTCAGACTCAGAGGCTAACCCTATCCCCCAAAATGGTGTGCTGAAATCGGATGTGTCGGACTGACATGCACAAATATCGCAGCCTCGCTGTAAACGGCAACACAACATCACAAACGTTCTGTTCAGGACGATCGCAGAAGAAGTAGAAGAAGAAATAGGTCTTAGAACATTTGTTTTCTTGATTTCCCAAAAGCAAAATCATCAATTTAGTCCTTTAAATAAACGTCACACAAGTTGTCGCTCTCCATGCACATGTTATTACAGTTTTTTTGTAAGACACGGTTGCTTTCAGTTAATTTCTTATTCTCTTCAGCTGTGAACAAATGTCTTAGTTTTGAGGCCTCTAAGAATTGCAAGGCAACTTATTGATCGTATGCCTAAATCTGACACTTGATCTAGAGCCAAGAATAAGGCATTAAGTCTAAAGGGACATCCAGCAAGTTACCAAGTTAAGAATCCTTGATTGACCTTTGACACTTCCAGCAATATTCCTTATTATTGTCATATACTCTATCCTAAATCAATGGTCCTTATTGACCTAATAACCTGGTTAACGCATCATTGGCCAGTACTAAAACTAATCACATCATTACTAAACTTGTCTCCACTTTAGGTCAGAGGCGGACTTGCAGGGACCATGCCACCAACGCAGAAATCAGAGAAGGGGAAATATATTTCCCGTACATTGACGAACCCTGTTACCAATGCAAGTGTGTCCAAGGCCAAGGCGAATGCGCGAATCTAGAATGCAGGGATATAACCGTATGCCCTGACGGTTCTGAACCGTTCAAAGTGGAGGGCGAATGCTGCGTTAAGTGTCCAGGTACTTGGGGTCTTGGTCTGCCAAATCTGCAAATGTTTGCAGTTTTTCCTGAAATGTATGAAGTGCATCGTGAAGTTTGGGATGTCAAATAATTAACCACACGACATGGTCAATGAGACCACCAGCTGCGCCATAGTTTCTTCTAGGACTTTATCTCAATATTATAACTTCAATTCAGCCGTAGAGGTACTGATGGTTTAGTAGTTAGGATAATGGCCTCCTAGTCAAGAAGGCGAGGTTTCGAACCCCGACCAGGATCTAGGTCTTTCAATGGTAGTGATATTTCAACAGTCTGCACACAACATTCCAAATGTGTTGGCAAGCAGCTTTGATTTCATAGCCATATAATTCCCCCCAGCGGGCGTTGGCAATGAGAAAAACGTTGTTATAATAGTTAGTTTTTAATTAATTATATGTCTGGGGCTCTCAACGGTTTCCTGTATGAGAGCACACCCGAGTTTCAGTGGCACAATTGATATAGTTAACATAAGCAAGATTCAATATGGCGGTTAACTCAGTGTAATCTCATCTGTCCACTAATTACGTTGGGCGACATAAGAAAGTGCGATCTTTCGTGTTCCATCTGCTTATATTTAGAGTCTATGACTCTGTAGTATTTTGTTACACCATCAATTCATCTTATTCTTGGTTTCCCCATTGTGTTGAAGCTCTGATGTATTGTTATTGGCTCGAGCGACTAACAAAATTTGGAGATATTCTGTTTTATGACATAACCATCATTTTTTGTCTAATTTCTTCATTTATTTTTCTTGTCTCTTCCAGTGACCCTGCTCTCTTTTTTGCAAGCATCTAATTTCACATATTGTGTTTTTTTGTTCTTGTGTCATGGTAAAGGTCCATGTCTGCCAGTGATAACATGGAGTTGGTATGAATATACTGTTGGTCATTTATCTGGGTCACGGTCCATGTTTCACAATCAAATGTGAACGCTCTACCTGGACACCCTCCCTCATACAAGTGTATCATTGATTCGTTAGTCAGTTCTTATATTTGTTTTTTTTATCATGTTCTTGTTTTACAGCATGATGAAGCTGGCCATTTGTGTATTGAATTTAAATAGAGTTTTGTAAATCGATCTCAACTAATCGATCTCAACTAATCGATCTCTTACAGCATGAAGGTTCTGTTGCAGTTGCATCCGTTCTAACAAAGCAGCGCACTTACATCGCTGTCTACATTTTCTTTGGGGGGAGGAAGACTAACATCTGGTCAGGCAAAATATATTGATCGACATGTTAGTCAGGTTCAGGCAAAACATACTGGACATGACCCTCACCTTGGCTTCCTCGTAGCCCTTTCTGGAAACGGGCTGTTTTCATGGTAGCCTAGATAACAATGGGAGCGATAGATGTGATCTCCGTAGTAGTGGACGACATGCAGATGAAGTCAAACATAGCACAACTACCTGGTAGACCCTGGTCTAACCTTCACCAGCACACTTGGGATGTGAGGACAGCTACGACAACCAGCCACTTAACGTTCTTTTTAGGGCGCACAAAAGAGTAATCCTACTCATTACTAGCATACAACAACATTCTCTGTGGAGTATAAAAGCTTTTCTGCAGCTTTGGACTGCATTTTGACTTGAATTTCATGCTTAAAATTTATTCTGGTGAGAGACATGAATTATAAATAACATAAAGCATACATATTTCATACGAAATAAGACGCGTGCTCCCCAAGTCATCTAGCAAATTTTAATTGAAAATATGAGGTAATGATGGTGATTGAATTTGGTTTCCCAGCGTTAGCAGTCATGTGTATAATGATCTTCCTCGTCGTCTTATTTCTCAATGGATAAATTCGGCGACTGTAATGGGAGATAAGTTTAGTAATGATGTGATTAGTTTTAGTACTGGCCAATTGATAATCTCCCATGATCAGGAAATGTGTCAATCTCCACTTGACATAACAAATTAGCTCAACTTCCCTTTAACATGAAAGTATTGCGCCGCCCACTTCTACATGCATTATAAAATGTTGTATTTTTAAAAATACGTAGTGCCTATACAACAATTACTGCTACATGTTTGTAACAGGTCGTGTTAGTTTGTAGTTGACTTACCTGTTAAAAATAACGCTGTTAATTGATTTATATTGTTGACATCAAGCGGCAGCTCTAAACGTTAGTAATATGGGAAAGGAAGGAAGAGAATGCTTTACTGGCATCTGAGTTTATTCTTGTATCCCACAAACAGCACTACGACTTCTATTGTATACCACAACCAGCATCACTGACTCTCATTGCATCCCACAAACACCTCCACTGACTCTCGTTGTATACCATAACCAGCATCACTGACTCTCGTTGCATTCCACAAACACCTCCACTGACTCCCATTGTATACCACAACCAGCATCACTGACTCTCGTTGCATCCCACAAACACCTCCACTGACTCTCGTTGTATACCACAACCAGCATCACTGACTCTCATTGCATCCCACAAACACCTCCACTGACTCTCGTTGCATTCCACAAACAGCATCACTGACTCTCGTTGCATTCCACAAACAGCATCACTGACTCTGATTTTATCCCACAAACAGCACCGTTGACTCTCATTTTATCCCACAAACAGCTCCACTGACTCCAATTGAATCGCACAAACAGCTCCACTGACTCCAATTGAATCGCACAAACAGCTCCACTGACTCCAATTGAATCGCACAAACAGCTTCACTGACACTCATTGTATCACACCAACAACTTCACTGACTCATATTGTATCCCACACACAGTTCCACTGACACCCATTGTATCCCACAAACAACTCCACTGACACCCAATGTATTCCACTCAGTTCCACTGACTCCCATTGTATCGCACAAACAGCTCCACTGACGCCCATTGTATCCCACTCAGTTCCACAGACACCCATTGTATCCCACAAACAGGTCCACTGACACCACGTATATTCTATAAACAGGTCCACTGACACCATTGTATCACATAAATAGCTCCACCGACTGCCATTATATCTCACAAACAGGTTCACTGACTCCCATTGTATCCCACTCAGTTCCACTGATGCCCATTGTATCCCACAAACAGTACCACTGACTCTCATTGTATCCCAAAAACAATTCCACTGACTCCCAGTTTAGGAACTATTTGTTGAACCTAAGTAATACATTCGCTCCTGTAGTATTCAGGCTGAAAAGAATTGGACCACTATAACCTTCAAATCATATTACAAAATTTGACTAAAGAGAGTGGTGTATCGCCCCAAAAATATAATTATAAAAATCATTGCTATTGAAAGGTTCTTGTTAGTTAAGAGACCATTTATGGTGGTTGTAATCTGCTTCACTTGGAGCGAAAAGGAAAATCATATAACCACACACACATGAGAATAATTCAGTAAGTAGGTCACAAACTCATATGGGATAGCTAAAAAATGTATTAGGTTGCAGCAGCATTCAATTAAGTGATTACTGTAGGGAGCACATACTAAGTATTGCATGCATATGTGTAGCCCAGAGGCAAAATGATATCCGTACCCAAAGAGTGTACAATCAAAGAAAGCGGGCTGTTGTGGTTTTTGTTGTTGTTGTTAATATTGTCAGGTAAAAGGTCATATGGTTTCTTAGCAGACACTGCCATCAGGGACAAAGTATTAGATACTTCCTTACACTAAGTCTCGGCTTTATTTTAGATGTGTGTTGCCAATTCCGTTACTCGCTGCCTTACATGTTCTAACTGTTAATGTAGTATCGATTTACAGCTGGGAATCAGAGTTATTTTCTTGTTCGACTTGCTTCCTAGATTGGAGTGTGTTTTACTGTTATGTGCACCCTGTGGCCCATTGCATTCTATCTCAGCAGATATTTTTAATGGGTTCACATCACATAGGGATATGACCTTGCTAGTTCGTGAATTCAAATAAATGCAATTTTGATTTCTGAGTTGTGCTACTAACTACTTCACCAGTTCATGCCAGTAGTCATTTGCTTGCCTCAACACAAAAACACAGGTTATTTGTTCCCACATCAACCTAACGTCGTCCCTCTGCGTTGCTGTGCATAAAAGCTGGTTAGGGTCAACCAAATGCAGGAAAGTGTTCAAACTGTCATTATCTGGGTTCAGATCTTGGCCATAGTAGCTAATTCTTGATCATGGAACGGTCACTGTGAGTTGTTGAGACTGAACTTGGACTATGAGATTTATTTTCACAACTGTCATTAACTGGCGCTGCTGATCGTACCTCAATTGACTCGTCTCAACGTCCAAGTGGATCCCAAGTTAGGGAAAATAGGGTCACTGTTTCCTTTCCTGGCATATCAAAAGAAGTGCATGGGTAAGGTTATATATAGGCCAGCAACTTCACAATATACAAACAATTGCTACTGAAACTGGACTGCAAATAACTGGGTTCAGGATTCTCTATGAGCTGGTTAAAGTAAATCAAATACAGTATTGGACCTATACTCTGCCATCTGGACTGACAGGCAAATGATCGATTTATTATTCTATCTACAATGAAATTACACTTTATTTGTTCTAATAGTGTGTGTGCTGCCACATTCTGTTATTCACGCATGTTGTTTAATGTGTGCAACTTTATCTTTATTTTATTTTGGCTCATTCTAACAGAATTATGTTGTATGATTTGAACAGAAGCATCATAGCCACCTGGCTGTTAAAATTAATGCACAAAAACCAACAATAAGTGAAAAACAATGACTATGCAGAAGACATCTTATTGCGATTACCATTAAGTAGATCACTAGCATACCACTGAGTGGTACCCCGTAGAATCACATAGGCTAAGTAGATAGAAATGGCAGAAAATGGAACCAGATGCCAAATGGACATAATAAAAAAGCTAGAAAGCACAAATTGGGGTGCAGATATCATTCTTAAAAGTCTATACACTGGAGGAGAGAGCAATACTGGAGTATGGAATAATGACATGGCAACAAGAACATACTTTGCTCGAATAAGTAGAGTTCAATATAAAGGAGAGCGTCTAAGAAATAGAGTGGTAGAGCTTTAGTTTCTCATAGCAGCGGTGTCGGGTTTGATCCTTGTTTTCAACACAATCCAGTCTACTCAGCTGTGAGTACCTCTATTAAATTAAGGAAAGGCAGTTTAGAATTGAACTGGCTTCCTCTACCTCATAAAAGTTATGGCTTAGTGCAACGACAGCAGTGTCTACTATGAGAATATGTTTAACATATGCAAGGGACAAGGGAGCAGCCCTAGTGTGAGCAGTAATACAATATGGAGTACATGAATTAGCTACGTTAAATGGAAACAGAGATTGCAAACAACAATATCAAATGTTTATGTAACATTGTTTTAACCGTAGAGGTAGAAACAATGATAATTAACAAACAATTGGAGAAGAGAATTGAAGCCTTTCAAATGTGAATATACAGAATAATGGGGCATATCTCTTAGAAGGAAATGAAAACAATTAAGCAAGTATTGGAAAATATAAGGGTTCAAAGAGAACGGGTGAACGAAGAGGCAACAGTTAACATATTTTGGTAAAATAAAACGACATACCACCTTGTTGAAAACAATTCTGGAAGAAAAGGTTGAGAGCAAACTTGCCAGAGGTAAACATCGCAATATGTAGGAGAATAACATCAAGAGATGGACAGGAAAAAATCTAGCAGGTTATACCATCAGTGCAAGAGACAATAGAACGTTGGAGGTGCATTGTTGACGTTCTTCGATATGGAGATGTATGTAACTTTTCCATAATATCTAAACACCAAATATAAATATTTAGCAAAAACGACTCACTTAAAACATGCACAAAGACACGCAAGTCCTCGTCCTTGACAAACCAACATGAATGATAAACAGATTGTTCAAATGTGTTTTCTATTTTCACAGATGCTGCCAATGAGGTTGAAAGAGGTAGAGGAGAGACGGCTGTAGATACGGTGAGTAAAGACCTTTGGGATGCTTTGAGGATCTTTTACCTTTGAGTTTTTGTGTTTTACCTTTGAGTTTTGGTGTTTTAACTTGAGTTTTTGTGGTCTACCTTGGAGAGATTTTATGTGTGGGCTCTTTCTTCTACCAATTCTATGGAAAACGGGCTATCTACCCCTTACAATATGTCATACTTGGGATATTGCTTCTTTATTGTTTTCATCCAAACCCACCAGACTACTCCACACTCAGAAAGTTTTTGGCTTGTGTGAAAAGCTGGGTGTGCAATGTTGCATGTGTTGGAGAAACTTCTACCTCAGAGCGTTTGAATGAAATCGGTTTGCTTCATACTCAGCAGATTTTGGCCATTGTGAAACAGTATGTGTGTAGTGCTAAGAGTGAAACATCTTCTACCCTAGAATATTTAACACCAAACTTGTGGCAAATTTTTTAATTTTTGTGGATGTCCAGCTGTGTGTCAATGTATTATTGTACTCTTGTAGAGGTGTGCTGTAACACTGCATTATATATGAAGGTTTTCAAGCCCATGCACAGTGCTATTCAGTCTAATTTTGTGACATGTTTAGTTTAGTTAGGTAGGCCTATTATTTCCTCCCCAGAAAGGGTCCGCTGAGACAGGAAGGCATAAGATCTTCTGACAAGGGCTGCACTTTGATAGGATAACATAAGATCTTCAAACTGATAAATACTCACATTTGGATAACATGACATTTTCTGACATATAAGGGCTCATACTGTGATAGAATGGCATGACATCTTCTATTTGATAAGGGCTAACACAGAGATAGGGTGGCATGACATCTTCTATTTGATATATGCTCACACTGGGATAGGAAGGCATTGCTTCTTCTAAATGATAAGGGCTCACATTGTGATATAAGGTTATTGCATCTTCTAAACAAGTTATACTTTATTAAGGAAAGCTAAAATATATTAGTCTGCTGCCATCAACATTATGGATATGGGACAAAAATGCAAATACACTAGAAAACTAGATTCTGCTGTGTCATTTTTCAAGTAATTTTTATAAAGTTAACTGTTGTTGTTGTTGCTGCCATTCATCCTAGGTTCTTCACTCTTGAAATATTTTCTTTGCCAGCAAGTTGTAATGGCTTTTTTTAAATATCCTGAGGTTTTGTGAGGAACATGTGGCCAGGGATTTGTGAACTTGGTTCACAATCCCAACATACTAGGGTCAAATCATGTCCCATTTGGTTTGACAAACCAGGCATGTAGTGAAGTTTTTTCATAGTATGATTTCTGACTGTTTCTTAGTCAACCCAGCTATAAATTGGAACCTGGTGAAGCTGTACAAATGTAAGAGACACTGTGGGAGTTACAGAGTTTATGCACTGTCTTCAGCACTTTCAGGAATGAAAGGAACTGAGCACATATAAGAATGCCCTGGTGCAATGAAGTCAGTTCTATGAGCCATTTTCTATATCCTGGGGTATTCTAAAGAAGATGAGCCTGGGAATTCTTGGCTGTAATGTTATGCACATTAACAACTGTAGGGATCACAGGGGCGATCCTTATCTCGTTGGACAGGCTGCTGTAATTTCCAGGTGCATCTCATGGACGTGAGGTGTGGTCTTGGTCACTATGTTGCACTCTTGTACCATGACGCTAGGGACTTTGCATCAATTAACTATTGTTAACAATCACTGCACTAACCACAGTTGCTGTGTCCGCTAGTGGGAATTATAAGGTTGGAAATGTAGGCAACGTCCTGGCTGTCACCACACAATGTGCAGGCTAGGTTTTTATATCATCCAATATTTTTCAAATTAAAAAAAAAATTGAACAGCCTATTTTTAGTATATGCATTGGCTTCCCTGAAAACATCCATCTTCAATATTTCAAAATAAATCTAACCTTTAACCTTTGGCTTTTGTATTGACATATTCCAGAACGTTGCTCAGAGACAACAGGCCATCAATTCCGGAGACAAGGCTGGACCAAGCTATCCTGGCGGAGGTTCATGGTGGTCTCCTGTGAGTAGATTTCTCTTATTATTAGAGTTGAGACATTTACCTCCAAATTGAATGTTACTCTCTAAATAGTAATTATTATTTTTACAAAGCTTGAAATAATAATTGAATATAAATATAAATTATATCCTTATTGAACTCCTGTATAGATGACATTGTGGCCTCAAAGGTACTTTCAGTAGAGAGGTTAGATATAGTCATGGATGAAATTGACATTTTGTATTCGGCCAATGACCGCATCATGGATGCTGACATTGCTTTCAATGAAATGATAATCTACAGACTGCAAAAATTGAAAACTCATTTGTGGATCCGGCAGGGACTGGCAATTAAAAGGATAAAGCAGGAAAGTGGAGAACCAGCGAGCTACGGAAACAAGAAATAGGTAATGACTGAACTGCCCAAGGAGAAGTAAGCTCAAGACAAAGACAAATAAAAGAGATAAGGAGGATGTGGAGAAAGCTGAAATGGATTGTTCAGAACAAGAGGACTTGGCGTGTAATTATTGAGGACATGTATTCTCCACATGCAGCTAATAATTCTGTATTTATTGGTTGAATTTACACCATTGACCTTTGAATTTCTCTTCTTTATCATCACTGGCATCACTTTTGACAGGCTCAACTAACTAATCAAGACTCATTAATTATCTTATGTTTCAGGGCGCTCCAGGACCTAGAGGTGTGTCTGGGCCAGCAGGACCTGCTGTAAGTTTCTTTGTTTGTGTGTTTGCTTGTTTGTAAGTGTTTGTGTGTATGTTTAGGAGTGTTTGTGTTCTTATTTGCTCTTGTATGTCTATTTGTGTGTATATGTGTGTGTTTGTGTTTATTTCCTTTTCTATTATCGTGATTGTGTTTATTTGTGCATTTGGTTATTTTAGTTTGTTGATTATGTATTTGTTTGTGTGTTTATTTGTGTGTTTGCTAGCTTGAGTTTGTTTTTTTTTGTTTTAAAAATATCTGTGTATTGCTTTATTTGTGTCTGTTTCTTTGCTTTTTTTAAAATGTGTGTTGGCTTGCATTTAATTGTATGTTTATTTGCTTGTTTTTGTTTGTACTTATTTGTGTGTGTGTTTGTATGCGTGTTTTCTTTTTTGGGCTAAAAATGTCTTTGTGCATTTGTTTATTTTTGTTTGTGTTTGTTTATTTTCTGGTGTGTTTGTTTTCTGTGCATTTGGTTGTTTTTATTTGTGTATTTGTTTTTGTGTTTATTTACTTATTTTTATTTGTAAGTTTGTTTAATTGTGTTGATTTATGCATTTTTTTGCCTGCTATTGTTTGTGTTTTTGTGTGTTTGTTCATGTTTATGATCTGTTCATGTTTAGTTATGTGTTTTTATGTTTGTTTGCTTATATTTTTGTGAGTTGGCTTGTATTTATTTGTTTGTGTGCTTGTTTATTTATTTATAAGTTTGTTTATTTGTTTTTCTTAATTAATTTTAATTTTTTTGTTTCTTGCAAGATTGTTCAATTTTGCATTTAAGCTTGTAATATGCAATATATATTCGCAAATAGACATAGATCAACATAGAAAGTCTGGCGTACATATAGAAAACAGACACATATTGAGACACATACAAACACACACAACCGATGCAACAAACCACACATACTCACATATATAGGCCGAGCTAGACACACATAAACGATACATACACCTTGGACAGCTAAAGCATCCAACAAAAACTATATTTAATTGCTAACTAAAATAACAAGAAAACATTAGACTTATAATTAGGATTGAGGACTTAGAAAACCTTGTGACAACAGTGAAAATCGAGGACAAGAAAGTTTGAGGAAGACAACAAAACATTTGGGTTGGCTTGAGAAACTGGAGGAGAAAACAAAGAATATTTGATGGATGAAATGCTCACAGTGCAGATAGTTCTGGAAGGAGTTGATTATCAATGTTACTTAGCTTGACATTCAATGTAATTACACACACACATATATATATATACAAAGACATACATTAGTCAAATCAATACATAATCCTATACAATGACAAACACCCAGCAGACATGTGAAGACAGTCACAAAATGTGATGAAGACAAAATTGAAACAAACATTTACAGGGTGTCACATGTATGACATGTGAAGTACATTTACAGACAAGCAAACATGTAAAACCAGATGCACATAAATAAACATTCAACGACAGATACAGAAATTAAGAAATACAAAGACAGACACAAACATACACAAAAGATAGACATACATAAACAAAGGTAAGCCAACATGCACTTATGTCTACCATTTAACAACAAATTATAATACTAAAAGTGTCAAACCTTTATCTCAACAGGGACAACCCGGATACCAGGGACCTCGTGGTGAAACTGGCGAAACTGGACCTGCGGTATATCATCATCATCCTCATCATCACATTTCTCATCAAAAACTCATCATCACTCACCTGCTTTGCATGTACACAGTTGCTCCTTGTTTGCCTTAAATTTGATTGATTTCGGCTCTAAGAAAATTAAAGTCATAAACAAATATTTTGAACATTGATAAAACAGCTTGACACAGATGTAGAATTATTAAGGAATATGTATACGAATATGTAAGGAATATGTATATGAATACCTGGTGGAATGAATGGCTCAGTTCTAGGAAACGTCATGTGTGTTTGTGAGAGGTAGAAGGTTTTAATTGATTGATTTGGTAAAATAATAGTAATCATTAATATTTTAGAAAAGCAGTAGTGAAATCAGAATATAATTTAATTAGCATGTTTTGGCTAAAGAATAAATTCATATTTTTTTAGAAAGAAGAAAAAAATATACATAAGCTGGGCATTCTTATTCCTGACAATGTTGCTTTCTGACACCATTAAACTGGCAAGCATCAAATTGATATTCACTTTGTCTTTTATATGGCAGGGCTCATCTGGTTCTCGTGGATTACCAGGCCCTGCAGGCCCACCTGGCCCAGAGGTAAGCTACATTGTACATAGAGGATTTATCATCAAGCTACATTGTACACAGAGAAATCATTATCATCATGATGCTGAACTTTACCACAGCCTCCTTCTTCTGTTCAAGTCTACTGTCGATTTATTACCATGGTCATCATATATCTCTTCTTCGTTGTCATTGTCACCTGCTCATGTTCAAATATATTTCTGAGAACATTTGAATATGTCACTTCTTCATACTTTTTCTATATTTTACACTTCTTCTATACTAACATGCCTTCTATACTTTATACTTATATGCTTTACGCTTCTTCAATATTTTATACTTATTATGTACTTTACACTTTTTCTATATTTTACCCTTATTCGCTACGTACATGCCTTCTATACTTTATACTTTTTATATACTTTACACTTTTTCTGTATTTTACATGTTGTTTCTACTGGCATGCCTTCTACACTTTATATTTCTTCTATTATAATTCTGCAATTCTTTAAACTAATTTTGTACTTTATAATTCTTCTATACTTTAAATTTCTTCTATACTTTATATTTCTTCTATACTTTATACTTCTTCTATATTGAATATGTCTTCTTTACTGTATTTTTATTCAATAATTTATACTTCTTATTTACTTCATACTTCTATACACTATATGTCTTAAATATTTTATACTTCCTCAATACTGTATACTCCTTTTATACTGTATATTTCTTTTAAACTGTATAATTCTTTATGCTGAATACTTCTTCATGCTGAATACTTCTTATATTCTGAATATTTCTTTTAAACTGCATAATTCTTCATACTGAATACTTCTTCTATACTCTGTATGTCTTTTTTTATTTTGCACTTCCTCTATACTGTGCACTTCCTCTATACTGTATATTTCATCTATACTACATATTTCCTCTATATTGTATATTGGTTCTATACTTTACCCTTCTTCATCCTGTTCAATTCATCTATACTTTTACACTTCTGCTATAACGTATACTTCTTCTATACTGTATACTTCTTCTATACTTTATACTGGTTCTATACTCTACACTTCTACCTAGCATCATAAATGAAGCTATTTTATATATCACTGATATGCATACTTTACGTTTTCTTCATTGGTTTAACTTCATTTCACAACCATCATTTTCTGTTCATATATCACAATTATCACTGACTTCGTCAAACAGGGAGATGAGGGTTTGCCTGGCGACTCCGGCCCACCGGGACCTATTGGGATTGCTGTAAGTTATATGTTGTGTGTATGTTGAAGTAAAGTGTTATTCAAGTGACCAACAAAAGTCAGATGTAGGGACTGGACAATACTTTCCAATCTTGGATCATTTATTTTAATTTGCGTCTTTCATCTGAAGCAAGGGCTACAATCTGAATGTCACATAGTTTTATTCAAAATAAAATTAATTAAAATTAAACAAATTGAGGTAAATTTATGGTCTAAAGACTGTTAGGCACATAATTAAACCATCTATAACACAAAATGTTCATAACAAAATATATATTAGTATGAAGTGTTAAATGTCATTAACGCAGAAGGGAAAAATCCTACAAACAATTTCTACTCTCGATGTCATAAGAACATATGCGATAAACCATCACTATCATTTCCCCAATTCATTTATTCTGTGTCTCAGCCAAAGTTTGAATTGGATGTGTGTTAGATATCCATGTAAATTCCAGATGTGTGACCAATGATTTGATCAAATAATAAATCATTCATCTAGTCTTGAAATCCTATTTCCACTGTAAGAATGACAAAGTTTGAAAAATCACCAGTCATGTAAATACAAGTTCAGAAATAACTATATTAAACAGCAGTTGCACATCCACCAGATAATCAACCACCTTGTAGGTGATACTAAATCCTGAAATCTTCCAAACTAAATGACGAAATGTGCCAGAGGCCGTGTTGACCTGATCAGATGGAAATGAATGTCGCGTGGGCAACCAACGCTAGACACTACAAGCTGTAAAAGGGAAAAAACTGAGAAAACTAAAACTGTTGTATTATTGACCAAACAGATTTGAGATCTACTCTACAGATCTAAATAGATTGTCACATACTAGAACATGTCAAGAGCTATCTTGGAAAAACAATTGTGAAAAATGGAATATGTGAAATGGAAATCAGAAATGGAAAAGGGATGGCCAAATCTGATTTCACTTATATGAGTCATATTTTGACATCCAATTCACTCAGAAATTGAAAATGAAAGTGATCATCTGATGTGAATATTTGAATTTATTGTATTGTATAGGAACATTGACAGTGAACATACAACTCTAGATAAGAATTACAGCTTCTCAAGTATGTCTTGGGATGTAAGAAGAGTCACTTTAACACACCACAAAAGAAACTTCTCAAGAGTTCAAATAACCTCATACGAGTGGCTTAAAGTAATGAACAACATCTGACCACCCATGTGATTATCTCAAATATCTTTATAATGTGTGAAACAAGCTTCATTTATACATTTTCTTCTGTTGCACATGATCATGAATTTATTGCTGTTGTTTTCCCATATGTACCTTCCAACGTTACGTCATCATTAGTGCTTAATGTGTACTCTTAGCAGGCACAAATATTTATGAACAAAGATCAGAATTGAAATAATTACTTATTAATGATGGATATGAGAGATATTTAGCTCAATTTTCAGACTTTATTGTTAACATTTAACCTCACTATTACATGTCTCTACAGGGTGAAAGCGGCCGACCAGGTCTTCCTGGAATGGGTGGACCCAAAGGTCATCGTGTAAGTCTATCTTAACTTAACTTAACTCAACGTCTTTATACTGGTTTAGAAGACCCTGCAGAGTCTGTATACAACCAGTTTCATTTACATCACCTTGCTCTAAAAGCTATGGGCATCCAATTTAGGCCCACCTGTTTGATGACACATTCTTGTTTTAACAGTACTTAAAACAACCACAACTCGAGTTTTCCTTCTGATCTGTTTGAAAACATGTTCTTATTTTAGTAGCACATACAACAAATATGTTTTCAGTTCTCCTTCTGTTGCTGTTTCCTGTTACCTTGTTCTAGCAGTATATACAACAATAATTTTTGAGTTCTCCCTCTGTGCCTGTTTGGAGGTGGGCCTAGCCCTAATGGAACTTTAATCTTGAATTCGCTGTCAGTTGTTCTTTTTTACAATTTTTGTCCTAGGTCTAACATGACTTAAAACATTAAACATTTTGAGTTTATTCTGTAAATTTATTTAATTTCATTAAAATTATTCATGCAAATATAAACAAAATGTGAGAAAGCAGAAGTTTGGATATTAAGAAATAGTAGTTTATTGGAATAGGAGATGTGTATTCAAGACTTGTTTATGCATACGTATTATGAAGTATGGTCATCAGCTATTGGGTAGTAGCCATCTTGGTTTGAAAGAAAGTTCTAGAAACAATATGCTAAATATGGTACAGGGATCCCTGGGGATCAGAAGAAGAAGAACAAAAGGAGCTTATCTGTATTTCTGTTTTCAGGGATTTTCTGGACGGGAAGGCCCTGAAGGTCAACCTGGGCAACAGGGAGAAAAGGTAACCTATGTTTACATTTGTTGTCCATCTCTCTATTTTTTCTTATAGATTTAACAAATTAATCCTTTCAATTGTTTGTCAGTCATATACCTATCCATCACCTTACTTATGCTGCTGGATGAATACATGGTAGATTTTGGCAGGATTGTTGACTAAATTCAGGTGAATTCAGTTGAGATACGGATGGGTGGAAAGTAAGGTGACTATCAGTAAACCACACTTTCCACCCACCCTTATCTAAACTGAATTACATGTGTATTTTATTCCTGTCAGTTAAATCACAATTGTCTTTCCGTTTATCTACCTTGTTTTCTGATTACACATCAGTCTTTCTATCCACCTATCCATGTACTCATTCATCTTGATCATAGACACAATCAGGCTTCATCCATCATTCTCAATTATGACTCTAATTATTATTATATACATTTGCTCATTCAGCCATTGATTAATTAATTTATTTATTTATTTATTTATTCAGTCATTTTTTCATTCTCTTATTTGCCTATTTTGGCAATCAATCATAATTAATTCATTTACTTATTCATTAATTAATTCATTTGTGCAGTCAGATATTATTTTATTTATTCCTTCACTTGGTCATATTCATTCATTAATTGAGTCAGACATTCATCAGTTGTTGATATCATTGTTTGTTTAGGGAACAAGTGGACCTCCGGGTCCATCAGGAAGTCCTGGACAAGTAGGACCACGTGGATCAACTGGAGAAAGAGGTCGAGATGGATCATCTGGAGTACCGGTAACAAAGACATGTTATATATCGTATCTCTCAATTCACGTCTCTCTCTCTCTATCTCTCTCAATCCACGTCTCTCTCTTTTTTTTCTATATATATATATATATATATATATATATATTTATATATATATCTCTGTCACTCTTTCTCTTTTACTTTACTTTATTTAATTCTAGATCTTATTTGAGATCTCTCCCTCTCTCAATCGATGTCTCTCTCTTTCTCTCTCTATCTTTCTCTCTCTCTCTCTCTCTCTCTCTTTCTGTCACTCTTTCTCTTTTACTTTACTTTATTTTATTTTAGATCTTATTTGAGATCACTGCTAGGTTATCACCATTGCTCCTTTACAGCCCCAGTAGGATCATGGAGACACTGTTAATACTGGCCTGTTTGCAGGAAGCCTGCACTAAAACATTAATGTCTCTTGTAGTGGTGTCAGTTTTTTTATCAATGTATATGACACCATTAGACTGCCAACTACACGACCCACTCTCATTAGTCATGTTTTGTATAGAGGATACTACTAAATTTATTTTTTAAATGTAATTGGTTGCAGACAAATGATAAAAAACATGAACTAATTATTATCATCAATAAAAACCTCTCAGCACCCTCTGGAGTACACTTGGGATAATTGGAATTCTGGTATTCAAACAAGCAGGGTATGCCTGCTGCCAGGTAGCCAAAGGCTATCCATAGTACTTTCTTTATTTGGAGATGTTTATTTCCTGTGGCTTGATTGGGTATTGGGTAGACATTTTGTTCCTTTTTAAAAGATTTTCAGGACAGCGGTTAACAGCTTACTCTTATCGATTTTCAACTGTCAAGGGTTCTTTTATGTGCACAGCATGTACATGGGATCTCCAGATTTTTTCACAAATCTCCAATATGCCTTGACGCTGATCTCACCTTCCTTGAGACTAGGGGACACTTGAAACTTGTGGGACTCTAAACTTAACTGCTTTGCACCTTCATTACTTAAGAGCCAAATGCTTTCCCTTTCTACTATAGCGATATGAAAAACACATCTTCAACAAATACATGCCAAGTTCTCCAGTACTGAGCCATCCATTTTAGATCTCTCCACATTTTCCTTATCTCTTTTCTGTCTTGCTCGAGCACCCTTCCCCGTGAACATTTGAGTCTTTCTCAAATTCTCTTACCTTGAGGGTTCCGGAACAGAGACTGATTTCCGTAATGTATATCTTAATCCAAAAACAGTGTCTGCTCCTTAGCTCTCATTTCGTTGTTTGCTGTATGCCGGATAATTTCTAACAGTTCATATTAATGATCTTTTCATACAATTTAAATCTTAATATTCTGAGCAAACAAGCATTTATAGAATTATTTGACTTTTGAGATACTTTTCTTGTCAAAGATGTGTATCCCTCGTTCTTTTGTGAATATACAAGTATTAAAGTATTCTACCTGTTTTTTTTTTGTATGTGTAAGTCACTATTTGCACAGGTTTGTTTCTTACATATACCTATTTATTTTTATGAATTCAGTTATATTTTTGTAATGCCTGCCCTCATTAGTGTCTTAAATCTTATCTTGTTTGTTTATTCACGCAATTGTCAAATGATTGCAATTACATTTTGGTTTAAAGTGCAACAACTTGTTAGTATTTTTGCTATTATTTTTGTTTGTGTGTATATTTACAAAAGCTAGTGTGTAGAGTCAAAATATTTTATATTATCATATGTTTTTTTTAAAGATTTTGTCAAGTTGTTATGCAGTTATTATTGTATCTTCATTTATTCTTAAATCTATCTTCATATATTAATCTTTTTGACTAATCAATAAATGTGCTTCTAGATGTATTAATATTATTGCTGATATGTCCAGGGTGCTAGAGGTGAAGATGGTGCTCCTGGCAGTTCTGGAAATGCAGGACCAGCAGGTCCCCCTGGCAATCCTGGATTCCCAGGAGCTCAAGGTCAAAAGGTGAGATGGTTTTTTAAATATTATTTTTAGTTATCATGAAAGATCTTGTCTATGCGTTTAGCATTATAGCCCCAACATTTGAGGACTCTAGAAGTATTGACAGATTTATGAACATGAATACAACCAAGTTAAACTTTAGTACAACTACAACTTTAATATAAATGCATCTCTTTTTAGTACAACTCTATCTTTGTTACAGCTACAACTTTAGTACAACTGCAACTTTAGTACAGCTACAAATTGAGTACAACTTCAACTTTAGTCCAATACAATTAAAATATTAGTATAACTACAACTGTTTTACATTCACAACTTTGTTACAACTACAGATTTGTTACAACTGCAACTTTAGCGCAGTTGTAACTTTAGCACTAGGAAAATCTTCAAAACTGTTAAAGCAACACAGTAACCACTTTTAACATGGTTGTAATTGTCATACAATTCTTCAGGGTGATGCAGGATCATATGGTCAGCCTGGTGACTCCGGTCCCCCAGGCCCTGCAGGAGCAGACGGACCTCCAGGCTTACCAGGTCAAAGTGGAGTCTCTGGTCAAAGAGGTCAGGACGGAAACCCAGGACCAAAGGGTAATCAGGTAATCATACTTTCTTGAAAACGTGTCCTTCTAATGGACGTATGTCCTGCTATGACTCATCAGTGAAAGCATAGCATGACCAATACAGGTAGCCTCTATGCAGGAAGCTTTGGTCACAATATGTATTTACTTGCTGATGGGGTTTCTATGTCACTATGTTTTCTGAAGGACAGTCAAAAAGTAAAATTAATATTGAGTTATTGTCAGAGTATGTTATATTTAGGTAAATATTTGACTCCATCTAATAATTAATGAGGCTACTAGCCTATGCTCAACCATGTTTAACTATCTTTTAAGACATGCCCAGTAATGAATAATGGTTCATATTTTTTCTATTCAAAGATCCACAAGAAAACCAACTGACTTGCTCAAATATAACAAGTTTTAATACTTTTATTTGTCAAATATAGTAACACATTATACTGTGCTTCTTTGTCAAATACAATAACAATTTATGCTATTTTCTTTGTTAAGGATGAGCCCTATAAAGTGCTAAGGTTAGCTGCAAAAACAGTTGATCTCTAATATTTTAACCCTTGCAATTGATAATAAACTCTTGACAAACTGCGAGTTAGGCACCTCTTGATGTGTCTTCAAAATTAAAATGCTTTCCTTCCATTTGATTGTTTATTTTCAATATTTCCTTCCATTCATCATATTTTAAAAATGAATCTATCTCTCATTGTGTCTACACTTTACACAATTTTGTGATATCCTTTCCCCAGAACGTTTCTGTTGTTTGCATCTGTTTCCATTGCATACAGCACAGCTATAAACCTTCACATTGTGCAGGGATATTTTTCTTTAAACTGTTTATATTAACAACATAACAATGTGGATGGTTCTGATGTGTTGAATCGTGTAGGTAAAGGTTGCCCCCATAGCAGACACTACTTTCAGGGATAAAGTGTAAGCTAATTCATTGTACTAGGCCTTATGTGGAAAGGAGACTAGTTCTCTTCTTCACTGTCATTTCTTCCCAAACAGTAATTCAGATACCCATTTACAGATGGGTTGACACTAAAGTATGTTGATATTGGAGATTGAACACAGCACTTTTGACATGAGAATCGAGTGACTGGTACACTCTTATGAAACAGATACTGTTACCAAATCGTAATGTCAGCACTAAACTTGTCATTGACTAAAAATATGAACAGAGTAGTGCACATCCATTACAAACCTGCCAAAGACGAATGTGTCGGATCAAAAGATTGCAAATATCGCAGTCAAGCTGTTAATTAGCGACACAACACATTTCGTTCTCTGGACTACATCCTGCTACTTGCAAAACCCTGTTCAAGACTTGGTAGGCGGAGATTGAGAATGAACATAGAAGAAGAAGATGAAGATCCATCACAAAGCAAGCAAATTTTACACTCTTGGAAAACATGCAGCAAACAATAAAAAAGAAAGAAAAGTAATAACATAAGTTTAAATATGGAAATATAATAAATAACAAATAAATAAAACAATGGATAGTTTAAAATTGTAAGGAAATGTCAACAGAGCTTATACCATGCATCAGGGTCAAGAAGTAGGTAAATGTATATTGATCATACCTCTCTGTACAATGCTGGAAGGTGAAGACCAGATTGAGACACGTTCTATCTGTCCACAGGGCCCAGTAGGAGCTTCTGGTCAACCTGGATTCTCTGGACCTCAAGGTGGGCCTGGAAATTCTGGTGAAGGAGGTGCACCTGGAGCTAAGGGAGATACTGTAAGTGTGACTCTGGTTTGTGTATGGTATGCATCAATACTAATGTTTCTATGTGTGTGTGTGTGTGCGCATGTATGAGCACATGCATTCCTGCCTGCTAGGTGCTTGTTGTGTGCCCGTCTTTTAATGGTCCTGATTTCCTCTTCATAAATTTACTGAATTTGTGATGCTTGTTGTGTGTCGAATTTTTAAATGTCTTGGTTTCCTCTGCAGGGACGACCTGGACAGGCTGGTGCTCCAGGTGAAGCTGGAGCTAGAGGTAATGCTGGTCCTTCTGGAGAGAGAGGTTTACCAGGACTGCCAGGGCAAGAGGGAAAAAGAGTAAGTAAAATTTGTCAATCCAAAATGTTTTATCTCTTCCTCCCCTTTCTCTCTTTCTCTCTCTCTCTCTCTCTCTCTCTCTCTCTATCTCTCTCTCTCTCTCTATATATATATATATATATATATAGATATATATATATATATATATGTATATATATTATAGTTGTCCATCACAAGTGATGAAGACCACTCTCTTTGTTCAGCCGTGTGGACAGTCGTATCTCTTGCTGTGTCCGCTGAAATGGGTGACTTGCGCGGGGATTTGGATTAAAGTGAGGAAGAAACTGCGCCTTTTGTCAACCTCACTCACAAAGCCTAAGCTACCTTTTGACAGTGGCAAGACATTCATTGAGACGACTGAAGATAGCATAGGATGCAGATTTTGCCTCAGGGTTACCACCGAAGCCTTTCCGTAAACATGTAACCCGCAGGGTAGAAAGGTGGGATGGCATCTAACGCAGTTTGTCATGCCTTTTCAATAACCACAAGAGGTCGTATGGACAACACTCAGCATGTGAGAGAGTCTGGCATCTCTCCCCAGCTGTATTCAGCTCATCATAGTAGCATCTAAAATTCCCACACGCCAAATTCGTGAAGGTGAACCGGCAGAACTAACTCGTGAAATGCGACACAGGGATAAGCGTAGTGCCATTCGGCCGGCATCCAGACCAGGATAAACGGATGGAAGAAATCACAAAAAAAGAATGAAATAACGAGTTCAGACGGAAAACAACACCACGTTTCCGTGAACACAAGTGTAAGTCGTCGACTAGTGTGAATTCCAGGCAAATCTGTGGTCTAGCGGCATCCATAATGATCCAAAACAGTAGAGAAATGTAGACTCGCAGCCAGTTATGGCGCCATATTTGCCAGATTTATATATGGGGGGGGGGGCTAAAGAGATTATAGTGTTGATCCCTACCTCATTGGGCAGACTGCTGTCTGCTGTGATACAGTCTGTTGCCAGAAGCCCTAATGAACATGTGAGTTAGTATCTTGATCAGTATGTTTCACATGACTCTGATTACTATTCACTCCCATCCATTCATCTAAAAACAAGCCCTTCTGTATGTTTCTAATCAAGGAGTCAAACAACAATGATGGCCCTCATTAAAGATGTCTCAGACAACTACTATAGAGCTGAAGTGACTGCCACAATCTCCATTCTCATGCTGGATATAAGATACTAGTATCATATTACACTATATATTACCTTTTATCATGTGTTACTGTTAATTGTTGCAACAATCACAGACATATACCCAAATATAGATAAGGTCCTAATTTTTAAATGCTAATTTATTTTTTCAGGGAGCGGCTGGAGCAGCAGGACCAACTGGTTCACAGGGACCCCAAGGTGAATTGGTAAGTGAAGGAGATATTAATTTTTTAGTCCATTTATGGTGAGACAAACTAGTAAGTGAAGATGTTAATTTTTCAGTCCATTTGCGGTGGAACAAATTGGTAAGTGAATGAGACAATTTTTTTTTAAAGCAAGTTTCTGGTTTTCTTAATATAGTTTACAGTGATAATTCTGATATAGTATTTTGTTGTAATTATCAACTATAAGAAAGATGTGACTGTTAATATTTGATTATTAGTTTGCAAACAGGTCTTTTAAAAATAATAAATATATATTACAAATTAAAAATTAAGATGCATAGACAGGTGGCATGAGGAAAAAACAGTCAAACAGTAGAACATGTTGTGTCTAAGTCTTTTTATTCTATGGGAGGAGCAGAGGGAGGGCATAACTCTCTCCAACCCAGTTGAGGGATAAGCTGTAATATGGCAATAGAAGCTTGAGATGTACTGTCAAGTACTTGCTTACTTACCTTTATTTTCCATCCACTTATACCCTTAAATATTGTTGGGAACTCAACTGATAAACTCGAAGATATTCGTCCATCACAAGGGATGAAGACCACTCTCTTTGTTCAGCCCTGTGGACAGTCTTTTCTGTTGCTGTGTTTGCTGAAATGGTAACTTGTTTGGTGATTTGGATTAAAGTGAGGAAGAAACTGCGCCTTTTATTAACCTCACTATCTGGTCCTGAGCTACCCTTTGCCAGTGGCAATATATTTATCGAGAATATTTATATTCACTCCATAGAGCCGATATATTGGCTTGCAAACTTTCTTACAATACTACAGAGCAGATATATTGGCTTGCAAACTTTCTTACAATACTACAGAACAGATGTATTGGCTTTGAGTAATTGCCATGCTTTTATTAAAAAGTTTCTCAAAGACATTTTCCAAATTTGTAAATATACTTGTACTTTCTACCGAGAGATTTATATTTTAAAAATATATGTGCCCAAAAGTTCAAAATATTCTGGAGTGAATGAGTTAAGTTGTCTTTCTTGTGCCAAGTATATTGCTTTGGTTGTTGTAAGTCTGCGTTGTAGGATTTCTTTTATGTTATTATCCATGAGCCACAAGGTCTTCCTCATGCTTTGTAGCTAGATCTTCTTATGTTCTAAGTGTAATTGATAAAGACTTATCTGAGATATTTCATTTCGCACATAATTTTCCTCTCCTGTACCATAGATCTTGAGTTACCCCCAGTAGTCTTGACTTATGTCTTGCCATTGGTCAAAAGTAGTTCAAGAGTGAGGTTGATGACCAGCGCAGTTTCTTCCTCACTATAATCCAAATACAGCGCAAGTTACATCATCAAGACAAAACCGGCTGTTGTGGACAACTATCTAACTAACCTTGGATATGAACCAAGTTTGACATTAGTAGCATAAAGTTGGTATAAGTATACTGTTGATGTTTTTTGCTGCAAAATATCATGTTCAGGTGTTTAAGTAGGAATGATAGCAGAGGCTTTTTGACATCTGGTTTTGATTACTTTATCAAGCCTTCCATTTTCTGTAAAAATATTTCCCAGGGATTTGAACTTTTGGGCCTGTTAAGTTGGACATTGTTTACACATATATTTGATGGATCTGGTACTCTGCTAATCTTGAGTTTCTCATTTTTTATGTGCTAATCTTCATATTTATATCTATGACCATTCTTATGATTTTGAAGTCTTTATATTCATTCTCATATACTAGGCTTTGATTGTATGGAAAGTGTAGATCAACATATTGAGTTAGGTTCTTTACTTCCTTAACTGAATTCCACTCCAGTGATGTAATTAGGCTGGTTTCTGTTGTTATATTATCCATGACTAAATAAATGGAACAGCAATGGATAAAACACACATCCATGTCATACTTCTGTGGTTATTTCAAAAGCATTTGTTATTCAATCAGTTGTTAGTATGACATATTCGTTAATGTGGTACAATTTCCTCATGTTACCTAATAGTACTACTTGTATCACATAGTGCTCTGATATTATCCAGAGTTTATACCTATGTACTCTTTAAAAATCTTTCTCATTATTAAAAGATGTTATGTTTAAATTATTGTAATATTCAATTTTTTTTTTTTTCCTTAATTGTCTTAAGGTAAATAAGGCATCAGTGCATCCCATTCCTTATGGAATCCAAATTACTTTTAGATTGGTGTTATTGAAGCTTGTTGTCAATCATCTTGTATTCTTCTTTCTTTCCAAGCTGTTTGCAAAGACTTTATAGCCACTTCAGTCCTGTTTTCCCACACGCTTGAATTGCTTCAATTGTTATGCCTTCTATGCACAGTGACTTATTTCTAGGGCTGATCTGTATAACTTTCTATTTCTGGAATTAATATAACAGGTTCCAAATGACCCTTGTTTCTTGGGATGACTTTTTTTTAAACATGTTTTTTTACATTCTTTCAGGGATCACCAGGACTTAATGGATCCCCTGGCAGTGTTGGTTCACCAGGTGCATCTGGTAAAGATGGAGAACGTGGCCCAGCAGGAGAGAGAGGATCTGGAGGAGCTACTGTAACTATTTATCTCTTTATCATTCTATGTATTTATCAATGATCACTCTATGATCTGTTCACAGTTGTTTAAAGTAGCTCACTAGACAAAACAAAGTATGCATAAATAATATAATATTTCTTAAAATGTATAGTTTCATCAGAAAAACATTAGCATTTGACAACCAATTTGAGATTTAATGATATACATGTATAACAGAAGTATTAACATTTGACAACCAATTTGAGATTTAATGATATACATGTATAACAGAAGTATTAACATTTGACAACCAATTTGAGATTTAATGATATACATGTATAACAGAAGTATTAACATTTTACAAACAAATTGAGGTTTTGAACTGTAGATACATTAGTCTACTTTAAAATACAGATTGTCGACATATTTGTTCATTAATATGTTTCGCTTTGTCTATAAATATGTCTGTTTTGTCTATCTGTTTGTCCTGTCAGCTCTGTCTGTCTATTATTATTTCACTTATCTACATGCTGGTTCATATCTCTCTTCTCTATGTATCTGTCATTGATGCCTATCTTTCCATTCTATTAATAAATACATCAGTTTCCATACAATTTCTCATTCCTAAACTCAGCATGTTTACATCTTCCTCTATTATCCACAGGGATCTCCAGGACCAGCAGGGCCAGCAGGATCCGCTGGACCACGTGTAAGTTGGGTCATTTGTTTGTCTGCATATATATCTCTCTGTTGTTTATCTGTCTCTATTTACATCTGCATATTTGTATGTTTGCCTGTTTCTCTGAATATTGGTTTGTATATCTGTCTAAATATCTGTATATCTATTTGCCTGTCTATA
The DNA here is from genome assembly GCA_036924085.1 of Ariolimax columbianus. Taxonomy (NCBI): domain Eukaryota; kingdom Metazoa; phylum Mollusca; class Gastropoda; order Stylommatophora; family Arionidae; genus Ariolimax; species Ariolimax columbianus. Next base: position 110,651,291 of record JAVGWX010000002.1, read on the forward strand.
TATATATATATATATATATATATATATATATATATATATATATATATATATATATATATATATATATATATATATATATATATATATATCTTTGTACATCTCTACAAATCTTCTTCTTCTTCTTGTTCGTACGCTGGTTACAGCGATATATGTTGCACTGTGTTACTTTGTTAAGCATGTGGCCCAGTACATCCGATTTCAACAGGCGTTTCTGTAGGGATGCCCTCCTTAGCCTTTGGCTGTCCCCAGCCTATCTGCAAGGCAGCAGTTGTTTTTGGTCAGAGTTGTCTCTCTTAGGGAAGTTGTCTTGCAGGACTATCGAGTCTTCCCCACTCGTGTCTATAGGGTGTGGCAATGATATGATAAGATATAATGGACTGTATGTACTAGTTTTTCAAGTATTTCGGAAGAGAGGCAGTCCAGTGTGATTGTGTCCCAGGATCGTCATGTCCTGCCAGAAACGTAACATATGCATGTGAGTGAGGTATCTCCTTGCTCCTTTTATTTTCTTGGCTCATCTGCAGTGATGGTACGCCTAGCATTCCCCGCCACCTGGCTGGTTGTCACAATAGGGCAGAGGTGCAATGTCCGCTGGCCTGCATCTCTTCTGCGTCCATTGGGATGACTGATAGCAGACATAGGCAAAGAGCGAGGCAGGAGTGCATTTAACCAGGGGACAAGTCTGGTCATGGCACGGAGATGCTGTTTGCCTGGTGTGCGGACATATCTCATGATCAAGGGCTGAGTCTCAACAGTTCGCAGTGAGGTGGCTGCTCTACTGCTTACGACACCCCGACCGAGAACTAAGTCTTCTACTAGTGGTTTCACACCTCAATGCCGTATGGGATGAATATCGAATCTCTACATATCAACCAGTATTAGTTGGTATATTTCTTGAAAAGATTACAAATCTGCAATCCATGACCGACAGAAAAGACTGCAGAGCCCAGCAGCAAGCAGAGAAACTCAGAAGACTGACAGACCATCCAATGCATCAGAGACTAAATAATTTTGGAAATGGGAAACTAAAGCGGAGAAACTTTGCAGAAATAGCCAAAGCAAAGATGAGCGAAGACCCTATGAACGCATTAACAACACCAAAGCCCATCCCTACTGTACGAAAACCTACCTGGAGGCAGCATATATTTCCAGAGGTGGTAGAAAATATACCAGGTATTGGAAACAAAAACAGTCAGACTGAAAAAGAAAGTAAAGAAATAACCCTGAGGTACATAACAAATAACTACCCAAGCATGGACTGGACCCATGCATATACCGACGGTTCTGTAACAAACACAACACAGAACGAAGGGGCAGGGGTATTCCTGAGCCTACCAAATGGTAGAAAAATAACACTGTCAGTGGCAACTGGAAAATACACAAGCAATTTCAGAGCGGAGGCAGAGGCACTGAGGGCTGCAGTAGAAGAAATGGCGACAGGTAAAAGAAATGAAAGCCATATAGTCCTGCTTACAGATGCCATGGCCGTAGTCACAGTGCTAAAAAGCCAGAAAAATACTGAACTTAATGATTTAAGAGCAGTACTCTGTCAACTATGCCAGCAGTCCGCACCAAAAAGAGTAGTGGTAAAGTGGGTTCCATCCCACTGTAACATCCAAGGCAACGAGGAGGCAGACAGACTGGCAAAAGAAGGTGCAAGACTACCACAACCAGATCCTAGTGTGACATACGAAGAGTCAAAAAGGCTTATTAGAGCTAGATACATGACCAAATGGGAAACAGAACATACTGGCTACACAAAAAACGATGCCTTTTATCAGTTGAACAGAAGAGAGTAGGTCGTGGTCTTCAGACTTCACACAGGCCACAATAGACTGAGGTACCACCAATTGAACAAATTGAAGATAGGTGGCACTGACGAATGCTCGTGTGGTACCGGGAAAATGACCGCTGAACATTTGCTGCAAAACTGCCCGACATACGAGGATCAGAGAAAGCAAATGTGGCCATCACCAGTGGCAACACTAGACAAGCTCTATGGCAGTGTCGACAACCTCAGGATGACCGCTGTTTTTTTTGAAAAAATACCGGTTGACGTCTGACAGCGTACGAAGAAGAAGAAGTTGGTATATTTGTCTTTATAATTTCATTTATTCATTTCACCTCTCTGTGTAGCATAAGACCACCACTACAGCTGTTTCTCTTATAGACCGCCCATGTCTTAGCACTTGTAGTGGCTTTAATAGCAATAATTTTACATAATGAGTTTGCTAATTCCATGCAATGCACAACCTTCTTTTGTCGCTTTCTGTGATAAATATATACGTTAACAGTGGCTCAATTCTTTCCACTCTTGGTAACACTTAGTTGTGTATCTTTATTTACTAGTATTTATTTATCCAGATTTCCATCTGTTTGTTTGTGTTCTAGTATTTATCTATCCAGATTTCCCTCTGTTTGTTTGTGTCCTAGTATTTATCTATATAGATTTCTCTCTGTTTGTTTGCATGCTAGTTTTTCTGTATCTGAATTCCCCTGTGTTTAAATTTATTTCTGATATTTATTTATCGAAATTTCCCTTTATTTGTGTACTTATATTTATCTATATAGTCCCTTCTTCTTTCTTCTTCTTCTCCATTTTTCTCTGTATGAACCATCTATGCTGAGGTTGAACATGTTATTACAAGTTTGGGACAAAAATCATCGAGAATGAAGATATTACCAGTTTGTGATAAAACAACTGAACTTGAAGTTATTACTAGATCGTGACAAAAACATTTTAATAATATTACAATGATGTGACAAAGGGATGGAGCTTAAAGTATGTATAGTAAATTTATAAAACATATTGTTTTTAATGTCTGTTGTAAATTTGTCACAAAAACACATCTGCAAGACTGTATTATACAACTGATACTAAATCATTGAGTTGAAAGCCTACACTTGCAATTTGTTAAAAAGCCTTGCACTAAATGTATGCTTTATAAATGTATTAAAATATCACTTAGCTGAAAGTCTGTAGTACAAATTTTTAACTTTCTTTTTTTTAACTAAATTATTTATCTTTGCTTTGTTTCTCAGGGCCAACCAGGCACACCTGGAAGTGATGGAGGAGTTGGAGAGAGAGGTCCACTTGTAAGTATCTTTTGTCAGTCATTGGGGGTTGATGATACAGTATAACTTTTGTCAGTCATTTGGTTGTTGATACAGTATAACTTTTGTCAGTCGCTGGGTTGATGATACAGTATAACTTTTGTCAGTCATTGGGTTGATGATACAGAATATCTTTTGTCAATCATTGGGTTGATGATACAGTAAAACTTTTGTCAGTCACTGGGTTGGTGATACAGTATAACTTTTGTCAGTCATTGGATTGATGATACAGTATATCTTTTGTCAATCATTGGATTGATGATACATATAACTTATGTCAGTCATTTGGTTGGTGATACAATATAACTTGTCAGTCATTGGGTTGATGATACAGTATAACTTTAGTCAGTAATTGGGTTGATGATACAGTATAACTTTTGTCAGTTGTTGGGTTGATGATACAGTATAACTTTTGTCAGTCGCTGGGTTGATGATACAGTATAACTTTTGTCAGTCATTGGGTTGATGAAACAGTATAACTTTTGTCAGTCATTAAGTTGTGAGACAGTATCAGAGAAGTTAGTGAAGGTATGCATAAAAAGTGGTAATATTACTTTACATTTGTACATTGAACATTTCTTAAAAGTCTTGATGTCAATAACTTTCACTAATGATTAGAATAGGTAAATCTTCTCAAAATGCAAGATAAAAAGAAATATTTTTAAAATCCAGTTCTTTATTGGATCTGCAAGATTTCCTCTTCTATAGCCTCTCCTTCTTCTCTCCTTCTTTTGTGTTTACTTACTTTAGTTAGTTTTTTATTTTGATCCTCTTAAGGGAAATGATGGTTCCAATGGAAACCCTGGAGAACAGGGACCTCAAGGAGCTTCTGGACCCCCAGGACTGTCTGGTCCCACAGGAACCAGAGGGGAGAGTGTGAGTATTTATAGTAGCATTGGTACCAGCGTAATTATTGATAGTGTCATTGATGAAGATTGTCATTGGTGAAGATTGTCATTGATGGAGACTGTCATTAGTGAAGACTGTCATTGGTGAAGACTGTCATTAGTGAAGACTGTCATTAGTGAAGACTATCAATGATGGAGATTGTCATTGGTGAAGACTGTCATTAGTGAAGACTATCATTGGTGAAGATTGTCATTGGTGAAGACTGTCATTAGTGAATACTGTCATTGGTGAAGATTGTCATTGGTGAAGACTGTCATTAGTGAAGACTATCATTGATGGAGATTGTCATTGGTGAAGACTGTCATTGGTGAAGACTGTCATTAGTGAAGATTGTCATTGGTGAAGATTGTCATTGGTGAAGATTGTCATTGGTGAAGATTGTCTTTAGTGAAGATTGTCATTGATGGAGATTGTCATTTGTAAGATTGTCATTTGTGATATTAATTTTAACAAGAAATTTAGTTTAACAGGAGACACAATAGTAACTAAGCAGATGAATAGGTTGAAATTTAGTTTTACAAAACAATAAGAACAATAAATGACTGATGTAATGGCAAAATTTAGGTCTTTATCAAGAGTCAGACAAAATTAAAACATCACAGAATTGCACACACTACCTAAGCTAAGAATGTAATGTAAGTAGAAAACTCAAGAAACTAATACAAAAATACAATAAATAAAGCAAATTAAAATAGTTAAGCAAATCCTTGCTGATAGCTGAGAGATTCCTGGTTTCAACACTTGTGTTCAAATATCATACATTAGAACTGCCGAAGACAGATGTGTCGGACAGAAAGGTGCAAATATCACAGTCAAGCTGTAAACTAGCAACACAATGCATTCCGTTCTACGAACTACAACCTGCTTTTGCAAAGACCTATTCAGGGCTTTGTACCGGGAGATTGAGAATGAACGCAGCAGAAGAAGAAGAATACATTAGAATTAAGCAAATATGATATTATTGGAATTGTAAGTAACAAAAATCTGGCAAAGATGGCACGTAACTGGCTGCGAGTCTACATTTCTCTACTGGTTTGGATCATTATGGATGCCGCCAGACCACGGTTTTGCCTGGAATTCACACTAGTCGACGACTTACACTTGTGTTCACGGATACGTGGAGTTGTTTACCGTCTGAACTTGTTATTTCGTTCTTTTTTTGTGATTTCTTCCATCCGTTTATCCTGGTCTGGACGCCGGCTGAATGGCGCTACGCTTAAACTAGTTATACATCACAAGTGATGAAGACCACTCTCTTTGTTCAGCCGCGTGGACAGTCGTATCTCTTGCTGTGTCCGCTGAAATGGGTGACTTGCGCAGTCATTTGGATTAAAGTGAGGAAGAAACTGCGCCTTTTGTCAACCTCACTCACAGAGCCTGAGCTACCTTTTGCCAGTGGCAAGACATTCATGGAGACAACTGGAGATAGCATAGGATGCAGATTTTGTTTCAGGGTTACCACCGAAGCCTTTCCGTAAACATGTAACCCGCAGGGTAGAAAGGTGGGATGGCATCTAACGCAGTTTGTCGTGCCTTTTCAATAACCACAAGAGGTCGTATGGACAACACTCAGCGTGTGAGTGAGTCTGGCATCTCTCCCCAGCTGTATTCAGCTCATCATAGTAGCATCTAAAATTCCCACACGCCAAATTCTTGAAGGTGAACCGGCTGAACTAACCCGTGAAATACGACACAGGTATAAGCGTAGTGCCATTCAGCCGGCGTCCAGGCCAGGATAAACGGATGGAAGAAATTACAAAAAAAGAACAAAATGACAAGTCCAGACGGAAAACAACACCACGTTTCCGTGAACACAAGTGTAAGTCGTCGACTAGTGTGAATTCCAGGCAAATCCGTGGTCTAGCAGCATCCATAATGATCCAAAACAGCAGAGAAATGTAGACTCGCAGCCAGTTATGGCGCCATCTTTGCCAGATCCAACAAATGCATACATCTTTTTAAAAATGCGTAACGTTCAAAGCACAAGCCATTATCATACTCATTACTGTGTGGCTCATATGGATGGAGAGATGGCCTGAGTAAAATACTTGGTCCAACATGGTACTTCAAGGCAAATCACCAAAATGAGTTTAAACAACAATTGGCTACCTAGTTTCAGAATGCCAGGATTACAGACAGTTGCATGTACCAACAATCGCTGCAGATTTCTTCTTTACAGGAAGCCTGTACCAAACCATTTATACAGAAATTTGGGTAGCAATTTTTAATTAATGTGACACGGTTGCTAACCTCAGACTAGACATGTCTCTAGCAGCTATTTGTAAGAAGCCTGGACTAAGCCATTTATATAGTGGTTTTTGTAGCACTTTTTAATGTGATACGGTTGCAAACCTCATGCAAAGCCTGGCTCTAGTAGCTATTTGTAATATGCACCATAAGATGCAGTCAGCCTATTCTTAACTCACAATTAGAAGTCCTTGAAAAGATATGGGGAAAACAGAGCATTCAGATATTAGTAATTCTATATATTCTCAATGAAGGTCACATAAACATAACTGAACATCCATTTATTCATAACCAGGGACCACAAGGACGTCCTGGAACAGATGGAAGAATAGGTCCTGCTGGAACACGAGGAGAGCGTGGTCCAGGTGGTGAAGCAGGCTCTCCAGGTGGCCCTGGACCATCTGTAAGCCAATATCAGTTCTAGTAATGTTATAATAAGTCTGCCTAGACCTATTGCTAGATTCATTGATAAAGAGAACACATGGTAGCATTTGTTTGATGGCCTTTTCTTTGCTTTCTTTAAACACTTTGCCAACTAATATTGGCAAAAAAATATCTCCACAACATCCACTGACATATGAGCTATATCATTTTTACTAGAAATTCCCACTTGTCTCATGTTAAACTGTTCAGTGTGTTCTGCTATTGCTAATCTTTTCTTTTTTTTCCATCTCATTTTGCAGCTGTCACAATATGTGACTGAATTCAAGAATGTTAATTTGTTTTTATTTGAACTGTCCTTGAACTTCTCTACATTCTTCTTCTTCCTTAGCCTGGCCTCAAGAATAAAATGTATGTTAAGCATATTAGAGTCAAGATAAATATCATCAAGATTAATATATTCATCATCTCATGAAATATTTAAGACTTTTAACCATCTGTTAACAATTTTCTACGCTAAACTTATTTTTTTTAAAAGTCATTCTCAATTTAATCCACATATTCAATTCAATATTTTGTATTCATTTTCTAGTATTCTGAATTCATTTGCAGTGTTCTGAATTCGTTTCTTTAATTTCTACAACACTCTTCTGGTTTAGCCTATCTATGTTTCTAACTTTATTCATCCTTACTTAAATTAACGTTTTTATACTGGTCTAGAAGACTCTGCAGATTCTGTATACAACCAGGTTTATTTACATTCCTTTGCTCTAGAAGCTATGCACATCCAATTTATTTTTAAAGGCATTAATTGTTCCTGCCTCCACTGCTTCATGTGGCAATGCATTCCAAGCATTCACCACTTTCTGACAAAAAAAATATTTTTAAATATCTAATCTGGACCTTTCTTTAGTTAATTTATAGCTATTCCCTCTTCTTCTTGTAGGTGGTTGTATTTTGAAAAAAACTTGTTGTAGTCTAATTTATCCTCTCTTTTTTTTATCTTATAAACCTGTATTGTCACCTCGAATTCTTCTCTTTTCTAGACACTGAAGGCTGGTTTTTCTAAGTCTTTCTTCATAACTGTAATTCTGGAATCCCGCCAACAGCTTTCGCTGCACTTCTTTGTATCCTTTCCAGCATGTTTATAACTCCTCTACAATAAGGATTTTGTCTTTCGTTCTTTGTTTGTTTCTTACATTAGAAATCTGTGCATCCTGTGCCACATTACCTACTGCACTACTTTGCAGTTCATAGGTTTAATTTGTTTCGGCTGCCGAAGACGGATGTGTCGGACCGAAAGGTGCAAATATTGCAGTCAATCTGTAAACTAGCAACACAACGCATTCGATTCTCCTGACTACATCCTGCTACTTGTAAAGCCCTGTTCAGGGCTTAGTAGCAGGAGATTGAGAATGAACGCAGAAGAAGAATTTGTTTTTTATTTTAGTGACATGAGAAATATTAATAAGCATGCCTTTAATGGTGTATAAATATTATTGTTGTTCAAATAATGTAGTAGGTTAACAGGGATTGTGATCATCTTAACAGTTAAGCAGTAATGTTGATTGTTATTGAATACGTAGTAATGAAAGTTAATTAGCTATCAGTTCACTTGTGCTCTGATGGGCATTGTGGGGAATCTATATTTACTCTCTTGAACCATATGCATCACGTCTGACATCATTAACCCGTGTTGCTGAAAAATTGCCTTTGTGTCATCTATCCACTTCACATTGACCATCCTTTTGCTTGGAAACCAGACTGTTGGACATTGTAAGTTTGCAGAGGAAGTTAATGAAGGAAAATTCTTGCAAGATAACTAAACTGAACATGTATTTGACACAAGGGATGAAACTGACCCTTTTGCAATTTTCCGTTTCTCAGTTTGTCTCTCTTGAAAAAGACGGCGATCTCTTGCAGACATTTTTTTTTGCAGCTGGAGATGTTTCTTGTGCTTTGGACCTGACCTTCTGAGCCAAATCATCTATGAATAGCAGTTGATTTTTTTTTTTTTTTTTACATAGTCATTATATAATAGCAGTTAATGAAGACATTATTCATTTGAGTCAACATTGTGCTGTTTTTGGGGTTAGTAGTACTTGTAGCTAAAATACCATCAGATAGGCAGCTTAAGTGACACTGAGGCATACAGAAAATACAACATTTGTCATAGAAATATACAAACAAAATGACATACATAGAGTTACATTTTATGTTTATATTTAACATTTTTACATTTTAAATTATAACTAGGGCCCTGCTGGCGAATCTGGACCTCCTGGACCTTCTGGTCAGAGAGGACTGCAGGTAAGAGTGCTAATATATAATCAATCGATCAATTAGTCAGTCAGTCCATTTGTAAGTCATCAGTTAGACATGAACTAAAAATGCATTCTTCTAACAGTTAATTTTGATAGTTATTAAATACTGTCTATTAATAAATCATTCTGTTGAACTAATCACATATCATACCATCTTACCAATGTCAATCAACTCATCCATTCATTAATTTATTCATCCACCCCCACCCACATTTCTACCAATTCCTCCAGCCACTTTCCTTCTAGTAATTCATTCATCCAAAATAGTATACATCTAGAAGAACATCATTAAAGTAATTCTGACCTAAATCTTATTTACTTTTTTAAATCACCCTGATTCAGTGTGCTTGTCTCATTCATCCAAAATTTTCACCACTTCATTAACTGCTTAAGCCATGTGTTTTCATGATCATTTGACCACCTCATTCTAGGGTATCCCTGGAGCCACTGGACCTAATGGTAATGAGGGACGACCTGGAACTCCTGGGAAAGCTGGACCATCTGGTGAATCGGGAGGACCTGGACCAAACGTCAGTATTTGGATTCTACTCTAAGACCATTTCTTAAGCAATCACTGCTTTATTATTCTTAGTATTAAAAATAGATATATTGATATTTATTTTATGAGTAAAAATAGTATAAATTATAAATATATTCATTCTTATTAGTTTGAAGCAGTTCTTTCAAGAAGTAAAACATCATTCTTTGATTACATTTTGACATTTTGAAGTCTATTAATGATGATGAGGATACCACATTAGAAGCATCAGCAGCTGTAATACTGCCGAGGCTTCCAATCATTGAAGCTTAAGGGGAGTGAGACACATGAGAGGACAGAACTAGATTGTGTACAGTCAATACGCTACAGGAACAAGCAGTGTCCACACCCTTTGGCATTTGCTGAGAGGGATTGAGCACCTATGGATATGGGCAGAGTACAGTAAAGTAGATTTTTAGAAACAGAACAGTTTGATTACAAAGTTTATATTCATTTTCTTCCAAGATCTTTTTTCTTACTAATCCACTGATTTCTACCGCATGTGATGTCTGCTCTCAGGGTCAGCAAGGCTTCCCAGGGGAAGCTGGATCAGCAGGTATTCGAGGATCCCCAGGTGAGAGAGGAACAGTTGGACCTCCGGGTGATGCTGGACAATCTGTGAGTATGATGTTAATGATTCTGGAAGTAAATAATAATGTTTGTATGTATGTCCAGTTATTGCTAACCAATAAATCATTAACTCACAAACCATACATTTAACACACAATTATCACCAACAAATAAACAATTCACTCACAAACCATAACCATTCATTTGCAAACCATATAACTAACACATTATTATCAGCAACAAATAAACAATTCACTCACAAACCATACATCTAACATGCAGTTATCATCAGCCATTTAACTATTAACACACACAATCCATACATCTGACATGCAATTATCACCAACCAATAAAACCATTCATTCCCAATCCATACATCTGACATGCAATTATCACCAACCAATAAAACCATTCATTCCCAATCCATACATCTGACATGCAATTATCACCAACCAATAAAACCCATTAATTCCCAAACCATACATCTGACATGCAATTATCACCAACCAATAAAACCCATTAATTCCCAAACCATACATCTGACATGCAATTATCACCAACCAATAAACCATTCACTCACAAACCATTATAAACTTATTTTTCTAGGGGCCAGCTGGTGGACCTGGTTCAAGAGGCGAGTCTGGTGTAGAAGGACTTCAGGTGAGTGCAGTCTTAGTTTTATAAAGTAAGGGTCACTGTTTTGCTATCCTTCTTTCTCTCTTGATATCCTTGTTTCATATTTTCTGGGTGCTGATAATTTAAAATTTATCAATTATTCCAAATTGTATTTGTCTTCAGTTTGTCAACAATATTTTCTTATTTTTAATGCACTGTACAAAAAAAACAATAGAATAATACGATCAAAACTAAATGAGTGAAACTTTAAGTGAGATCAAGATAGGGAAATTTCACCTCTCAACCATTGTTATCGTGCTGTAAGCCTAAAAGACAACTACTGATGCTGTAGATCAATTATAGATAACTGGAAACAGTTGTTGCATCCTTCTTAGAGAAAGTAAATTTGTTTTCAAATTTCATTTCTAAGACTTTCACACAAAAAAAAAGAAAGTAAAAGAGAAAAGAGAATAGTGTATTGATGAAGTGAACATGTAATAGTTAAATAAAACGATTCAATATGCTGGAGACCACAGAAATAGAAAAACATGATTGCTCTTATTTATTAACCTTTAGCCCTCCGCACAAATTTTTCTAAACTTCATATTTGACAATGGTTGTTGAATTTGACGTAGTGTAACCTTTCTGTTTGTTGGTCAATAAATATGATTTTGTTGTGTGTAGAGACATAAATGATTAAATAATTTGTTGGTGTTATTGTTTTTGTTGTGTGTTTCTTAGTTTTTTGAGATACAAAAAAGTTGAAGGTGAAAATTGATAAAACAAAGCTAACAAATTTGAACTCACCCACTAAGCCTTGTTGCTCCTCTATAAATCCATTGAAACCACAACAAAGTATCTATACTGTTGTTTATAATATCGGCACAACTGTTAGTTTACCCTTCAAACATATTTATTCCATCTAAACAAAATAAACAGATCTACCTTATAAAGATATTTTAGAACAACTTACTTCACCTTTCTAAAAAATGGACTGGCTCCAAAATCCACATAATAAAAAGCTATATCGCTCAAAATCCATTTGTAATCTAACATATAATTTTTCAACTGGCAAGAAACTTGTGCAGATGGACATGACATATTCAACATAAAATAATGTCTATCTATGGTCTCTGTGCTTGGTCATTCATGAATAAAAAATGAGTCAAGTTCCGCTGTATGACACGGTCGGCAGCGTGGTGTAGGTTTTAATATGGTATGCTCTAAACTATCTCATGCAGCTGAAAGAGTCCACATCTAATTTAATTTCATTGTCCCTTATTAGAGGACATAAAAATAGATTTGCTGTACCTTTCTGTGTATATTGTAATATATGGATAAGGAGAACTGTACAGCCATCTCAACATTAAAACAAAGTGCGACAGAACAGCTTCAAGCTTCAAGAGCTTTAGAATAGATTTTCTGTGGTGATTAACGGAATCCATCATTTCATGCTTCTATGGGGCAAAAAAAGGGTTATGATTTGTTCCACATAGAAAGACATTGAGAATAACAATATTATTGCTGTGAGAAAGAATACATTTTTAAAAAATGTTTGAAGTTGATTAAAATAAAATTTAATCAAAATTTAAAAAATCGGTTTTGTCAGATACTGAACCGAGACAAAAACACAAATGAAACCTACACTACTATCAATAGGCCTTCATCTGGGACAACAAACAACAACAATGCTGAACTACCAAATCATAGAAGAAGGGATGAATACGTGTATGGAGGGTGTCGACTTATAAAGAAAAAATAATGTACTTATCTGATATTCCGTCTCACATCGTGACTTATCAGATCGACGGCTCGGCTCCAAATTTAATTGCTTGAGTCAATTAGTTGTATAAGATTCTTATGTTTTTGACCCTATTGCATATTATCATGAAACATGAACTACTGGCTCTTGATAGTACTTTTTGTAAAAATATGACAGGTCACATTGTTTTAATATAATGTGTTCTGCCATTTTTCAAATATTGATTGGTCTGATTCCACCTGTATTCCATTTACAGATTACCTTGTATCTGTTTACCTGCATTATTTCTTATCATTAACTTTCTAAATTTAAAAAAAAAACACAATTTGTCTTCTTTCTTATTTTATTTTTCTGGTATTTTTAAAATTATTATATGTCTTCTCAGTTTCAGTCTAATGTGTTGTCTTGTGTATTTTAATCATTTCTTGTTTTCATTTTCTTCTATAATCTGTCCTTGTGTTTTTCACTATAATGTATAGTATTTCAACGCGTTTTGTCATTCCATATATCATTTGTTTATTATTTCTTCTTTTTTTCTCTTTTTTCTTTTTTGCACAAGACAAAATAATAATAACACTTGTTTTGAACTGTTCTCTTTAGGGGACTCCAGGAGATAGAGGTCCTCTAGGACGTGTTGGGCCAAGAGGAAACAGAGTAAGTATTTGTGTTGGGCTTGGATATATGTTGTTTGGTTTTAATCTGATGTGATATCTTTCTACATGTAAAACACAATCACACACTGAACAATGAAGACACAATGACTTACATGAACCAAATAAAACAAGCCAAATCAACTACAAAACCATATGAAGAACCCAACTTGGAACCTGAAATACTCTTTGCAGAAAACCAAAGCTTAGTTATACAAAGGCAAATTATATGAGTGCACTTACACAACCTGAGAAAGGTATATTATGAATATCGGCACACCAAAGACTAAAACCATGATAATTAGCAGAGCACTAAGCTTATTTCACACATATGTAAACAATTTCAAACAGAAACAAGTCTAAGAGTTTAAGTACATGGGAAAGATTTTAATATAAGTTTAATAGAGAAATTGAAACTTTGATGTCATAAAACTTCTGCAGTGACTTTCAAATGAGAGTGATTGGGTGTTAGGTATATTCATCTTTACTATATTGTATAGAAACATGGAGAATGAGCAAACAGTCGGAAAAGGGAATTGATGGCTTTGAAATGAGGATATATAGAAGAACGAGACACATCTTTTCAAAAGGAAAGAGAAAAAAAGGAAGTCTTGAAGAAATTATGGGTGCAAATGGAACTGAGAAACAAAATTAATCAGACAGTTAAAATATTTTGGTCACATCAAATGCATAACATTTTGCTGAATAAAATACTGGAAGGAAAGGCTAAGGGCAAATGTATCAGAGGTAAAAAGCTCTCTAAATAGAAGGATAATGTTAAATGATGGACAGAGAAAAGCCTGACAGATTGCATCATCATGGCAAGAGATATAGAACATTGGACATCAGTTGGAGTCGAGCTTCAATGTGGAGATGGCACTTGAACTGAACTAACTGACTTATCAACTATCACTACTTGAACACCTGAACATAAAATGTGTTGCAAGTAAGGTGCTATTATATATCACAAGTGTAATTTGTACAGGGGATTGCCAAAGCTCCCCTCTCAAGAAACGAAAGTGTAAAACAGTGTTTTTTTTTAATCCTGCAAGTTTCAAGCTCCCCCTGGTCTCATTGGAGGTGAGAACAATGCCTAGTCCTATCAAAGATGGACAATAAACTTGGAGGTTTGTGTGTATATTGGACACATAAAGGAACCCTTGACAGTTTTAAATGGAAAAGAGTTTCCATGTTCAGGATAAAAATGATAACGGTGACAACATTACTACCAAATTGTGGCCCACATGAAAAGACATAATAGGCTAATTACATGTTTGTCTGCACACTACAAGTCTACACAAGAAAAACCAAGGAACAGAAAAGGAGTGACTTATATGAAGTGAAGTATCTTTTAAACAATGAAAAATTAATTTTTTTTAAATAACAATTTCTTCAATGGCAATTGAATTATTTTCGAGTGTGTTATTTTGAATGTCTCTTAAAGAAATAAGCTCTATTAAACTGAGGTGTTTCAAATTTGGTTATTAATTGACTGATCATCTTTTTGCTCCAAGCACTACAGGTGGTTCCTGTACAGGAAACCTGTATCCAGGCATTTGCAGTGCTGGTTTCATAACAATAATTATACGTGTTGAGGTTGTTAGCCCCATGCATAACCCTTTTAAAATCACCCCCTTTTACAACTTATCATGAAGGTTACAGTTGTCTTATTCTATTCTACCCAAATACCACTCTTATGAAACTTGGTAATGTTAGGGTGATATTTTTCTATTGTTGCTGCTTTGTGCTGTTTATTAGTAAAGGTTTTTCTATGTTTCTTCTTCTGGTCACTAGCCTGCCTTGGAAACTATTTTCACACAATAATTTACTTTGGTTTGTTTTAGTCCTTTGAGGCTATCATGTTTTGCTCTGTTGTAGCCCTGTACCTGTAATTTCCTCACTCGCTCATTAGTCTTTCTTCATCTTCTAAATTTGTCCTGAAAAGAACTTTGTGACATTGTGTCATAATGTACACGAGGCTGCAATATCTACGCCTTTCGACCTGGTACATATGATTTCAGTGGGCTATTTTGGGTACTGGGTTTGTTTTCCCACTGTGATCCCTATTCTTTTAACCAAACTGCATGAGTGCAGCCTGTAACAGGGCCGCCGATTGAATGTTGAATAGAATCTTGGTCAGCTGAAGGTTTGCTGACCATGATACAAACAGCCAATTATGAGTCGCTAGCTAATGTCAGTCTATCACAGCTGCATCTTTGGGCCACCATTAGTCTTTCATTATTGTCTGGGTTTTTTCTCATCTTCTTGATTGTATCTTTACTGTTGCTTAGCTCTGAAAAGAGTTGCTTTTTTGTTCTGGAAAGGACTGCCTATTTGTCTGATATTCACTAAAGGAACAAGGTGTAGATCCTGGTTACATCAAAGTTCTTGCCAACTGCTACACAAATTGCACTACCACTTTCCATCCATTCCAGCACCCAGTTGTGGTTCCAATACAACAATGGGTCCACAAGTTCGGCTCTATCTCACCCAACCGCTTCTCCACGTGCATGAAATCAGTCATCAGTTGTTGCAGTTGGGAGGACTATGAAATTAAATGTTGATGGCAGACGCCTCAATCATCTTCAATTGGCTGATGACGTAGTGTTGATAACAGAATCAACCCCAGAAGCCAACTGCATGTTAGAGATGCTCATCAAAGAGGGAAAGAGAGCAGGGCTAGAAATGAATTTCTCCAAGACCAAAGTCATATGAAACTGTTATGCCTGTTGTGAACCTGTCATCCTCGATGGGAAAAGTTTAGAAGATGTAGAGGAATACTGCTATCTAAGATGCATTCTCAACATGCAGAATAATTTAGAACCAGAACTAACAAGGCATCTCTGCACTGACTGGGCGACCTTCTCTTCCATCAAGACTGACCTGGAAGGTTGCAAGGATCAGGCCCTACAAACTTCTCTCTTCATCTCCATGGTTCTCCCCACAGTGCTATGCTGCTGAAACATGATCATTTACTAAAGAAATTTGATAAACTGCTGGGGACCTAGGCCTCCCTTAAGAGATGCATGGTCAACCTTACTCTTTGCAAAAAGCAAATGCAGAACCTCCACAATTCTAACCTATGGCAATTATCATTGGCGAACGGTGCAAATGTTTACACAAACAAAGCAAAACATCTATGGGCAGGCTACATATTCTGAAGAAGGATTGAATGTTGGATCATGCCAACAGCAGTCTGGTATTTTTGTGGTAGAAAATAACCATGGGTAAACCTCCAATGTGTTTGTCAGTCTCACTGCACTCCAATACAACATCCATGATATGTTAAAAGGAAAAAATGTTACCCATGAAAGAGATCATTGGAGATGAAGTTGGGATCCGCAGCCGTACAACTGCTACTGAGGAACATGTCATCAAGTGATCAGATAAAGGACTACCTATAGAACACATATGGATGCTTGTGTGTTTATGTTGTGACTGCTATGTCTGCAACTTATTGGTGTTCTATTGTCAAGAGTGACCATTTAGTCTTAATCCTTCTAAAGGACCATTTGTACCCCTAATTAAGACTGTCTATAGTCCTCAGCAGAACCTTCTGTTGTGTTTGTTGCATGTTGTAACCCTAAAATAGCTTTGTAGTTTCAAGCAGGATTTTTGTTGTGTTTTTTGTAATTGAAAAACTAGTTCTGAAATTCTTGAGTGTTTTGTTAATCCTGATGAAGACATTTTCTTGATATAGGAACTTTTGTGACAATGCTTTTTGGTGCAGTTGGTTTTAGGTATTCTGTTATTGTGATGTTTTCTTCTCTGATAAGCTGGATATGCTCTTGTTTGGTACTTTCTCCCTCCCTTCTTTATGTGGGCTTTTCCATTTCATTTCTTGAAACAGTCTACCTTGCCAGTCATTAACTTTGCTTAACGAGACTTCTTATCTCCATTAGATTTTTTAAAAATATCTTGTTTGTTTGGATAATTTTTGCTAGTTTGTAGAATGTTTAGTTGTTTGTCTTTCTGTTTCTATTCTTTTAAAAATCCATCAATTTAATCTTCTAAAACTTTTAAACTGAATGACTTCATATAAATGCTTTAAAATAATGCTGCCAAAATTTATTAACATTTGAGAGCGTGTTTGGTTGATGAAAAGGTTGGAAATTCTCTTTAATTTCTTTGTGAATTGTCCAGTTGATTAGCTAGCTACTAGGCACATTAGTTTCACTTCATTGAATTATTTTTTAAATAATGTCTATTCTGTGTAAATTCTAAAATTGTATTTACTCTTTAATCTGCTAGGGTTCACCAGGAGTGAGTGGACGAACTGGTGAGGCTGGAGCTCCAGGTGATATTGGTCCACCAGGCTTTACTGGCAGTCCTGGACCAGTTGGAAGTGCTGCAAATAAAGGAGATCGTGGTGCTCCTGGTATTCCTGGATCATCTGGCCAGCCAGGCCTTGCTGGGCGAGATGGACCACCTGGAGCTGCAGGAGCACCCGGTGCGTCTGGACCACAGGGACCACCAGGTGAAGCTGGGTCAACAGGGGATGATGGAGCACCTGGAGCCAGAGTAAGTATCAGAGAGTTATTTCAATTGTTATTACATATTTGCTTGTTAGTTTTCTATCACAATAATTTTTTCTTTGAATCTGTTTTGTAAAACAGTTTTATAAGGCTTTGTTTTAAGCAGAACTGAATTTGTGAAATAATAATAAAGTTTTTGTTTTAGCTTTGAAAGCTGAAAGTAATCAAATCAATTATTATAGACAGCAAACTGGCTACAACAATAAGCCTTAGGCAACTAATTTAGCTGGAGCAAAAGAGTTACAGTTTAGAATGTGGGTCAAATCCTGAAAATAAAACAACAGATCCTGGCAGAAACAATATATCTTATTGAATCAGAAGTTACATCTCCTTATTTCATGTGATGAAATAAATGGTTCAAAGTCTCAACCTCTTCCCAACACCATAAGATTTTCCCTCTTAACTTTTTTCCTATATCTGACATAAAACAGTATTGGCAAGGCACAGAGATATATTCTTTTAAAAGCGCATTTTATAAACTAATTGTATTCCATATATATATATATATATATATATATATGCAAGGGGCATTAAGTGAGGAATTTTATAAATAACTTTTTTTACAAGAATATGAGGAAGACAATTTTTTGCGTCTTATGTTTTTGACATACTGTAGTTCACCTGACTGACAAAACACTTGGTTCACTTATTTACTCACTTGTGATTGTTCTTTATAAAAATGTTTTTTGGTGTGACCATTAACCAATTTTGCACCTCCTCCATTACCTCATTGTTAGCTGCCTTGGGACCCATCTGCTACACACTTTCGTATAACCTAGGTCATCATGGACAATTTTGTGTGCAGCACTGTGACTCATGTTGAAATCTATGACTTTTTTATCATTAGTGACTCACCTGTTGACATGGACTAGCCGGTCAATCAGTTATTTCACTGTGTTTCGGTAGCCACGATTGATGGTCTCCCACTCCACGGTTCATCAATGACGTTTTGTCTTCCGTTTTGAAATCTTTCTACCCATTCATACACTTTACCCTGTACCAAACAAATATCTCCATACTGAACCTTCATTCTTCTGTAACTTTAAGAAGGTTTCACACCCTCTGGCAAAAAAAAATGAATTATGCTTGATTGTTTTTCCATGGTTCAAGTTCAAAGTGGGGTGACCATATTGTATGCTATATTGTGCATGTGCATACTGCTTGATGGTCATGACCCCTACATGGGGTATTGCTAAAAATCCAGTTTGTGTACTGAAATAACACTTTCTGTTGCACATAGTTTTCAATGCACTTTATAATAAAATTCCTGATTACTTGATGACTGTCCTTCATATATTGCTTGCCCTGAACTATTTAGATAAAAATTCAGAGTAGCAAAAGTTGTCTTTTCAGCAACTTGCCTTTATGTGGAATCTATTTATTTCTACTTTAGGGTGAAGCTGGCCCACGAGGCTTCCCTGGTGAGGCTGGAGCTGCTGGAGAAGCTGTAAGTGTAATTTAATCAATTGTTATGTTTTATGTCTAGTTCTATTTATGATCAGCTCAAAATGAACTGTCCATCTATTTGGTGTTATAGTACTACAAAGGAGAAATTTAATGCCAAGTAATTGACACAAATGTACACAAATGGTTCAGCAGAGGAGACAGGGTGAAATGGGTAAGAAGGTATATTCATGAAACAAAAGTGAAAATATAACAGAAGAGATTTTCCCAATAGGGAAGTCATCCACAAACCTCAGAGCAGAATCTATAGCCCTCATGCAAGCACTGAAAATACTTAAGACAGAAAGGCAACTATCAATAAAAATAGTTGTCTTCACAGGTTACATATATTTAATGGAGGCAATACAGAAAACAAACAATGAACTGCTGTTATTAGAAATCAGAACAGAACTAGGAAAACTCAAGATAACCTTAAAATAGCTACCACCCCACTGTGGAATCACAGGAAACGAAAGAGCTAATGCTCTAGCAAAAGATGGCAGTAAAAAGTCCCAATTTAATCATCGAGTACCATACAGAAAGATCAAGATCATCATCAGAAATCAGTATATACAGACCAATAGAGAGAAGACATGAACACAAGCAGTAGAGCAGACCCAATTCACCAACTCAAAATAAGCCAACAAATTACCTTATTTCGCCTGAGAACTGGTCACTGCAGACTACTAGAACATCTATACCGACTAAAGATTTCACACACCGATGAATACCCATATGGAACAGGGGGCCAGAATCCTGAAAACATTCTACAAGAATACACACTCTAAAGTGAAATGAGATACCAGACCTGGACAGAGGGTGCGAAGCTGAGACAAAAGTTGTGGGGCAGCCATTTCGGCCTAGTCAAGACTACAGACTTCATCATGGTGACTGGCCTGCAGATATAGCATGACGCAAAGAAGAAGAAGTACTACAAAAGCCACTGTTTGTCCAACCATGCCATATTGCTATTCAATGAATAAACAAGCAGGGAGATCACTCAAAGCCACAAAGTTTTGATTTTTCAAAATAATGTTAAGACAGTTACAAAATAAATAATTAAAGTGTGCTACCATGGCTAGAAAGGCGAGCAGAAAATAGGGACACTGTAACCTGCCAGGCATGATGTAAGAGGCAACTAAGGAAGGTTGAGGAATGGACACGTAGAAACTATAAACCAGATGTGTTAGTAATTGAACTGATAAGCATCACTAGTTGTGTAATAACTTGATCACCTGTACCAAACTGAAATGGGGATGAAAAGAAATATTAATTATTCGAGCCATTTTAAAATGTTTATGTGCATATATTTATACATCTCATGTGAGAGCTGAGAAACAAATGCTCAGGATTGAGCTGTTTGGAGACAGTCAGTTGGAAGGGACATAGTGGCTGCTAATGTTCATAGAGGCCTGGTCATAGAGAAAAGAGACATACTGAAGAGATTGAGATACATCCCGGCAAGCCAGCCTCCTCAGCATGATTGTATGATCTGTGGCAGGGACTTTCACTCACAGATCGACCTTTACAGTCATAGCAGACAGTGTTGAAATACAGGAGACAGAGCTGAACAAAACTCATAGGATGCTAGGCGCAGGATGCCATAGACACTCAGGCTCATGGTCTACAGAGACTGAGACGCCAATGACGATGATGATGATATACAAGAAGCATTCATTAAGTATTGCACCACATCGTTTTTCTCAGCTAATAATAAAAATAGAAGAATGAAACTTTGCACACTTCAAATATGGCATGTGTCGATTGTCTATACCAAATTGCACTATATTTGGCCAAATAATACGACTGCACTAAGCTGTTCAAATGGAGTTTGTTAGTAACTTGCGTTATAAGCAGCGAATTATGATATAATTTCTTGTTGCAGAGAAGGAAATGGGTTGGGAACATTCAAAAGCATCTATGTGATGTGTACAAAAGTTTTTGTAGTCGACAGGAGTACAGTTAGTTGCTGGGTTCAGTGAATCAAAGAATCAGGAAGTGTTGATACAGAGCTGCTGATTGGTCGCACAGTGCACATCCTGTCACAGTCACCAACGCAGAAATGTTGAAATGCGCTGAGGGCATTATTCTTACTGATAGGTGAATCACTACTCAACAACTGGCTTTACAGATGTTAATCAGCATTGGTAGTTCAAATGCAGTTATAAAAACTCTAGGATTTTCTAAGGTTTGTGCAAGATGGGTTCCTCGAAGTCTCACAAATGACCACACATTGCACAGGAAAACAAAACAATTTCTTTTGAATTGTTGGAGCGTTTCAATGCTGATGGAGAGAACTTTTTGGATAATATAGTTACAGGTGACGAAACCTGAGCACATCATTTTGAACCTGAGACAAAAAGATAGTCCATATGGAGTGGCATCACCTACAACCACCACGAAGAAAAAATTCAAGACAATTCCTTCAGCTGGAATGGTCATGATCACTGTCTTTTTGGTCATTGAAGGTGTGATTCTCTTGGATGTGATGCTAAGAAGAGAGACAATCAATTCACAAGCTTACATAGGGGACGGCGTGGCCTAGTGGTTAAGTGGCACGGCTCACGACTCGAAGGTGCTGGGTTCGATCCCCATCACAGCACCGGCCGTTACCCCGGGGAAACAAACCCTTAGAAAATGCAGGAGGAAGCAGACCCTTACATAAAATGCGTGCTGAAGTCGGATGCACTGGGCCGACAGGCGCAAAATAAAAACCAAAGTGCAACGCACACCGCCTTGGGGAATAGAGAAATAAGGCGAACGCAAATAAAAAAAACACAAAAAAAAACAAGCTTACATTAAGACATTGAAAGAACTCAATCAACGTTTCTGCATTTGGTCGCACAAAAATCTAGCAGACCTGCTTCTCCTTCATACAATGTGCGCCCTCACACAAGTCTTGAAACACGGGAATCAATCACCAAATTGGGTTGGACTGTACTACCCCATCCACCCTATAGTCCTGATTTTACAACCTCTGATTTTAATCTGTTTGGTCCACTCAAAGATGCACTCCGTGGGACAAGGTTTGAAGACGATGAAGAAGTGATTCATGCAACCAAGAAATGGCTACATGATCAAGCAAAATCTGGTATGGGTGAAGAATACATGCACTTGTTTTGCGCTGGCATTAAGCTGTACAAGTTGATGGAGATTATGTTGAATAAGACAGATGTTTACATGACATATCCATATATATTGTGTAGAAATTTCATGCCTTTTGATTAAACAGCTCTTGAGAAAAATGATGTGGCACATAACTTTCTGAACACTCATCATATATGTATATGTATATCCATGTTCACTCCTGTTAGACCATGGGTCTACTACAACAGTTGTCTTCATTGCAAGAAGCCTGCATCAATGCACTTATGTGATTTCTTATACATGTGGTTTATTTGGCACTCTGTTTTACATACTGAGGTGGCCAGCCCCATGCACAACTCTATTTAGTCACCTTTTTAGACAAATAAGGTAGAGGGCAATGGACATTCTTTTTTTCTAGTATGGAGCTAGAAAGTCCACACCCGGATTTTTGAAATATACATTGCATCAATTATTTTATTATGTGTTGCAGATATTTTATGAAAGCTCTGCTCTTTTTTTGTGAATGTTCTGCATTTATTTCACTAGAACTTCCTGTCTTAATTGCAGTTTGATGTTTAAAATAAATTTTAAATATACTGCTTTTGATATAAAATTACTTTTTTTTTAGGGAAGACCTGGACCTAATGGAGCTAAGGGATCAGCTGGGGAGGCAGGTTCTGCTGGCAATGCCGGTCAACCTGGTCAGCCAGGTCTACCAGGGCAACTAGGTGTATCTGGACCTGCAGGTTCTCTAGGACCAGCTGGGCCTCCAGGAGCTCAAGGAGACAGAGTAAGAGCATCACCTCATAATTATCACAGAGTGCATTACTAATGTTGTGGCAAGTTTTGATATTTCTAAGAGGTTTAGTGAAGAAACGTGTTGTGAGAGGGCAAGGTGTATCTACATCAAAATGTCAGTAAAGAGGAGGGTGCTATTGGAACTGATTTCACTGTATATTTTGTCCCAACTGTAATAATTTCAATTTTTGAGTAGCTTCAACATGCCACCAAATGCAACTATATAACTATAAAGTAACATACATTCCATGTGATGATCTACATTCTTGCTTCTTTCCAATTGATTATGTTGATACTATACTAGTTATAAAATGTATTGCAATAATACATTTTGTCCCTCATGTGTTTAAATTTTAAATTATTTAAATGTTGAGTAGGGTGTGTGTGGCAGTGATGTGATGTAAGAAGTGTCAAAGGAAGAATCCATCCCTGGGGAGCCAAATACTTTATGTACATCCCTGACCTGGTGTCTTGTTTCTGGCTAATTTTGTTGTTGTTGATCTAGTTACTTTTTGTACTAGGAACATTTTTAGTCCATTCATTTATACCTCCATTATTCAATCAAACCCCAAACTACCAAATTAAGTTTAAATGGCAAATTCCTGCAGCCAAACGACAACCCAAACTATCTGGGAGTCACATTTGATCGGCGCATGACATGGAAAAGTCAGATCGAGAGAAACCGAATGAGAGCCTGAAAAAGAATGGCAATCATGAGGAAACTTGCTGGCACAAGCTGGGGAGCAGACGAAAGCATACTAAAGAAACTGTACACTGGAAGAGTGAGACCAGTTCTCGAGTATGGCATTGCGGCATGGACAACAGCAGCAAAGGCAAACTTCGATAAAGTTAGCAAACTTCAAAACCAAGCCATGAGAGTTATAACAGGAGGCATGAAGTCAACGCCAATTGTAGAACTTGAAAAGATTACAAAACTGCAATCCATGACCGATAGAAGAGACTGCAGAGCCCAGCTGCAGTCAGAGAAACTCCGAAGACTGACTGACCATCCAATGCACCAGAGACTAAACAATTTTGGAAATGGGAAACTAAAGCGGAGAAACTTTGCAGAAATAGCCAAAGCAAAGATGCACGAAGATCCCATAAACGCACTAACAACACCAAAGCCCATCACTACTGTACGAAAACTTACCTGGAGGCAGGATATATTTCCAGAGGTGGTAGAAAATATACCAGGTATTGGAAACAAAAACTGCCAGACTGAAAAAGAAAGGAGCGATACTACCCTAAGCTTTATATCGAAAAACTACCCAAGCATGGACTGGACCCATGCATACACCGACGATTCTGTAACAAACACTACACAGAACGGAGGGGCAGGAGCATTCCTGAACCTACCAAATGGCAGAAAAATAACACTGTCATTCGCTACTGGTAAGTACACAAGCAATTTCAGAGCGGAGGCAGAGGCACTGAGGGCGGCAGTGGAAGAAATGGTGACACATAAAGAAAATGAAAGCCATACAGTCCTGCTTACAGATGCTCTGGCCGTAGTCACAGCGCTAAAAAGCCAGAAAAGCACTGAGCTTAATGACTTAAGAGCAGCACTCTGTCAACTATGCCAGCAGGCCGCACCAAAAAGGGTAGTGGTACAGTGGGTCCCATCACACTGCAACATCCAAGGCAACGAGGAGGCAGACAGACTGGCAAAAGAAGGTGCAAGACTACCACAAACAGATACTAGTATGACGTACGAAGAGTCAAAATGGATTATTAAAGCCAGATACATGACCAAATGGGAAACCGAACATACTGGTTACACCAAAAACGATGCCTATTACCAGTTGAACAGAAGAGAGCAGGTCGTTGTCTTCAGACTTCGCACTGGCCACAACAGACTGAGGTACCACCTATTCAACAAATTGAAGATAGGTGGTACCGACGAATGCCCGTGTGGTACCGGTAAAATGACCGCTGAACATCTGCTGCAGAACTGCCCGACATACGAGGATCAGAGAGAGCAGATGTGGCCATCACCAGTGGAACCACAAGACAAGCTCTATGGCAGTGTCGACAACCTCAGGATGACCGCCGCTTTTTTCGAAAAAATAATGGTTACTGTCTGACTGCGTACGAAGAAGAAGAAGAATACCTCCATTATTTTCTTGGTAAAATATTTATCTCATAATTTCTACAGCAAATCGCCAAGTTCCCAGTTCAGGAATTAATTTTATTTCCTAATGCTTTATATCAGCCAACTTACATTGCACTATTTTGTTAGATCTGTGATCCACTGCATCAGATTTCAACAGGCAGTTCTAGTAGGTTTTAACTTGACTTAACATCTTTGTATTGGTTTAGAAGACTCTGCACAGTCTGTATACTACCAGTTTCTTTAACTTCACTTGATCTAAAAACTATGTACATCCAATCTATCCTTGAATGCATTAATTGACCCTGCCTCCACTATTTTCTGTGGCACTGCATTCCAAGCATGCAGCACTCTCTGACTACAAAAATATTTTCTGGTATCTAATCTGGAACTTTCTTTAATTAATCTGTATCTGTGCTCTCTTGTTTTTGTAGACGGCTTTTCCTTCCTTAGATCTTGGCTGTCTCCAGCCTATCTGTGGGGTAGCAGGCTTTTGTCTCTCTTAGTTTGGTCTCTACTATTTGACCTGTCTGGTTTGAGAGCCATGTTGATAGCAATGCTTCTGCCAGTTTAGCTGGTAGGGTCATAGAGACACAAACTTCTCCCCCACAGTAATATGGAGACTTGGAACAAGAGAGATTAATTCTATTTATCTCCAAAGCATGTTTCTCAGCATCTAAACACGTATCTCTCTTTAGATTTATTTCCAAACTGTTTTCTATCTACTTCTTTCATTTCTTCTCTTTCTTAGGGGTCAAAGATTACCAAACAGCATTTCTTTTCATTTAGGCATTCTAGTTAGCCTAATCCTCTAACTTATACTTTTCTTTGCAGTAGGGTCATCCTTCAATTGGAGTTTGTGGTTTGAATCTGTATTGATTGTTACTTCACTTTGTTGTGTATACTGGTGTATATATTTTCTTAAAATTTATAAAACAGACTTGTCTTTGTGATTGTTGTTGCTACTTTGCGTATTTACCAGTCTCAGGGCTCCCCATTTGTTATTCTTTTTCAGTTAAATTTTTTGTATCAACTCATTCACTCTGAAATATGTTGGACTTCTGGGCACACTTTTTTTCTTATGTAAAACAAAATCCCTTAATTGTGACCTATTTATTTTCAGTAAAGTTCTTCTGGTATATCACACATTATCTATAAAATTGTTCAGAATTAAATACATAATATAATACAGACATTTAACATATGCGATGAACATTTGTGTGAGAGAAATTATAATTGCATACGTTTTTGTTATTTTAAAATGTTATGAAATTCTTTTTGTACTCACCAGTCAATTATTAAGTTTTGTACCCCAATACATGAATGAGGTAATGGCTTTCTATTGAAGGTAGTCCACATAGCAAAATGTTAAACAATGTTTCACCTAATTAGGTGCAGCAATTTTCACAATATCCCCAGTTTACAGAAGATACTTTAAGCTAAAAAAAACTAGTAAAAAATATGTTCTAAGAATGCAAATCTTACACATTTTCACAAAGAAGCCATGATGTCCATAGAAACTTCTTGAAATAAAAAGTAAAAATGATAAACTTCTGCTAGTAAACACATTAATAACTTTAGGATAAATTGCAACTGAAGAAGATCATAATTTTTGTACACAGTTGTCAAAACTATGCATTGTCTTGTGAGTTTTTTGAAAATAATTTACAATTTGATGTTTTGGCTGTATGTAGTGAATAAGTTCATTTTATATAATTATTCAATTTTTTAATATTTTTTTGCGTTTGCTTTTTCTTCATTCCCCAAGGCGGGTGTGCGTTGCACTGCGGTTTTTACTTCGCGCCTGTTGGCCCAGTGCATCCGACTTCAGCATGAATTATTCTATCACTAAACATGTTTAGCTACTACTAGAACAACCTTGTACTTTTGTAACATTGAGTTGTTGTTATTTGTTAGGATTTTAATCTTACTTGACAAAAGTACTCCTTTCAACAACAGACAGAGTGTTTTGATTTATCTCAGAGCACATGAACCAGAAGTCGTGTAGTACAAAGGTTAGCGCGCTGGCTTCGCATCTGAGTTCATTCCCCATTTGATGCAGAAATGTTTATTTCAGACTGCATTGGCTCCCAGGTCGACCCAGCCTTAAATGGGTACCGGTTGAGGAAATAAAAGCGGCGAGGGAGAGGAGATGGCTACCGCCCTCATATAGCCGAGCCTTTGAAATGTGAGACCGCTAATACCTCACACCCCTACAGCAGTAATGCTATGGGTTACTTTACTTTACATAAACCAGAAACAAAAATTCATCATCCACATCTAAACACTTGTGCATCACTAAAAAGCACTTGGCCTTGAAAAGTTCTATAGATAATCACGTATGCCTGCTAAAAAAATCATTTGGGATTACCTGCTAAAATAATTCTTTTAGAGTTACCGGCTAAAACAATTCTT
Source organism: Ariolimax columbianus (assembly GCA_036924085.1). Taxonomy (NCBI): domain Eukaryota; kingdom Metazoa; phylum Mollusca; class Gastropoda; order Stylommatophora; family Arionidae; genus Ariolimax; species Ariolimax columbianus. The sequence continues at coordinate 110,678,792 of JAVGWX010000002.1, forward strand.
TTTGGGTTGCAGGCTAAAACAATTCTTTTGGGGTTGCCTGCTAAAACAATCATTTTGGGATTGCCTCCTAAAACAATCATTTTGGGATTCCCTGCTAAAGCAATAATTTTGGGATTGCCGACTAAAACAATTCTTTTTGGGTTGCCGGCTAAAACAATCTTCTACATGTTTTTAATGTAGGGTTCACCAGGTCAGTCAGGACCTCCAGGACTTGCTGGGGAGAATGGACAACCAGGAGGACAAGGCAATGACGGTCAACCAGGGGAACGAGGAAGCACTGGTCCTTCTGTAAGTATTGCTTTACTTAGTCACTTCTCTTCTCTCTTCTACCCTGAATTGTAGAGGTTTGACAAGAAGAATGCCAGACTATTCTATCTGCTGTCTTTCTCATAGCCTGGTTCCAGTCTAGTCTTTTATCTCTTATAGACTGTCTTATGTTGTCATCCAAGCAGACTTTTGGTCATCCTTGGTATCTCCATTATGCTTGTCTAACTTATCTTCTTTTAATCTGAAGACATGGCCGAACCACCAAAGTTGAGATTGATCTATTCCAAAGGCTGGCTGAGATCTTATTCTATTGTCTCTGCTTGTTACTTGGGCCACCTTCCTTATTTCTCTAATTTCTGAGGCTGTCTTTTCTGGTTTATGGTCATTGCCCATGACTCACAATCATGTCCAAACTGATACACTGGTGGTGCATTATACAACCATTTTAGTTTTCTAGTCATCCTGGTACATATGAATATTGCTAGAGTTTAAAGAACTGTCTCTTTTCTGATTACATCTGTTATTCACTGTAATATTAAATCTGTCTTTACAAAAATTTGTTATGATTTGTTTATTTTGAACATATAAATGTGTAAATATATATATATATATATATATATATATATATATATATATATATATATATATATATATATATATATATATTTATATAGATCCTTGCCTTAACATTTTTTAATAATCATGATGTTTTTCATGACCAGGGACTTGCTGGTGGCCCAGGTGGGCCAGGACCTCAAGGAGAGAGAGGAAGCCCCGGTTTCTCTGGTCTGCAAGGTGAAGCTGGTCCCAGTGGGCCTGTGGGTGAACAGGTGAGTTTCTGTCTTGTATGTGTAGGTATATAGATAGTGTTATGTATGTAATGGTACACAGTAGATGATTTGTGTATGTACATAGTAAATGGCTTGTTTACATGTGTACACAGTTAAATATACAGTTATATTGTTACACAGATAATGATTTGTTTATGTTCTGCATAGTCAGTGGTTTGTTTATATGTGTATATAGTTATTTTTTTGTATGTGTACATAATTTTTAATAATTTAAATGGGTACACACAAGTTAACGCAAAGTTAACATTTTGCCGACCCTAGAACTACAGATACTATGAAGCCCATAGTAATATCAACATAAATAATATAATGTAATTGCAGAATATATAGATTTATGTATCTTTGGAGGTCCCTAATTTTCAGAAGTCTGTGGGCTGCAGACCCAAAACCCATGACTTAATCCGTCAGTGGGTATACATCTACTGACTTTTTTATATTTGTACACTGTTACAGACCAGTTTATAAGGGTACATATGGTTTGTTTGTAAGGTCACTTTTGTCAACCTATTGAAAAAAACCAATTTGAAACTTAGGGGAGCGTGATATGAAGAGAAGGCGCCAATGTTTGATAGGGCATATTTTGCAGAGAGAGCCAAATGACATTGCAAGACATTCACTGTTTTGGTACCCAAAGGGTATGAGGAGTAGGAACAGAACAAGAACTGGATTCTAAGTTGAGGGAAGTAGGTCAAATTTGATATTTGCTGGTGAACAGGGCAGAAGACAGACAGACTAGGAAGTTGTTGGTTGAGGACCTATGCTTCACAATGAGCTGAAGGGTTTTTGTTGATTGATTGCTTTAGAAACAATAGCTTATACATGATCTAGGAGTAAAAAATAAATAATTTTGTTTTCCTGGAGATCAAAAGAAGAAGAATATTTAATTTTGCAGATCATATTTACATATGGACGGAGTGATATATGCATAAGGTGTGACATATGGACGGAGTGATATATGCATAAGGTGTGTCTGAAAAGTATGTAAAGAGAAGGAGATTAAGTGATATCAGGTACTTTTTTTTACAGAGTGAATCAACCTACAAATCATGAAAAATTTCCATTTTTAGGGATCTGTAGGTGTTCCTGGTAGAGATGGAAATGATGGTGCTTTGGGACTACCAGGACCTGCTGGACCAAGTGGACCTCCAGGATATGCTGGTGAAACTGGCGGCGTTGTGAGTATTGTGACTCTGCTGTCAGCTCTTCATGTGCTCATTAACATGGTGATCCATGTAGTACTTTTTAATACGCTATAATTTCCCATAACCAATAATTTTTTTAATCTGAAACTTTTCAATTTTTTCCAGTCTCTTAAATATGATACACATTCATCCCATCTGTCATTGCTCATACTCTTTCTCTGTGTAATCACTCACTCTTTCAACTTGAGTCTTATATATAAAAGTTTAATCTTTATATTAGGGTGAACGAGGACAAGATGGATCAGCTGGGGCACAAGGAAGATCAGGTGAAAAAGGAGCAAGAGGATCACCTGGTCCATCTGGCCAACCAGGAATTGGTGGAGCCCCAGGACCCGCAGGACCAAATGGCCCCTCTGGAGCACAAGGCGAGCGTGGTGAAAGGGTATGTTCCTAAAACTCACTACATATTAATTATTTTTCTACTACAATAAAATGATTTCAATTTTGAAGCATTTCCTTGTTTGATATGTCTACATGCTCACATGCTGTTTATGTAAGTCATATAATTTCTATGTGTAATGACATTCTTCTGTTGTCATGCTGTTTATGTAAATCATATCATTTCCGTTTATAATGGTAAACTTTCAATTCTTGGTTCTTTGTGTTTTCATCTTGCTCCTTTCTTTGCTAAACTGTCCACCCTCTTGTTTTCTGGTATGGTATAGTGATGGTATGTGCTGTAGCACTACCCTTCTTTTGACTTTTATTTCACTTAAGGCCTTTTTAAGATCTGGCAATTTATTATTCTTGAGTGTTGCATTGTCTATACTATGTGTTCAATAAATGAAAATGTCTTCAGGAAATGAAATTATGAACTGTATGCCTGAAAAAGAATTCATGAACTATTTGCACTTTTTTGCTTCGTGTATAGTAGATGGCCACTAATACAGTTGTCCCATTACAGGAAGCTTGTATCTGAGCACATTAAAAAAAAAATCTCACATGATGAGACTACTGGCTTCATGCACAGCCTTCTATAGTTGTCTGTTGCAACATGCCTAGAAGGTTGCGATGTGCCTTTCATTTCCATCCTGCGTACTACTCAGATGATTGAGAAAGGACAAGCTTACATTATTTGACCATGATATGAAAATAAGGTAGAACCTTTGGTGACGATCAGAAAGACTGCCGATAAAAGGGATAACTGGTTATATGGTGGAAAAATACTGGAGAATTTCACATCAATTCAATCGTCTACCACAAGCAACAACAGAATCATACCAATGTCAGCATAGATATTCATACAAAAAACACCACCACTAATACTGTCATTCCAACATCAACATGCTATCCCAAAACCATCATCAGTATCCCCAATAGCATCCACACCAACAACAATAGAACTAGTTCAATAGCATTATCAAATATAACACCTTTGTCTCTGAATAGCAATGTAAACTCCTCCAACTACACTAATAAAAACATCAAACCTGCATTTTAAAACAAATATGAAGCAATGTAATAATTACTCTACACATTCTATACAAAATAAACACATAACTTTTATCCATTTGTTGGTCAAAGAGCATTTATAGATAACTATTGTCACATTCTGTTCTTTTTTCAGGGTGAGCGTGGAAACTCTGGACCACAGGGCCTTAATGGACCTGCAGGACCTCAGGTAAATCTAAATATGACAAAAAGACAAAGGGTGCAGTCTACTTGAGTAGAACCTAACAAAATCTTAATTTTACAGCCAGACAAAGGATGCAGTAGGTCTATATTTCAGTAAAACCTAACAAAGCGTATATTTTACAGCCAGACAGATAAATGATGCAGTATATTTGAGTAAAATATATACATAACAGATAGACAGACAAAGGATGTAGTAGACGAGTAAAACCTAATAAAATGTATACATGACAGATGGACAAACAAAAGGTGCAGTATATTTGAGTAAAATAAAACAAAATCTGAATATAACAGACAGAAATACAAAGGAAAAAAGAATGCTTGTTATTATTGTCAAGTCTCATGTAGGAATACTTATAATAATTGTAGGATCTCATAAAAGAATGCTTGGAATCATTGTCAAATCTCAGAGAACCTTTGTATACATTTTTAAAATGTCTACAGATTAATATACATTTCCGTGATCAGTCAGTTGTCAATAATAATATTTATCTATGCTCCTTAGATTAATGTGTTTTCATTCTATACACATCATAAACATTTATTGTAATTGTTGAAAGTTAAAGCTATTAAAATCATAGACCAAAATATTTTAAAGAGAAAATATAGCTTATTATTTTTGCACTAATATGCAAGACTGCACAGTCTCTGCATACAACTGCCAGATACGTTTTAAAAAAAAACCCAACATTTATTTGATTCAATCATGATTGTTCTTGGAAGGCTTAAAAAACCTTTCACATAACCCTGAGATTCCGTGAACCACGTTAAGAAACCCTACCCTGAGGTAGATTAAAAGTAATAGAAAGGCACTTGAAGATTCTAAATTTGAACTAAGGTCTACTGCTGATGACCTTAAGGACTTCTGTCCAATGCCCTTAGTGATCTCTGTCCAATACAATTCTCTTATATTGTTTTATCTGGCAAAGATGGCGCCATAACTGGCTGCGAGTCTACATTTCTCTACTGTTTTGGATCATTATGGATGCCGCTAGACCACTGATTTGCCTGGAATTCACACTAGTCGACGACTTACACTTGTGTTCACGGAAACGTGGTGTTGTTTTCCGTCTGGACTTGTTATTTCGTTCTTTTTTTGTGATTTCTTCCATCCGTTTATCCTGGTCTGGACGCCGGCTGAATGGCATTATACCTGTGTCGTATTTCACGGGTTAGTTCTGCCGGTTCACCTTCACGAATTTGGCGTGTGGGAATTTTAGATGCTACTATGATTTGCTGAATACAGCTGGGGAGAGATGCCAGGCTCACTCACACGCTGAGTGTTGTCCATACGACCTCTTGTGGTTATCGAAAAGGCATGACAAAATGCGTTAGATGCCATCCCACCTTTCTACCCTGTGGGTTACATGTTTATGGAAAGGCTTCAGTGGTAACCCTGAGGCAAAATCTGCATCCTATGCTATCTCCAGTCGTCTCGATGAATGTCTTGCCACTGGCAAAAGGTAGCTTAGGCTCTGTGAGTGAGGTTGACGAAAGGCGCAGTTTCTCCCTCACTTTAATCCAAATAACCGTGCAAGTCACCCATTTCAGCGGACACAGCAAGAGATTTGACTGTCCACATGGCTGAACAAAGAGAGTGGTCTTCATCACTTGTGATGGATAACTATTATATTGTTTTATATCATTTTACATGCATACCACAAGAGCATACCTGTCTGGAGAAAGTGTTGGTGTAAATTAAAACAAATGAATGGGCCAAATAAAGAAAGTGGGAAATATCTATAAACACAGCTTATTATTTAGACCAATTATTTAGACTCAGGCACATTATCCAAACTCACTATTTTGAGTGATTAATTAAACTCATTGCTTAGACTCTGATTTGTTAAACTCACTATTGAGAATAAATTATTTAAACTCATTACTTATACGCAATCAGTTAAACTCATTACTTAAACTGAATAAGTTAAACTTATTACTTAGACACCTTATCTAGACTCACTATTTAGAATAATCAGTTAAACTCATTACTTAGGCTCAATTAGTTAAACTCAATAACTAATTAGAGAGTTTATTTATACTCAATAGTTACTCAATAATTGAGATCTAGAGAGTTTCTATAAAGACTTAGTTTTACAAAGAAACATTAATGCATTCAAGAATAGATTGTATGCGGATAGTTTTCAAATCAAAGAAATGTAAATGAAACTGGTTGTATACAGACTATGCAGAGTCTTCTAAACCAGTATAAAGATGATAAGTTAAGTTAAGTTGAGTTAAGCTATGTGCACTAAGTACATAAACTAAATAAACATGTCAAATTCACTCAATGTTTCAAATAATTTACAGGGTATTCAAGGTGTTGCAGGAGAAAGTGGTAGACGTGGAAAGAATGGAGCAAAGGGAGATAAGGGTTGGCCTGGACGACCAGGTACTCAGGGATCACCAGGACCTCAGGTAATTGTAATTAAGTTATATAACATTTAATGCTGGACAAAGATTTAGTGCTCATTAAGTTTTTATCAAATGGAAAATATTAACAGAAACACGTTATAATATTCAGAAGTGCTTTTGTGGGTTAACTTGCGGGCAGTAGTTAACATTACAAATATGATGCAATCACTTTGCAACTATTTAAGAAGAAAAAAATTCTGGGGAAAGGGGGGTTGGGGGGACGGTTTAAAGATCTGTGGAATAAAAGTTCTTTGCATCCAGGTTTTTATTTCATCATTCCCTTCCTGATTGAAAAAAACCTTGATCCTACAGAGGCATGGACCTGTGATATTCTAGACAATGAGTCAGTGATTACATTAATTGTGTTTGTGTTTATTTCAGGGAAGCAATGGTGATGCGGGAGCGGCAGGACTTGCAGGACCTCCAGGACAGCCAGTAAGTTGAGACACAGCTCATCAAAAAGCACATAGTTAAAACCATCAAACACTCATCTGAAGTCATCAATCACTTACATAACTCATCTCAAACTAACAATCACTCATCTAAAACCATCAATCACCCATATGAAACCATAACTCATCTAAAGCCATAACTCATCTAAAACAATGAATCACTCATCTAAAATTAACAATCACTCATTTCAAACTATCACTTATCTAAAACCACCACACTCATCTGAAACCATCAATCACTCAGCTGAAACCATCATACACTTATCTAAAACCATCAAACATCTAACATCAGTAATAACTCATTTGAAACTTTCAAACATATAAAATCAATAATAACTCATCTAAAACCATCAAACTCTCATCTAAAGTAGCTAATCACTTATCTGAAACCATTACTCGCTCATCTAAAACTAATAATCACGCATCTAAAACCATCAAACTCTCATCTAAAGCTAGCAATCACTCATCTGGAACCTTCAATCGCTCATCTCAAACCAATAATCACTCAAAGTATCAAATACACTCACATATACATTATTTAATGTGTGTGTGCGTGAATAGGAATGCGCTATTTAAGATATATATTTAAACTCTTTCACATAATAGTGTAATACAAATTAAAATAGTGATTACTGGTAACAAATACATAGATATTACAAGTTGCTCTTCCAAATACCGGTAAAATAATTAATCTTAAAATGTAAAGGTGCATATTATATGTTATATCATGTGATTAATTCACCTTTAAAATGAATAACATTATCTTCTGTACTCTTTCTGTTCAGGGGTCACAGGGACAGAGAGGACTGCCAGGCAGGGATGGAGAATCTGGGCAACTTGGTCGTCCAGGCAGCAACGTAAACCTTTTTGTTTATTTTGATTTTTTGTTAAATGTTTTATTACTACTATAAGGTTTCCTTTATTTTATTTAATCTATTTCCAATATTTTGGATGTCCAAGTGAGTTATATGTCTTTCTTTTCTGGTGCCATTCTTATTGTTGTAATATCATAAACAGCAGCTAATGAATCTATATTTATAAACAAATTTATTTATGGAGTAACAGATGTATTTTCTGAGCAGATTGCTATATAGGAGGACCCAGTGGTCTCAAGGTAAGGCGTTCGCCTTGGGTGCGAGGTCGCTGATTCAAATCATGGTGGAAACCAAGATTCTTTCACATGGTTCATCTGGCAAACATTTCCCCTGATCTCTGAGTAGTCAGATCAGACACCCGTATGCAGTGGCGCGCACGTTAAAAATACCTTAGCAGTTGGAAACCGAAAAGAATAGGCCTAACGGCCGCTGCTCGGTCAAAATTCAAGTAAAAATCTACTCAAATTATTCTATGGATATTCGCCCCACATAAAATATGTAGCAAAAATAAGGGGACTGTATGGCTATAATTTCAGGTCTTGGTTTTGTGGTTAGCAGAACAGCTTAGATGGCGCCTGACAGGCTGCGGGTCTACCTTGCTCTAATTTACGCTTCCACCTCCACCAGTTTCAAAAATAGGCAGTCGTATAATCCAGGGGCTAACAGATGCTGTATTAACCTGGCAAGTCACCAATAGATTTTCACATGTCAAAAGTACACAAAAGACGATGCCTATAACCAGTTGAACAGAAGAGAGCAGGTCGTGGTCTTCAGACTTCGCACTGGCCACAATAGACTGAGGTACCACCTATTCAATAAATTGAAAATAGGTGGGACCGACGAATGCACGTGCGGTACTGGGAAAATGACCGCTGAACATTTGCTGCAAAACTGCCCAACATACGAGGATCAGAGAAAGCAGATGTGGCCATCACCAGTGGCAACACTAGACAAGCTCTATGGTAGTGTCGACAGCCTCAGGATGACCACTGCTTTTTTAGAAAAAATAAAGGTTGACGTCTGACAGCGTACGAAGAAGAAGAAGAAGACATGTCAAAAGATATGAAATAAAGGAGGTCACACCTCCCCATGACGTCTAACAACATAAGTGGACTGAAGATATATAGATAGATAGATTGCTACATAACACCATGGACAGCAAGCAAATCTGTGAGGAAATATTACAGGAAAACAATATTACATATTCATTGCCAAAAAGAGTAACAAGATTTATCAAATTTATTGATTATAAATGTAGAAAGCAGGATCTACAAAACCTAATATCTATGGTAAAAAAATTTAGGATAAAGTAAGCAGATGATTGAAATGAGATGTAAGAACAAATCTGGCTGGAAAAACAATGAGTACTGATAATCTTTAAATAATACAACTTTGAAAAGTCAGAGCCACTGAGATGACACATAGCAATGATGAATAACTGAATAGTTGAATTTTTTAATAAATGTTGTTTTCAATGTTTGTCCTGAAAAAGATGTGATGATGTATCGTAGTTTACATTGAGGCTCCAATATCTGCGCCTTTCAGTCTGACACACCAAATTTAAGCTGGCTTATTTCGGTACCGGGTTTGCTGTCCCACTGTGATCCCTATCTTTAGCCATATTGCCATAGTGCAGCCTGTCTTCAGGGTCGCCACTTGGAGGTAAGATAGGGTCTTGGGCCGCTGTGGTTTACTAACTCTAAAGCAAACAGCCAGCTATGAATTGTTGGCTGCTGTCAGCTCATTCACTGCTGCATCTTTGGCCTCAATGTATTATTTAACTGAAAAGTTTTATTATTTGACTGAATAGTTGTATTAATTGAACTGAATAGTTTTATTATTTAACCTGAATAGTTGTATTAATTAAACTGAATAGTTGTATTAATTAAACTGCAAAGAATAGGTGTATTAATTTAACTAAATAGTTGTATTATTTAACCTGAATAGTTGGGTAATTTGAACAGAATAGTTACATTATTAATTTAAACGCTTCCAATAACGCAAACAATAACTGCTGCAGCATCTGATAATAAACTATTTTAAGCTTCAATCAAACAACACTTTCTATCATCCCCCCCCCCCCCACACACACATACACACACACACACACACACACATAAACAACAAAAGTACCTAAACAAATTATTGCTCATTTTTTTTCCATATTGTAGGGATTAGCCAGGGTGGACTAAAAGGGCATAAAAGATTGATTTATGTACAGGTTTTTTTACCAAGGGCAGTTAAAATAAAACTATCATTATAACGTTTCTTACTATTGCTGGGGCATGCCAAAAGAATGTTTGGGAATGAGGAATAAAGGCTGCTTGCCCTTGAAGTTGTCACACAGTATACAGACTAAGTTTTAAACAAATTGTTACCTCTGATAGAAATACATTTATTCCTCATTGGGGTTTTGAATCCATGTCCCCTAAGTCAAAAGACTTGTACCAAAACCTTATTAGGCCACAAATTCCTGACACTAATAGCCAGGGAGATAATAGAACACATAATAATGACACATTTCTTGATATTCCCAGGGAGTTCGTGGGCCTTCCGGTGATGATGGACCACAGGTGAGCTATGCGTGCATTAATCCTGTCTCTTCCTAATTGTTATCTTTTTCTTTTTATTTATGTATTTCATTAGTTCTATGTCAATCTTTTTCCACCTTTTCTTGATATCTTTTCTTATTTCTTTGCTCTTCAACTATTCATTTGTTCTTTTATGTTCATTTTGTCTTTATTTAATTGCCCTTAGTTGTCCATTGCCTGTTTCTCTTCTGCCAGTTTAAATTTCCTTCATGCTTTTCTTCTCAAATATTAACAACAAATATTTAAGTCTCTCTGGGTATTGATGTACATTTTGATAACAATATAGATGCCAACATATGCAAGTTATCCATAATTTATGCATTTTTGTTTGTGTTTCATTAATGTACAGCTGTATACCATCTCATATGGGCTTTTCTATTCAAGATTTTGCTTTTACAAATTGCATAAACATATATTTATCATAAATCCATACTGTCTGGATCCATCATAAACCATTAGTCTACTCTAGAACAATTGATAATACATTTCAAAAGATATTTTTTTATATTGCTTACATCGATTTAAATAGTTTTGATTGTGGTATTGAAAAAAGGTAGCCATGAAGTTTCAAAGTGTAAAAATATAATTTCTAATCATTGAGAATTTTTTAAGTTTGCATGTTTTATAGTTAAGACTTGTAATTCCAAATTATGACCTATACATTTCTGCCCAGCATTGTCCCAATAACTGATGCACATAAATATTTACAGACATTGACTCCAACCATACGATGATATAATGAGTAGAATATTATGTCAAGATAAACAACACAAAATAATTATACATATGAAATAATTTGTTCATTTCAGGGACCACCTGGTCCTTCAGGATCCCCAGGACCACCAGGACCTCCAGTAAGTATTTTTAATATTTGTCTTTTTAAATAAATTCTTCAGGACCTCTTTTTTCATCTTCACCTTTCCCTCAACAGCCATCTGTTCCTCTGCAACCACATATCCCTCCACACAAAAACCTGTCTTGCCACAACTGCCTGTCCTTCCTCCACAACTACCTGTCCCTCCCTGCCCAACTATCTGTCCCTCCCTCCCCAACTACCTGTCCATCCCACTATAACCTCTCATCCCTCCCATTACAACCACCTGTCTCTCAACAACCACCTGTCCCTCCACAACCACATATCCCTCTATAACCACCAGTACCCTCACAGTCATTTATTCCTCCATAACGATCTGTCTCTCCACAACTATCTGTCCCTCCACAACCATCTATCCCTCCATAACCACCAGTCCCTTCACAACCATCTCTCCTTTCCCAATACAACCACTTGTCCCTCCACACAAAAACCTGTCATGCCACAACTGCCTGTCCTTCCTCCACAACTACCTGTCCCTCCCTGCCCAACTATCTGTCCCTCCCTCCCCAACTACCTGTCCATCCCACTATAACCTCTCATCCCTCCCATTACAACCACCTGTCTCTCAACAACCACTTGTTCCTCCACAACCATTTATTCCTCCACAACAACCACCTGTCCCTCCACAACCACATATCCCTCTATAACCACCAGTACTCTCACAGTCATTTATTCCTCCATAACGATCTGTCTCTCCACAACTATCTGTCCCTCCACAAACCATCTATCCCTCCATAACCACCAGTCCCTTCACAACCATCTCTCCTTTCCCAATACAACCACTTGTCCCTCCACAAATACTTGTCCCTCCACAACCATCTATCCCTCCATAACCACCAGTCCCTTCACAACCATCTCTCCTTTCCCAATACAACCACTTGTCCCTCCACAACCATCTATCCCTCCATAACCTCCAGTCCCTTCACAACCATCTCTCCTTTCCCAATACAACCACTTGTCCCTCCACAAATACTTGTCCCTCCACAACCATCTATCCTTCCATAACCACCAGTCCCTTCACAACCATCTCTCCTTTCCCAATACAACCACTTGTCCCTCCACAAATACTTGTCCCTCCACAACCATCTATCCTTCCATAACCACCAGTCCCTTCACAACCATCTCTCCTTTCCCAATACAACCACTTGTCCCTCCACAACCATCTATCCCTCCATAACCACCAGTCCCTTCACAACCATCTCTCCTTTCCCAATACAACCACTTGTCCCTCCACAAATACTTGTCCCTCCACAACCATCTATCCCTCCATAACCACCAGTCCCTTCACAACCATCTCTCCTTTCCCAATACAACCACTTGTCCCTCCACAAATACTTGTCCCTCCACAACCATCTATCCCTCCATAACCACCAGTCCCTTCACAAACCATCTCTCCTTTCCCAATACAACCACTTGCCCCTCCACAAATACTTGTCCCTCCACAACCATCTATCCCTCCATAACCACCAGTCCCTTCACAACCATCTCTCCTTTCCCAATACAACCACTTGCCCCTCCACAAATACTTGTCCCTCCACAACCATCTATCCCTCCATAACCACCAGTCCCTTCACAACCATCTCTCCTTTCCCAATACAACCACTTGTCCCTCCACAAATACTTGTCCCTCCACAACCATCTATCCCTCCATAACCACCAGTCCCTTCACAACCATCTCTCCTTTCCCAATACAACCACTTGTCCCTTCACAACCATCTCTCCTTTCCCAATACAACCACTTGTCCCTTCACAACCATCTCTCCTTTCCCAATACAACCACCAGTCCCTTCACAACCATCTCTCCTTTCCCAATACAACCACTTGTCCCTTCACAACCATCTCTCCTTTCCCAATACAACCACCAGTCCCTTCACAACCATCTCTCTTTTCCCAATACAACCACTTGTCCCTTCACAACCATCTCTCCTTTCCCAATACAACCACCAGTCCCTTCACAACCATCTCTCCTTTCCCAATACAACCACCAGTCCCTTCACAACCATCTCTCCTTTCCCAATACAACCACTTGTCCCTCCACAAATACTTGTCCCTCCACAAATACTTGTCCCTCCACAAATACTTGTCCTTCCAAAACCATCTTTCCTTCCACAACTATCTGTCTCTCCACAATAACCTATCCTCCACAACCACCTCCTGTCTATCCACAACCACATGTCCATCTACAACCATCTGTCTATTCACAACCACCTGCACCTCCCTCACAACCACCTGTTTTCTTCATTCACAACCACCTGTCCCTTCATCCACATCCACCTGTCCCTCCCTTCACAACCATCTGGTTCATCACAATCACCTGTCCCTTCATCCATAACCAACTGTCCCTCCCTCCTCATCCTCCTGTCCCTCCCTCAACAACCATCTGCTCTCCCCCACCATTTTCTCCCACAACCACTAGTCCATCCACAACCACCTGTTTCTTTCACAACAACCAAATGTATCACCCCCTCACTTCTCCCCATTCCCTCCCACAACCACACTTACCCATCCACAACCACCTGTTTCTTTCACAACCAACTGTATCACCCCCTCACTTCTCCCCATTCCCTCCTACAACCACTTACCCATCCACAACCACCTGTTTCTTTCACAACAACCAACTGTATCACCCCCTCACTTCTCCCCATTCCCTCCTACAACCACTTACCCATCCACAACCACCTGTTTCTTTCACAACAACCAACTGTATCACCCCCTCACTTCTCCCCATTCCCTCCCACAACCACTTACCCATCCACAGCCACCTATCTTGTCAGTTTTTCACTACTTGAGATGCCCAGTGTTTGCACATACATTTTGTCTTCTTTGGAGATATTGCTGAAAAGACTTTATTCTGACTTCAGAACGACCATAATAGATAATGTAGCATAGGGTTGCATGTTCATATACTGTAACATTACTAGCTTTATCATTGTTCACCATTTTCAAGTTGACAGAATCAACATGACTATGGGGGACAGCGTGGGCTAGTGGTTAAGTGACACGGCTCACAACCAGGAGGTGCTGGGTTCGATCCCCATCACAGCACCGGCCGTTACCCTGGGGAAGTAAACCCTTAGAAAATGCAGGAGGAAGCAGACCCTTACATAAAATGCATGCTGAAGTCGGATGCACTGGGCCGACAGGCGCAAAATAAAAACCACAGTGTAACGCACACCGCCTTGGGGAATAGAGAAATAAGGCGAACGCAAGAAGGAGGAACATGACTATGATCTGGCAAGCAAAGTTTGGTGAGTTCAAACCCCAGTTTAAGGAGTAACCAAAATTGGGGCAGAAGGATTACACTTTGGTTGTAATGACCAAAGACTTCCTTCAAAATATCCATACACATATGCACTATGCACATACATAAACACTTTCATCCACATCCACCCACACACACCACACCACACGCAGACCACACACACACTACTACTTACAGTGTCAGTAACTTATATGGATGAAACACTTGTTCAATCTGAAGTCATCTTCAGGTGATCAAATTTCCTCCTGTTGTACCATTACTTTGACAACCAGCACAGTTTCTTCTTCCCTATAATCAAAATACACCCCAAGTTACATCATCAAGACAAAACATCACCATCATTCCTTGCAATAGGCAACTAACATTTTTGGAACTATCAATTATGAACTTTATTAACAGTGTAATTAATTTTTGTAGGGCTACAGCTCCGGCCACTTTCCTTCTCCAAATTATGGTTCTGCTGGTAAAGGCAATGACCCATATCTGCAGTATGATCAACCAATAGAGGTATGTTGACACTGAAAACAGTTTATTACATCTTGTTGTTTGTCACTAACTATTTACTAAGTCATTCTACACACAAATATTAATTACTTTATGGAAACTTTTTTTTCTGCAACTGATTTCTTCATTATACTTAACTTAACTTAATGTCTTCATACTGGTTTAGAAGACTTTGCAGAGTCTGTTTACAACCAGTTACATTAACATTTCTTTGCACTAAAAGCATTAAATCTATTCTTAAATGCATGAATTATCCCTGCCTCCACTACTTCCTGTGGCAATGAATTCCAAGCATTCACCACTCTCTGAATAAATAAAAAAAGGATTACATAGGCACATGAAAGCTTTATAAAAGGAACATAAAAACACATGGATGGAGGCAAAGGAACATAAAAGCACACAAAGATATGAAAGCAGAAGTGCTGCATATGTGTCTTTTAGGTAATGCTGTAGGATGTTTTGCTTATATATGCTAACTGTTTTCTTTTATAGATTGTACATGTATATTTCATCTCTTTATTTTATTGTTTTGTTATCTATTTTATTTTTGTACCTATTCTTCCTTACCATGCATATATCCTAGTGATTTTAGATTTGGCTTTTCCTTTGTACCTATCATTTAAAGTGTATTTATCAAACATTAACAACTACACTTATGTAAATATAGCATTTTAGTGTTAGTTCTGTCATGCTGGAGATGTATTTTGACCATAGTACTGATAGTGATATTTTTGTTAATGTTTTCTTGTAAAAGTGTTAATTTTGTAAAAGTTATGTAATTGGTCTAGATGTCCATAAAATCTGGCGTATTCTATTTTTTTCCTTTTTTAATAACTTTGGTTGTACATTGACCTATTCACTGACACATTTAGAACCAAACTGGAAGGAAAATTATTGTCCTTCATCTTTATGTGTTTTTGTGTGCTTTCATGCACTTTCATGGGCCTTTGTGTGTCTTTGTGTGCTGCTATGTTCCCTTGTCTGCCTTCATGTATCTTTGTCTGCTTTTATGTTCTCTTGTCTGCCTTCATGTGCCTTTGTGTGCTTTCATGCACTTTCATGGGCCTTTGTGTGTCTGTGTGTGCTTTTATGTTCCTGTGTCTGCCTTCATGTGTCATGGTGTGGTTTTATGCTTCGTTGTCTGCCTTCATGTGCCTTTGTGTGCTTTCATGTGACTTTGTGTGCCTTTGTGTGCTTTTATGTGTCTTTGTGTGCTTTCATGTGACTTTGTGTGTCTTTGTCTGCCTTCATGTGCCTTTGTGTGCTTTCAAGTGTCTTCATGTGCTTTTATGTTCTTTCATCTGTCTCCATGTGTCTTCATTTGTTTCCATGTGCCTTCATTTGGCTCCACGTGCATTGCTATGCCTGTTCCTATGTGCCTTCATGTATCTTCATATGCCTTTATGTGCATTCATTTGCCTACCACCATGTGCCCTCATGAACCTCCATGTGCCTTTGTATGTCTGCCTTTATGTGCCTTTAAATGCCTACCTCTTTGTGCCACCATATGTCTGCCACCATATGTTTGCCACCATATGTCTCTCACCATATGTCTGCCACCATATGTCTGCCACAATATGTCTGCCACCATATGTCTGTCACCATATGTCTGCCCCCATATGCCTTTGTGTTATTTCATGTATCTTCATATATTTTTTTGCGACTTGCTAGCTTTCATAGGTTCTCTACAGTTTCCTGGTCTTTCTCTTATCCATTTTGTAAGCAAAAACCATGACCACATGTTGGTCCCTCTGACAAGAAGGCTTTGCCAAACCACTTGTGTGTTCTTGCAGTGGTGGTTTCTGCAACAATTTGTCTTACAGGGTGAGATTGCCAGAACCATTCATAACCCTCTTTAGTCATTTTCTATAGCATGCTTGAATGGTTACATGGAAACTATTAATTTCTCTGCATGTACCACTTGATTGTTTTGTTTTTAGTTATGTGCATCAATACTGTTGGAATTTGATTGTTGTGTATTTTTGTAGTATGAATAATTCTTTACTTTATTTTAAGATAAAAATAATACCACCTCCAAAATGTCACCTTGATAGAATATATTATGTACTTCCCAGGACACAGAGACAGCATATGAAAGTTTAAACATTGCAAGGGAAGCTATCACCAGAGTCTACAAGGCAACAGGCAGCAGAACATCTCCTGGTCAGACCTGCAAGGATATCAAGAGAGATAATCCTGACTTCCCTAGCGGTAAGTAGCTAATGTAGTTTGTGAAAAACTGCAATTAATCTGTAGACAAATTTAACATTTTAAATTGTTCATCTTTTTTAGTTAACTGGCTTCTTCTTTGTTGTTTTCATGTTGTCCAGTCCTTGATAAAAACCTGTATTGTTAACGAACTATTATTCCTAATATTCATATTTGACCTGCTAGATATATTTAGTTTAGTTTAGTTTAGTCGAAGAATGAAGGTCATTGCACACAGTTTAACCCATTAGCGCTCTGTTCTTCTCCATATTTTTGGAGAATCTCAGCACAATGCACGAATTTCATAGCACCTGTGAGGATCCCATGATAGATTGGGTAGATTTTTAACATAATTTAGAATTTTGCTTGGGCAGCGCAGGTTGAGCCTACTCTTTTCAATTTCGAAATGCTGAGGCATTTTTAACGTGCACGGCACTGCACACGAGTGTCCAATCTCTACTGCCCAGAGATCCGAGGAAATACCAGAAAGTCCATATGAAAAAAATCCCAGTCTCCACCGTGATTTGAACCCGCGACCTCCAAGAGGACAACATCTTACCTGTAGACTACTCAGTCTCCTTCTACAAATCTATTAAAGACCCACAAAGCCATGTTTGCTGATGATCTTGGAATATGGAGTAGTAGGTTAGACCAACAAATGTCTACAGTGACCACAGACCATACACCATGCTGCAAGCACTGTGACAAACAAGAGACATCAGTAAAATACCATCTCCTGGATTTTCAATCATTGTCTGAATTGTGAAAGCTACTACTACTAACAACTCTCTTCATTGCCTGCACCTTGTGACACATAACAAGCAAAGAAAACATGTACATTTCACTACCTGGTACTTGGAAGAGAAGAGAAAAAATGCATTTTCTTATGGATAAAAGGGTAAAAGTTAAAAAGGGGATGAGCTTGTCAAGATGTTGACAACAGATCAAGGAACAGAAATAAGCAAAGAATTATTTAACTATATACACCCTACACAAAAAAACTGGCATTCTCAAACTTCAGTTTGAGAATATATAAAAGAAGTAGACAATAGCAGAGAGACAAAACCTAAAAATGTGTTTTTAATACATGAATAATGTATAGAGACACATAACAAGCAAAGAAAACATGTACATTTCACTACCTGGTACTTGGAAGAGAAGAGAAAAAATCCATTTTCTTATGGATAAAAAGGTAAAAGTTAAAAGGGGATGAGCTTGTCAAGATGACAACAGATCAAGGAACAGAAATAAGCAAAGAATTATTTAACTATATACACCCTACACAAAAAAACTGGCATTCTCAAACTTCAGTTTGAGAATATATAAAAGAAGTAGACAATAGCAGAGAGACAAAACCTAAAAATGTGTTTTTAATACATGAATAATGTATAGAGACACATAACAAGCAAAGAAAACATGTACATTTCACTACCTGGTACTTGGAAGAGAAGAGAAAAAATCCATTTTCTTATGGATAAAAAGGTAAAAGTTAAAAGGGGATGAGCTTGTCAAGATCTTGACAACAGATCAAGGAACAGAAATAAGCAAAGAATTATTTAACTATATACACCCTACACAAAAAAACTGGCATTCTCAAACTTCAGTTTGAGAATATATAAAAGAAGTAGACAATAGCAGAGAGACAAAACCTAAAAATGTGTTTTTAATACATGAATAATGTATAGAGACACATAACAAGCAAAGAAAACATGTACATTTCACTACCTGGTACTTGGAAGAGAAGAGAAAAAATCATTTTCTTATGGATAAAAAGGTAAAAGTTAAAAGGGGATGAGCTTGTCAAGACCTTGACAACAGATCAAGGAACAGAAATAAGCAAAGAATTATTTAACTATATACACCCTACAAAAAAAAACTGGCATTCTCAAACTTCAGTTTGAGAATATATAAAAGAAGTAGACAATAGCAGAGAGACAAAACCTAAAAATGTGTTTTTAATACATGAATAATGCATGATGAAGAAGAAATCTGTGAAGTAGATTAATGAGCAGTAAAGAAATGATGTCGGGAGAATTTCAGCGATAACGTTGAATAAAAGGGATCTGTGTATAGATGCAATGAAAAAAGATTGTGTAAGTAACAAATACATTAAAAACTGGAAAATCTAAGAATACAAAGATTGATAATGAAAGAAATAACTCAAATCTATTTTCACCCAGAAAGAATTTGAAATTTTTAAAAGTTGCAACAACAGATTCTCAAAGATATAAGCCGTCATCATAAATACATGACAGTGAGCACATAAAGACAGAGAAGATACAGAAAACATATATTGGATTTCCTTAAATCTAAGCCAGCGAGTCAAATTTTTGTTACAAACACTTCTGTGCAAAGGCATAAATAGCTCCACATTAATCTTTTGTTGACATTTGTTTATGTTTCCCACTAGTTCTATGAACTAACCTCTATAGTTGAATTTAACTACATGTTTGGTATGGGCAGTAGGCCAATTCATTCCTGTCCAATTTATGCTGCAGAATCTTAACTTAACATTTTTTATACTGGTTTAGAAGACTCATCAGAGTCTGTAGACAGCCAGACATTTGCATTACCCTGCTCTAAAAGCTATGCGCATCCAATATTTTCTTAATTACATTAACAGTCTCTGCCTCCAGTACCTCCTGGGGCAATGCATTCCAAGCATTCACCACTCTGATTAAAAAATGTGTTCCTAATATCCAATCTGGACCTTTCTTTAGTTAATTTGTAGCTGTGCCCTCTTGTTCTCATTAGTGGTTGTATTTTGAAAAACTTGTAATAATCTAATTTAACCTTTCCTGTGATTATCTTATAAACCTGTATTGTGACCTGAAATTCTTTTCTTTTCTAGGCAATGTAGGCCGGTTTTTCTGAGTCTTTCCTTGTAACTGTAATTCTGGAACCTGACTATCAGTTTTGTATCCTTTCCAGCATATTTATATCTCCTATACAATAAGGACTCCACACCTGTACACAGTAGTCCAATCTAGGTCTAACTAATGCTTTATACAGTTTGACTATCACCTCCTTACTCCTATGTTCAATATTTCTTTTTATCATACCTAACATTGCATTTGCCTTATTCACTGCTACCTGGACTTGCTCACTCAATGTATGTGTATGCTCTATTATAACCTCTCTGTCCCTTTCCTTATCTATCATTCTAATATTGTTCTCATCCATTCTGTAATTATGTTCCATATTGGATCTACCCATGTGGATGACTGTACATTTATCTATATTAAACTCCATTTGCCATCTCACAGACCAGTCTTGAATTTGATCTAAATCTGACCTCAATACATCTATCTCTGCAATCAATCCTGACAGGAACAATCTTCCGACTGTGTTAATGTTAGTACTTAGACAAATTCATCACCTTTCTTATTCCTCTTTCACTTCAGTTAGAGTATAGGGTCACCACTACAACTGGTCTTCTTTAGGAAGCTAGAACAAAAACACTTTTGTGTGCTGTAGCAGTGGGGGTTTCTGTAGAAGTTTGTTTAGACAATGAGGATGATAGTCCCACAGACAACTTTCATTAGTTGCCTTTTACTACTATAGCAGTTGATTAGCACAGCGTTAGAACACTCGTTTTTCTTGTCAAGAGTAATACTACTCATTGTGAGCATTCAACTAGAATTACTGTGTGAAAATCGAACATGTTATAAACTTGATGTAATGTTACCATTACAGGTGAATACTGGATCGATCCTAATGAGGGCTCAACTAAAGATGCCATTTTAGTGACATGCATCTTTGAAACTGATGAGAGCTGCGTCAATGCCAACCCCAACAATGTAAGAAAATTGTTGCTGACATTTCTTTCATACTTTCACATTTTTTTTATCATTGTGCAAATGCTCAACAACATTAAGAGCTAGTATCCTGCTACATTTTTGTAATTAACTTCCTCATTGATCATTATTTTGGCCACAAAAATATCACCACTTCAGTATACATCAATGAAGAGCTAGTTTAGTGTCTATATCACAATCTTTTAACATTTTGGACTGAGTTCCCCGCCTATATTAAGATCTTTTCACATTTTAAGCCAAGTTCCCTAACTATATAAAGATCTGTTCACACATTAGATTCGGTTCCATGCCTATGTTAAGATCTGTTCACACATTAGATCCGGTTCTATGCCATTGTTAATATCTGTTCACACATTCGAGCCATTTTCCTGCATATATAAGGTGGCTTCAAATGAAAACTTTAAATATATTTTTTGGTAAATTTATTTTGAAAAAATTAAACACAGCGGTATTATTTTTTTACGTAGTCACCACTGCGTTCGATACAAGTCCCTCAGTGCATGGAAGTGCATGGATTCCTGCAGAAAACAAATTCTCTTGGCCGCATGTGTAACCACTCATACGCCACCTGCTGGACCTCTTCATTGAACCTGAAATCTTTCCTCCCAGTACCTCTTTTAGTTGTTCAAAGACATTGGAATCAATTGGGGTTAGGTCTGGTGAGTACAACAGATTTGGCAGACACTAAAAGTGGAGGTCATTGTTGGTTACAGCTGTTGAATGGGCAGTATGGGGTCGAGCATTGTCATGTTGCAAAAGGACACCTTTACCTAAAAGTCCACATTGTTTAGATTTGATTGTAAGTCAAAGATAATTCCTGATAAGATTTGTATACATGGAACTTGGAACTGGTGACAGTGTTCCTCCTGGGCATGTAGTGCTTTTAAATATAGCCTTGTTTATCCCAAAAGAGAGTCAGCATAACTTTCCCTACAGATTGATGCTTGCGAAAATTTTTCAGTTTTGCTGATGAGAGATGGTGCCATTCTTTGCTTGCTCTCTTTTTTTCAGGCTCATGGTAGTGAACCTAGGTTTCATCTCTAGTAACAATTCTTGCTAGGAAACAATTACCTTCTGCTTCAAAGCGTTGCAAAAGTTCCTGACAGGCATCAGCGCATCATTGTTTAAATTCTAGAGCAAGATGTCTTGTACCCACCTTGCAGACACTTTGTGGCACATCATTGATGATGTGGTGTACTGAATCAAGGAGGTAAACGGTTGCAATCAACTCTGGGGTCACTACTCAATGTGTCCGACCCAGTCATGAACAGTCTGTCACAGAACTCACGCTGGTTTGGAACTTCCTACTCTACTCATACACTTTCTGGAGTGAAAGACATGCATCACTGACTGAACTTTCATTCATCGATAAATTTAAATAGGTGTCACCCCTACGCTGCCCAAAAAACGTATAACAAAACACTGCTCCTCTTTGACGTCATGTTGTTCGTTTGCACTGTGATGGCATGTGCAGGACACTCTTGACATCCTTAGAAACCATATTAACAAGTTACAATACAGAGGCTTGGTTTTTTTCTAATTTCTATTCCACTTTTAAGGTTTTAATTTAAAGCCCCCCCCTTGTAGTAACATCTGTTTAGGCATTATACACATTAGATACAATTCCATGCCTATGTTAAGATAACATGCTTGTACTGTTTCAGTTTGAGACAGACCGATGGACCAAGGACACTAGAAATGGACAATACTTCATGGAAGAGATCAACAATGGAAAGGAAGTGAGTACTTTGTTTGCTGTTAATTGAAAAGATTATCACATGAGAAGACAATTATATATTTTTATGACAAGATTATCTGATATTTGGATGACAATGTTGATATATGAGACTTTACTGACCAAGTTTATATATGAATGGGACAAATTTATCATATCAGACTTGAGAAAAAAAATGTTAATATTTCAAACTTCACTAACAAAGCTTATATGTGTCACACATGTCAAAAGATTGTTGTACGAGATCATATTTCTAAACAACCAAAATTAAAGTGATCAAATGAAATGTCTCTCCCTAGTTTTTCTACAAGACCGACTCTAATCAGCTGAAATACCTGCAGCTTCTGTCATCTGGAGCTCGCCAGACTGTCACATACAACTGTCTTAACACAAATCCAATTAAAGCTCGGTTTAGCACTAACTCAGGAGATGTGATTGACAGCAGCAAGGGTAGATACAAGAGGTCTACTTTCATTTCTGTGGCTAATGATTGTGTAAGTATAATCTTTTGTGATTTCTATATTTGATGTAATTGTTTTGGGATGCATTTATGGAAGCGTAGGGTTCAAGGTAATGAACTTGATAGTTTCTCTTTTAACATGCATGTAGTTATGTAAAACCGTTTTTTGGAGACCAACCTCATGCTCCTAAACAATACACTACTGAAGGATGTCGATGAATACATCTACCTGGGCCACCTCCTCAACATGGACAATAATCTAAAGCCTGAGATTCCCAGGTGTCGACGAGCAGACTTGGCCACCTTCAACTCAATAAAGAAGGCAGCAAACACCACGAGAAACACCAGACTGCGAGCAGACATATTCAACTCAGTGGCCCTACCCGCGCTATCCTATAAAAGCAAAATCTGGTCTCTGACAATAGCCATGGAGAACCAGCTAAAGACGACACACAACTTGCTTAAGCGCTGTCTCATGGGGCCTTTCACTTAGGCAGCAAAACCAGATGGGCCTACACAACAGTGACATCCGATCATTGTCACACGTCAAGACGAACGCTGGAGCAACAATTCTGTAGTACTTTAGCGGCCAACAAAAAAATCACCTGGAAGACCCCTGCCCTCCTCTTCCTTCCCCCACCCTCCCTAGATGGCCAGAAAATTGTTTGAGCTACACAACACTCATGATTCTAAAACAAGCAAGTCAGCCATCCACTGGACAACCTGTGTCCAAGACAGAATCAACTGGAAACCAAGATGACACCAGCACAAAACCAAAAAACACAGTACTGCTCAAGCTCAGCTCGCTATGCAGAGAAATGGGGAAACGACAATTTGATTTTCCGTAATGGTGAGCTTAATGAAGACCCTCACATTGCATTTCAGCCAGGAGGACACGAGCCAGCTTCTCAATTATGTCTCTGGATGCAAGAAGCGTCACTGTAACATGCTACCAAACAAACATCATCAAAAGTTAATTCAGTTCATCTTGAGTAGCTTTTAACAACTACATGATAGTGTAGAGCGCTCTATGTCCAGCTCTTACATGTTATTGCCTTTTACGACATGCTGCTAACACTGATGAAGCAATTAATCTGGCGGATAGGTGACTTTCAAAGTATCCATAACAGGGAAATTAAATATAGATAAGGGTGACAAACTGAAATCAATGAATGATCTCCTATTAGTCGAGAAAATGGCAATTGATGAGTCAGCAATGAACTGACTGTTGGAGTTTGGAGTCAAACATTTGTAGAGCAGGGAGGAACACCTGTGAGAACTGACCAAGAATGCATACAACCAAAGAGCTAGAAAAACCATTAATTTCTATTCACTTTGTTATCTGCTAAATAAAACTTTTCCCATGTGAGTCTGCTTGAAATGCTGTGATGTTGCTTCTTAATAACATAACATAGCAAATATGTAATCAAGATTGCAAGACTTAAATGTGCATTGGCAAAATGCAATATAAGATTGGGAAGAAAAAATTAAAAAGATTGTAAAATTGTCAAAGTTGAATTTTTAAAAGTCAAAATGAATTGTTAAATATTTAATAATTGTTCTTGTTGTACATGTTAAGTGCATGTTTTTAAATGTAAATACATTTCACAGTGTTTAATGCATGAAAATGGATGCCTTGAGGCCAATTTTAGTTTTAAAAATAAACAAATACAATTATATACGAAAATTAATATAAGTCTTACAGAATCGAACAAGTATTAACTTAATACAAAGCTAACCAAGAAGGGTCTCACCCTGGGGGCCACTCTTCCCCTTCTCTCTCTTCTGTCCTCACTCTGTTTCATTTGACTCTGTCCTACAGTCACACCCTTGCACAACTTTCACACGCGCCCTCGTGGTGAGGCCCTTCCATTGCACTTTGGTTGGGCTAGCTTCTGAGGGCGCACAAACCTAGCATAGGTACATACAGATGCATACATGCATCCAATCACTGGTTTATGCGTCCTGATATCGCCCAATGGACTACGGTCTGGGGTGGAAAATGGCACGCCTCCGCCAGTAGAAACTAGTGAGGCAAACATCTAAGCAAAAAAAAAAAAAAGGATTAACTTAGAGCAAAACAAACACATACTATTGTTATATACTGTAACAAATGGAACATACAATTTATTTTGTGTTCATTGTGTTTGTATGAAGATCGTGTTTACAGATGCATTGGTAATTTTTTTTCTTAGATTCTGTAGAAACCCTGCTTGTATTTCAGTATTCAGTTTATCTGAGTATAGGTAAATTAAGTCAAAGAAGAAAGCAACGTGTTTAGGACTACAGTACTAATACAAGATTACTTTGGTGCACTTTGTTCAGTTCAGTTCATCCCATGACCTCTTGAGATCGTTAAGATATCCCTGCTGACACCTCCACAATTCCCTTTCGTTGTCTGTGGTTGCTTTTTGTGCCTTCCTGTGTTGTAAGTTAGTCCATTCATCAATGTTGTATTTCCATTGTTTTCTTGGAGGTCTCCACCTTCACTTGTCTTGTACTGTGCCCCATAGTATCATATTTGCAAGGCCTTAGGACCTCGAGACTAGACATTATAACAATTGGCAATATTTCTGGAAAAATAAGAATAGGATGACAGAGAGAAAACGCATAATGGTTTAACATTATGGAATGGCAGATAAATACCACTTGGGACATGAATTTATGGAGGTCCATAATAAACTAAGGTGATTGACATGGCACATGATAGTGCTAATTAATCATTTTAATCGAGGTAGATCACTGCAATGACTAATATGATGCAGTCTTCATGAACTCTTCTTGAGTTTTTACTTAATTTTGCATTCTTGCCCTAATGAACACTTTGTTTCATCAGACCACCTTAAACAAAATGTGAATTATTTTTCTTTTTGCAGCGAAAGGATAACCAATGGCACACTGCAGTCTTCAGCATCCAAACCAACAACACAAAAACACTGCCAGTTGTTGACATGGCTGTGTTTGATGTTGGCCGTGAGAACCAGCAGTTTGGTATACAAGTTGGAAATGTCTGCTTTAGTTAAAGAGTTCCATTAAACCACATGCCTTATTTTATTTTAATTAGTGTCATCCAATCAGAATCATCTAGAAATTTGATTGGTTGATAATTTTAGTAATTGTAGTCCACAAAAAGTAACTGTAACTGTAAAGCATGTTAAATTGCTATTTCTCATAACATTTTTATCTAAATTGGCAAACATCTGGATGTGTAACTATTTATCTTTACATCTTTTAACAATCTGGCATGTATTTGTTGTTCTACATTGTTATATATTTTTCTGACCCTAAAAAGTAAAAAAAACTAGTATAAATTAAGTAAATCTCAAACCTTATAAACAACACCCAAATTAACCAAAACAAAACCCATAGGAAAAAACAGCTCCTAAAATGTTTTTCATGTGTGCAATTTATTCTATGTGATGTTTTATCTGCTCTGTTATCTTTATTTGTGCACATCATTTTGTCATAGTTTTTTTTCAGCTTCAGAGTTCTGATGCTAACTTTCATTTTCATATGTTCTTTATATGCCTTATCACAATCCGTCCGTTATATCAGCATTATATTTGTATTTTTATACCATGTTGTCTGACACCAGCAGTATTGTTATATTTCTACAAATTTTACAATGCAGAATATTATTTACTGAAAATACAAATTAATCTTAACAAATAAACATAGATTTATAAAAGTCTAAAAAAAACCTCGACTACCCCAACAAAAGGAAAAAGTCATATTGACAGTTTTAAAAAAAAGTTTATTTTGCCTTCAGGACAACCATTAAAATGTATTCATAATTTTAGGCTTTATTATTTTTATATCAGCATAACAAAACCAAATACCAACATAACACAATTAACATTTACTTTTTATAAATATGCACAAATTATAAAGAAGTATTTTTTTTTAAGTTCAAAATTTGTCTTAAAGTGATTTGAATTTTCAGTAAACTATTTTTTATGAAATATTTTATATATATTATATTATGCCATTGCCTGTACTGCAAATATTTGAATGAAGATGTGATTGGGAGTGAACGTTTGTTGTTAAAAAATATTGTTATAACATTTTTGTATACATTCTATGATGTACGAGGATAAATTATTAGTGAAATAATATACATTAGTCATCATTAACAGGTCTCTTACCTTTTCTAACAAGCTTAATAAATTTATATTTATTATTATTGTAAAATATTACCAACAAGATCCACCCTGGCAGTTACTGTAGGATGTTTCTAGCCTCATTCCATTCAATAACTGCTAGTGACATAATTTGCTGCTAACTGTGATGTATTAAATATTACATCTGTACCATCTTTGATGTTAACCTGCAGTAATAAATGATAAGAACATTAAACTATACACCAAACCCACAGAGTGTATAGATGTCAGGATGGGTACACTAATAATGACAATGAATATGTTAAACTTGTAGAAAGTAACTGTCCTTCATTGTCCTGTTTTTCAGCCTTATTTGAATAAATTATGTTGTTACTTCGTCGTGATGATGAAGAAATCAGTGAAATGAACCAGACTGCAAAGTGCCATCTGTTGCCATTGTGGTAGCAACAAAAATAAACAAAATATCTTTGAAAAAAAATTCTGCTTTCTTGTTTATGATTTTATGAAGTGTGTGTGTGTGCCTATAATTTGTGAGTTCTACATCAGATTCCAGTAAGATGGCGACCAAGCAACAGCTGCTCTCATGGTCTGCAATTTTCATGTGGTTTGTTCGTTGCAATTATTGTATGGAGTGCAGTGTTGTATAGCGATCATTTTCTAGCATGTCCTAAGCTATTCACAGGAAGTCTAGTTGTGTAATTTTCATCGGAATTCAGAGAAAATACGATCTGTTCTTCATGTAACTGTATGTAGAAGATGAAAAACCAGATATAATAGGGTTAACAGAATCATGGACATATGAGGACATTACAGATAGTGAACTTAAAATAGAGGGATATACAATGTTAAGGAAAGATAGGGTAGTTGGAGACAAGGCTAAGGGAGGTAGCGTTTTATTATACAGTATAAATTCTGTTAATATAACGATCAAAGATGATTTATCATGTGGAAACAAAAATGAAGGGAGAAATAGAAAGTAGGGGTGAAAAAAACAGTGATTGGAGTACGCTATAGATATCCATCAAGTCAAAAAGAGGAAGATGAGGAGCTGATTAGTAGCATAGCAAAGGCAAGTTAAGGGCAATTATTATTAATGGGGGATTTCAACTTTCCAGAAATAAAATCGGATTTGGCAGAAGTACTTGTAGAGTCTAAACCTTTTGTTAAGTGCATAACTGACAATTTTTTCATTCAACATATAGAAACAGCCACCAAAGGCAAACACACACTTGACCTAGTTTTTACTACAGAGGAAAATATGATTGAAAACGTTACCATTGGGGAACTGTTTTGCTCAAGTGACAATCAAATCATCCTTTAGGATCTTATTGCAGAGAAAGAAGTAAACATAAACATACGACTACATTAAGGCAGATGTTAAGAGGATGAAAAGGCAGCGAACCACAAAATCTGGAAAGATTTTGTCAGAGGAACAGATGTTGAACAAGAGTAAAGTAAAGTAAAGTAAAGTATCCCATAGCATTACTGCCGTAGGGGTGTGAGGTGTTAGCGATCTCACATTTCAAAGGCTCGGCTATATGAGGGCGGTAGCCATCTCCTCTCCCTCGCCGCTTTTACTTCCCGGACTGAACCGGTACCCATAAGGCTGGGTCGACCCGGGAGAGTGGGAGAGTTTTAAAACAGTTCTGAAAACGCCAAAAGAGGAATGTGTTCCATGTAGGGAGGTAAACCCCAAGTGTAAAAAGTGGATAACTAGATTTGTAGTTAAATGTAGAAGAGTTAAAAATAAAGCATGGAAAAAATATATAGAGGCAGGTAAATCAAAAGAAACATATTTAAAATATTTGGACATGCAAAATATAGCTCAGAAAGTAAATAAAACAGCAAAAATAGACTACGAAAAAAAACTTGCTCAGAGGATCAAGACTGATAATAAAAGCTTCTTCTCTTATGTTAGAAATAAACAAAGAACGAAAAACAAAGTAGGCCCTCTCATAGACAGTACAGGGAAAATAATAAGTGAGAATAGGGAGGCAGTTAATCTACTCAATCAGTACTTTGGCACAGTCTACATAAAAGAGGACTGCTGTAAGATCCCAGAGCCTATATATATTTTTCAAAGAGACATGGATACAGCGTGATTAAGATCAATCTGTATTACAAAGGAAATTGTTTGTAAAAAATTGGAGGGGTTCTTCTTCTTCTTCTTCTGCGTACACAGTCAGACAGTAACCATTATTTTCTCGAAAAAAGCGGCGGTCATCCTGAGACTCTCGCCACTACCATAGAGCTTGTCTTGCAGTTCCACTGGCAATGGCCACATCTGCTCTCTCTGATCCTCGTATGTCGGGCAGTTCTGCAGCAGATGTTCAGTGGTCATTTTACCAGTACCGCACGGGCATTCGTCGGTACACCCTATCTTCAATTTCTTGAAGAGGTGGTACCTCAGTCTGTTGTGGCCAGTGCGAAGTCTGAAGACAACGACCTGCTCTCTTCGGTTCAACTGGTAATAGGCATCGTTTTTGGTGTAACCAGTATGTTCGGTTTCCCATTTGGACATGTACCTGGCTTTGATAAGCCGTTTTGACTCTTCGTACGTCATACTGGTATCTATTTGTGGTAGCCTTGCACCTTCTTTTGCCAGTCTGTCTGCCTCCTCGTTGCCTTGGATGTTGCAGTGTGACGGAACCCACTGTACCACTACCCTTTTTGGTGCGGACTGTTGGCACAGTTTGCAGAGTGCTGCTCTTAAGTCATTAAGCTCAGTGTTTTTCTGGCTTTTTAGCGCTGTGACTACGGCGAGAGCATCTGTAAGCAGGACTATATGGCTCTCATTTTCACTGTGTGTTGCCATTTCTTCCACTGCCGCCCTCAGTGCCTCTGCCTCTGCTCTGAAATTGCTCGTGTACTTACCAGTAGCGAATGACAGTGTTATTTTTCTGCCATTTGGTAGGTTCAGGAATGCTCCTGCCCCTCCGTTCTGTGTAGTGTTTGTTACAGAACCGTCGGTGTATGCATGGGTCCAGTCCATGCTTGGGTAGCTTTTCGTTATGAAGCTTAAGGTAGTGTCTCTCCTTTCTTTTTCGGTCTGGCAGTTTTTGTTTGCAATACCTGGTATATTTTCTACCACCTCTGGAAATATATCCTGCCTCCAAGTAGGTTTTCGTACAGTAGTGATGGGTTTTGGTGTTGTTAGTGCGTTCATGGGATCTTCGTGCATCTTTGCTTTGGCTATTTCTGCAAAGTTTCTCCGCTTTAGTTTCCCAGTTCCCAAATTGTTTAGCCTCTGGTACATTGGATGGTCCGTCAGTCTTCGGAGTTTCTCTGACTGCAGCTGGGCTCTGCAGTCTCTTCTGTCGGTCATGGATTGCAGTTTTGTAATCTTTTCAAGTTCTACAATTGGCGTTGACTTCATGCCACCAGTTATGATTCTCATGGCTTGGTTTTGAAGTTTGTTAACTTTATCGAAGTTCGCCTTTGCTGCTGTTGTCCATGCCGCGATGCCATACTCGAGAACTGGTCTCACTCTTCCAGTGTACAGTTTCTTTAGTATGCCTTCGTCTGCTCCCCAGCTTGTGCCAGCAAGTTTCCTCATGATCGCCATTCTTTCTCTGGCTTTCATTCGGTTTCTCTCAATCTGACTTTTCCATGTCATGCGCCGATCAAATGTGACTCCCAGATAGGTTGGGTTGTCGTTTGGCTGCAGGATTTTGCCATTTAGGCTTAATTTGGTACTTTGGGGTTTTAATGAGAGCGAGAATATTGTGCACGTGGTTTTCTCCTCGTTTATTTTGACCAGCCATGAGTTCGCCCACTCTTCCAGCGATGTTAGGGCCGTTTGCATCCGATTTCTTGCTATGGTGAGATTCTTTTCAGAGGTCCACATAGCCAGATCGTCTGCAAACATTGAGCTATGGACTCTTCTTGGTATATTCTCTGTAATATCGTTTATATATACCAGGAAGAGTGTGGGTGACAGTATTCCCCCTTGGGGTACTCCCTGCTCGAGTGTCACCTTTTTGCTCATCTGCCCTTGTACTTGGACTCTGGCCGTTCTTTGTTTGAGGTAGTGGTTGATCCACTTGTACATCTTCCCACAAACATCACTTCTTCTTAGCTTGACTCTAAGTCCATCCTTCCAGACTTTGTCAAATGCCTTTTCCAGATCCACCCAAACAGCTACTGTGTGTTTCTGTGCCTGGTAGGCATCTTCTATCTCCTGGGCTATGAGGATGACCTGGTCCTCAGTGGATCTGTGCTGTCTAAAGCCGGCTTGCTGTGGAATTAGTATTCGTTTTTCTTCCAGATGCCACATCAGTCTGGTGTTTATCATCCGTTCCATCAGCTTGCCGACACAGCTCAGTAGGCTTATGGGCCTGTATCCATTCGGATCTGTTTTGTCCTTTCCTGTTTTTGGTACTGGTACCAGTATTGCATCTTTCCATGCCTGGGGTACAATACCCCTTTTCCAGCTTTGGTTCAGGACTGATAGTAGTTTTTCCTTCGCTGTTTGGCCCAGCCCCATCAGCATTTCGTTTGTTATCCCGTCTTTTCCGGGAGATTTCCTTCTCTTTAGTGTTCTCATAGCCTCTTCCATTTCGCGCATTGTTAGTTTGGCCATCATGTGCTCTTCAGGAGCCGTATTTATGTTTTCGTGCCCCTTTAGCTCTTCGCTAATGTCTGTATGCTTATCTGCAGGGACCTCGATGTGGTTTGCTCTGGCATAGTGATCGACAAAGGCGTTTGCGGCTTTCTTACCTGTGATCAAGTTCTCGCCTTGCTTGATAGTAATTTGTTTATTTGACGGGGTTTCGTCGTTCATGGCTCTGACTAGCTTCCATAGCTTGTTCCCTTCTTTGTCCAGGTTTAAACTTTCCGTTTTATTTTTCCAACTTTCTCTTGCTGTTTGCTTGAGAGTGTGTTTGTACTTCGCCGCGGCGGCTTTGAGGGCGATGTTTGCCTCCACGGATTTTCTCGTTCTGCCATGTTCCTCGCATTTGTTACTGCATCTTCCACTTTCTGTAACTCATCATTCCAGTAGGGCTTATAGTTTTTCCTAGCTCCTCTTGGGATGGTTTCAGTGGCGGCTTGCATTATTGCCTTGCTTAGGCTCTCTACCATGGGCTTCATTTTGGTGTTTCGTGTGTTGATGGTTTCACACAGCCCATCTGTCAGGATTGCAAATCTGTCCCAGTCGGCTCGTTTGTAATTCCAACGTGGGAGCGGTTTTGTTTCCTGTGGGCCTACTTCCATGTCAATGGTTAGCCTGATCGGCCTGTGGTCGCTACCTGCCAGTTGGTTTAGCACCTGGCGGTCTATTTTATAGTGTATGTCCTGTGTGGAGAAGGCCAAATCTGGAGTCGAGGTGGTATGCCATGTTCTTGAATAGAAGCTAGGGCTATCCTCCGGCCTATTGATTAGGGAGAGATTTGCATCTATCTCCCAATCTTCCACTTCGTCACCTCTGCTGTCTGTGTCAGAGTATCCCCATCTCTCCGAGTGGCTGTTGAAATCTCCAACCACTATGCAGTTGGAGTCTCTGACCTCCATACTCGAGAGCGATAGGTCTCTGTTTGGTGGTCCGTACAGATTGAAAATGCGGAGCTTCGTCTCTTGAGCCATTATGTCAACTCCTACAATTTCTGCTTGTCCGGTGTGATTGACAGGTACCGCGCTACTCGGTATGCTGTTTCTGGTCAGTATCAGGACCCCTCCTTTGTGGCCTTCTCTATCTAGACGGAAAGTCTGGTATCCTCTGATTGAGAATTTATGGTTTTTGTTGAGGTGCGTTTCCTGGATACATGCCACGTCAATCTTACCTTCATGCAGGTGATGTGTTAGGGAAAGTTTTTTGTTAATGACTCCCTCCGCATTCCACTGTAATATTCTGAGGGTCTTGAGGTTTTGGCCAATAGTCGTTTCCCCATAGCCATGTGCCTTGACTCCACGACACATGGGTGGGTGACCACCAGTAGTCAAGGGTGGGCCCCTTCGAGGCGTGGGGCCCGGCGCTATCGCTGCCTGGCGGGTCTCCTCAGGATGAGCGCCATACGTTTTTCGAATAGGTTGTGCTGCCATCATACTGTGATTTACGTTGCACTGTTTTGTTAGGCTTGCGGCCCCGTGCATCCGATTTCAACAGGCGTTTCTGTAGGGATGCCCTCCTTAGCCTTTGGCTGTCCCCAGCCTATCTGCAAGGCAGCAGTTGTTTACGATCAGAGTTTTCTCTCCTATGGAAGTTGTCTTACCAGACTATCGAGTCTTCACTACTCGTGTCTATAGGGTGCAATGATGGTATGTGATATATGAGATGGACTGGTTTACCCGGAAGAGAGGCAGTCCAGTGTGTCTGTATCCCAGGATCGTCACGTCCTGCCAGAAACGTAGCATTTGCATGTGAGTGGGGTATCTCTTTTTCCCTTTATTTTCTTGGCTTCTATGCAGGGATGGTACGCCTAGCATTCCCCGCCACCTGGGGTGTTGACACAGTGGGGCAGGTGTGCAATGTCCGCTGGTCTGCATCTCTTCTGCGTCCAGCATGATAGTTATGGCTGATAACGTACAGAGGTAGATATCGTAACCGGAGTGCATTTAGCCAGAGGACAAGCCTGGTAATGTCACAGAGATGTTGATCGCCTGGTGTGCGGACAACTCTCATGGTCAGTGGTTGAGTCTTGACAGTTCACAGTGTGGTGGCTGCTCTACTGTTTTCGACACCCCGACCAGGTTCTAAGTCTTTGGTTGGTGTTTTTCGCACCCCATCGCCGTATAGGGTGAGTATCAAGCAGTTTTCCGCCCGCTTTGATTTGCGGGCGGCAAGGGCCTCTTACTGTGGCTCTACCTGATAGGGCTGGGGCGCAAGCCCCAGGTCCCGAGCATGTAGGAGCCTCCCGTTGCAGTGGTGCTGAGATTTTGGGCGGGATTGCGGCTTTCAAGGGTTCGGCCGTAATCCCCCACGTGGTAGCCTCGCGCCCTTGGCTTATCAGCCTGGTACGTGAACCAAAGTGTCTGCGGCTCCTCTCGATTTGAGCTGGTTTTCCGTAGCAACGCCCTGTCATTTGTAGGGTAAAACTGACCTGTCTTCAGATCTATTTGCAGCACCCGTTCACTGTTTGGTCAGACGAATTTATTGAGGGCTTTTGTTTGTCAATGACCAGGTATTTGAAATCTGCGGAGTTAAACACGATTTCCGTAGCGTGCTTTCATTTGAGCTGACTTGTCGTCCGTGAGTCTAATACCAGCGTACGTTCATTATTAGACCCAAACGGCAGTGCTCTCAATTTGTCAGTTGTTCTACAGTATTGGCGTGTTCAGTCAAATTAAGCCGCAGGTTCCACACCTGGTGGTGCCCTTCCGTCAATTCCCTTAGTGAGATAATCAAGTTTCTTAAAGGGTAGCCTCAAAGATTTTCGAGGGTCTAATTCCAGCACATGTTCTCTATTAGACCCCACTAAGGTGTACTTTTTGATAGTCATTCTGCAGTATTGGCGTGGTAAGTTAACTTAGGTCTCAGGCTCCACTCCTGATAGTGCTCTTCCGTCAATTCCTTTATCAAACACTGGATGCAGACAAAACCGAGCCACAGGGGTCATAACCCCAGATTTCTGGGGGTCTAAGTCCAGCACCAGTTCCATATTAGACTCCAGAAGAGTGGTCTCGGCATGTCAATCAATATTGTTGAAAGTGGATAAATGTCCAGGTCAACATGGTATTCATCAAAAATTGCTGTTTGAAATTAGAGACCAGCTAGAGAAACCATTGGCTATATTATGTTCTCAATCACTTGCAAAAGGGATTGTTCCACGGGATTGGAAAGATGCAGGAGTGATCTCTTTATTCAAAAAAGGCAAAAAATCAGATCCAGCAAATTATAGACCGGTGAGTTTGACGAGCATAATCTGTAAATTGTTAGGGTCAATAATCAAAGAAAACATTGTAATGCATTTAAACAAATTTAATCTAATCAGAAATAGTCAGCATGGGTTTACTAGAGGGAGATCATGCTTAACAAATCTATTAGAATTCATGGAGTAGGTTACTAAAATGATAGATAAAGGGGAGCCAGTGGACGTTATTAATCTAGATTTTGCAAAGGCTTTTGATAGAGTACCTCATCAAAGATTATTTCAAAAGTTAAAATCACATGGAATAGGTGGGGAAGTTGCCAAATGGATTGAAAATTGATTAATGGGAAGAAGGCAGAGGGTGGGCATAAATAAGGAGTACTCTGAGTTGTGTGAAGTGAAAAGTGGAGTGCCACAGGGCTTGGTCTTGGGACCAATTTTGTTCTTGATATAAATAAATGATTTGGACATTCAAATGGGATCCATGATTGCAAAATTTGCTGATGACACAAAACTATGCAGTAGTGTCTCATCTAAAGCAGAAGTGGATATATTGAGGTCGGATTTAGATTTAATTTGAGAATGGTCTGTAAGCTGGCAAATGGTGTTTAATGTAGATTAATGTACAGTCATCCACATGGGTTGATCCAATATGGAACATAATTACAGAATGGAGAGAACAATATTAGAAAGATAGATAAGGAAAGGGACCTAGAGGTTATAATAGATCATACAAGTAAGGTGAGTGAATAAGTTCAGGTAGCAGTAAAAAGGCAAATGCAATGTTGGGAATGATAAAAAGAAATATTAAACTTAGGAGCAACGAAGTGATAGTCAAACTGTATAAAGCATTAGTTATACCACAGAGGTATTTCCCTTCTCAGTGTCCCCGGGAAAGTCTACTCTAGGATTCTAGAATGGCGATTAAGAGGTCTAGCAGGGCCGAATATGTATGAAACTCAATGTGGGTTTAGGCCAAATAGAAGTACTCAAGACTTTATCTTTACAATCAGACAGCTAAGTGAAAAGGCTCTTGAATATGATAAAGAGATGCATCTCTGCTTTTTGGATTTGGAGAAAGCATTTGATAAATTTCCTTGGGACAAACTATGGGAGTTCCTGACATTGAAGAACATCCCAGGACCCCTGATCTCTACCATACAGAGTTTCTATAAAACATGCAGAAATAATGTGCGGACATCAAATCAAAAGTCAGGAGAGTTCAAGACCACTAGCGGAGTAAGACAGGGGGACATTCTATCACCGTACCTTTTCATACTCCTCATGGATGAAGTCATCAAAGCCTGCAAGGAACGGACAAAAAAGTATGAAGTAGGGTACTGGAAGACCAAGTTACATATCAGAACTAGCATTTGCAGATGATGTGGCCCTGATCACGAAATCCGAAGCACATCTCCAGATCAACTTGCAGGTCTGAGAAGGAGAGTTGAAGAAGAGAGGAATGCACATCAGCAACTCCAAAACAAAAACCATGGTGATTGCCAGAGATGAAAAGAGACATCAGATAACCCTTGGAACACGAACACTGGAGCAGGTCAGCAACTTTAAATATCTAGGAGTGGTAATAGATAGCAGGGGAGGAATCAAAGAGGAGTTAACTGCACGAAGGGCAGCAGCAGGTAGACTTTTCCATGCAATAAACAGAAGTTCCCTCAGTAGAAGAGAAATAAGCAGGAAAAAAAGGATCGATGTATACCGCTCGACCTATGTGCCTGTCCTGACATATGGATGTGAGTCATGGGCAACCACAAACAAGAAACCACAAGAAAGGCAACCACAAACTTCAGAAATGAGGTACCTAAGAAAGGCGGTTCAGGTGACGAAAAGGGACAAGATCCATAACCAGACAATATGTAGCAATCTTGAAGTTCAGCCCCTGCAGATACGAGGGGAGCAGTCTCAACTGCAGTGGTTTAGCCATGTCTGTAGAATGGAAGAAGATCGGATACCAAAGCGGTCATGGGAGATAAAAAGTCAAGGACGCAGACCCTGAGGACGTCCCAAAGTACGTTGGAAAGATAATATACGACAGTCCCTAGCCCTAAGTGATAGAGGGCTGGATTGGAAAGACGGCGGATAGAGCAGTGTGGCGTTCTCTTTGGCAAACCTCTACACCTCATGGTAGAAGAGGAGCGACTTAGTAAGTAAGTAAGTAGACCTAGATTGGAGTACTGTGCATAGGGGTTAGGAGTCCTTATCATAGAGGGGATATAAACATGCTGGAAAGAATACAAAAAAGAGCGACAAAGCTGATAGTGGGATTCCAGAATTACAGTTATGAGTTATGGATAAATTAGACTATAACAAGTTTTTAAAAATATAGCCACCCACAAGAACAAGAGTGCACACCCACAAATTAACTAAAGAGAGGTCCAGATAAGATATTAGGAAATATTTGTTTAGTCAGAGAGTGGTGAATGCTTGGAATGCATTGCCACGGAAGGTAGTGGAGACAGGGACAGTTAATGCATTTAAGAATAAATTGGATGTTCTTAGCTTTTAGAGCAAGGTAATGTAAATGAAACTGGTTGTATACAGACTCTGCAGAGTCTTCTAAACCAGTATAAAGACGTTAAGTTAAGTTAAGTAAAGTAAAGTTATGTGTATTAAAGAATTCACATTGTTGGATAGGATGTCACTACAGATTGCGCACCATCCTTGGTTGGTGTGCACGACCTACTTACTTGGAAATTGCATTCATTTTTATTGCATGCCACGACCAGAATCTTCCCTCAGTCATGTGTTAATGGTCGCTCACCTAGACCTACTGATGTGGGCGCTGGTCAGCAGCAGCGTATTCTAGTCTACGTGTGGAAGCTGCTGCTGTCGAGAGGTACGACATTCGCCTCTCAAATCGTCAAGGAAGTGGTGGACGATTGACTCCCACAAGTTTCAAGCGACTCCTGTTCTAACTGATTGTATGACCCGAATGTCTGCATCTTGAGCTACTTTCAGTCATCTTGATTGTATGTTTTGCCACTGGTTCTCGGTAACTCAAGATGAGAGAGTGAGATTGATGTCCAGGGCAGCTTCTTTCCCACTATAATCCAAATTCAGTGCAAGTTACATCTTCAGGATGAGTATAATCTAATGATGTCGCTATCTTCGTTTGGGATGGGCAACTTACTTACTTACATCAGATATTTTTTCTATGAAACGAAGAGAAGTTCCTATTAAGCATACAATTTTTGCTTAATTCTGTCTCAGTAATCCAAAACAAATGAGACTGAGAACTTTGATCTTTGAAACATTAATTTATAGTAAAATGAGGTGCATCTTGTGAAAAGAAAACAAAACAATTAAGGAGGTCTTGGAGAAGTGAGGATATTTATTTAAAAAATAGGTTAGCTAAAATATTTTAGGCATAAAACAAAAACATCTTGATGAAAACTACTGGGATAAAAAGTAGAAGGAAAACACGCCTAAGGAAGACAAGCCAATAAGTGTCAAGATAACATCAAGTAATGGACATAGAAAAAGCCTCTCTGATTGAACCATCAAGACAAGAGATGGAAGATCTATCTGACCTTTGATGACAACTGATGTGATCGTTTTGTTTATATGAGACTTTTTCTCCAGTATGGTAGCGGCATGCATGTTTGACACATTTATATTTAGATATCTTTTATGTGATGACCT
Organism: Ariolimax columbianus; assembly: GCA_036924085.1. NCBI lineage: Eukaryota > Metazoa > Mollusca > Gastropoda > Stylommatophora > Arionidae > Ariolimax > Ariolimax columbianus. Next base: position 110,717,524 of record JAVGWX010000002.1, read on the forward strand.
CCAGAAGTTAATCTAGTGGCAGAATGCTGTTAATGATGTGATTATTAACATTTTTTTCCACTTACTTTCCACATATATTTCCATTTACTTTCTTTCTTAGTCACACCTATTCTACCTTAGAGTGTACATATTTGCCAGAAAGATCGTTGTTTGACTTTCCTTTTGAGTATACTTGTGATCGATTGTGTAGACAAACAAGTGTTTAGTATGTTGTGTCTTTCCACAACAATGCTTTGCAAACCCTCTGTGTATACATATAATCAGTTGTGCAGACAAGTAGATGATCAGCTTGATGAGTCTATGCAATATCGATAGTTTGTCCATCACAAGTGATGAAGACCACTCTCTTTGTTCAGCCGCGTGGACAGTCGTATCTCTTGCTGTATCCGCTGAAATGGGTGACTTGCGCGAAGATTTGGATTAAAGTGAGGAAGAAACTGCGCCTTTTGTCAACCTCAGTCACAGAGCCTAAGCTACCTTTTGCCAGTGGCAAGACATTCATCGAGACGACTGGAGATAGCATAGGATGCAGATTTTGCCTCAGGGTTACCACCGAAGCCTTTCCGTAAACATGTAACCCGCAGGGTAGAAAGGTGGGAAGGCATCTAACGCAGTTTGTCGTGCCTTTTCGATAACCACAAGAGGTCGTATGGACAACACTCAGCATGTGAGTGAGTCTGGCATCTCTCCCCAGCTGTATTCAGTTCATCATAGTAGCATCTAAAATTCCCACACGCCAAATTCGTGAAGGTGAACCAGCAGAACTAACCCGTTAGATACGACACAGGTATAACTAGTTTAAGCGTAGCGCCATTCAGCCGGCGTCCAGACCAGGATAAACGGATGGAAGAAATCACAAAAAAAGAACGAAATAACAAGTCCAGACGGAAAACAACTCCACGTATCCGTGAACACAAGTGTAAGTCGTTGACTAGTGTGAATTCCAGGCAAATCCGTGGTCTGGCGGCATCCATAATGATCCAAAACAGTAGAGAAATGTAGACTCGCAGCCAGTTACGGCGCCATCTTTGCCAGATATCCTATGCAATATATTGCTTTGGTAATTATGCATAACAATGATATGAATATTATCCCATATCTGGATGAGACTCAAATGCTTCCAGTCATAATCCTTCAGATGAAAGTCTTGCACCCCTGACCTATCAGTCAAGAACATTATCTAAATATTAGCATCTGTGGTCTCTTTTGCACTGAGCAGGATCACGATAAGAAAGACATGCTGTCAGTAGAATAACCAACCTAAATTCTATTGGAGCTGGATTATCGCAGCTGCTGATACCAGACCTTTCCCTCCAATTAATCTTTGTTATAGTATTTAAAGTTTACACATTTCAATTGTAGGGCCTTCATAGTGTCCTAAATTGATATTTGGTATAAGTTGCGTAGTTGCTGCCTTACTTTAATGTGGTAGTGATTTCCAATGTTTCCTCTCAAGAATCAAACCCTGATCCACCCCTCTCTCCATCCTTACAGTATCCGGACTAGGTGAGTCTTCCTGTGCAAGGTCAAATTAAGCTGCTAGCTCCACTTCTGGCGGTACCCTTTTGTTATTGCTTTTGAGTTTCAGTTTTGCAACTATACTTGCCCCGGAACCCAAATACTTTGGTTTCCTAGAAGCTGCTCAAGAAGTCTTTGTAGCATCTCCTGTGGATTGCTAGTCATCATAATTTATGTTCAATATCTTCTGCAATTCACATTAATTCATGCTGCCAACTGCACTCTTCATCGACGCATGCACAGAGAGATCTAGTGTTCAAAGCTATTTTACAAATTTCTATTCCACTTCTTTCATGCCAGGGAAACATCCACACCGATTCCTTTAGAGTAGTCGTGTATGGTCAAGATCATCTAATACATATGGTCTCAAGTGGCTAAATGCTACTCGTCCTAACACACTCTACTGTGAAAACATCCAAGCATTCTAGACTCTCCAGCTTAAATGATACCACACTTTTTACACACTCCACTGTGACAACATTCACCCCTTTAACACACTCAACTATAACAATATTCACACCTTTCACACACTCTATTGTGACAACATCTACACCTTTCATACACTCCACTGTGACAACATTCACACATTTCATAAACTCTACAGTGACAACATTCACACCTTTCACACATTCCATTGTAACAACATTCCCACCTTTCACACACTCTATTGTGACAACATCTACACCTTTCACACACTTCATTGTGACAACATTCACACCATTCACACACTTTACTGTGACAACATTCATACCTTTCACACAATCCACTGTGGCAACATTCATACCTTTCACATACTCCATTGTGACAACATTCACAATTCTCACACACTATATTGTAACAACACTCACAAATTCAAGAACTTGCAATGTGAAGGACAGGGTTATGTCTTCTCTGAATGTTCTAACAGCCGCCTCTACATTTTGATACTCACACACTGATCAAAACATACTCTGAAATTCACAGCAAAGTGTTACACTCGGACTCCAGAAATGTTGAATGATATAAAAGCATGCATTGATACATACATGATACTGTACAGGAAATTCTTTTCACAAACAAAAAAAAACATCCAGTGTAAGGTTGTCGATGATAATATATCCAATGTAGTTGAAGTGATTTACTGCCTCCAAATTTTTATCGTTTAAGACAATATCTGGTGGATCTGCACCCTGAGCCATCACTTTCCTCTTTTATATGCTGATGGTTAGTCCATACAGATTACAGGATTTTGCCAACCTTTTAATGAGGAATTGTAATTCGGCTTCAGTGTGGGCGACCAGGGCAGTATCGTCTGCGTAGAGCATATCCCGAATGACAACCTCCCTTCTCTTACTTTTTGTTCGCAGTCTGGTAAGATTTAAAAAGTCTCCCATCTGACCTACTATGCAGAAAGACCCCCTCTGTGGCAGTTTCAAAGGCGTGTCTAACCACGATGGCAAAGAAAATGCCAAATAGAGTTGGTACCTGTCTTTGATTTCACTAATATGGTGAAGTACATACAGACTTTTGTTTAATTCTGCTTTTTGGCTGCCAGTTTTCCACAAGGAATCTGTTGGGATGATCCCTTTTTACTCTGCTAATTTGCTCATAAACTTCCATAACTGCTTTATTCCTCAGCATCTCAAGGGGTTTCACCTGCATGTGGATTTTGCAAGCTGTTGCTGATGTTGTCCTCATTGCTCCACTAATGAAGCATAAAGCACTATTTTGTACCCTGTCAAAGGATTCCAGGTTAGATTTTGAACAGGGTTATAAGGAGAATACCAGTGGCGAGGGGTGACCTCAGAACTGTAAACAATCTTAGGGAACACAACACCCATATAGATTTTACCATACCGTTGCTGCTTGTTACTTATAATATCTAGGTAACACACATTCTAAAGACAAATGTTACAAATTTATCAATAATATTTATCTCATAATTCAAAATAATAATTGTTTTAACAAAAGTAATTATTATAATGGGAATCATTTACCTCAATGGAGATTGGGGAAGTACAACTTGTTTCTTTGAGCTGACTCCTCAAGAATTTAAAGAATATTGTATCTGATGTTGTCAGAGCTAGCAGTAGTATAGCAGGCATTTAAACAGATGGGCTTGATAGAATTTGTTCTGTTTGTTTATCTACACAACGTTCAAAGGTTTAAATTTTAGCAGTTGAGTTCCATCATGAATGTAGTCTAGTTTTAGAAAGCTAAAACAGATTGAGCAACTTGTACAACAAAGTCTAGAACTAAAAATATTAGCCACATCCTATTTCTTGTATGTAAGTTCTATACGTCGGGTTTTCTGAGCAAATAAATCAATTACATCATCATAAAATGAAGGTTTTGTTTTCAATTTTAAAATCAGTGTCATTTTAATAGGTATCAGTTCTTCTTCTTCATTGATCAACTGATGCTATGATTCTAGTCCGGTGAGGTTCACGAAGGAGACTGTGCATTCCAGGTCTTTGCCGGTCCTCCACAGCTTTTCAAGCATGGTCACTCCCCCAGGCCAGAATGCCTCTCTTTGGTCTGCATAGGAAGGGCATTCTTGCAGAATATGTTCTGGAGTTTGCTTGGGTGCTCCACAATCGCACTTGTCAGTGTCTCTGAGACCCATTCTGTGGAGGTGGGCCTTGAATCTACAATGTCCTGTTCTGAGTCTGAAGATCTTTTTCTACACATCTCTGCCAAGTTTGTCTATGCTGTCATTTTCTGGCTTGTATTCTTTGTGCTGTGCTCTCCATTCTGTCCTTATGGATTGTTTGATGAGTGTCTTTGTTTCTTTATAGCTCTACGGATGGAGAATCTGCTTGCCGCCACTTCCGGCTTTTGTGAGAGCTCATCTGTTTTCTTGTTTCCAGGGATCCCACAGTGATCCGGAATCAATTGTAGGACTAAATCTGTTTTTTTGAGACAGCAATCCTATGTTGTATTTTATTTCATGTGAGAGTCTATCTCGTTTGCAGCTTGAGATGGCTTGGAGTACACTCCTGAAGTCTGTTAGAATGACAGTTTTCTTGTATTTACGTTTTGGCTGACAAGAATCTGAGTTGTTGCATGAACAGCTATTACTTCAGCTCTGAAATTAGTACAAGTCTTTCCTGCTGGTACAAGTCTCTCCTGCTGGTACAAGTCTCTCCTGCTGGTACAAGTCTCTCCTGCTGGTACAAGTCTCTCCTGCTGGTACAAGTCTCTCCTGCTGGTATGGAGTGATTTTCTATGTCGCTGTTGGAATTTTTGATGTGGATTCCACTGTCTCCCCTTTTATTGCTCACTGAGGCAGATTCATCTTCTGTGTACACATATGTCCAAGAGTTGCTAGAGTACTGTCTCTTGAGCTCCTGTAGAACGTGGATTTTTTGCCCTGTTGCCGATTGCTCGCTTCTCTTCGTTAACCCTGGAACCTCCAAGATTATTTTGGACTGGTCCTGGCTCCGTGTCCAGGGTTCTGGAATGATTGCTTCGCACTTTTTGATTACAGCTTCAAGGATGTCTGCGTGTTTTCTGTGGATTTCTCTGGCCAGATGGTTGGGACTTTTCCTTAGTAGTCTGTTTTTTGTTCTCATTTGGAACTTCTGGTGCAGAGGATGATCAGGTAACCTCTTTAGTTTTTCAAACTGTGTAAGGGATTTATATTTTATCCTTAATTCAAGGGGCTCAATATTTGCTGTTTTCCCAGCTCTGTAATTGGAGTCCTTCTCAATGCCTCAAGGGTAATTCTGAGATCCATATTTTGAACTCGGTCTAGTTTTCCTGTGTTTGTTTTGGCCGCTGTTGACCAAGTGCTCGAGGCATATTCCATGATTGGTCTGATCGCACCAGTGTAGACTTGCTTGAGGATTTTTTTGTTGGCCCCCCCCCCCCCTCCCTCCTCTCTCTCCCACATGATGTACCAGCCAGTATTTTCCTGAGAATCTTTTTATGACCCTTGCCTAGATTTTCTCCATATTTGACTTCCATGTAAGTCTCAAGTCAAATGTGACTCCAAGGAATGTGGGTGTGTCCAACTGAGGTATTTATTGGTTTTCTATCTTTATTGTAATTGTTTCCTTTTTGGGGGAGAGTGAAAAAAAGAGTGGTGGAGGTTTTGGTGTGGTTTATTTTCAGTCCCCACTCTTTTCTCCCATTCTCCACCTTCTATGCTGTCTCCTGGAGCAAGTATGGTTTGGCTTGGCTTCGTTCATTCTCAATCTCCCACTACCAAACCCTGAAAGGGCTTAAGTAGCAAAATGTAGTCCAGAGAACGGAATGTGTTGTCATAGTTTATAACTTGACTGTGATATTTGCACCTTTCGGACCAACACATCCGACTTCAGCAAGGAGCAAGTATGAGGCTATTGTTGCATGTTCTGTGGCTGTCCATGCAACAAAGTCTTTGTGTAAGCTGTTTGATACATGCTGATGGCAGCATTTAGTGATGTTGTTCTTATTTATCAAGAAGAGAGTAGGCGTTATTACACTTCCTTGAGGCACTTACTCTCTCAATCTGACTGATCTGCTGGTATACCTCTCCAATTTAACCATGGCAGATCTTTGGTAGAGGTAACTGTTAATCCATTAGAACATATTGTTGGTAACTCCTGCTTGGAGGATTTTCAGCATCAGGTATTCTCTCCAGACAGTGTCGAAGGCACAGGAGAGATCAAAGAAGATGGCTAGCACTTTCTTTTTCTCTTGAAAGGTGTTTTCTATGTCCTGTGTTAGACATGTTAATTGGTCCACTGTGCTTCTGTGCTGCCTGTATTCTATTTGAGTTGATGCGAGTAGCGAGTTAGTCTCAAGATACCAGGTGAGTCTTTTATTTATCAGTCTTTTCATCAGTTTCCCCACACAGCTGAGGAGACTAATGAGCCTGTAGTTTTTAGTATCGTGTTTGTCTTTTCCTGGTTTAGGAATAGGCTGAATGTAGGCCTCCTTCCAGAGTGCCGGAATAATACCCTCATGCCAGTTTTAGTGAAGTATTCCAAGGAGGAACCTCTTGCTTTTGGGACCAAGGTGTTTAAGGAATTCATTTGTGATACCATCTGTCCCTGGTGCTTTTCTCTCCTTTAGTTTCTTAATTTCGTCTTCTAGCTCCTGTAAGATGAACTTCACTGTCATGCACTCTGTTGAGTGCCTGTGCCACAGTCTTTTTGGAGAGCTCTGATCTGTATTCTTACTTCTTTAACTCTATCTCTTGAAGCTTGTGTCTAATTTTCTGACTGATAAGTTCTGGCCATAAGGTCTGCTGACGCCTTGCCTGTCACCTGGCATATGGTTGTATGTAACACGGTTTTCGATCTCGCTGTCTTGTCACCATTTAGGGTTTTGGTGAGATTCTACAGTCTTGTAGTATCTTTTCCCGGGTCTAACGACCTGGTTAGTTTGTGCCAGCTTTCTCTCATACTCTTCTTCTTCTCTTTTATGAAGGCTGCCTTTGCTTTGTTGTGCAAGATTGTATTTTTGTCTGTTGGGTTCGTCTCCATGATTTCTCTGCACATACTAATTTCACCTTGCAGCTCTTCCAGTTTTTGGGTCCAGAAGGGTTGGTAGTCTTTTCTGCAGCCTCTTGGAATATTTTCCTTGGCAGCGTCAAGAATGCATCTATTGAAGGTTTGAAGTTTAGAGTTTAGGCTTTTAAGCCCGGCTTTGATTTTCAACAGAGAACTGTTAATCTGAGATGTAAATATGTTCCAATTCTTACCTATAGTTCCATCTAGGGAGGGAGTTACCCTTTGGAGTATCTTTTGTTCCCTCTATGGTAATTATTATTGGTCTATGGTTGCTGCCTCTCAGTACAACAAAGTCTAGAACTAAAAATGTTAGCCACACCCTACTTCTTGTATGTAAGTTCTAAACGTCGGGTTTTCTGGGCAAATAAATCAATTACATCGTTGTAGGTTTTGTTTCAATTTTTAAATCAGTCATTTCAATAGATATCAGTGATATCTGAAAGTCTATTTTCACTCTGAGAATTGCGTAAGTAGGTCTGGATTATTTTTAAAGCTGAAAATGACTGTTTGCTAGAGGCACTTGTAGCTGGAATGGTCACTACTTTTAAAATGTGCATCAAATTCCTTGTCAAAGCTAGTTAACAATTTAACTAACTCAACATAGTTGTCTTTATTCAAATACGCCCTAGATTCATTATGTCTACGGAAATAAAGGCCATTTTCTGCTAAAAAAACAGTGTGCCTGTTATTTTTAACAAGCTTATTGTGTTTTTCTTTGTTGATTCTGAATTGCTGACTTAGTGAAGTTTCTATTCTAATTTTCCCAAACTGTTTTAGAGCTATGAGAGAAACAATGTGACTGTGTTAGTGAGTGTTGTTTCTGTAAGTTGTGCAGAATATTTCAATCTGAAACTCAAGACTTGGTCCAAATATATATCTTGCTAGAAAACAGAAAGCATTGCCTTTGATAATTTTGTGCATCCCCACATCCAGCTGATTGCATCGTAATTTTCCTTTCTCAATATTGAGTAACATTTTTTGTTATCGTCTTTAACTCAAGAAACAATAGTGTAAGTTGTTCATTCAAAATAATATTCAATTGTTCTGTGAAATCCCTGGCACCAAAAGATTTAATGAATAACAAATCTTCTACAACACAATTACATTATCTCTCTCTAACGATACGGATGAAGACTATATTTTGCTTGGATAAATAAATGTCTGGAAATGGAACTAAAGATTCCTGGAATACAAATGAAAAGATCATAAAGTTACCTGCCCGCAGTAAACATTTATTAAAGTGCTTACAGGCCTTTATGAATTTAGCGTATGAGCTGTCTTGTTTTGGAGTCCTTTCTTTATTATATGTGTCGCTTACAAAATGCAATACTGTGTTCACGGGGAGGTGTTTTTTTGGCACATGCTTTTGAATGAATACTAACACTATATAGTGGGCATTTTAACTAACAAATTTGACAAGATACAAAATTGATGTGCTTGTAAGTTGTCTGACAGCATAATCATTTATACTGTCTATACCTGCCTCGCAACTGCCCCCTTGCCCTGTAGCCAGATCTGCCAGCGTTGTAAGCCATCAGAGGAAGTTTATGAGGTTGCATTCTCATGACATGACCAAACCAACTTATTTTCTGCCTGGAAACATACTCGATACATGACGTAGTGCCAACAATACTTCAAATGTCGTCGTTACGCATTCTGTCTCTCCTGGTAACACCGATGACCTTCCTCAAACACTTAATTTCCTAAGACAAAATTCTGCTCTCATATGCCTTGGACAGAAGCCATGTTTGGCACTGGTAGCACAGAGTCGGCATAAATATACTGCTTATCATCAAACTAATGCTCGAGTGTCTAAGCAGTGGGGTCAGCTGATAATTCACTGCAGATGCTTTCTTACACCTAGTCTCAATTTCCCTGTCGATCCTACCATCTGTCAAAAAAATACTGCCCAAATACTTGAACTCATGGACCTCTTGAAGAGAAATATCATTTACACTTATTATGAGTGGCTCAGGTGTTCTACTGATCATTGTAGTTTCTGTTTTGTTCTTGCTAATTCGCATATCGTGTTTAACACAGGAAGTCACAAGCGTGTTCATATGGTTTTGCAGTTTGTTTTCATCGTCATACAGCAAGCACTGATCATCTGCAAAGAGGAATTCATGTATTGGGTTATGTTCTGCTTCAGATGTCTCAATTTGACGAGTCTCTGATTTGATTTTGTCAATGTAGATGTTAAACAACAGAGGAAAAGCACACACTCTTATCTCACGCTGGTAGTGATTTCAAAAGCATCTGTGACACCATCAGTCATTCTGACAATGTTTGTACTCAACCGATACAGTGCTCTGACATTTTCAAGAAGCTGGTCTTGTACACCATAATCTTCTAGTATCTTTCAAAGTTTAATCCTGTCTACCATTTCAAACACTTTTTTCCTGATCAAATAAAGCAACACATAGATTTTCGTTGCATTCTCTTGATCTTTCGCTTATATAAGAGATTATTTATATGAGAGGTAGGTCTATAAGCCTCTCAAAGTATCCTTGTCTGATCCCTATGATGTACTAGCAAGCCTTTTTAAAAGTTGTAGATGTCTCACAGCTTTATTCTTCACATTGTGAATGTGATGTTTCAGGTTGAGTTGTCAGTCAAGCGTAACTCCAAAATATGTGGGGCATTCTTCTCTAATCAATTGGTGTTCCTCTAATCTCAAAATTATATTTTGTTTGACCACCTTCTTACTCTTGGTGAAGATGATATACACAGTCTTTTCACAGTTGACTCAGTCAGGAAGTATCCAGTTGTAGAATTTGCCATGAATCTCCAAGTTAAATATCTTTATCAGAAGTCCTTTCCTCCAAACACGACCGTAAGACTTCTGCAGATCAAAAAAGATGACCACTGTAGGCTTGTTGTTCTGGAAGTCATTATTTATTCTTTATGTTAGCCTAAAAAGCTGGTCTTCTGTGCAGCTACCAATTCTGAACCCTGCTTGTTCCTGACATAAAATGTTGAATTTCTTCAGGAACCAATAGAGATGTGTGTTTATCAATCTCTCTGCTAATTTGCCCAGGCACGATGTTAGGGAGACAGGCCGATAGCTGCTTGGTTCATTCTGAGGATTTTTTTGTTTTTCAATATTGACACAATATGTGCATTCCTCCATGCTTTGGGAAGTTTGCCATTTCTCCATGTCATGTTGATCAATCTGAGGACAGCTTTACCTCGTCCCCAGATGAAGGAGCATTTCATTGTGGATCTTGTCTGGTCCTGGAGCCTTTCTAGGTTTTAGTTTCTTCTGGGGGACTTTTGGAGCTCTTGCATGTTGAAATCTTTTTTAAATATGGAGTCATTGGCTTATGGAGCTTCCTCTTGGCCTTCAGATAGCGCAAATGCTTCCTATCTTGTTCTGTAAGTTTTCCTGCTCTTTTCACTGATGTGAAGTAGTAATTAAAGTACTCTGCTTTTTCTTTTGGTCTCCATATACCCAGCATTGTATTTACCTTTTTCACTGCTACGTGGACTTGCTCACGTACCTTACCTCTATGATAACTTCTAGGTGCCTTTCCTTTTCTATATTCCTAATAATAATTTGCAATCATTTACCTCTTTCTTCTAATCTGAAGTATAGAGCACCACTGCAGCTGATCCCATTCAAGTGAGCCTGCTTCAAAGCATTTACAATCGTTCACTTTTTTGCTCAGAAGTGAAGCACTGGTTTTAACTGCAGCTGGCTGTCTTACACAAAACTTGCAGTGACTGATTATAATGGATGGCAATGGTTTCAACATGAAGTTACAAACCGCAAGCAAAACCTTCTATAGTTGTCTTTTATGACATGCTTTGAAGGTGACAGTAGTCTAATTCTTATCAAAACAGGTACCACTTGCATGCTAGCTATAATTGATCTCTTTGGATTGTGTATAAATATTATTTTATAATATTTTAATGAAAAAGTGCAGTTGTTTCCAATAAAGGCTGAAAAATTAGCATGTTTAAAAACAGTTTTATGTGAGAATGTTAACAACACATTCACATGTACAAACTGCTTTCAAACCTTGTTTGTATTTAAGACATTATTAAAACTGAATGTCACTGCTACCCACATTTATTTGTTGTTTCCAAATCATTTTCTAACTCTCAGTGTTTGAGCTTGTGTTTCATGCAGTTCATTAGAAAATATTCACATTTTTATTCTTCTTCAGTCAGTCAGAGAATAAGTTGTCACCTTTTATTTCAGTGAGTCAGAGAATAGTCTCTTGTTTCAGTCAATCAGTGAACTAATTATAGTCTCTTGTTTCAGTCAATTAGAGAACTAATTGTAGTCTCTTGTTTCAAACAACCATAGAACTAATTGTAGTATCTTGTTTCAGTCAATAAGAAAACTAATTATAGTCTCTTGTTTCAGTCAATTAGAGAACTAATTGTAGTCTCTTTCTTCAGTCAATCAGTGAACTAATTATAGTCTCTTGTTTCAGTCAATTAGAGAACTAATTGTAGTCTCTTTTTTCAGTCAATCCAAGAACTAATTGTAGTCTCTTGTTTCAATCAACCATAGAGCTAATTGTAGTATCTTGTTTCAGTTAATAAGAAAACTAATTGTATTCAGTTGTTTCAGTCAATTAGAGAACTATTTATAGTCTGTTGTTTCAGTCAATCAGAGAACTAATTGTAGTCTGTTGCTTCAGTCAATAAGAGAACAAATTGTAGTTTGTTGTTTCAGTCAGTCAGGGAAATGGAAAATGGAGAATGGCTCATAGAACCTAATGGATAAATTAGACTATAACAAGTTTTTTTTAAAAATACAGCCACCAACAATAACAAGAGGGCATAGCTACAAGTTGACTAAAGAGAGGTCCAGATTAGATATTAGGAAATATTTTTGTAGTCAGAGAGTGGTGTATGCTTGGAATGCATTGCCAGGGGAGGTAGTGGAGGCAGGGATAGTTAATGCATTCAAGAATAAATTAGATGCCCATAGCTTTTAGAGCAAGGTGATGTAAATGAAACTGGTTGTATACAAACTCTGCAGGGTCTTCTAAACCAGTATAAAGACGTTAAGTTAAATTTAAGTTAAGTTAAGTTAAGTTAACCTGGACACTGTCATATGTGATCAGTCCCTATTATTGCTGAAAGTGCTTATGACAGTGCACAAACTTTGCAGCTTCTGCAATGGCTCAGAAATTCTCTCTTGACTTCGGCATGTACCAATTTACAGCTGGGTAAACTGGAAGATGTGGTCAATCCATGAATAAACCCATGCTTGCACACAAGTCTGAGCACAACATGATTTGAACCTGAGGCACTAGGATTGTAAGCAAAGCTCACGATATGTAGACCACACCCTTTATTTTAATGAATGGAAATCTCTTAACTTAAACTTAACGTCTTTATACTGGTTTAGAAGACCCTGCAGAGTCTGTATACAACCAGTTACATTTACATCACCTTGCTCTAAAAGCTATGCGCATCCAGTTTATTCTTAAATGCATTAACTGTCCCTGCCTCCACTACCTCCCCTGGCAATGCATTCCAAGCAGACACCACTCTCTGACTAAAAAAATATTTCCTAATATCTAACCTGGACCTCTCTTTAGTCAGCTTGTAGCTACGCCCTTGTGTTATTATAGGTGGCTGTATTTTTAAAAACTTGTTATAGTTTAATTTATCGATTCCTCTGATCATCTTATAAACCTGTATTAAGTCACCACGAATTCTTCTCTCTTCGAGATACTGTAGGCCGGTTTTGTGAGTGTTTTCTCATAACTGTAATTCTGGAATCCCACTATCATCTTTGTCGCTCTTTTTTGTATTCTTTCTAGCATGTTTATGTCCCCTCTATGATAAGGACTCCACACCTGTACACAGTACTCCAATCTAGTTCTAACTAAAGCTTTATACAGTTTGACGATCACTTCCTTGCTCCTATGTTTAATATTTCTTTTTATCATACATAACATTGCATTTGCCTTTTTCACTACTACCTTAACTTGCTCACTCACCTTTCCTGCATGATCTATTATAACCCCTAGGTCCCTTTCCTTATCTATCTTTCTAATATTGTTTTCTCCCATTCTGTAATTATGTTCCATATTGGATCTACCCATGTGGATGACTGTACATTTATCTACATTAAACTCCATTTGCCAGCTTCCAGACCATTCTCGAATTTTATCTAAATCGGACATTAATATATCCACTTCCGCTTTAAATGAGACACTACTGCATAGTTTTGTGTCATCAGCAAATTTTGCAATCATGGATCCCATATCAATGTCCAAATAATTTATGTATATCAATAACAAAATTGGTCCCAAAACCGAGCCCTGTGGCACACCACTTTTCACTTCACACCACTCAGAGTACTCCTTATTTATGCCCACCCTCTGCCTTCTTCCCGTTAACCAATTTTCAATCCATTTGGCAACTTCCCCACCTATTCCATGTGATTTTAACTTTCGAAATAATCTTTGATGAGGTACTCTATCAAAGGCCTTTGCAAAGTCTAGATAAATAACATCCACTGGCTCCCCTTTATCTATGATTTTAGTAACCTCCTCCATGAATTCTAATAGATTTGTTAAGCATGATCTCCCTCTAGTAAACCCATGCTGACTATTTCTAATTAGATTAAATTTGTCTAAATGCATTACAACGTTTTCTTTGATTATTGACTCTAACAATTTACAGACTATGCTCGTTAAACTCACCGGTCTATAATTTGCTGGATCTGATTTTTTTGCCTTTTTTGAATAAGGGGATCACTCCTGCATCTTTCCAATCCCTTTTGTAAGTGATTGAAAACATAATATAGCCAATGGTTTTGCTAGTTGGTCTCTAATTTCATACAGCAATTTTGGATGAATACCATCTTGACCTGGACATTTATTCACTTTCAACCCCTTCAATTTTTTAAAAACCATTTCCTCTGTAATACAGATTAATCTTTATCCCGTAGTATCCATGTCTCTTTGAAAAATATCTATAGGCTCTGGGATCTTGGAGCAGTCCTCTTTTGTGTAGACTGTGCGAAAGTATTGATTGAGCAGATTAGCTGCCTCTCTATTCTCACTTATTATATTACCTGTACTGTCTATGAGAGGGCCTACTTTGTCTTTTGTTCTTTGTTTATTTCTAACATAAGAGAAGAAGCTTTTACTGTCAGTCTTGATCCTCTGAGCAAGTTTTATTTCAAAGTCTATTTTTGCTGTTTTATTCGCTTTCTGAGATATGTTCTGCTTGTCCAAATATTTTACATATGTTTCTTTTGATTTACCTGCCTCTATATATTTTGTCCATGCTTTATTTTTTGCTCTTCTACATTTCACTACAAATCTAGTTATCCACTTTTTATTGGGGTTTACCTCCCTATATGGAACACATTCCTCTTTTAGCGTTTCTAGAACTGTTTTAAAACTTTCCCACTCCTGTTCAACATCTGCTCCTACGACAATATCTTTCCAGGTTATGTGGTTCGCTGCCTCTTTCATCCTCTTAACATCTGCCTTAGAGTAGTCGTATGTTCGCGTGTTTATGTTTACTTCTTTCCCTGCAATAAGATCCCAACGGATGATTTGATGGTCATTTGAGCCAAACAGTTCCCCAACGATAACGTTTTCAATCATATTTTCCTCTGTAGTAAAAACTAGGTCGAGTATGTTTTTGCCTCTGGTGGCTGCTTCTACATGTTGAATTAAAAAATTGTCAGTTATGCACTTAACAAAAGGTTTTGACTCTACAAGTGCTTCTGCCATATCCCATTTTATTTCTGGAAAGTTGAAATCTCCCATTAATAATAATTTCCCTTCACTTGCCTTTGCTATGCTACTAATCAGTTCCTCATCTTCCTCTTTTTGACTTGATGGACATCTATAGCACACTCCAATCACTGTTTTTTCACCCCCACTTTCTATTTCTCCCCATACACTTTCATTTTTGTTACCACATGATAAATAATCTTTGATCGTTATATTAACAGAATTTATGCAGTATAATAAAACGCTACCTCCCTTAGTCTTGTCTCCAACTATCCTATCTTTCCTTAACATCGTATATCCCTCAATTTCAAGTTCACTATCTGCAATCTCCTCATATGTCCATGATTCTGTTAATCCTATTATATCTGGTTTTTCTTCTTATACATACAGTTCCAATTCTTCTCTTTTATTTACTATGCTTCTCACATTTGCATAAAAACATTTTAGTTTGTAATGTTGTTGGTTTTCCTCTTTTTGCTTCTGCTTTATCATTTTAGTGTTTGCTTTTCCACTATGTATTTAACACTTCCCTGACACCAACTCACCCCTTTGACTACATCCTCTATAGCACCCTATTGTAGGCCTATCTTTAGTCTCATACTTCATAGCCTTACTAGGGTAAATTTCTAACACAATGATTGAACATATACTTTGCTACAACATGCTGTCCTTTCTCATTTAGATGTAAACCTCCCCTATCTAACATTTTACTTTTGTCTACTTTAAATTCAATAAATTCCATTCCCATGTCCGCACACATCACCTGTAACCTAAGGTTGATACCTATTATTTTGCTATCTAGATAGTCTGACCCATCTGCTCTAGCTAAAATGCCCATCATTGTGACCTTTCTAAACTTTTTTTCCTCAAGTGTTCTCATTAGACTTTTATATTTATCCATAATTATTTCTGTACCATCTCTCTTTACATTATTTGTTCCTACCAATACTACCACATGACTGTTTCCTTTGTCATCTAACCTCTTTATTCTCCCCTCTATATCCTCAATTTTTGCTCCCCCAATATCCATTCTTTCAAACATGTTGTGTTGTTTAAACAAATGTCTGCCAACCTCTCTCACCATTGAATCTCCTACTACCAATACTGACCCCTCACCTATATGTGCATACTTCTCTCCAAAGCTCTCTGCCCTGTGAACTGTTTCCTCACTCAAATCTCCCTTACTTCCTTGACTACACCTTGACTGCAGCTTCTTTAAAATTTGCTTGACAATAGTGAATTCTTTTAATTTAATCACTTTAAGATATTCAGTTAAAATATATAGAATATGGTTAGAATGTTAGTAGGTTGCTAAGGACAATATTTTGAAGTTGATTTTATAAATTATTATGCCAAACAGCTCATAAGAACATCAAACAAAAAAACTTTGCTGAACAGATGAGTCATGGCAAAACATGAGGAGGAAGGTCTACAAACATATGGCAAGTCGCAATCCAAATGACAGTATAAATGAATTCCCAAGTCAGGATCAGAGCACCATATTCTGGCTGAGAACCCAACATATCCCACTTAATAAACACCTGAACAAAATCTAACCACAACACACTCCTGAGTGCCAGCTGTGTACACAGCCATTCAAAACTGGTGGTCATAATTTCTTTTAGTGCTAGAAAAATGCTTTTTCTCCAAGGCCAGACAAATATGACATTTTGCATAGCCTTAAAACCCCTCGACTAACCCAGCAATGGGAACAAGTTGTAGGACAGTTTTAGCACAGCACTAGACAACAACTGACAAACACGTGCAGATACTACTACATTTCATTGGACCGAAGGGCGAAAACCAGAATGCTGCTGGAACTGTAATAACAGCAACAACATCAACATAGACTTTTACCGAAGTTAAAGTTGAAGTGTGTTAGCAATGCCCAAATGGGGAGCAACAAATAGTAAAGCTGTCATCTGTTAGGCATGTCATAAGAGGTGACTAAAGAGGGTTGGACTTGGTTGGGAAGAGAAAAAATGTTGTATACCTGATGGTAGAAAAGGTGCAAATAAATCAAGTCAGATAAAAAGGATTGAGAATTAGATGTGTTAACCTATGTTGTAGCAACTATAATCATCAATCAATCAATCAATCAATTGATCAATCAAACCTTTTCAGCTTTTCAAAAAATGCATGTCATGAAAACATCCTAATAACAACAGAGATTCCAGGAATTCAAAAGGAAAATTGTCGGGCTAAACACTTAAAAACTAGCTCAGAAGATGATTGAAGGAAAATACAGCTTAAAGACTGGACTCACATATATACAGATGGACCTGGAGAAGGTGCAATTAAGGATGGTGGAGGAAGCATTTTCATAAGATACAACAATGGGAAAATAATCTATAGAGCTTTCTCTACTGGAAAAATTTCTTCCAGCCTTAGCGCAGAGTCTATGGTGCTCCTACAAGCACTAAGAATGTTCACAAGACCATAGACGAACACCCACCAACTCAGATTGTATTTTTTACAGATTGTAGATCACTACTGAAAACAATACAAAATATCAGAGGTGAACAAATACTGCAGTATATCAGATCAGAAATCAAAAAAATTCAAAGAACCTCAATAGTTGCTCTTCAGTGGCTAACCTCCCATTGTGGAATCACAGGGAATGAAAGAGCAGATGCCCTCTCCAAAGCAGGTAGCAAGATGGAGCAACTAGCAATTGAAAAGGTAAATGCAATGTTAGGTATGATAACAAGAAATATTGAACATATGAGCAAAGAAGTAATAGTCAAACTATATAAAGCATTAGTTAGACCTAGATTGGAGTACTGTGTACAGTCCTTATTGTAGAGGAGCTATAAACATGCTAAAAAGGATACCAAAAAAAACAACAAAGCTGATAGTTGGATTCCAGAATTACAGTTATGGGGAAAGACTCAGAAAAACAGGCCTACAGTGTCTAGAGAAACGAATTTGAGGTGACAATACATGTTTATAAGATTATCAAAGGAACGGATAAATTAGACTATAACAAGTTTTTCCAAATACAAGCACCTACAAGAACAAGAGGGCATAGCTATAAATTAACTAAAGAAAGGTCCAGATTATACATTAGAAAATATTTTTTTAGTCAGAGAGTGGTGAATGCTTGGAATGCATTGCCACAGGAAGTAGTGGAGGCAGGGACAATTAGTGCATTTAAGAATGGATAGGATGCACATAGCTTTTAGAGAAAAGAAATGTAAAAGAAACTGGTTGTTTACAGACTCTGCAGAGTCTTCTAAACCAGTATAAAGCCATTAAGAACTGCCCAACACACAGAAACCTACAATGCCAAACCTGACCAGAGTGAACCGATGTGACGCAGAAGCTATGGGGCTGCCACCTAGATCTAGAGAGGACTGTAGACTTTGTCCCACCAACGAGACTACAAATCTAGCATGACCAAAAAGCCTGAACGCAGAAGAAAAGGACATTTTAAATGACTACAATTGAATATAAAGTGAATTATGGTATTATATGAATGATGTTCCAAGATGTCCTAATTTTTTTCCTCATATGTCTTCATTATCTTGGTTACATTTGTGGTAGCTGTAGAGAAACATGGATCAGTTGCCATCTTCAAATAGAAGGTTGATTGTAAATGATGCTGCATTCTGACAGGCTTTTCCCTGTTTATTTATTTATCTTGTTCTCCCATCCTCCTCTGGCATGTTTACCATCATCTTTTTTTTCTAGTATGGTTTTCCGCAGGGAGTATTGTCTTTTCATATGACAAAAATATTTGACTATTTCATTTATAAATCAACAAGCAACATAAGAAAAGAAAGCCCACAGAACTGCAATCAATATTATAGCAGAGAAAATGGGAGGGAGACTAACGTATAATTAGGCACAACATACTGATCAGACATGTTAGTCAGGTCCAATCAAAATGTATTGAGCAAAATGTACTGTTTTCATGGCAGCCTGGCTAATGAAATGGGGGATTGACATGATCCCCATATTAGTGAGAGACACGTAGATGAATTCAAGCATGGCACAGCCACCTGGAGGACACCAGTCTACCTTCATCAGCATGCTCAGGATGTGAGGTAATCTACCACAAACTGTCCCTTAACGTCCTTTTCAGGGTGCACAAAAAAGTAAACCTACTCATTGTAAGCATTCAACAACAAAAGCAGAAAAAAGAATATTCAATTTTGGTGGCCAGCTTCCAGAAAAAATAATCCTCGATGCAATGAATGAACTTACATTTTTTAGTTTTACTGTAATGTTGTCAACAATTTCATTCAAGAGTGTCCAACATATAACAGTACAATCTAAACAACCGAGGAAACAGTATAAAAGATTAACTAAGAAAAAGGTTGACTCTGTCAATTGCAATATTCACACAAAAACTGATTGCTGAACAATAAATTACATAACTTGATCAATCATAAGTATCAACAACAATAAAAACTCATTAAAGTCAAGTCAATACCAAGGCACAGTTTAATGATTCCTCAGAGTTTCACTACAACAATAAAAGTGAACTGGTGGATATCTCGACAGAATCTTACGCGAGCAATAAAAATTCTACAATAAGAATAATCATTTGCAAGATTTTGGATGGAATCTTGCACATGTAAATAAAAATCTGATATTTAATACTTAGCCACAAAAAGCAACATGAAATGTGAAAGTTTAAAAGTAAAGATGTCAATATAATTTGAATATTTACAGTGAAAGCTTCAACTGAAACTGGTTCCCGTAAAACAAAAAAAGTAAAACTCAGTCATCAAGAACAAGTTTAATACTTCTGACAAAAAGCAAACAAATACAAATGCAGATTTATCAAGCAGTCATACAAGAATAAAACAGATGTTTCCTTCGGAGAAACAAAAAAAGAATACATAAAAGTTTGAACACTAACACGCCAGCAAGATGAGCTTGTTAGTATAAGCTTGAAAGGAGGACAGAGAAAGAAATGTTACAAAATAATAAACAAAACTGAATATAAAATTGTTTGCCAAAGGTTCCAAAGAAGACAAGATAAGCCACAAGTAAAAAAGATCAAAATTAATCATGTTACTTTTTATTAATACTACAACATGATTTTATGTTGAGACGTTTTATTGAGCCCACGTCACATGGAAACCATCTGTTAACATTTCAAGACATTCTGTGTTCTACAATTCCCAGGGTAGAAGAAGTAGAGGGAGATAAAATACACATTAAGAAGAATTCTTAAGATAGAAAAAAACAATATAAGGAAGACATGGAGAGAGATGGAACATATGGCACTGGAATTGAGATGTAGTATGTATTTGTTGAAGACATATGCTCTACATGGAGCTGCAAGCTGATATTGATTGATAGTAAAAGTGTTACTGAAAGAAATACAACCATAATGTCACTCGAGGATGGCTTGAGACAGTACCATAAGACTTAATGCTTTGATATGTAGCTGATCAGATAAGACATATACAACAAGTAGAGGACCATCATATGTGCCTCACAGGATTTGAGATTTTGAAAAAGTTACAAGACATATATATATCTCACAAGGTTATAAATTTTAAAACAAAGTTACACAGCTCATATATGCTTCACAGGAATAGATATTTATAAAGAGTATTGGCATATCTTCTAAGATTGTGGGACTACATAATCATCTCATAAGATTGGAGGTATATAAACACTGCAGAATTGTCATATATGCCTTGCAGGATTGAATATACATATAAAGGCCACAGAATCATTCTACATGTCTCATATGATTAGATACAGAAAGACTACAAGACCATCACATAGAGCCTCAGATTGAAAATACTTAAAAATTATAAGACCATCATATGGTATGTACCTCAGATTTGAGATACACAATGGCTACAGGACAAACATGTGTGCCTCCTAGTACTTCTCTTATAATGATCAGAGTGATAATCTATATAATCGCACCAATGACTCCACACCTTGCAGATACTTTTTTGCTTAGCAAACAATCCTCTTGTCATTGAAAGAATATGAAACATTGGGAACCTAATGCATTCACTAAGGTCAATATATACATCTGTAATAAAAAATGCATTGTGTTGCATATCTTTATTAAATGCTGCCTTTTAGATGTTGATAAAAGTTGAGAAGGCCAGTCAACATATATTCAACTTCAGTGCTACACTTTCTTCTTGACTCCATTGTCACATGTTCTATTCCATCTGGAGATGTTAACTATTCTTACAGTAAAACATTAATTTTATTTCTGTGGCTGCTTTAAAAGGGCAGAGGAAATGTAGAAATGTGATACAGCAAAATATCAGCATGAGCTTACGATTATGAAAGTAAAGGAGAAGCAGCAGAAGATGATGATATAATGATAACAATGCAGATAAAGCAAGTTTTAAAATTATTATTAACTGCAGTCACTTCGTGGTTGTTTTGATGACTTACAACTGTTACACATACACACACTTATTTGTCCCTGTTGCAAATACAAAATAAAATAAGAATAAAACATACAACAATAACTGCAAGATATAAAATTATAAATAGAAGAAAAACAAATACCAGGTTGTAAAAAATTGTAATACACAAGAGACAAGAGTGGCTTTCAAAGACAAAAAAGGAAATGAAAAGGTCAACTCATTTGAAGAGTTTTAT
This sequence comes from Ariolimax columbianus, assembly GCA_036924085.1. Lineage (NCBI taxonomy): Eukaryota > Metazoa > Mollusca > Gastropoda > Stylommatophora > Arionidae > Ariolimax > Ariolimax columbianus. The sequence goes on from JAVGWX010000002.1 coordinate 110,738,840, forward strand.
TATTGGTTTCAAGATTTAATTATCCACATGCCAAATTCAGAAATAAAGCCCAAAAACCTTAGACCTCGTGTTCAAATTTGAATAATTAAAATTTGTAAAAAGAAAAAAAGAAAATCTGGCATTTGAGTTCCAAAAATGCACTTTATTATGATTGCAAGTTACTATGCATGATTAAAATTATAATTGGCAGTGATTAGATGTTAGCATTTGATTAAATATGGACATAAAAATGTTAAACAGCACCACAAAATTAGTTACTGGTGGAATTCATGAATTTTGGTATCACATGAAGGATTATTCAGATACCTATCTGATTAAAAAAATGTTTGAAAGCTTAAGATATCATGATGAGATGTTTATTTTTGAAACAATGTAGCTATGCTGGAATAAAGGAAGAAGGTTGAGGTGCTTCACTGAAATATATTTTGTCTGCTATTGGTCACATGTAAACCACACAGGTTGATATGGTTGCCTCTAACCTTCATGTTTGAAAATGGGTTTGTCTGAAGTGCCATTATTTGAGTCACTACTTCATACAATTTATAAACATTAATAAGCATTTGATATGCCAGAATGAAGCTGAAGCCATAGGATATGTGAATGCCATAGAATGATAATGTCAATATTATTCTTTGTTCACCGATCTGTCCATCTTTTTAAACTCAGTTACCACAGATATGCTGTTAGTTTTATAAATGAAACGTAGTATGGAATCATTTCACTGTAACTGTTTATATTGTCTCATCATTCAGGTTCTCTTTGTTGTAGTTTAGGTGTTTCAATATTCATTTGAAACTGGTTATTTTACACAACTTTTTTTCTGTGCTGTTTTTGTTTGCTAGCTTGGTCCTTGGTAATATTTTAAAAAAATTTAAGTATGAACTCTTGTCTGTGACTTTGCTTACATGAAATTGCCATTTACCTTTTGTTCTGTTTTTTAGTGTCCATTGCTAATATTGTGCTATTCTATCACATATTTAGTTCAATGTGGGCTCAGAAGAAGACAAGGAAAACAGGAAGCAACTCTGATTTTAATTAATTCAACTTGATATATCTAGATGGAGGACAGTCTATCAAGCACTAAAGCAGGCCTTGCCAAGTTCAATGCCAAATTCCTGATTACTGCCTCCAACATCCTTCAGTCCAATATCTAGAATGGGGACTCGCTGCATGCCGTGCTCCTTGCCACGGATCTCCAGGGTGGCCTGACCCCACTTATTATTTTTGTTCTGTAAATAAGAAGCAACAAAGGTCATGAGTAGTAGTGAGAAACAATTTTTGGGGATGAACATTAAGACAAAGTAAGATGAAGACAAAGTGGTATGCATGCTAGTTTTACTGATGCTACGATGGACAGTAATTAAGTAACAGCAATTTTATTATAAAGTGCATGGAAGAATGTGTGTAACAGAAAATCTTGTTTCAGGACACAAAATGGCTTTTCAGAAATACTCCATGTACGGATTATGGTGATCGAGGAGTATGCGCATGCATAATATAGTGTATAACATGGCTGCCCCATTGTTGACTTGCACAACGGAAGGACGATGAGACATTATTCGTTTTTTGTGGTCAGAGGGTGGGGAACTTTCTGAAGCAGATTCTTCATCTTCATGTTTGGGAACAGGAAGAAGTCTCTACGTGCAAAGTCCAGTAAGTTTTGTGGATGAGCATCATTTCATACCCACACATTTTTCTGACGCCCAGGACATTATTACTGAGCTGGAGACGTCATTCCAGTTATAGATGGAGGAGTTCTACAATCACAGCATGAGGAAGGTGAAGAATAGATGGATGAAGTGTATCACCTTGAATGGTGAATACAAAGAGACGGAATAAAGTTCAAATTAATTTCCAGGCTATTGTCAGGGATGAAATGTTAGATACTTCATTGTACTAGACCTCAGATTTTTTTTAATGATGTGGTGTGACCAGTTCCCTTCCTCTGTGCATTTCCGTCCCCAATTGTAAGTAAGGTACCCATTTACAGCTGGATTGAGACTGGGGATTTAACCAGGAACTTTTACTATGAAGAAAGCCAGTGCTCTAAACACTGTGCATTAAAATCATTATTCTGTAAGGAGCGGATGGCAGAGCAGTATGTATGTTGGTATTCTGACTTCAGAAAGGCATAGTTTTTTTTTCTGTCAGAAATTAAATAAGAAGCTAGTATGTATATTTGCATGATGACTGCATAGGCAAGTGGCATTTATTCCTTTGCTCAATAAATCCATCGGGTAAACATCAGAAAGGGGAATAACTGAGGTAATGACGAGTTTAAGTAGGTTCTCTCAGTTGTTCCAGGAAAACCAGACACAGTCTGTTTGACGTACTTGTTGACACCCAAGTTGATGCCATCACAAAAGTGTGGATCTGAAAGTGGATAAAAATAATCAAGGTAACAGCTGGAAACACCGCCCATTATTACCTTGCATGTATCCTGAAGCACTTTGTATCTGAAAGATTTCTTGCCGTCGACAGTCATGTCCTCATCATCGAAACTGATCAGTTTCAGAGCATTGTCATTGGTGTTGTTCTTGCCATCAAACACAACAACTGTGTTTTTGCAGTGTATAGTGATTTGTTGCATAGACTTCTTGGTCAAATTGTGAAGGTATTTGATCTGGGACTTGTGAGTCCTGTAAGAGAACTGAATACAAGAAAAATTAGTTTTACAAGTAATTATACAGTTTTTGTAGTAATGGAAGTAATTATTCAATTTTTTTAAGAAAAAAGGACATTTTATTGTATATTGTGTGAGGAAGGGGTGAAATGTCCATTTCACAATCCCAAACTCACCATGTTTGAACTCTGCAGTGTCCAGTTGGCAGACACAGGCTTTTTTCACAGTCTGATCGCTCCTCCGTTCACGGAAAGTAATGGCAATCTACTGTATTGTACACCTGTCAATAACTAATGCCAGTCAAATAGATGTGCAGAATCAAGATTCTGAGCAGTTTCTGAGCTGACTGCTAGCATCAGGGCCAGTGAAACAGAGCTGTCAAGACCCTTCTACACCTCCACGCGGTGATCCTGGATAACAGGCTGCAGCAGGGCAGACTGGGTAAGGAGAAGGGATTGAAGAGGGAATGCTAACCCGGTACTCAAAAAATGCTAACGCATTCCGTTCTCTGGACTATATTCTGCTACTTAAGCCCTTTTAGGGTTGAGTAGCGGGAGATTGAGAACGAATGAAGCCAAGCCAAGCCAAATAGATTGGCAGTTGTAAGAAGTGACGTTCTGCAAAAGACATGCTACTTACATACAGTCTTTGTAGTAATAGAAGTAATTATATATATTTTATGCAGTAATGGATGTTATTATATATTATTTGTAGTACTAGAAGTAATTATACAGTTTTTGTAGAAATATGAGGAATTCTATCGTTTTTTCAGTATTAGAAGTAATTATAATTTTTGTAGTAATATAAGTAATCATATAGTTTTTGTAGCAATGGAATGATTATATAGTTTTTTTGAGCAATAAAAGTGATAACATAGTTTGTGTGATAACGGATTTTCCAGAGTTGTAGGGACAAATTTGCACAGATTTTTTAAACCTGGATATTCAAAATAATTCATTCAAAAAACATCTGAAAAAAATTAAAACAAAAACTACAATTTATCCTCAGTACCTAACCTCTTATTTAAAATTTAACAGCAAATAAGTTAGTTTTTTTCCCCCCCTTGTTCACTTTTGACATATAGTGCTGCACAGATTTTGTATCATTGTCTTATCAGCATGGATACTATCTTACTGTGGCTCCAAGTAATTGAGTAAGTTTTCAATGTTAGTTACAGCAGTACTGTATGTAGGCCTATAGTTTTTATCCTGTACGAGGGTGTCTTCTTTCTGATCTGTCATCAATAGGTGTATGTTCATCAGTAGTAATACATCACATAATTTCTGGGATTCTATCAGTCCACTGATATTAAACTATAATAGCATTTCTTTGATTTATTGTACATTTCTGCCTAAACATTAGCACTATCAAAAAATCTGAAAAATGTGATAAACTTTTTCACTTTTTAAAATATCACTTGCTTTTGCTCACCAAATTTAAACTAATTCATTAATAACTTCACCGACAATACTTATCCATTGTTTGCAATTATTTCAAGTCTTTGCTCTATAATAAGAACACCTTCTTTTACATTTAGACATGGCCAATATGGGCTATAAAAAAAATAAAAAGATGACAAAAAGTAGTCTTCACATGTTATGAGATACAAAAACACAAACTGATACATGATTCAAAAGCTCACCAAAGTTAATTAAATATTAAAAGGTCAAGAAGAAAGTATTGAACTCATAAAACTATCACATATGACAATATAACACAAAAACATAAACTTAAAAATATAAACATGAAAATTAAAAAAGACTGCTTTGCACACAGAATTTAAATTTACAATTTAAAGTGATGTGTCCACTCGCTTTAACTCAAAAGTAACCGCAGAATAAGTGCATTAAAATAACATTGTCAGTATTCTTTTTGATAAGCAGATTGACTTCCTTTGGATGTGGTGTTTCCAATATTTCCAGTTTTACTGACTGTTATTATGCACAGCGAAATGCAAAATTATGTTTACAATTTAGGTTTACAATTTCATCCAGATGTTCACTTGTACTGACCTGTACAGGGAGTGGGCAGTTATATTATAGCGTGTTGGGTGAGCTTTTTAATTGCTATTAAACAATATATTGAAATGTTATTAAACAATATGTTGAAATTTTAGTAAAAAATATTGAAATATTAAACAATATTCTGAAATGTAACTAAACAATATTTTGAAATGTTATTAAGCACTATTTTGAAAAGTTATTCAAATTAAAAATATTTGGTAATTGTTTTACTGCCAGCGATTAATTCTCAACCTAGTTAAGTTAATGTGACCTTGGATCATCAAGAGTCTACTGCAATTATATAGTATTTGTAGTAATAGTAGTAGCTAAATCATTTTTGTAGTAATGAAAATACTAATAACATTTTTGTAAGAATAGAAGTAATTATATAGTTTTTGTAGTACTTACTTAGTCCTCTTTTCTACCTTTGTATTAAAGATTTACCAGAGAGAACACCAAACTATTTGATCTGTTGTTTTTCTCCTGACTTGACTCCAGTCCCCTAAGTGTATGTAGCACACTTGACAATTTGGCTCCTTGATCACAAATAATATGCTATCTGAACTTATTTATTATTAAAGTCTGATAATAAAATACATGTGTGCATTTCAGTGTAAATTAAGCAGGACAGACAGTTAAACTGAAAGTTAAGATGTTATACTCACTTCAGCATCGTCAAAGGTCTCCGCAAACATGGCATACTCTTCACCCGATGGTTTTGTTGAAAACCATGGTTTCTTTGGGTACTGTGATTAGGATAAAACAAAATATATGACTATTGCAACATATATTTGTATACTGTGATCAAGATGAAACAAAATATATAACTATTGCACTGTGAACTGTTTTACAGCTGTTACTGCTCCGAAACCTAGATATGGCTGAAATATGACATGTCGAGACTGGAAGCCTTTCACATGTGCAACCAACGGCGTATTCTGGGCATGACTACATCTGCAATATGGAGGTCTCTGCTAAAACAGACCTTCACCCAATCTCAGAAACACTTGACCGCGCCGAGTTTCTTTGTTTAGTCATGTTATACGGCTGGGCCAGGAAACCCCTGCCAACAAGATACTACACAAGTCATTCCTCAGTGCCAAAAGTCTTCCTCCAACCAGCTGGAGGCACAGAAGAGGTCGTCCTCGAACAGTATGACTCCAGTAAGTAGCAATCTCCTCCTCTGCCCTGGACGAGGCCTGGAACCATGCCACAGCTGTGGGTAATGGATGTAGCAGACCAACACAACAGGCCTCAGACGCCTAAGTAAACATTATTACTGTGAACTTTGGCTACTGTGATTAAGATAAAACAAAATATATAGCTATTGCACAGTGGGTTTACGTCTACCTATACGTCTCTACAGCAATTAGTTTTACATGATGAGGTTGCCAGTCCCAAGTACTACCATTTTCAGTCACCTGTTGTGGCATGATTTAATGATTACTGGAGCTTTTTTCTTCTCTTCCTTGATACCCCTTAAGTGACTTCCTGGTTTACCAAGCTGTAAAAGTGTATACTAAATTTTCTCAAAGTTGGTGACGTTAGTAGGACAATGAAGAAGGAAACATTATTCTGTCTCTTAAAGCTAAAGACCTAACTTATTGAAGTCTTTCATGTGACTACATTTCCATTTACCAATGCAATTATGACATGACAATCTTGGAAAGTGGACAGCCTATTACCAGTTGAACAGAAGAGAGCAGGTCGTGGTCTTCAGACTTCGCACTGGCCACAATAGACTGAGGTACCACCTATTCAACAAATTGAAGATAGGTGGCACCGACGAATGCACGTGGGGTACCGGGAAAATGACCGCTGAGCATTTGCTGCAAAACTGCCCGACATACGAGGATCAGAGAGAGCAGATGTGGCCATCACCAGTGGCAACACTAGACAAGCTCTATGGCAGTGTCGACAGCCTCAGGATGACCGTTGCTTTTTTTGAAAAAATAATGGTTGCTGTCTGACTGCGTACGATGAAGAAGAAGAAAGAAGGACAGCTTTTTCTGAATCAGTTCATCAAATCGATGTGTTTTATCTGGTATTTTTTCAGGCTGCTGCAAAAGCCAATGTATTGAATTTTGCAGTTAAAAAAAATACCAAACTTTTGTTTTCTGAAATTGATCTTACTGGACATCTAGATAGTTTGCTCTTCATTAACCAAAGTTATTTTTAAACCAATGTGGGTTGTTTTTAAAAAAGTGTGGTAATTTTACACTTGATTCTACAAAAATTGAATTTTTCAACTTTATAAGCCTTCAATAAAATTTGAATATTGTGAAAATTACTGCTCTTAACTAGATGTAACTTTTAAGACCATCTTGTACATGGATTATCTGTAATGGAAAATGATTGCGGCATTCATGTGCTGGTATATAGCAAAATAATTTAATGGTAACCCAATACGTTTTTTTGGCTGTTGTTAGATGCACAAAAATATGACACTAAATAAGTTGTGTTCTTATTCATTGAACCAGTAAATGATTTAATTTTCATAGCCCACAGAGTCATGTCTTCCCATGCTAAGGTCATCAAATTCTAGCACAGTGAGGGTTGAGTGTCCCCCAGCTACCCTCAACTGGTTTAGCTGCCAATCAAAGCGATGTCTGTGCATACCACAGCTACCTCGACCTCGAGTCACAGATGAGAGCTAGGTGGCAGGTGGGGAACCACTTCCAGTGAAAGCATGAAATGTTCTTCCCACCAAATGTATTACAATAAGATTAACATGCATTGGTTAACTGACCTGTTCAACCTGTGGAACCAAGCAGGTCTGAGCCTTTTCTAAGTCATTTCCAAAACTGCAGAAGACCTCGATGGCATCAGCAATGCCTCCACCATTTGGATCAATCCAGAACATTCCTAGAGACACATTGAGTTGAAGTTAGTTATAAATAATTCATCAGAATAGATTATCTGACCATATAAATGACCTGCTGACTTGTAAAAACACATCAAAAACTCAAATTTTTTGTCATTTGTCAAGGCTAAATAGGATACCCAAAACTATGCTCAAACAGGAAGTTCCAGGAACAAGAAAGAGAAGATCCAGAATGTGCTGGACAGATTATATTCCGAAATGGACGGAAAAAACTTTGGAAGTGACAGAAAAACTGGTGATGAATAGACACAAGTGTAAATTGTCAATTCAGTGAGATGTGATGTTCCAACGACCTCATAGGTTATGGGAAACAAGAAGAAGAAAAAGATAATTTCTTGATCTGTAGCACTGACCAGATTTAAGATACTTCATCCTAATATTGAAAATGGCAGTTCCTTGACATCATATAAATGTTATGTTATGTGAAACAGAGTCAACATCATCTTACCCCAGATAGACTCATAGGTACTCTGTCTTCTTCACCAGATGGTCAAGGGTATGCCTACTGATGAATTATTTAGCTTGATGGATGTGCACACTTTTGCCCCTCTGTTTAACATTCCCACCCTGTTAGACTCAAATTTGATTTCTCTGTCTTCTCCTACCCTTGAGGGTGCATAGGTCCTTTCTTGGATATGTTTGCAATTAAAAGTACAGAAAAGCTAGTGGTTGATCTGCTGTACCTTTGCAAGATCAAGGGGCTGCATCGTTTTGGCTTTCATGTAGACCAGTATTGGATATGGATTTTGTTAGCTTAAGAAAATTTGCTTGGACAGTGGTTAATCTCTTGCTCTTTTCAATTTTCCACCACAAAGGGTTCCTTTAGATGGACAATATATACAGGGGAGCTCAAAGTTTATTGTCTGTCTCCGTTAGGACTAGGTGCTGATCTCACCTCCCTTGAGATCGAGGGAGATTTGTAGCTTGTTTTGTTCTTTGGTTTCTTGAATGGTGAATGCCTTACTTTTCAGCGATGATGATTTCCCCCCCCCCCCCTCCCCCCCCTCTCCATTTTGATTTCTTATGTATGCAAATATGTGGATTGCTAATTCATCAATTGTAGTGTCATCATCTAGCAGGTTGTCGTTGATTGAGTTCAGTATTTTTCCTATTTTCATAATCTAATATCCCCATTGTGCATCCCTTAGAAGCCAGAACATTATCTCTTTCATTTCCATAAGCTCAGCATGTCCTGGACAGTAGATCCACACAATCCTACAAAGATTTGAGATTTTCCGTGTTAATTATTAACAAATGCTATTGCTCTTCCTTATGTATCTTCCAAAGCAAGAATTTAAAGTCCACCATGATTTCTAACCTGGCTAACACTGTTTCACATAGCCATGTTTAAAGCCACTGCTTCAATCTTCAGAAATAATTACCATGGAAATGTTATTTCACTGAAAACATCTTAATAAATACATTTTAAAAAAATGTTAATGAAAGGAATCAATAATCACAAAAGAAATATACCTAATATACCAGTAAAAGTGGTTAGGAATAGTAACAATAAAAAGGGAGAGAAATCAAGAAAACTGTAATAAAACTGTTAGCGCCACATGCTAGACCAGGGATTCTCAACCTTTACCCTATTATGCACACTAGCTTGAAGAGGATTCTTCCATGGAACACTTGATTTGTATGGTAACACCAAAACATAATGATATTCCACATTGACGAATAATAAGTGCTGGGTCATAATGGCATAAATGTTAGAATTTCCAAGGTCTAGATAGTTATCATTGAACATTGATTAGCATGTTATACAAAAATCATAATAATTCTCATAATGAAACATTCTTAATTGTAAAGTAAAAAATAACTTTACTTAGTCGCTCCACTTCTAACCATGAGGTGGTTGAGGTTTTCTTTTCTTTTTCTACAGGATGAGGTACCATAATGAGCACCATATCCAACTCTCATTACTCCCCTCTTACGACATGTCTCGGAGGCTACAGTGTAGCAACAATTTTTTGCTCACCTGTCAGATCTCAGTAACACACCAGCAAAATTCCAAATGCATAATGAAAAAATAAACCAATAATAAAATTGAAGTTGAGAATCTGTGCATTACAGTGATAAACTTAGACAAATAACAGCTGAAGAATGACAAGTCACTTACCATCGCTTAATGTGTCTTCAGCTACAGCAGCAAGCTCCCTGCATGTTCTACCAGGAGCAGTTCTCTCCCCTGTTGGTTTTCTAAGTTTCTTAATCTCTTCTGCTACCTGGGTGAGAGCCTCAATGGTGTTACGAACATCCTGTTTAGGATGATTAGGAGCATCCCCCTAGAAGAAGATAAGCACATTCTAGTGAGCTTTATGTTCATTCATCTTAACTTAACTTAACATTTAAACTGGTTTAGAAGACTCTGCAGAGTCTGTATACAATCAGTTTAAATACATTTCCTTGCTCTAAAAGCTATGCGCATTCAATATATTCTTCATGAGGCAATACATTCCAAGCATTCACCACTCTCTGACTAAAAAGTATTTCCTAATATATAATCTGGACCTTTCTTTATTTAATTTATAGCTATGTCCTCTTGTTTTTGTAGGTGGTTGTATTTTGAAAAACTTGTTATAGTCTAATTTATTTGTTTCTTTGATTTTCTTATAAACTTATGTTGTCACCTCGAATTCTTCTCATTTCTAGACAATGCAAGCCTGTTTTTCTGAGTCTTTCCTCATAACTAAAATTATGGAATCCTACTATCAGCTTTGTTGCTCTTTTTTGTATGTTTTCCAGCATGTTTATATCTCCTCTACAATAAGGACTCCATACCTGTACACAGTACTTCAATCTAGGTCTAATTAATGCTTTATACAGTTTGACTATCACTTCCTTGCTCTTATGTTTAATTTGTCTTTTTATCATATCTGTATTTGCCTTTTTCACTACTACCTGGACTTGCTCACTCACCTTACCTGTATGATCTATTATAACTCCTAAGTCTCTTTCCTTTTCTATCATTCTAATATTGTTCTTACCCATGTGGATGACTGTACATTTATCTACATTAAACTCCATGTACCAGCTCACAGACCATTCTATAATTTTATCTAAATCCGATCTCAATATATCCACTTCTGTTTTAGATGAAACACTACTGCATAGTTTTGTGTCATTTATAATGTTCTGTATAGCAAGAGCAAGCATGTTTATTGTCTATCTGAACTGACTTCACTGCATTCTTGGCAGATCAAAAGATGCTCAGCTTCTCTCAGCAGTTGGCTTGGTGCTATTTTATGTTATGCAGAACTGATTCTGAATTCTTGGCAGATTGATAGTTGCTCGGCTTCTATCATGAAATTGAAAAAGTATGGATACTGATGGCTCCTGTAGGTTGCTGGTTATACACACTACCACCACTTTACTCTGCCTAACCTACATTTGATATCAAACCTCCTTAAATTTCAGTTCAGTTTAGCTCATGTGCCAGCTCCACATCAGAGGCCTGCAACAATAGATCTCCACTTTACTGTCTCTTGCCTTTATGGTGCAATATGATAGGCTTTTCTCTATCCATCTTTCAATATTTTCTCATTTAAAGTGTTGTTTATATGTAGCATGTTTTCCCTCCCCTTTTCCTTCCAATATATATTCAGCGAGATGTTAAGATGTTAATGTGATAAACTGTCTGATCCTGATTTTGTTCATCAATGCTATATCTGCCCCTAATTTCTCCAAGACTATTTATCTTATTTTCTTCCCTTGAGATTTTCTTCCCCCATTCTTCTTTTAACCTAAATATATTAAAGATATTCATTCTCTTTTCCAACTGTTTGTTCATTGTCAAAGTCTATATTCCATTAGTTGCCCCATCATAAGCGATGATGCAACATCATCAGTTGGTTTTGTCTTGATTTTGTCATTTGTGCTGTATTTGGATAATAGTAGGAACAAACTGCACTACTCTCTGGTTCAAAGCTACCTTATACAAGTGGCAAGGCAAAAGTTGAGACAACTAGAGGTAACACAGGATGCAGGCACTCTGGTCCCATCTTCCTTGAGACCAGGGGTAGCTTAAAACCTGTGTGAGTCGATCGCCTACCATTTATGTTAATCGTTTTGAGAGGTGAGTTCCTTACTTTATTATCACAGCAACACAAAGCACGCATCTGATCATTATTATGTTTAATTTGTGAAGTACTTGTTTGGATGTCAAAATTTGACTCATGGTAGTGAAAACAGCTTTGGCCATCCTCATTCTCTTCTTGATTTCTGTTTCAAATCTTCTATTCTCCGTTATTATAATACCAATATAAGAGAAGCTGTTCTATTATTTCATAATTTATTCTTATCTACAGAGCAGATGTCTTGCCTACTTTGCTAAGTACCATAGTTTTTGTTTTCTTAGTGCTAATTTTTGTAAAAACCATATGCCTAACTTTTGTGCTTTACTTGAATAACCAATTCCTGTTATTTCTTGTTCACTTTCAACTAAAAGAACTGTATAGATACATTTATTGACAATGCACTCATAATGAGTCCTGTCATAAATGTATTAATTGTAGTGTTGCTAATTGTTTTCATCTATATCTAATGTCCTCACTATAGATGTTTTTGCAGCTAAGATAACAATTCTTTCACTGCTGAAAATTCCAGCACAACAAGAACTGTAGATCCACACACGGACCTGACGGTTCGAGACTTCTTAGTCTACTACCCACTCATTCTGAAGTCATCAATACCGTACCTTGTAAAAGATATTAATGATAACGGCTCCTACAGCTTGCTGGTTATACATCTACAGATCGGACCTGTTACTTACTCCATCATATGATAGTTGTCCATCACAAGTGATGAAGACCACTCTCTTTGTTCAGCCGTGTGGACAGTCGTATCTCTTGCTGTGTCCGCTGAAATGGGTGACTTGCGCGAAGATTTGGATTAAAGTGAGGAAGAAACTGCGCCTTTTGTCAACCTCACTCACAGAGCCTAAGCTACCTTTTGCCAGTGGCAAGACATTTATCGAGACGACTGGAGATAGCATAGGATGCAGATTTTGCTTCAGGGTTACCACCGAAGCCTTTCCGTAAACATGTAACCCTCAGGGTAGAAAGGTGGGAAGGCATCTAACGCAGTTTGTCGTGCCTTTTCGATAACCACAAGAGGTCGTATGGACAACACTCAGCGTGTGAGTGAGTCTGGCATCTCTCCCCAGCTGTATTCAGTTCATAATAGTAGCATCTAAAATTCCCACACGCCATATTCGTGAAGGTGAACCGGCAGAACTAACCTGTGAGATACGACACAGGTATAAGCGTAGCGCCATTCAGCCAGCGTCCAGACCAGGATAAACGGACGGAAGAAATCACAAAAAAAAGAACGAAATAACAAGTCCAGACAGAAAACAACTCCACGTATCCGTGAACACAAGTGTAAGTCGTCGACTAGTGTGAATTCCAGGCAAATCCGTGGTCTGGCGGCATCCATAATGATCCAAAACAGTAGAGAAATGTAGACTCGCAGCCAGCTACGGCGCCATCTTTGCCAGATATTCCTCCATCATATGCAGCTTATATTTAATTACACATTTTGCAGCTTCAATGATAGATAAAGGGAAGCCAGTGGATGTTATTTATCTTGATTTTGCAAAGGCCTTTGATAGAGTACCTCATCAAAGATTATTTAGAAAGTTAAACATAGGAGCAAGGAAGTGATAGTCAAACTGTATAAAGCATTAGTTAGACCTAGATTAGAGTACTGTGTACAGGTGTGGAGTCCTTATTGTAGAGGGATATAAACATGCTGGAAGGATACAAAAAAGAGTGACAAAGCTGATAGTGGGATTCCAGAATTACAGTAATGAGGAGACTTAGAAAAACAGGCCTAAAGTATCTAGGAAAAAGAATTTGCGGTGCATTAATACATGTTTATAAGATAATCAAAGGAACAGATAAATTAGAATATAACAAGTTTTTCAAAATACAACCCTCTACAAAAACAAAAGGACATAGCTTCAAATTAACTAAAGAAAGGTGCAGATTAGATATTAAGAAATATTTGTTTAGTCAGAGAGTGGTGAATGCTAGGGAATGCATTGCCCCAGGATGTAGTGGGGCAGGGACAACTAATGCATATAAGAATAAATTGGATGCACATAGCTTTTTGAGAAAGGTAATGTAAGTGAAACTGGTTGTATACAGACTCTGAAGATTCTTTTAAACCAGTATAAAGGAGTAAAGTTGAGTTAAGTTAGAACCACTGTTTCACTGATTTCAGTGTGATAATCATGAAGATTGGATGTGCATAGCTTTTTTAGCAAGGTAATGTAAGTGAAACTGGTTGTATACAGATTCTGCAGAATCTTTGAAACCAGTATAAAGACATTAAGATGGTCAGTGAACGATAGTAGGTATGCAGATTTTGTTTAACATTTTTATTAGCTAAAAAGAACTTGAAACTTTTCTGCAAATCATTCAACCAATCATTAGCCAATATTGATTGTTCTCTATTTACTCTTAAGTAAAGTTAGTTCTAGAACAGGTTTGTTGTCTGGGATGAAGAGTTAGAGATTGTACAATGACAGAAGTAGTGAAACCAACAACCCTGCACAAGCCTGGCCCACTGATCAGGAAAGAGATGGCCTATACCAACAGCCTAGACACCACACACACACCCCCCCTCCCCTCCCAATGTCAACATGATCATACAGGGGCGACTTCATGGGGCATGACAATTGCAATCCTCCACTGGACACTTTGTGATGAAACTACATTACTGGAATGAGAAACTGCTTGTCTACAGACTCTGCACTACCTTCCTTTTCCTAACTGTAAGTTGATACAGATTCAAAGCTGAGTAAACTGTGATGTGTGAAACCTGGAACAAACCCGGTCTATTTGCTCTGAGTGACAAGAGCTCTAACTGTTTTATAATTCAGAGGCTTTCTCTTAAGTACAATGCTAAAAAAACACATATGTTGCATATTAACAATAGAAGAACTAATTGTAATTACGGTGTTTATTATATTTACTAAAATTCGCCGGGGTGGGTGGGCATGTTAATAAATGCCACTTGCCCCAGTAGTTGCTACACAGTGTGCTGGCTAGATTTTGATTTCACCTTCAAATTTTAAAAAATCTGTGTAAGGGTTTTGAACTCATGATTCCTTGGTAAGGATAGAGGCTGAGACCAGCTCAGCCACGTGCGCCTCATCAATCAATCAATAAAAAACAACATTTTGAGCTCCTTGTTGAGCACAAGGCTTCAACAAATGCATGTCAAGCCATCAAATGTTGACCTGTATATCTGTTGAATTTTTGTGGCTTAAAGTTTCAACAGGATGGGGTAGTCAGCCCTATGTCCATGCCTCCTTAGTCATTTTCTCTCCAATGGCATTCTTTGTATGCTAAACTATTACTATTCTTTGCTCCCCTTTCTATAAAATGAACAGATGAATAACTTTCTGATACAACATTTACATGATCTATTAGCACAACAAACACATACCAAAAGTGACTAAGCAAGTACAATATTAACTACAACTTACCAGATATGAGTCAGGCTTCTGATAAGAACCTCTTGATGATGCAAAACTCTTCAAAGTTGCAGCATACACTGACTGACCTGGGGCACCCTGGAAGATTACTCCAATTTGTCATTGAGAAATGAATACAATGTGAGGGCAGTCACTAAAACTAGTGTCTGGGATGTGAGGCGACTAATGTAAAATGAATTGTTGGACACATAGGCAAGATGCAGTTTTTGAAGTGTAGACATATTGAAAGTTGCACACAATAGAATTATCAATCACAACAACTAGTTTATGATTATCCATTTTTTACAGAGATCAAATATGATCATGCTAGTTACGTTATTGTAACATGCAAATGACTTTCGTTTCACCCCATTGCCCCAAAAAACTCACAAAAACAACATAAAACTAAAATAACATGTACATATTGTGCACTTTTTCCTGTACAGTTTCTTTTCCCTATAGTTCAGTTTATAATGGTCTTGTTTATAACCTGAATAGTCTGCTGGGGTATTTGTGTATGAAAAAGACAAGAATAGCACCACTGCCTCACAGAGAGCATGTTGTAATAGGCAACTAACTATAGGACATGGCTTAACACTGAACATGGTTAGGTGGTTTGTTAAGAGCAGCATAGATGGCGCCTAACAGGCTGTGGGTCTACTTTGCTCTATTAAGATGGACTCGTGCATCGGTTAACCATCATCCATCGCACTTGTCCCAATGCAGTGGAGTAATAAGCTGTCCAAGCCTAGCCCGCTAAGCAGGAAATCCTCCATCTAGCTACATCCAGCTCACGCCAAAGATGAGAACTGCACAGGGGCATTCACCTTTGTAGAAGTACAGGTCAACTAAGACTTGTGTATAAGTTGTCATCTGGGTACATGTTGCTTCATTAATATCTTTCATTTTGCCTCATCTGGACACTTAAATCACACTGTTTAAATACTTTAAATGTTGTCTGATAGAGACACTTAAATCACACTGTTTAAATACTTTAAATGTTGTCTGATAGAGACACTTAAATCACACTGTTTAAATACTTTACATGTTGCTTCATGGGGACACTTAAATCAACTGTTTAAATACTTTAAATGTTGTCTGATAGAGACACTTAAATCACACTGTTTAAATACTTTACATGTTGCTTCATGGGGACACTTAAATCAACTGTTTAAATACTTTAAATGTTGTCTGATAGAGACACTTAAATCACACTGTTTAAATACTTTACATGTTGCTTCATGGGGACACTTAAATCAACTGTTTAAATACTTTAAATGTTGTCTGATAGAGACACTTAAATCACACTGTTTAAATACTTTACATGTTGCTTCATGGGGACACTTAAATCAACTGTTTAAATACTTTACATGTTGCCTGATAGAGACACTTAAATCACACTGTTTAAATACTTTACATGTTGCCTGATAGAGACACTTGAATCACACTGTTTAAATACTTTACAGAGATACAACCCTGAGCTACATAACGAAAAACTACCCAAGCATAGACTGGACCTATGCATACACCGACGGTTCTGTAACAAACACAACACAGAACGGAGGGGCAGGGGTATTCCTGTGCCTACCAAATGGTAGAAAAGTAACACGGTCAGTGGCAACTGGAAAATACTCAAGCAATTTCAGAGCGGAGGCAGAGGCACTGAGGGCTGCAGTAGAAGAAATGGTGACAAGCAAGAGTAATGAAAGCCATATAGTCCTGCTTACAGATGCCCTGGCCGTAGTCACAGCACTAAAAAGCCAGAAAAATACTGAACTTAATGATTTAAGAGCAGTACTCTGTCAACTATGCCGGCAGTCTGCACCAAAAAGAGTAGTGGTACAATGGGTTCCACCCCACTGTAACATCCAAGGCAATGAGGAGGCAGACAGACTGGCAAAAGAAGGTGCAAGACTACCACAACCAGATACTAGTGTGACATACGAAGAGTCAAAAAGGCTTATTAGAGCTAGATACATGACCAAATGGGAAACAGAACATACTGGCTACACCAAAAACGATGCCTATTACCAGTTGAACAGAAGAGAGCAGGTCGTGGTCTTCAGACTTCGCACTGGCCACAATAGACTGAGGTACCACCTATTCAATAAATTGAAGATAGGTGGCACTGACGAATGCACGTGCGGCATCGGGAAAATGACCGCTAAACATATGCTGCAAAACTGCCCGACATACGAGAACCAGAGAAAGCAGATGTGGCCATCACCAGTGTCGACAGCCTCAGGATGACCGCTGCTTTTTTCGAAAAAATAAAGGTTGATGTCTGACTGCGTACGATGAAGAAGAAGAAGAAGAAATACTTTACATGTTGCCTGATGGAGACACTTAAATGACACTGTTTAAATACTTTACATGTTGTCTAATAGAGACACTTAAATCACACTGTTTAAATACTTTACATGTTGTCTGATAGAGACACTTAAATAACACTGTTTAAATATCTTACATGCCTTGTGTGACTATTGTATCCTGTAGTTGGTATTCTTTTTTTCCCATCATCATCATATCATTCTCATTACCCTCAATAGAACCACAATCCAGCTATCTTTCCCAACCAGATTTGAATGATTACAACAACAATCTCAAACATTAAATAATATGTACAGCTTCAAAACTTTACCTGAGGTCCAACTCGGCCAGGTTCTCCAAGAGGTCCCTAGAGATGGAAGCAAATAAGGGTTAATGCAATGGCTGAGTTCATGAATAAGAAAATATGTTGTCATAATTTAATGAATCAGACAGTTCAAAACTGACTATAAAAAAACTTAATAGGTGAAAGATGGTTCATTGATTGACTAGCTAAATGAGTGAATGTATCAATGAATCGATGAATGAATAAGTGAGTCGTCTTCTTTTTCTTCTTCCTCTTCTTAATTAGCTCCTTTTTTGTGTATGATACCCTGTGCTCTATTTTACAGGTTGACTGTGACATCAGCTTCTTATAACCTGGCCCATCCACTTTTGTAGCTGGATTGTGACATCAGCTTCTTATGACCTGGCACATCCACTTTTGTAGCTGGATTGTGACATCAGCTTCTTATGACCTGGCACATACACTTTTGTAACTGAACTGTGACATTAGCTCCTTTTGACCTACCTAGCACATACACTTTTTTAGCTGGAATGTGACATCAGCTCCTTAAAACTTAACATCTTTATACTGGTTTAGAGGTCTTTACAGGGTCTGTATTCAACCAGTTTCATTTACATTACCTTGCTCTAAAAACTATGCGCATCCAATCTATTCTTAAATGCATTCATTGTCCCTGCCTCCACTACTTCCAGTGGCAATGCATTCACCACTATTTGACTAAATAAATATTTCCTAATATCTAATCTGTATCTTTCTTTAGTTAATTTTTAGCTATACCCTTTTGATCTTGTAGGGGGTTGTATTTTGAAAAACTTGTTATTTTCTAATTTATCCAATCCTTTGATTATGACATCAGCTACTTTTGTCCTTGTACATCCACTTTTGGTAATTCCTTTTGTTCAAGTTAAATCTCCATACCCTGTGAATGTCACCAAATTACCAGCAAGGCATTAGGTGGTAAGAAATTAAATGATTTAAGAGAAGGGATTAATTTTGATTAAACATGCAAATATGAACTTTTCTTGTTTTTATAATATGTATATGTTTACTTGTTTACAGCTGGAGTGAAGTATTCAAGTTATTGTAAAATGTTGTAAAGTTCCAGTATTGTAAACTGAGACCAAATGTTGCAAAAAGTATAGCTAAATATCGCAGAATCCACAATATCCAACATAACAATCTACTGAACAGAATGTTAATATAACACAACTGAATACAAAATCGTCGATCACCATATCTTTGAGTGCCCAATTCTCAACTATACTAGAAAAATTCTTCTTCCTCCAGGGCCAGATATATATAACACTTAGTTTAAAATTAAACAACTGACAAATGCATGCAGATACCATTACCTGCATTGGGCTAAAGCCAAGTGCCAGTGGAATTACAACCTCAACATAGTTAGTATGGACAATTTTTGTCAAGTACTGAACAATAAAAATAGCAAAGTGGTCCAGTAACATTAACTGTGATCATATTAGAACATCATTATGTTCAGATGAATTCCAGTAATCTTCTTACGCTGAACACATCCCAACTTGATGATCTTACATGGCAAAACACCGGCCATGGTTAGGTGGTTTGCTAAGAGCAGCAGATGGTGCCTAACAGGCAGCATGTCTATTTGCTATAGTGTTTGAGTCTATTAAGATGTACTCACACATCGGTTAACCACCGTCCAAGAAACTGGTTGTATACAGACTCTACAGAGTCTTCTAAACCAGTATGAAGACGTTAGTTACGTTTAGTTAATTATTAAGTACAATTCGACATTATTTCTAATGAAAATATTCTGAAAATGTTCACTTTCAAGGTTATTGATATTTCTTGTAAAGCACATGAATCTTACATGTAAGGACTGTCAACAAATCAAATGACATATGTCGAAACTTACCCTTCGTCCATCTTCACCTGCAGGTCCTCGAGGACCCTAGATGTTTACAGAATAAAAAAGAACAGATTTTAAGTATAAAATAAAAATTAACTTGTTTTCCATCTCTTTAAAGAAATATCTCCCCTAACGTTATAATGAACATGGTCCAATTCTACAACTATCTCAAATTACCAATGAAACAAACATTTCTCTTATAAACTATATTAAAGTAATATAACTTTGAAAAAAATTAGTCTTATTTACCATATATAATAACTTAATTTTATATTACAGCTTAAAAAAATATAAGTTAAAGACTCTCCAATTCATAGCACTGGCATACTGTCAATTACACAAACCAAATGCCTGCTGAGTCTGGAAATGTCATCTGAACAAACAAACATCTTCCAGGAAAAGAAGAGACAACTATGCCTGCATTGATCAAGCTGATGAAGTGATCCTGTTCTACATAAGAACAGGACATACCAGATTGGATGGCCACTTGCAAAGAATAATACTAGCTTGACCTCCCATAAGTACATGCAGAGACAAGCAGCACAAGCAACTGAACACATCCTACAAGACTGTTATATATTTAACAATTGCGTACTGAGCACTGGCCTACAGAGACAAACTTCCATACAAAGCTGTTTGAGTGGATTAAAAACCTCCCATCACAGCAACCTTCATTCAGAGAACTGGACTTCATGTGAAGACATAATAATAAAAAATGGACAAATGAGAAAAAGAAAAATATACCATATATGAGACATTCTGGTGGCAAGAAGGGTGAACTCACCATGAGGAGTCTAAAATTTAGTTTATTGAATATTCTAATATCCAAGCCTGACTTCTCTCAGAGTAACCTATTGCAATGAGGCTTACTTGCCCATAATGATAGAATGTTCTGTGTTTTACAATGCCTTCCTAATTATTTGGTCAGTTTAGGCAGGAGAGCAGGAGTGCTGTTGTGACTAGGTCAGTGTGGTCAGTGTGACAATGTACCAGGAACTGTTTAATCAGTGTCATGACCTAATGTGTGCTAGTGAACTGAAAAGTAAGAGGCACTTACCAAAGTAGGTCTTGGATTCTGCATATGTGCATACTATGCATTTTGATAATGCCTTGAGCTGACTTAGTCACTCCACCATAAATATGTCTTCTTTTCTTCTACTTTGGATTATAGTTTGTACAGGCTTGGGTAGCTGGCCCCATGCCCCCATTCTTTAGCCACATTACAGGTTACAGTATTACTATTCTTTATCCTACAAGTAACATATGGGCATGTTTAGATAATAGTGCACATCATGTCTGCTCTAAAGCATTTAATAATTTCCATGTGTCTAAATGACTGTGCTCGTAGAATTTAATCTTTAAAATCATTTATTGAAATTGCTTTCAATTTATCAGTTGTGATGGTGTTATATTTCACATCAAACTTCAAAGGCATTTAAACTATACTGCACTTCACAGATATTATACTTTTTTCAAATTATTCATGTTTATTTATTATAAATATCTATTAGATCTTCATCTGATAGATTTTGGTTGGAACATTGCATAGAGTGGTTTGATTGGCACAGTTTGCTTACCACATTTCGAACGCTTAGTGTCTTCAAGTCACTTTCTGGCAAATCTCAAGATATGTCAAACTTTTTCATTGTTATTATATTTAAAATTATCTCAATTAATAACTGAACATTGACTTGTGAGTGTTCAAGTGAAAGTAAGAATTGCATGACTCTCACTTTAAATCTAAAACTAGAAATGATTAAGCTTAGTGAGAAAGGCATGTTGAATGCTGTGATAGGCTGAAAGCTAAACCTCATATGCAAAACAGTTAACCAGGTTAAGGACGCGAAGGAGAAGATAATGATTTGCTGAAGACTGATTATTAGGATTTTTGTGTACAATAAAGTGTTTTTTAATTTTACATTGTTTTTTTAGACTCTGCTGTTATTAAGCACTTAAGAGGCATTGTGTAAATATGATTTTAGGCTTTTTTATGCACAATGAATACAAAAATTGGGTTTGATCTACCCAAATGTGATATTCGCTTTTTTTTACGGTGGTCTGTAACTGAACCTGCAATAATCTCCAAGGTATGACTGTATCTTGTTTCGTAAAAATAGCAGAGTTCAACCTTCTTGGCCAGAAGTCCCCTTATGATTGAGGAATAGAAGAGCGATTAACTTGTCTTCTCGAGGATAGGGAGAAGGATACAGTATTGTAACTTAGCTGATATCGTGTCAAATAAAGTGACCATCTCAAACTGTTTGCTTCATTTATCTCTCCATCCAAACCAACTTTCTTCTTCTTCTTCGTACGCAGTCAGACAGTAACCATTATTTTTTCGAAAAACGCAGCCGTCATCCTGAGGCTGTCAACACTGCCATAGAGCTTGTCTAGTGTTGCCACTGGTGATGGCCACATCTGCTCTCTCTGATCCTCGTATGTCGGCAGTTTTGCAGCAAATGCTCAGCGGTCATTTTCCCGGTACCACACGAGCATTCGTCGGTGCCACCTATCTTCAATTTGTTGAATAGGTGGTACCTCAGTCTGTTGTGGCCAGTGCGAAGTCTGAAGACCACGACCTGCTCTCTTCTGTTCAACTGGTAATAGGCATCATTTTTGGTGTAGCCAGTATGTTCGGTTTCCCATTTGGTCATGTATCTAGCTCTAATAAGCCGTTTTGACTCTTCGTATGTCATGCTAGTATCTGGTTGGGGTAGTTTTGCACCTTCTTTTGCCAGTCTGTCTGCCTCCTCGTTGCCTTGGATGTTGCAGTGAGATGGAACCCACTGCACCACTACCCTTTTTGGTGCGGCCTGCTGGCATAGTTCACAGAGTACTGCTCTTAAATCATTAAGTTCAGTATTTTTCAGGCTTTCAAGTGCTGTGACTACGGCCAGAGCGTCTGTAAGCAGGACTATGTAGCTTTCTATACTCTTACCTGTCGCCATTTCTTCCACTGCCGCCCTCAGTGCCTCTGCCGCCGCTCTGAAATTGCTTGTGTATTTTCCAGTAGCGAATGACAGTGTTATTTTTCTGCCATTTGGTAGGTTCAGAAATGCTCCTGCCCCTCCGTTCTGTGTTGTATTTGTTACGGAGCCGTCGGTGTATGAATGGGTCCAGTCCATGCTTGGGTAGTTTTCCGTTATGTAACTCAGGGTAGTATCTCTTCTTTCTTTTTCAGACTGGCAGTTTTTGTTTCCAATGCCTGGTATATTTTCTACCACCTCTGGAAATATATGCTGCCTCCAGGTAGGTTTTCGTACAGTAGGGATGGGCTTTGGTGTGGTTAGTGCGTTCATAGGGTCTTCGTGCATCTTTGCTTTGGCTATTTCTGCAAAGTTTCTTCGCTTTAGCTTCCCATTTCCAAAATTGTTTAGTCTCTGGTGCATTGGATGGTCAGTCAGTCTTCTGAGTTTCTCTGATTGCAGCTGGGCTCTGCAGTCTCTTCTGTCGGCCATGGATTGCAGTTTTGTAATCTTTTCAAGTTCTACAATTGCCGTTGACTTCATGCCTCCTGTTATAACTCTCATGGCTTGGTTTTAAAGTTTGCTAACTTTATCGAAGTTCGCCTTTGCTGCTGATGTCCATGCCGCAATGCCATACTCAAGAACTGGTCTCACTCTTCCAGTGTACAGTTTCTTTAGTATGCTTTCGTCTGCTCTCCAGCTTGTGCCAGCAAGTTTCCTCATGATTGCCATTCTTTCTCTGGCTCTCATTCGGTTTCTCTCGATCTGACTTTTTCATGTCATGCGCCGATCAAATGTGACTCCCAGATAGTTTGAGTTGTCATTTGGCTGAAGGTATTTTCCGTTTAGACTTAATTTTTGTGTTTTGGGGTTTGATTGATAGCGAGAATATTGTACATGTGGTTTTGTCCTCGTTTATTTTGACCAGCCATGAGTTCGCCCACTCTTCCAGCGATGTTAGGGCCTGCTGCATCCGATTTCTTGCTATGGTGAGATTCTTTTCAGAGGTCCACATAGCCAGATCGTCTGCAAACATTGAGCTATGAACTCTTCTTGGTATATTCTCTATAATGTCATTTATATACACCAGGAAGAGTGTGGGTGACAGTACTTCCCCTTGGGGTACTCCCTGCTCAAGTGTCACCTTTTTGCTCATCTACCCTTGTACTTGGACTCTGGCCGTTCTGTTTTTGAGGTAGTGGTTGATCCACTTGTACATTTTCCCACAAACATCACTTCTTCTTAGCTTGACTCTAAGTCCATCCTTCCAGACTTTGTCAAATGCCTTTTCCAGGTCCACCCAAACCGCTACTGTGTGTTTCTGTGCCTGGTAGGCATCTTCTATTTCCTGGGCTATGAGGATGACCTGATCCTCAGTAGATCTGTGCTGTCTAAAGCCTGCTTGCTGTGGAATTAGCATCCGTTTTTCTTCCAGATGCCACGTCAGTCTGGTGTTTATCATACGTTCCATCAGTTTGCCGACACAGCTCAGAAGGCTGATAGGCCTGTATCCATTTGGATCTGTTTTGTCTTTTCCTTTCTTTGGTACTGGTACAAGTACTGCGTCTTTCCATGCCTGGGGTACTTCTTCTTCTTCTTCTTCTGCGTACACAGTCAGACAGTAACCATTATTTTCTCGAAAAAAGCGGCGGTCATCCTGAGACTCTCGCCACTACCATAGAGCTTGTCTTGCAGTTCCACTGGCAATGGCCACATCTGCTCTCTCTGATCCTCGTATGTCGGGCAGTTCTGCAGCAGATGTTCAGTGGTCATTTTACCAGTACCGCACGGGCATTCGTCGGTACACCCTATCTTCAATTTGTTGAATAGGTGGTACCTCAGTCTGTTGTGGCCAGTGCGAAGTCTGAAGACAACGACCTGCTCTCTTCGGTTCAACTGGTAATAGGCATCGTTTTTGGTGTAACCAGTATGTTCGGTTTCCCATTTGGTCATGTATCTGGCTTTGATAAGCCGTTTTGACTCTTCGTACGTCATACTGGTATCTGTTTGTGGTAGCCTTGCACCTTCTTTTGCCAGTCTGTCTGCCTCCTCGTTGCCTTGGATGTTGCAGTGTGACGGAACCCACTGTACCACTACCCTTTTTGGTGCGGACTGCTGGCACAGTTTGCAGAGTGCTGCTCTTAAGTCATTAAGCTCAGTGTTTTTCTGGCTTTTTAGCGCTGTGACTACTTCGAGCGCATCTGTCAGCAGGACTATATGGCTCTCATTTTCACTGTGTGTTACCATTTCTTCCACTGCCGCCCTCAGTGCCTCTGCCTCTGCTCTGAAATTGCTTGTGTACTTACCAGTAGCGAATGACAGTGTTATTTTTCTGCCATTTGGTAGGTTCAGGAATGCTCCTGCCCCTCCGTTCTGTGTAGTGTTAGTTACAGAACCGTCGGTGTATGCATGGGTCCAGTCCATGCTTGGGTAGCTTTTCGTTATGAAGCTTAGGGTAGTGTCTCTCCTTTCTTTTTCACTCTGGCAGTTTTTGTTTCCAATGCCTGGTATATTTTCTACCACCTCTGGAAATATATGCTGCCTCCAGGTAGGTTTTCGTACAGTAGGGATGGGCTTTGGTGTGGTTAGTGCGTTCATAGGGTCTTCGTGCATCTTTGCTTTGGCTATTTCTGCAAAGTTTCTTCGCTTTAGCTTCCCATTTCCAAAATTGTTTAGTCTCTGGTGCATTGGATGGTCAGTCAGTCTTCTGAGTTTCTCTGATTGCAGCTGGGTTCTGCAGTCTCTTCTGTCGGCCATGGATTGCAGTTTTGTAATCTTTTCAAGTTCTACAATTGCCGTTGACTTCATGCCTCCTGTTATAACTCTCATGGCTTGGTTTTAAAGTTTGTTAACTTTATCGAAGTTCGCCTTTGCTGCTGTTGTCCATGCCGCAATGCCATACTCAAGAACTGGTCTCACTCTTCCAGTGTACAGTTTCTTTAGTATGCTTTCGTCTGCTCTCCAGCTTGTGCCAGCAAGTTTCCTCATGATTGCCATTCTTTCTCTGGCTCTCATTCGGTTTCTCTCGATCTGACTTTTTCATGTCATGCGCCGATCAAATGTGACTCCCAGATAGTTTGAGTTGTCATTTGGCTGAAGGTATTTTCCGTTTAGACTTAATTTTTGTGTTTTGGGGTTTGATTGATAGCGAGAATATTGTACATGTGGTTTTGTCCTCGTTTATTTTGACCAGCCATGAGTTCGCCCACTCTTCCAGCGATGTTAGGGCCTGCTGCATCCGATTTCTTGCTATGGTGAGATTCTTTTCAGAGGTCCACATAGCCAGATCGTCTGCAAACATTGAGCTATGAACTCTTCTTGGTATATTCTCTATAATGTCATTTATATACACCAGGAAGAGTGTGGGTGACAGTACTTCCCCTTGGGGTACTCCCTGCTCAAGTGTCACCTTTTTGCTCATCTACCCTTGTACTTGGACTCTGGCCGTTCTGTTTTTGAGGTAGTGGTTGATCCACTTGTACATTTTCCCACAAACATCACTTCTTCTTAGCTTGACTCTAAGTCCATCCTTCCAGACTTTGTCAAATGCCTTTTCCAGGTCCACCCAAACCGCTACTGTGTGTTTCTGTGCCTGGTAGGCATCTTCTATTTCCTGGGCTATGAGGATGACCTGATCCTCAGTAGATCTGTGCTGTCTAAAGCCTGCTTGCTGTGGAATTAGCATCCGTTTTTCTTCCAGATGCCACGTCAGTCTGGTGTTTATCATACGTTCCATCAGTTTGCCGACACAGCTCAGAAGGCTGATAGGCCTGTATCCATTTGGATCTGTTTTGTCCTTCCCTGTTTTTGGTACTGGTACCAGTATTGCATCTTTCCATGCCTGGGGTACAATACCCCTTTTCCAGCTTTGGTTCAGGACTGATAGTAGTTTCTTCTTCGCTGTTTGGCCCAGCCCCATCAGCATTTCGTTTGTTATC
Organism: Ariolimax columbianus; assembly: GCA_036924085.1. NCBI lineage: Eukaryota > Metazoa > Mollusca > Gastropoda > Stylommatophora > Arionidae > Ariolimax > Ariolimax columbianus. The sequence continues at coordinate 110,765,242 of JAVGWX010000002.1, forward strand.
CCGTCTTTTCCGGGAGATTTCCTTTTCTTTAGTGTACTCATAGCCTCTTCCATTTCGCGCATTGTTAGTTTGGCCATCATGTGCTCTTCAGGAGCCGTATTTATGTTTTCGTGTCCCTTTAGCTCTTCGCTAATGTCTGTATGCTTATCTGCAGGGACCTCGATGTGGTTTGCTCTGGCATAGTGATCGACAAAGGCGTTTGCGGCTTTCTTACCTGTGATCAAGTTCTCGCCCTGCTTGATAGTAATTTGTTTATTTGACGGGGTTTCGTCGTTCATGGCTCTGACTAGCTTCCATAGCTTGTTCCCGTCTTTGTCCAGGTTCAGACTTTCCGTTTTATTTTTCCAACTTTCTCTTGCTGTTTGCTTGAGAGTGTGTTTGTACTTCGCCGCGGCGGCTTTGAGGGCGATGTTTGCCTCCATGGATTTTTCTCGTTCTGCCATGTTCCTAGCATTTGTTACTGCATCTTCCCCTTTCTGTAACTCATCATTCCAGTAGGGCTTATAGTTTTTCCTAGCTCCTCTTGGGATGGTTTCAGTGGCGGCTTGCATTATTGCCTTGCTTAGGCTCTCCACCATGGGCTTCATTTTGGTGTTTCGTGTGTTGATGGCTTCACACAGCCCATCTGTCAGGATTGCAAATCTGTCCCAGTCGGCTCGTTTGTAATTCCAACGTGGGAGCGGTTTTGTTTCCTGTGGGCTTACTTCCATGTCAATGGTTAGCCTGATCGGCCTGTGGTCGCTACCTGCCAGTTGGTTCAGCACCTGGCGGTCTATTTTATAGTGTATGTCCTGTGTGGAGAAGGCCAAATCTGGAGTCGAGGTGGTATGCCATGTTCTTGAATAGAAGCTAGGGCTATCCTCCGGCCTATTGATTAGGCAGAGATTTGCATCTATCTCCCAATCTTCCACTTCGTCACCTCTACTGTCTGTGTCAGAGTATCCCCATCTCTCCGAGTGGCTGTTGAAATCTCCAACTACTATGCAGTTGGAGTCTCTGACCTCCATACTCGAGAGCGATAGGTCTCTGTTTGGTGGGCCTGGGGTACAATACCCCTTTTACAGCTTTGGTTCAGGACTGATAGCAGTTTCCTTTTTGCTGTTTGGCCCAGCCCCATCAGCATTTCGTTTGTTATCCCGTCTTTTCCGGGAGATTTCCTTTTCTTTAATGTTCTCATGGCCTCTTCCATTTCGTTCATTGTTAGTTTTGCCATCATATGCTCTTCTGGTGCCATATTGATGTTGTCGTGCCCCTTTTGCTCTACATTAATGTCCGTATGCCTATCTGCAGGGACATCTATGTAGTTCGCTTTCGCATAGTGTTCAACAAAGGCGTTTGCGGCTTTTTTTCCAGTGAGCAAGTTTTCGCCCTGCTTGATGGTAATTTGTTTGTTTGACGAGGTTTCGTCATTCATGGCTCTGACTAACTTCCATAGTTTGTTCCCTTCTTTGTCTAGGTTGAGGCTTTCCATTTTGTTTTTCCAGCTTTCTCTTGCTGTTTGGTTTAGAGTGTATTTGTATTTTGCCGTGGCGGCTTTCAGGGCGATGTTTGCCTCCATAGATTGTTCTCGCTCTGCCATGTTCCTAGTATTTGTGACTGCGTCTTCCGCTTTTTACAAGTCATCATTCCAATAGGGCTTATAATTTTTCCTTGCCCCTCTTGGGATAAACCAACTTTCAAATACTCAACAAACAGTTTTATTTCTCCTCCTCCTCCTCCACCTTTAATATATTTTTATTTTCTCCTTGTCATCCTTTATACTATTTCTTTCTCATCTATTTCCTTCTGTTTTTTTAAATAGTTTTTTTTACTTTCCTCAGTCTTTCCCTTTTCTCTCTGTTTTTCTCCATTTGCCATTTTCCTTCTTCATTTTTCCCCTGCATTTTCTTTCCCTTTTCCAGATTTCTTGTTATAACTCGCTCGTTCTTCTCTCTTTCATCAACTTGTGACAGTTCAGCTGGAGCATGGACGTTTAGGACAGGGGAGATTAGGCTGGCGACTGTTTGCTAAGAATTATAGGTTGCCTGAATGTGTTGGATGAACGCAGGTCATGCCATGGTCAAGCACTGTTTTAACACTAGGTCGACAAGGTAATGAGGGTTAGGAACACGTTAGGTAGAAGACTTTGTCTGGTACAGGGGTAGGTGTCAGAACTGACCACTCTGGCGTCAGACCTGACAAGGATGGGGGTTGTTGACAATCTGATACTTACATGACAGACTACCACATTTAGAATGACAGGGACTCGTGGATAGACAGACAATAATATTTTATATGAGATAGTTCTAAATTGGAATAATAGCTAAATCAGCCAACCTATAGAAGACCATTGGACTGCATGGTGTTCCTTGACACTATAAAATATACTGCAGAGATAAATTTGGGAGACTGACTGGGAGACTGGTAGGAAGACTGGGAAGGAGTATGGAAGTGAGAGAGTTTCCAGGGTAGTTGTACCATCAAACACCTCGAGTTTGGCCAGTCCTGCTCAATAGGTGCATATAATGGACACTCTGTGAACAGCACGAGATCTGATTGTGTTTGAACGTACAATTCACCTGAGTACGAAAATTGATTGTGTGTGAGTTCACAGATCGACTGAGTAAGTGATCTGTTAATATGTGCGTGCACAGATCGACTGATTATGTGATCACAAGTGAGTACATAATCCAATTATATGTGAGTACGTGATCTGATTATATGTGAATGCACAGATCGCCTGATTATACCTGATCTGATTATATGTAAGTGCACAAACCAACTGAGTACGTGATCTGATTGTGAAGACGAGTTTGCGATTGTGTGTTGAGGGTGCAGATAGACGACAGCGAGCTAAACTGGAGCCATTATGTTGTGGATAGAATAATTCTTGAGGTTGTGAAGTTTTGTTGTTGCAGGTATAGACTTAGAATGTTTTTTTTTTTTTAAATGTAGTTACAGAAATAACTACAGCATGTACTTATATTTTGTGTGGTAGTTAAATATATATATTATGTTTATGTAGTTTAGAAGTTCTTTTCTTCTATTGATAATGTGCAACAATTATTCTTATTAATAAATGATATTATTATGTTTGTGTTTTGGTCAGTGATAGTGTTTACTGTGTTTTGCTTTGTTGAGATCATGTCATTGTGTAGATATAAGTTGTAACTCTTAAGATAAGTAAACTACTCAACTTAAACGCCTATGCTACAATCTCCATCCTTTCGTTCTCGTCCTTCTTATCAATTTCTTCTTACTCTCATTCAAACTTACCTGTGGTCCTGGTGACCCTATAACTCCTTCATCACCTTCAGGACCAATTGGGCCACGTGGACCTTCAGGACCCTGCAACATAAGAGTTCAGGATGGTTAATATGTCTGAAATGCCTCAACATCTAACTTTAGAATGTTTAAAATTGTGTACATTCTAGATTTCTGATGTAAAGTAAGTAAAGATTTGTCCCATAGTAGTTACATTACTGTCAGGGAATGAAGTTGTTAGAGACTTCAATATATTAACTCATTCACTTCCACGAGCCGATACAACGGCTTCCGGTTTTTTCTAGAAAACCCAGAAGCCGGTGTATCGGCTTTTGTTACTGTGTTCACAAAATCACATATTTTCCCATTCCTAGTTCTCCTAAATGTTTTATTTTGGTTATTGGCGGAAGTCCAGATTTTGCACTTTTTCATTCCGGAAGAGTTAGTTTGAGTTTCGTTGAAAAAATGTTTAGTTTCGTAACTTGGAAAATTTAATTTTTTTTCGGAGAGCAGCTTTGAAGCTATCCCATGCACCTTCAGCCACACCAAATAGAGTTTTTTCAGTACAAGCTCAGGAATAGATAGATTATATTATTGCTAATGGTAGTGATGATGAAGATATCGATCGTTAAGATAGCGCTGTTTCAATTTATTTACCTAGTCTTAGTTCCACGTCGAGCGATGAAAGTAAAACTAAGTCTACTGACGAAGGGGCGGTGCCCTGTTTTGTCTCAAGCAATGGTAATAACAGTTCACAAATTCAGTAAAGGTTCAAGATCCGACACAATCATTCTAGTGTGGATAATATAATAGTGTGTATATATATTTTGAATACAGCAGTAACATTCTTTCCGTGTGCGCGTAAATTGTAAACACTCACGCTGATGTTGATCGGAGCTTTTATTTTTTAGCACGTTTTCAACTTCACGTGCCTTCAGTAAAATATAAATACTGTGAAAACAACTGCACCAAATTAGGTGCAACTTTCAGAACATCGTCCTTTGAGGATTTCCGTCAATAGAAATTCATTACGTTATTTGTATATTGGTTTAGAGCTGAATAATGTATTGATGAAGGGAACATTTTTGTTCATAATTTTTAAAAATAACAAACGATTATGCAACTTTAATTCATCAAACACAAATTTACACCTGCATTTGTAAAATATATGTATTCCATTCTATTCTAGCCTCAATTGTGAACAGTTTGGTATATAATACGTGTTATTTTAGTGAACGTCTATTGAAGACAAATAGATCGCAACTAAGTCATGCTGTTTTTCAGTTTTACATAAAATTAAAATTGTGTCCAGAGGTCCAAAATATTTGGGAGTGAATGAGTTAAGCCACAGCTTGTATGAGGCAGGGTAGCCAGTTTCTTTCCTCACTGCCTTTTACTTCGACAGTCATACACCAGGTACCCATTTACAGCGAGGTTGACAAGAGTATGACTTTCGGGGGAGTTGAACCCTGTATCTATTTTGTGAGAAGCTAGTGCTATACCACTACACTAATCAGTCACTAAAGTTTTATGATGCATAGATCTCCGTATATTTTAATAATATGACAACAAAATCTCAAGTTTGTCTTCTTTTGGCATTGTCAAAATCTCAGTATTTTCAAAAATTGACATGGCTTGAATTTTTATTTTCCTCTTGCACCATAGGACTGCAACATATACTTTACATCAGTTTATATTAAGCACCACCTTTCTGAGTTCCGTCATGATACACTGACTGCTCTAGTTTACTCTATACCACAAGCTTTCAAATTATTTTAATGCCACTTAAACTAGTGCAAGTTATGTCACCAAAAAATACTTTTGTAGGAGTTCAGCTCCTATATCAGCTTTGGAGTCAAATTAGTTACTTAAAAACAATTTCTGATTTGGTGCTTGTTGTCGCGAGCTAGCTAAAAATAGGTGCAAGTTGAGACATCACAAAATTTGATTAGATAACTAATAAAATTGTCCTTTCTCTTTCCTTAGTTCTTTTTATATTAACACCTTACTGCTCCTCATGTAGGTTTCAAGAAGTGTTGTTGTTTGGGGATGATGATGGTAACTATGGTAGGACAAATATCAATCTTACCCTTGAGCCAGATGGTCCAGTTGGACCTCTTGGACCAGAGTCACCATCAGGTCCCTGTCAAAGGTAAGCAAACATTAGCAAAACAGAACAGCTGTCATACATCACACACTTCTAGCAATCAGTATTCTGTCCTTATCTTTAATGTAATGAACCCCAGGTTAAGCCTGAGAAGATCAATGAAGATTTCTAGAATGAGAAGTACAGAAAATGAAAAACAAAATTGCATAGTCAGAGAGGTAACACCAGTGTGTAACTGGAGTCAAAATGGGAAGCAATGAATAGTAACACTGTGATCTATCAGGCTTATTTTATGAGGTGACTGAGGATGGTTGGGCATGTTGCCTGTTACCAAATTCTGTGGAACTATAGGTCATGATAGAAAGAAAGATTGTTATGTCCCATGGCAGAAGATAAGCAGCTAAGTCAAGTCCTGCTAAAGAGGGTCTGATGTAGGGCTCCTATGAGTCATAACAAAAAGAAAGATTTCTACGTCCCACAGTAAAAGAGGAGCAATTAAGTTAGCTCTTAGTATCTGAGGTGCCCTCTCAGAAACCATTTCCGTCACCTCCTTTTTCCGGAACTCCCCTTAACCTGAGAAACCAGACAATCATTGCCTCTTTAACACTATTTTTATAATAATAATAGCTGTCCATCGCAAACAATGATGACAACAGCAGTCAGACATGTTCTGCTGCACCTCACCAGTGAGTTTGGAGGTGTAAAGCCCAATTCTGGCACAGAAAATCCTTCCACATACGTAGAATTTAATGTCAGAATTGGACATGTGCATGTCAGTTGTTTTCTCTTTACACAAAGTGCGTTTTTTCTGTGCTTCGTAGGTCCGGAACTCCTCCGCAACAGAGGTGCCTCTGATGGTGCTTCTATGCCATGCCTTGCGGTCCAGTGCGAGACATTCCCATGCGTTTGCATTGATGCTGAAGTGTGTCAGAGATACTTTGAGGGAGTCTTTGAAATGCTTCTTTTGGCAACCGGCTTGACGCAGGCCATCTTTCAGCTCACCATACATTAGTTGTTTTGTGATGCAGTTGTCCGGCATGCACATGACATGGCCGGCCCACCTGATGTGGGTCTTCTGCAACAGTGTGTGGATGCTTAGCATTTTTGCTTTCTTGGTGTCTGGTACCCTATCCTGCCACTTTATTTTGAACAATCTATGGAGGCACCTTGTACGGAAGTGGTTTATTTTCCTAGCATGCCTGCTGCACACAGTCCACGTCTCACTGGCATACAGTAGGGTGGGGAACACTACAGCTCGATAGACTTTGAGTTTCGTATCAAGCCTATGACCCCTCCGATTCCAGACACTGTTGCTCAGCCTCCCAAAGACAGTACTGGCATTGTAGATACTGTTACTGACCTTGCAGTCAATAGTAGTTTCCTCGGAAAAAGTGCTACCAAGGTACGCGAAGCTATCCACTGATTCGAGGTGCTTGTTCTTGACTCTGATATCTGGGTCACTCGGGGCAGGCTGAAACGTTACTTCAGTTTTTTTTGGTATTAATTGTAAAACCGAACATGTTGCAGGCTGCTGAGAACTTGTCTACATATGTCTGCATGTCTCAGTTGGTGCTGGCAGCGAGGGCACAATCATCAGCAAAAGGAAATTTTGAGATGGTTGTGTCCATTACCTTGCTGTGTACTTGCAATCACCTAAGTTACAGACAGTTTGCACACATTTTTATCCAATCATATCAAGACTAGACATTTACATCCTAATTTCAGGAAAACTTTGTTTGGGAATATTGTCCATTTGAAATAAACTGGTATGTCCTGTGGTCAGTAGTTTTTGGTAAACATTACATTTTCATTAAGAGAAATGGCTTCAAACACAAATGTTTGCAATCATAGATTCTCAACCAAGCAAGCATCAGCAAATTCATTCATTGATTGAATTAGAAAATGATGATGTATTGAGAAGGGATAGGTCGTATTCACTAGTATTCAGAAAATTATCATAGTTGTCAGACATGGGGATGTCTACCCTGGCTGGACCTAGTGACTAGTTCTAGATGTAGTAGAGAAGCTACTTCTTACTAGAGAAACAAATAATGTTCCAATAACAAGTAGAAGATCAAAATAGATCTGAACTTAGACATGTAAGATCAAGTACACCTGATAATGATGAAGCAATATAGTTTTATTTTTAAAATATGAAATGTAAATACTAAAATAAAAAGTGTACATTAGTTGTAAATTTTGATTTTTCTAATTATGACAACCAATTTCAAAATGCATGCAGAATGTTTATTTATAACAAGACACACGTAAAACTTTCCCAATTTCTATGAAAATGGATATACTCTACAATCATTCTAAATTTAGAAGTTTCTGTGTTGCTGAAGAATTTAAATATTATTGTAAGTTCAATATTTTGTGTTCTGATTTGCACATTTTTATTTGTTCTATTCCAAATTTTATGCATCTTTCATAAATATTTGAAATGGTTTATGTTTAACTATGTTCATATATTAGGTCTTTCCTTTTGTACATTTTGACATATAATACTTTAGTTTTTCCTTATAAATAAATATCAGGTCAGGTCAGGTCAGGTTATCCCGTAAAAGGTGAGATCATTGGGGCACACATGAAGACATCCTCACAACACAACGCTACGCTTTTCTGTCAGCGGCTGCTGCCTATGCCTCTTCTGGTTGGAGATTGGTCCATTCTTTTATGCTGTCCTCCCACCTCTTTTTGGGAGGGCCTCTTTATCGTCTGCCTTGCACCTTTCTGTGGAGGATTGTATCTGCAAGGCCATTTGATCTCGATATGTGACCGTACCTAGCAAGTTTCCATTTTTTTACAGTTGCCAAGAGGTCTTCAAAAGGCCCTATTGCTGTTGTAATTCTATCTCGTATTTCCTCATTTGTAACTCGATCTTTGTATGTGACGTTTAAAAGTCTTCTGAAACATCTCATCTCCAAGGTCTGTATCCTTTGCTGAAGGTCAACTATAACTGTCCATGTCTCACAAGCATAGAGGAATATTGACAGGACCAGTGTACACATTAATCTGATTTTCGTGCATAGTTCTAACCGTTTATCTTGCCAGATTTTGTTAAGCCTTGCAAATGCCGCTATTGTCTGTGTTATTCTGGCCAACACCTCACATTTTGATACTTCATCACTGACAATCAACCCTAGATATTTAAAACGGTCAACCACTTTGAGTTCCTGACCATTAGCTTTTATCCTGCTATTCAAGCCCCTGGTGCTTTTGGTCATTAATTTTGTCTTTCCAGCGTTTATCTCCATACCATAGTCAAGAGCTGTTTCATCTAGCCTTCTGACCCATTCCTGGAGTTCTGCTTCTGAACCCGCCAACATCATCTGCAAAACAAAGGTTGGTAATCGTTCTGCCCCCTATTTTGTCAGTACCAACGTGACATCCAAGTGCCTCACTCATAATTCCTTCAAAGGAATATATTGAAAAGAGTTGGAGAGAGTGTACAACCCTGTCTCAAACCAACTGATGTGCGAAACCAGTCCCCTCGCCTCCCATTCACAAGAACTGTGCTGAATGCCTTGTCATACAGGCGTTCAAGGACCGTTATAATATTTCCATTTATTTTATACATCCTCATGGTTGCCCATAGCGCTTTATGCCATACCCAATCAATATACTAATAAATATACTAATCTAAAATCAGAAACAACAGCTAAGTATAAAAAGTAACTTTTTTAAAAGAGATTGTACAAATGTAGTATTTGAGTATGTATAATAAGAGTTAAGTCAGTCAGAAAGAAGCAGTGAAATTTAACTGGGACATTTTTTAGAATAGAATAATTAGTATAAATTGAGACAAGAAAAACTGATTAAATAGGAAAACAGGATGGCAAAGTAGAAATATACTCATTACAAAATTTCATATCTGTTATGTCTCTATAAAAATTAGCTGGTGATAGAAACAGAGATAAACAGGGAAGTTTCCATGCTCAAGTTATGAGGCAATTAATGGATGGACTATATGAGATAGATAGTTCCAAGCTGAACAGAACATGACAAATGTATTTTAAATATAGATTTTTAAAATATTAACCACATGAAAAGACATATGTAAATATAGTGGAGATATGACTTTAAGTGGGTCACTGAGCTGAAAGGATACTGGTCTCCAGATCAGAGGGACATTAGTTTAAACCTCAAAAAGGCAAAGGTTTTTTTTTATATTGGAGTTCTAATAATAACCTAACCCAGGAAATATTAGTCCTAGATTTTCTTCTTTTGAAGGAATTACCACCTAGGATTTACAAGATTCCAGTACCCATGAATACAAACGGCATTTGGGTTTTAGGGCAGCAGAGACTCACACCTTGCCCCTTCTCCTGCCATGTCATGAAGAGGACAGGAGCTGAACTTTTGCTGTCACAAATTGTATGTTGAGTGTGACATAGGAGCATTTAGTTAGAATTGAGATATCATCCACAATTCCAACTGGTTAGACAATGACAAAATTTAGAACCTGGTTAGAAGCAATTCTGTGACCAATCACATGCTAGTCAAAGATGCAGTTAATGAGTACACTGCTGTTGGCGACTCATAGCTTACTGTTTGTGTCAGCACCAGTGAACCAGAGCTGTTCAAGACCTTACTCCACTTCAAAGTGGCAGCAACGCTGCATCCACGCAATCTGACTGACAGAAGAGGGATTGAAGAGGAAAAGCAAACCTGGTCAACCCAAATATGTGCTGTTCTGAAACAAGATGAGTCTAGCTAAAAAGTCGCAGATATTGCTATAAACTACAACATAATGTAATAACGTATTCTTCTTAGGATGAACGACAAAGCAGAAACACTACTGGAACTAACTAATCCCTACCTCTGGTCCATTCAGTCCTGTGAGACCAGGCCAACCTGGTTCACCAATGTCTCCTAGTGCTCCATGATCTCCATCTTCTCCATCTGGACCTTGTGGGCCTTGAGGTCCCTGATTTGTGGTTAGAGAATGAACAATATTTTTCATACAGCTCACAAAATACATAGAGTTCTACAAAGGTAATACACTAAAGTGTGCTTAGTCTTTTAAAGAATATATGAGAACAACAGTAAAACTCAATATCAACCAGAATTGAAACACAAGTTAGGGCAAACAACAGTTTTACATGACAACAGTAATCAACCTGCTATGTCTGCTTTTATAAAGGACTTGACAAAGGAAAACATGATAAACAAAAACAATAAATTATTAAATCAATCAAAACCCTGTTAGTCAGACTCCCTTGCTGCATGCTGCAACATCCGAGATGCCTCTAGAGGAGCACTTACTATGCACTGGACTTCAGTGGCCCAAGACAGGCTCCACTAGAGACGAAGTTGGGACCCACAGCTATGCTGAGAAATGGGTCATCAAGATCAAGATCCTTCAGCTCACTGTAGAGAATAGGTCCTCAACCCACAACTTCCAAGTCTGTCTGTCCCCTGCCCTCCTCACCAACATAGACCATGTCTATCCTGCTTCTTTCATGTTAAACTCCAGTTCTCTTCTTCAAGTGTGTTTTTGTCTGCCCTTACTTCTCTTATACTTTGGGTTTCAGAATGGTGTCTGTCTAGCAATGTTGTCAGTTATTTTTACAAAGCATACTCTGCCGAGTCTTCTAAACCAGAATAAAAACGTTAAGTTAAATCTCATTACAATATTTTAAATAACACTATTTAAATTTAATAAAACAGTCACAACAAAAAATGCTTTTAACTGCTATCATTAAATGTTAAAAAAGTCATTAAATTTATTAAGTAAATGTTAATACAAATTTATGAATATCGAAATAGAACAATTAACAAATTGGGCACCAGTCCTGTCTGCAATGGATAGTCCCTACTGGTCCGTCACACTGAAAAGTTTGGGAAATTCTGTTCTAAATGAAAAACATCTATTATGGAGTGTCAATTTGATAGAATCCCATAAACTCATGGTTTTCTTGCATTGTATGCATTTACAATCTTCAGGTCTCGTTATCTCTTTTTCAGAGGTCTTAACATATACTTTTATTTGCAGTTGCTAGTTTGTTTATAAATTTACCAGCTTTGGGAGTTTACCTTGTATTCATCAGTTTTCATTACAATGTTTATAGCAAACAAACAAAGCAAACAACAACAACAAATAAAAGAATGCAATAGAAAGTTAATAATCTGTGGGAAGATACGTACAGGCGTTCCTGTTGACCCAGTAGGTCCACGTGGTCCATCAGGTCCATTTTCTCCCTGGATGTCAAACAGAAAAAATAGCATGTGTTAGTAAACTTGACAAAATAATGTGAAAACCGAATACAACACACAATCAGGCCATACAGCCACTAAACCATCTCATAAGATTATTTGGGGCCAAAGCTGCAGCACAGTGAATGACCTGTAAAAAGTAAAAAATCCCATAGCATTACTGCCGTAGGGGTGTGAGGTGTTAGCGATCTCACATTTCAAAGACTCGGCTATATGAGGGCGGTAGCCATCTCCTCTCCCTCGCTGCTTTTACTTCCCGGACTGAACCGGTACCCATTTAAAGCTGGGTCGACCTGGGAGCCATTGCGGTCTGAAAAAAAAACATTACCGCCTCAACTGGGGAATGAACCCAGGACCAGTCAGATGCGAAGCCAGCGCGCTAACCACTGCGCTACGTGGTTCCCTAATGAATGACATGACCAGCCATCAATTGGTAGATATTAGGAAATAATTTTTTAGTCAGTGAGGGGTAAATGCTTGGAAAGCATTGTCATAGGAAATAGTGGAGACAGTGTCAATTAATGCATTCAAGAATAGATTGGATGCACATAGTTTTTAGATCAAGAAAATGTAAAATAAACAGGTTGTATTCAGACTCTACAGAGTCTTCTTAAGCAGTATTAAGACGTTAAGTTTAATTCAAAGTTTTAAGTTAAGTTTTATGTTTAATTCATAGCTGGTTCTGCTTGCATCAGGGTCAGAGAGCCAGAGCTAATCAAGACTGTATTCCACCTCCAACATGCAGCCCTGGAAACAGGCTTCACTTACGTAGCCTGGTTAAGAGAATAGAATCATAATAGGAAGGCAAACCCGGCATCCAGCTGAAACTGGATGTGTCGGGTCAAATGGCACAGATATCACAGCCTAACTGCAAGCTATAACACAGCATCCTTTTCAGGACGCATGCCAAAGAAGAAGATATGTATGTTCCACATAATCCTGTTCCATGATAGCTGTCTGCTTACTGAATTACACAACAAGCTCACCCAACCATTAATGAGAACTTCCATCTATCCACCATCCATGAACACAAATAATAATGTACCCTCACCTGACTTCCTCTCTGGCCTGCGGGTCCAACACTACCAGATGGTCCAGCAGGTCCCTGTAACCCAGGGATACCTGGGGGTCCCAGTAAACCAAATTCACCATCGGGACCTTTTTGTCCAGGTCGACCTTGAATTCCCAAAGCACCTGGGTTTCCTGGTGCTCCCTAAATTAATAAAAACAATTAAAACAAAACAAATGAACATGTGAAAAATAAGAATGGAAACTTTAACAATAATTTTCTCCTTGTGGATCCCTAGTATCTCTTACTGCATAGGAAATAATAATAATAGTTGCCCATTGCGAACAAAGACAGTCACAGCATCAAACATGCCGCAAGATGTGATCTCATGTAGCTGTGAAGTCTAATCCTGGCATGAAAGATTCTATCCGACTTGGGACATACATGTAAGGAGTTAACTGTGGAGTCACCATGCAACCTGTTTTCTGGTAGCTTTCTTTCTCTGAGCCTCGGCAATGACACCTTGCTCTTCAATCTGAGAACCATGTGTGATGCAAGCACACCAGACAAAATGGTTCTGTGCAAATCATCTTCCAGGAGGTGACATTAACCTTGGAACTCCTCAGTCTTCTCTCCTCCAAATGAGCATTTGCCTGTTCAGAGCGAACCATACATCACCTGCTTGTGGAGGTGCTCATCAAGCATGAGAACAACATATCATGCCCATCTTATCTGAGTTTCTTGCAGAAGTGTATGTATGCTCAACGTGCTTTACCTGTTAAGGATGTCAAGGCCAGGTACTTTGCCCTATCAACTAATTCTGAGCAGCCTACAGAGACAGAACTTGTGGAAACAATTTTTTTGCCTGGTATGTCTACTATACCTTGTCCATGTTTTGCAGACATGTAGAAGAGTGATTAGCACTACAGCATGATATACTTTTACTTTGGTAATAACACTTATGTCCTGTCAGTTTCAAACATTTGCTTGTAGTCTGCCAAGCGCAGAAGAAAGAATAGGCCCATTGTATCTTATGCCCATCATAAAAGGTGAATAAGAAGAGTTCTGCGTGGAACTGGCAACCTCATCATGAAAAAAAAGGACATCGTACTACATGAACTACCTCTACAAATGAACATAAATATTTTAAAGCAGGCTTCATACAAGGAAGCCAGTTGAGCTGTAATGGTTGCACTTTGCTTTGACTGGAGTGTGACCAAGGAATAAACTATTTACAAACAAATAGCATTATAATAGTTATTGATTATGAAGAAAAGAAAAAAAACTTACAGAAGCACCAGGTTCACCAACAGGTCCATGAGGTCCTACCGGACCTACCTCACCAGGTCTTCCTGTTGTTCCATCATTTCCTGGAAATAGAAGTTAAGAATGGTTGATAGTTTAGTGATCAAAGAATCTGTTGGACTACAACTAATTAACTTCATTCTTTTGGATCCCCCTGAAACGTATGGTTGCAAAGTGCTTTCTACTGATTCCTATTTGGACTGACTTTTTGAATGAGGGCCTGCCTACTCTTCTCTTCCCCTGTGGGTTCCATCTCAGCACATATCTGGTTATATTGCAAGGTTTATTTCTGAAGGTGTGTCCTAACCACACCAACTTAGTCTGTACTCAGATAACATAGGATTTCTTGATAACCACAAGTAGGGCTGCCACATGAAATGTCTGATCTGCTTTAGACTTTACATTGATGTTCACTGAACTTTTTTCATTTGAGCTGTTTTCATTTGTCCAGCCATTTATAAGTCCTCATTTTTGTATTACAGACACAAAAGGAGTCTCCAAGTAGATTGTAATTAACACAATAACTGGGTGGAAAGGACTTTTTAGTCAGCTAATCCTTTCCCTACCAAAGTATCATGGATTATAAAACAGTCCTCTTACTGATTTAAATCAGCATCAAAGCACTCATATTCTGGACATTACATTCGTCTTTTCAGCTTACTTTGGCATCTTTCCTTCTCATAATGCAATATTATGTATTTCAAATTATTTCTATCTCACTAAACACTATTTTCTTATCCCATTAGAATACATTTTTTACAAATACTCTAAAATTCAATCTATATTAACATTTTAGAAATTGTAGTCTTGACTTTCTTTTAGTATCCATTTTAATAACGTTTGTGTGCTTCTCTTTTCTTTTTAAAAATGTATTTCTATTTTTCTTTCAGTCTGTCTACCAATACCTCAATTTTCATTCTCTGATGTCATATTCAGCTTTTTTCTGTGTCTTTGTCAATTTTGATCATCTCAGAATGAACAATTATATCATCAGATACATGCATTTCTCTATTATTGTTTGCCCTTATTGGTGTGTTCAACTTCCATAACCATGACACTCTAGTTGATACAACTATCAATGGGTACATGGTATATGAAAGTAAAACGGCAGCGAGGAAAGAAACTCGTCCCCTCTGCTCATACAAGCTGTGAGTTAGTATACTGAATACTCTAACAACTTTGTCCTTATAGTAGTGTAACTACTATGGGATTAACCTTTACTTAACTTTAGTGTTTAGATAAGTTATTCCCATTTGTACTATCTTTTGTCCCTGAAAAACACGTTTTGGTTATAATGCAATTTTTAATATTTATGCTCATGCCAAAATGAATCAAACTTTCTTTTCTTATAATCGTCATATCGCTAATCAAAAATGTAATTTCTTATTAACTAAGATCTACTTTAATGTTAACATGTCTTACCATTAAGTCCTTGAGAACCCTGGGGTCCTTTAGGTCCAGACTGCCCGGGTGGTCCATGCTCTCCAGGTACACCAGGAACACCTGGCTCACCTCTCTGACCTTGTGGTCCCGAGGGTCCAAAAAGGCCTTCAGGTCCCTATGCCATGAGTTTTTAATACAAATTTCAATAAATTTGATCACAAACAAATACAACAACAAAATGCAACAGCTGCAGAATCATTCACCTAAATTATCAAACATTGTCACTTTTTTAAAAACAAAATAAAAACAGAGAAAGATCATAACATAACGCAATGCATAAGTAGAGCATCTTTCTCACTATGAGAAATCAAATGAGAAGTAGGAAAATCAGAAAGTTGGTCCCAAATAGTGTCATGATTCAGCAAGGAAGACAAACAAAAACTACGAAACATTCTGAACATCTTGTTGACTGAGCTTCTTCTGTCAGGACTGACAGAATGACTTCTGAACATTTTCTGTAAAATTTGCTGAGTGTATGAGGATCAGAGAAAGCACATATGGCCATCATAAGTGTTATTCCTGGATAAGCTCTATAGAGGTGCCAATGGTTACAGATTGATCACTGTTCTCTTTAGATATATTCACACTGATGTCTGAAAGCATACAGAGAAAGACACTAACTAGGGAGGTGTCAATAGCCCCAGACTGATCACTACTTTCTTTAGATATAAGCAAACTGATGTCTGAAAGCATACAGAGAAAGACACTAACTAGGGAGGTGTCAATAGTCCAAGCCTGATCGCTACTTTCTTTAGATATAAGCAAACTGATGTCTGAAAGCATACAGAGAAAGACACTAACTAGGGAGGTGTCAATAGCCCCAGACTGATCACTACTTTCTTTAGATATAAGCAAACTGATGTCTGAAAGCACACGAAGAAGCGGATGAACCTCCTCATTTAATTTTTGAGTAACCTATGACACACAGAACAATCTTGTCATGAGTTACTTATATGTTAAATGATCTTTCTTTTTTATATCATTATCCCAGATATGGCTGTTTACAGCTGTATTGGTTAGGTGCCAAAGGTTAAAAGTAGGGTCAGGTGCAATATACTGACCAAGGCATCCCCCCCCCCCCCCCCCCCCCCCAATCTTACATTCATATTGTGCACCTGAAAACAGAATGTATTACAGAAGCCTGTCCAATGAGGTAGGGATCAACACTGTGATCCCATAGTGGTTAGCCTATTGAGATATCTTGAATTGTACGATGATAGTGAGGAGGATACATGCCCTCCTCCCCTACCCACCTACTTCAGTAAGCCCTAGGATGTAGGAAGAGCCCTCTTAACCGGGAACCAGAGATAATTCACCAAGATTGAGAAACTTGGCACACATTTTTTCAGAAACAAAAACAGCAACAGTATTAACTTTACATAACACTGCAAAAACATCTCACATGTCTGTCAGTGCAACTCATATTTCTAATTTCTTATTCACTGTTGAAGAATTACATCCTTACAGCAGTGCCACTAAAACTAACAGCATTCTGATCCAGAAATGGATATTTGAAATAATTGAAATACTTGGAATCTTGATATTTAAACAATTAGGTGCATGTCTGCTGCCAAGTAGCTAAAGGCTAACTGTAGTAGGTTTCTTTTACGATTTTACTTCCTACGGCTAAATAGAACTGAGGAAAGGTAGGTAATGTTTTGGGTAGGAATTTAATTATTTTCACATTTTTTGGCCCAGTCAGTGTCTAACAGCCTGTCCTTTTTCACTTGTTAACCAACTGCTAAGGGTTCTTTTATGTGTACAGAATGTTCATAGGACCTCTGAGTTTATTGTCCATTTACAATAGGACTAGGCACTCGATCTCACATCTTTTGTGACCAGGGAATCTTGAAACGTGCAGGCTTTTAATAGCCACTGCTTCATGAAATAATTCAATCAATATTATTTTACATGGTATAGTTGCTGCTGACTAAGATCAGAAGTGATCTTCCTATTTGTCTGTCCAGGTATAAAGTAAAATCAATGATAAAATATTTCTGTTCATCAACACCAGACAAGACGAGGAGTCTAAGCCAGTATTCCCTACATCCAAAAACAACACATAAATTAGTCATTATCAAGACTTACGGACCACAGATAAAGACCAGACCAACAGGCATATCATTTCTCAATACAACCAGTCCTCAATGGCTAAATCACGGACACAAAATTGATCTTCAAATATAGCAAAAAAGGCTGGATGTTGTTGCTGTTGTTGTTGATAATACAACTCACACTTGAGCTATCGTTTTTACCCAAATATAAGACAAGGGTTTTTGTCCAAAAAAAATCTTTCTCTCTAATTTCAAGTTCCCAAAATAGGGATAGTCTTATATTGGAATCATCTTATATTTGGGTAAATACGGTAGGCACTTTTGATAACTTTCTTTGGTTGTGGGTTAGAGCAATACACCCAGATTTGTACCCGAGAAGGTGGACCGGGATCCTCCTGGCTGTAGTGCAATACAAGGCTCCTCAGTAAGTTCATCCCTATGGGAATCAAATGGCCTGGAAGTGATGTACCCTCTTCACAATGGAGGTAAACCTTTAATACACAACAACAACACAACAATAATATTTGCCTGTTAAAGGCACTATAAGCTGCTAATGCAAGCTTTAACCCTACCAGACCGCTGTACCCTCTTCATAATGGAATTAAACCTTTAATACATAACAATAATATTTGCCTGTTAAAGGCACTATAAGCTGCGAATACAAGCTTTAATCCTACCAGATCGCTGTACCCTCTTCATAACGGAGGTAAACCTTTAATACACAACAATAATATTTGCCTGTTAAAAGCCCTATAAGCTGCTAATACAAGCTTTAAGTTGAAACTGACCTTATTGCCAGGCTCTCCCCGTGGTCCTTTGTTACCAGCTCTACCACTCTGACCAGGTGACCCATTACTGCCTGGCCGTCCTGATCTCCCAGTCTCTCCTGTTGATCCCTAACATTGAAAGAAAAGTAAACACATTTACGGTCAAAATTCAAATCATTATCATGTAGCATGTTCTTTACAGAACATTGTTCTCATAACAGCATAACTGTACGACTTTCAATGTTTAACCAGCTCTTCTGTCTCTGTTACCACCGTCCTCAGAACCCCTTTAATCTCCTGTGTCCATCGTCTCCTCAGTCTGTCTGTCTCATTTGCCAGTTGCCATACCCTAAAGTATTGTTTTTCTAAACCATTGTGGCGTTTAATATAGCCAAAGTATTTTAGTTTCTGACGTATTATTGTTTACTAGCCAGTTTTGTTCTATATCCAGCTCCTTTAGGATTTTTTGTGTTTTGTTCTCACCGTCCCTGGCATTTTGAGCACTTTCCTGCAGCATTAGAGCTCAAAGGATTCAGTCTTCCTCCTTAGTATTCTGTTGTTGTCCATGTCTCGCATTCGTACTTCCAATTTCATTTTGTTTAAACAGCAAAGTTCTTTAAAAAAATATTTGTTGACAATAAAACATCTTCTATAAGTATTTTTGAACACAAAGTTATTTCTCAAAATCATTGTGGATTCGATCTTTCCATCGCTTGCTGGGTAACTCATAGTTTCTCCGCATCTACGTTGCGTAATTTCTACAATTCACATCTGTAGATCATGGCTGGTATGACTACAGAATTGAAAAGGTGTGCTCTTGCCATGGTGTCCTTCAGATGCAACAATATAGGCTTTATGGTATTAAAGCTAGACTAGGCTGCAGCTCTTTGTTTCTAGATTTCCTAATCTAGGGTGTGGGTGGCATTTATTTCCTGCCCCATGTAGGTGCTGACATCGTCAACAGGCTCATTTCCCAGCTTGATCTCGTATTTGCGGCAGTAGAGGTTTTGGAGACATTGCGTTTCCTTTTTGTTCATCCGTAGTTCGACACCTCTACTGACACTGTGTCTATTTCCTTTATTTTGTAGTTTTACTTCCCAGTGGGTACTACTATCTTCTTTTATATTTATTCAATGCTGGACTGTTCTCAAATAATGACTTCTTTGTAATGTAAGTTGTATATATATTACAAATTAATGCCGGATTGTGGCTTATATTTCATATAGTTTTTAAAAGAGCTAGGGATATATCAATTTTAAAGAAAAGTAGCTCAATTTTTAAAGTCTTGAACAAATACTACTTTTACTAATAATGTTGAGCAGCAGATGTCTGAGTGGTTAGGATACAGTCTTTAGGCCAAAGAGACGTGGGTTTAAAAAACTCAGTACAGCAAAAGCTTTTCTGTCTGGGATAAAATAAAAAAATTAGCTTATACACTCCCCCAGCAAGGATAAGAGGTCCCCTCAGTTCTATAAATCTTCTCCGACACTCCCACAGTAGGAATAAACTGATGATAGTTTTTTTTACAACTTCATTTATTCAATATGTTAGAAAGAGTAAAAAAGTAACCATAGTATTTCTTTTTTTAACAAAAATGCCATATTATTCTGACCCCATCTCATAGCATGATCATCTTTTCCTTTTTTGTTACAATAGGAGCACAGGGCGACAATCACTGCTAGCTGTCTAGCAATAAATCTAATTCAAAGTCTTGATATGCTCTTCCTGTGCTATTTCTTGTAGTATTTTGTTGAACATAATGAGGTTGCCAGTTATGACCCTAGCCTTTGTTGTCACCTTAAACAACATGCATTGTAAGAAGCAACAGCTCTATGCATTCCTTCTAAATAATATCCCCCAGTATGTATAGAGTATTGAGTAGCATTCATATTTCAACAATTTAACAGACATTAACTGTCTGGTTGGTTTTTTACCTTGCCACCTGTGGAGCCTGCAGGTCCTGGTATTCCATTTGAGCCCTGAGATCCAGGTAATCCTTGTGGACCTAGACGACCTTCAACACCAGGCTCTCCAGGATTGCCTGCAACACCTTGGTCACCACTAGCACCACGACGTCCTGGAATACCTGTATCGCCCTACCAAAATATCAATATCAAGTCTACAACTAAGGTGAAAACATTCATTAAACTAATAATGCTTTATTATAATAGAGAAACAAGGAACAAAGAAAGCTCAAAGGCTAGTAAATGCGTCAATAAAGCAGAGACAACTATTTCAAAAACAAATATATACTGTTTTTGTCTATTCTAAGATGCCATCAATTGTTAGACGCACCCCATAATTTCAACCCCAACATAAAAGAATTGTAATCCATGATTCTCGCCCAACAAAATTAATGATATCAATTTAATAAGAACAATGTTACCATCACTTTTTTAAAAGGATTGGCTCTGAGGGCTTTGTCAGTCAGGCTGAGGTACAAATTGAGACTGGACAAGGTCACCCTCGCTAGTCGGAACATAAATTCAACCTTTCTATGGCCTACTACTGGCATCATAGATATTGACAGACATTCAATGGCTAACTCAAAACTAATATGGATCAGGGAGATCAAACTGTATAAACAAAATTAAGCATTGCGATGGCTGTCATCTTAGGTTGGCACAATGTGATTTCTGCCCACTGCATCAATTATCAGAGTGAAGAAATTCAACCATGCTCAGGTAAATGACGAGGTAAGGCTGTATGCATGCAAAGCTTTTTATTTACACATGTTCATCTACTTGTGGAAATTGTATTTCTTAGGCCCTGTTAAGCTCTTGGTTGCTGCTTTACACAAAAAGAAGAAATTATGGACATTTCTCCAACAAGCAAACAAGGAAATCACTAGTGTCTTATTTTCACGCTGCCACTCTATTTCTATGTTCTTCTGCATAAAGAATAACTTTTATTTTCAACATGGCTGCATAGTGAAGTCCTTTTGGCAATATTTTTAATGGCAATTAGGAATAAAAGTGAAAAAAACTGAAATGATGCAACAATATTGTAACAAGATGAACATGAAATGCTCCACTACAAAAATTGCCTGCGAGTTAGGCAATGACAATGTAGCTTGAAATCCTATATATCCTGATGGCAGACCATTTAAAAAAAATAGTAAAGCAACATCCACTGTTAGAGACATCTCAATTTTAAAGATATTTAAATGGGGAAAATGTACGTCTTAGAGTTGAAGAAAAATGGCATTAAGGCCAACTGTAGTGCTAATTTCAGAATGATTCACATGGTTTTGAGATCATTTTTGTTGCCCTATAAATTCTACAGGGTACCTCAGCAATGGAATAAAACAGTGTAATTATATATTTTTGTGTGTGAATATTTGTTACTTTGTTCACTACTTTATAATAAGAAAGATTAGATGCAATAGTAGTTATAGAAAATGTATGGATTGAACTAGACCTACATCATTCCATAATTACAAATTGAGCATAAAAAAGGATAGGCTAACAGTGGCATAGTTTTTGAAATGTTCAGATAAGTGAATCTCCAAAAAGATCTCTTCTCTTTCTTGCAGACAGGACTTGAAGTGATTGGATTCAAATATGCAGTGTAGATTATTTCTTCTTTTCTATTCTGTATTTTGGTATGTTTCAAATAATGATTGTCATTTTACACTTTAGTAGTCATGAGTTTTATTATTTCCCTTCGGTACATTTATGCATGTTTTGATTTATCTTACTATTTTTACATGCATATCACCTTAAAACTGAATGTCTTTATACTGGTTTAGAAGACTCTGCAGAGTCTGCATAAAGTCAGTTTCTTTTATATTCATCATCATCATCAGTCCTATAAACTGAAAGGTCATTGGGGGACCAATACTGCAGATTGTTGAACCAGTTCCAGCCACTCCACTCGATTGTGTGCCAGAATATTTGTTCTAGCTATGTACATTCCCGTCCACTCTCTGATGTCTTCCCATCTCTTTTTCTGCCTCCCTCTCTTACGCTTCCCAGGCACATGTGAACTTGCATGCTTTTACCATAGCCAATAGATCTTTATATTGATTTAATTGATTATATTTTACATTCACTTGATCTAAAAAACCTTTATGCATCCAATTTATTCTTGAATGCCCTAATTGATAATCCCTCCACTATTTCTTGTGGCAGTACATTCTAAGCATTCACCCCACTCTCCCTAAATATATGTCCTGGTATCTAATCTAGACCTTTCTTTAATTAATTTGTAACTGTGCCTTATTATTCTTGTAGGCGGCTGTATTTTGATAAACTTGTTATAGTTTATTTTTTACCTTTTCGGTTGATTATCTTGTAAACCTGTATTAAATCACCTTGAATTCTTCTCTTTTCTAGACACTGTAGGCTGGTTTTTTTTTAGTCTTTCCTTATAATTATAATTCTGACATCTCACTATCAGTTTTGTGACTCTTCTTTGTATCCTTTCCAGCATATTTATATCCCTTCTTTGATAAGGACTCCACACCTGTACATAGTTCTCCAATCTAGGTCTTACTTATACTTTATACAGTTTGCCTATCACTTCCATGCTCCTATGTTTAATATTTATGTCATACCTAACATTGTATTTGCCTTTTTTTTGCTACCTGGACTTACCTGTATGATCTATTATAACCCCTAGGCCCTTTCCATTTTCTATCTTTCTAATACTGTTCTCTCCTATTCTGTATACATCTCATAAAAAATGCAACTTTGAACATTTTTTGTATCTTTTTAATTGAATTACATTGTAACTTAGTTATTTAAAAACTATTCCTGTACATTGATTATAAACAAACCTTTTTCCATTTGTTAAGTAAATAATTCCATAGCTGATTTTATGTTATTTGACAATTGGATTAATAGTACCAGAAAAGTGCACTTAATGAGGTTGTCAGTAATGGCACTAGCTTTCACTGTCGCCTTCAATGATGTCATAGATGCTATATTGTTAAAAAATGCAGATGGGTAGAGCAAGTGTGCCATATGCCAGACAATAGATGGTCACGAAAGTGGACATCTTGGTGACGATACAACTTTAAGCACCAGCATGGACATTCATAAATGAGATAGAGAGATAGCCTGAGTAAAGCTCTTTACCCAACATGGTACTCTAGGGCTAAAAACTGCATTGACTTTAAACAACATTTGGCCACCTGACATCAGATACTTCCTTTGCCTGAATGAATACCAAGATTACAGATTATAGAAGTGCACATTTAATGAATTTGTCCCTTGGATGTAAAGAAAATGTTTAAAAAAAGAGTAACAGAAGATCACAACTATTAAGACAAAAACAATTTTATGGAAATAGAAACTACCTACTAAACATGAAATAGACATTTGTCAAGTAAAAATAAACCGCGGTAAACAGTTCACAGAACTCATGGAAAACATAACAACAACTTACGGTCCTGCCAGCTCTTCCACTTTCACCTGATGGTCCCGTCTCACCTTGTTCTCCCTGGGAATATAAATGATCAGGGTTTAAAACTGAAGTCTTAGGATTAATTTCTTTCATATGTTCAGAAGATACTGATATAAAGATCATTGGATTTGTGATTTAAGGTAGGTAAGAGGTATGAAAGGATATATATCAAACACAAAGATGCTCAGCAGCGCATGAGCTGCAGTGGTCAGCGACCGATAGTTGACTGCTAGCATCAAGGCCAGCAGACCAGAGCTGCCAAGACCCTTCTACACCTACCCGTGGTGATCTTGATTAACAGGCTGCAGCAGGACAGACTAGCTAAGGAGAAGAGATCGAAGAAGTTCTGCTGGGCCTCCAAGGAATGTCATGATGCAGGTTTTGCTGGGGCTGCAAGGAGTGTCATGCTGGGCCTGGGTACATAAGGAGCACCGTGATGTGAGTTATGCTGAGACTATAAAGGAGTGACATGACATGAATCCTGCAGGGTCTGTAAAGAGTGCTCTCATTTGGGTCCTGCAGGTATGCAAGGAATGCCGTGATTTAGATTCTGCTCTGCCTGTAAGGAGTGCAATGATGTTTGTTTTGTTGGGCCTTCAAGTAGTGTACTGATGTGGGTTCTAAAGGAATGCCATGATATTGCTTCTGCTAAACATAATTTGCCTTTCACTTTAAGTGAAGCATAAGACCACCACTGCAGGTGATAATTTAATGAGATCTGTTAAAAACTTTTAGATCTGAATCGCTTTCCAAATAACTGTTTTGGGCTTAACTTGAACCTAATCGGTCTCATCTGCAAAATATATCTCTCCTCTATTGATACATTGCTCCAAATGCTTTTCAATTTCTGAAACACCACTGGAAGCATTTTTGAGGATCATGCATAAATCCATCTGCGAATTACCCTTAATCTCTTTCATAGCCATTCCTTAAAGCTGGATTTTAGTTTGGAAAACAGAAAAAGTCTGCTGTGGAAAAGTGTGGTGGCTGGGCAAGCACATTTGTCTTTGTTTTTGTCAACAATTTCAGAACAATCAGTGAAATGTAGACTCACCATATTAGAAGCTGTGTCTCCACAACTCAGTAATTCTTATTCTGTCGTTTCTCTGTTAGAATGTCATGATACAATCCTAAGGAGATGTGCATTCTTCTGATATTTCATAAATTGTCAGACAATTATTGGAACGTAGCATTTCATGAACCTAGGCAACATAGCTCCATTACATGATGCGGATTGACAGAACAAGAGAAAGAGTGAAAGAAAAAGAGAGGCAGAGGAAGAGACAGAGAGAAAAAAAAGATAGAAACATTAGAGATATGGAGAGAGATACAGTGAGAGACAAAGTGAGAGAGAGAAAGAGAGAGAGAGAGAATGTTTGTGTAAATCAAATGTAAAGTATGGAAGATAAGAAAGACACAAAGGAGGTCCACTGTCTAACATAACAAATATGTACATAAGAAGCCAGTTCTAATAAAATAATGTTAGTCTTACCTTTGGTCCCTGGTGACCATTCTCGCCTTTTTTACCTGAAACACCTGCGGCACCCTGAGAGAGCACAAAACATTTATGAGCTGTTTCACCAATGAAATTTTCATGTTTCAACTCAATTTTTCTAGAGAGAATTTATAACTTCTCCAGCCAAACCCTATTGCCAGCCAAGAAATGCTTTTAACTGGTGCAATAAAAAAATATTTGCATACCATTGTATCTTGTCAATGTTGGATTTGTACTTAGAAGAGATTGTGCCACCAAAACCAGAAATGCCATTGCATGAAACGAAGATAAATGCAAAAGTGGTACGCAAACATTGAGTAAAGGATTCTTCTTCTTCTTCTTCTTCTTCGTACGCAGTCAGACAGTAACCATTATTTTTTCGAAAAAAGCGGCGGTCATCCTGAGGCTCTCGCCACTGCCATAGAGCTTGTCTTGCAGTTCCACTGGTAATGGCCACATCTGCTCTCTCTGATCCTCGTATGTCGGGCAGTTCTGCAGCAGATGTTCAGCGGTCATTTTACCAGTACCGCACGGGCATTCGTCGGTACACCCTATCTTCAATTTGTTGAATAGGTGGTACCTCAGTCTGTTGTGGCCAGTGCGAAGTCTGAAGACAACGACCTGCTCTCTTCGGTTCAACTGGTAATAGGCATCGTTTTTGGTGTAACCAGTATGTTCGGTTTCCCATTTGGTCATGTATCTGGCTTTGATAGGCCGTTTTGACTCTTCGTACGTCATATTGGTATCTGTTTGTGGTAGTCTTGCACCTTCTTTTGCTAGTCTGTCTGCCTCCTCGTTGCCTTGGATGTTGCAGTGTGACGGAACCCACTGTACCACTACCCTTTTTGGTGCGGACTGCTGGCACAGTTTGCAGAGTGCTGCTCTTAAGTCATTGAGCTCAGTGTTTTTCTGGCTTTTTAGCGCTGTGACTACGGTGAGAGCATCTGTCAGCAGGACTATATGGCTCTCATTTTCACTGTGAGTAAAGGATTCAAGAATTATAATTAAGTACTGAGGCATAGACTCTGGTTCGGGGAGCAACAATGTTAACTGTTTACTTCACAAGCTTCATCCTGATAGGTGGCTACTGACTTACTTCATGGAACACAATCAGACACATCAAATAGTTTTTTAGAGCATTTTGACCTCAGAGAAAGATGTACACAATTCTGTTAAAAATTGAGAGGTCTAACAGTATTGCCTTATCTATTATTGATCTTTTTGCCTGATCCACTGTTATTTGATAAATACAGGTGACCTAATAATTGTGAAAACTGAATGACAGCCTCTTTTAATAAGTAGATTACTACAAGTTTAATGTATACATAGCCTACACCAAAAACAAGGTGAAGTCAATGAGTCTGAGGATATCAAAGAGATGTCTGACTGATGTACAGTTTCTATAAGCTCTAACAGGCACAATTCACTGATCACATTCTTATACTGACATCCCAATAAAGTAAGAAGATTGCAGATTATATGAAAGAGTACTGAAAAAACTGTCAGTATCTTAAATATAGAATTTCTATAAAGAAGAGTTTGAATAAAGTTCATTGCAAATGCTTCTAAACATTGTAATATAATGAGAAATTGTGTATTTCTAAAGTCAGTAAAAGGCACTTGATTGCGTGATTTAATGACATTTGACTATGTGAGTTTGTGGCATTGAACAGGGTGAGATAATAACACTTAACTGTGTCCATACACAGCATTTGACTAGATCAGTGCATGCCATTTGACTGGGTCAGTACATGGTATTTGATTGGGTCAATCCATGGTACCAGACTGGATCAGTTGATGGTATATGACTATGTCAGTAATGCTATTTTACTGAGTCAGCACATGGCATTTGACAGGGTAAATACATGATATTTAACTGGATCAATACATGATATTTGACTGGATCAATACATGGTTTAGGATGCGGTCAGTACATGGTATTTGACTGGGTCAGTTGATGCTATTTGAATGGGTCAGTATGTAATTGAAAATAATTTGTATTATATTTACAGTATATAATATTTTAAAAACAAACAATCAAACATTAGGTTAGGGAACAAATAATAAGCATATAGTCAATGAGTATCGTAAGCAGTTTGCTAATTACTTAAAATGTACATTTTAACATTTGATGCTAAATACCGGCAGAACTGAGGGATGATAAAGCCATACATTTTATCTTAAAAAATATATACATATATAGGGGCCTACATATCAACCTCCAGTTATTATTTGTTTGTACAACATTTGGTTCTTGAGGAAGAGCTAGATCTCCTACCAGGCGTGTGAGCAGGGTTGCGGATAGCTGAATGGCCTCTACATTTGGAGGTTAGCTGTTAAAACTAAATAAACAGCTGTGAACCAGAAATGCAAAGACAGATCAGCTGTTTGTCTACCATCCTGATTACAGGCCAGCAAGGGACGGCGTGGCCTAGTGGTTAAGTGGCACGGCTCACAATCCGAAGGTGCTGGGTTCGATCCCCATCACAGCACCGGCCGTTACACCGGGGAAGCAAACCCTTAGAAAATGCAGGAAGAAGCAGATCCTTACATAAAATGCATGCTGAAGTCGGATGCACTGGGCCGACAGGTGCAAAATAAAAACCACAGTGCAACGAACACCGCCTTGGGGATTAGACAAATAAGGCAAACGCAAAAACAGAAACAAAAAAAAAAAAAAAAAAAAAAAAAGGCCAGCAAAGGAAAATAGGATAGACCTTAAAAATGACAAACTGACACAAATTATAGACTACAATTTTTTAAACATAGAATATTACAAACATAAATGGAAAAGAGAAAAAAACTCTGAAGAAATAAAGACATTTGAATTGGAAATCCTAACTCTTACAGAAACTAAGAAAAAAGGACATGATCTCGTTGATTTTGAGCGTAATTTGCTTTTCTACAGCAGAGTTCCCACTTTCGACTGAATCAAAAGAGAAGTGGGTTGTATTGTGTTCAGGAGCTAAAGGTACAACATCAAATGATGGAAATTTGTTTTCAAATTTTTTTTACTTTACTTTAATGGACCTCAAAGAAGAAAAGTTAGTTAATCAACATCGTCATTATTTATGTCCCAATGAGGGGAATAGAACAGATATCAAGGATGAGTTCTTAGAACTTCTTGATAAGATACTGGATTATGGACATGATGACATTATTCTCCTTGGGGATTTCAATGCCAGAGTTGGATGAGATCATTCTATATGGGATAGACATATTTAGGGATATGGTAAAGGTGTTTTAAATGACAATGAAAGTTGACTCCAAAGATTCTGCAGCAAACAAAACCTGGTCATCACAAACACAATTTTTACTCAAACATGACACCAACCATACATACACTCAATGTGAACAGATAAGGAAAGAGAAATCCATAATTGATTATGCCATCATAAGGAATGGTTCATTTAAGTATATAATAGATACTAGAGCCTGGAGGGGACCAGAAATAAGAATTGACCACTACTTTGTGACAATAAAGAAGACAACCAAAAGAGTAACCACACCAAAAGAACAAACAATCAAGTAAGAAAATAAAAACTAAAAAAAAGAAGAAGCTAGAATAAAGGCATCCAAGCTAACAGATCCAGAAACAAGGGGCTTTTACTGACAGCAGTGGGAAGTGCAGAAGAACCACTTGAGGATCTAGAAGCTTTATGGTTAAAATTCAAGACTACTCATAAGGTATATGCAGTAGATTAGCATGTGATGAAGTCAGTAAAGAAGGATATAAAGAGGACACAATGGTTAATAAAAGTCCAAATGATATCAAAACATGGAAACAATACTTTGAATCCAAGAATACAACAGAAAATATGTAACAGAAAAGAATCCAAGAAAACAGCACTAACAGCAAAACAAAATCCTGGGAGGCTTTAGAGAAAAACTGGAAAAAAATGCAGGAGAAAATTTTAAGCTGTTCTACAGGAGCCTAAAGGAAATTAGGAAGGAAAAAGAGTATCCATTGAAATTTGTAAAAGACAAATAAGGTGCTTTGCTTACAACGTCAAGGAAGATAATGGATAGATGGAAACACTATTTGTTAGAATTCTTCTGTGTAGAGAAAGACCAAATTCCAGATACGACAGGCTCTCTCCAGGAAATCAAAAATTTACAAATTAACTGGACAAGATGGCATAACACCCGAAATGGTACCAAAGATTGTTCAGGATTTACCAAAGAACTGGCAGATAGCCATTATTATACTAATACTCAAAAAGAGGGACAACCGAAGGTACAAAAACCATAGCGGCGTATCCCTCCTTAGTGTCCTCAAAAAAACAACTCTGATATCGGAGCAGTGATTAAGACGACATCTGACTGAGTCACAAATGGGTGAAGACAATGCGGTTTCAGAACAAACCAAAGTACTCAAGACCTATCATCACATTCTGAGTGAAAAAAACAGCTCTATTTCTTGGATCTGAAAAAAGCATTCCCTGGAGCTGGCCATAAGTTATTATTTGAGTATCTAATGTTTTCGTACAGATGGATCTGTCAGAAAATTGATGCATGGATAAGGTTCTGTGATTATTAGCAGAATTACATTACCTGTTGTAGACGAGCTAACATAATAGTGAATTATCTTTTAGCATATGAACAATGAGCTATTTGGCTCAAGTAAGAAGTAAGTAAAAGTTATAATTAATATTTCAGCAACAATGAAAACAAATTGAGGTGATGCTTACAGGTAGGCCAATATAACCCTGCTCTCCTTGAACTCCTGGCTCACCCCTAGGGCCTGGTCGACCTGCTCCTCCAGGCTGCCCTGTCAGACCTGGAGATCAAAATCAACAGTCAACTCATGAATCATTTAAAAATAGGGGTGGACTTTTAACATTCTTCTCTTGTTCATAATATTTAGACTATATGTGTGCGTGTATGTATGTATGCGTGTATTATGTATGTATCTAGTCTGACTATTGTCAATCATGCTTTTAAATCATTAAAACATTTTTTGGATATGAATCTCAAAATTAAATGTACAAAAAACACCCCGTAGGATGTCATTTTCCCAAACTCGTGTTCTCTGTAGCATAGATAATGTATTTTTATGTTTATTCAAAGTAAAATTGTGATAGCACTGATACTGAAATTAAAAATAAATGGTTTGTTATACTGAACATTTAAATTATGTTGGCTTTTTGTGTGGACGTATTCACAGATTGTTGCACAATTACATAAAAGCATGAAGAGACAAAGCCAACAGATACCTTTTTCACATTTTAAAGGTGAACAGCCATGCCCGATTCTGTTGTGATTGCTTGCCAAGTTACAAAATTGAATTTCATTCATCAACAATACCTCCAAACTGCACACAACGGGTAAGTAAATTTCAAAGTCACATCAAACCTTGAACGTAGCTAAACTATTCAACTTTATAATACTTGCAATGTCCCACCAAATCAGTCTTAAATCCATAATGCACATCACTGAGTTTGCTTTGCATAATCTCTTCAAGGGTGAATGAGGCATTGGTGGGATATTGTGAACTGTCTGTGCCTGTAATTATCACTTATGGATGCTTCACCAAATGTAAGTTGCTTTCGTTTGCCATCTGTTATCCATTTGTATTTATCTGATATACTCTTCTCGCTGATGGGTAGAAAAGACTTGATAGTCAATGAAGGCATGTTTCCTATGAAAGACATCTTACTACAAACATCTGCCATTTTACAGGTAGACTGAAGACAGTCAAAGGCTATGGATGCAGTCCCAAACAAATATGGCTGTATGAAGCCACTTGTGTACCACTTGTGTGGGATAGCAGGGAGAAATCCTGCATTTAAGAATATCCATCTCTAGTACACGAGACAGATAGTAAGGGAGGTGGCTGAATCGCCAAGATCAACAGCTCCCAAAATCAAACTGGAAAGTTTGTGGCATGTTAGAGATATATTGAGACACAAAAGCAGATAATGATTTGCTGCAATGAAAAACTTTGAGACTTTACATGTATACACTCTACCTTATACAAATAAGATGACATTGAAGATCCATTACAACCAACCTTCAATATTGAGATGGTGCTTGAACTAAACTGAACATTTAAACCCAATGCAGGTTCAGAATGCCCACATCATGTAATGTATCTGCATCTACGCCTGACTACTTTTTATGCCACCAGGTACTTACCAGGGTCACCAGCAAACCCTTTGTCAGCAGGTGGTCCCTGTGGGCCAGGCTGGCCAGGTGGGCCACGTTCTCCATTTTTGCCAGGTCTACCAGCAGGGCCATCTGGTCCAGGCAGACCTTCCTCACCCTAGGAAGATATTAACAATAGAATGCATCCTGCTATATCCCCTCAGTCACTAATATATTCCCTGGATGTGTCATCAGATGATGATTTGTCAAAGTTTAACTTGGAGCAAGTAATGATAAACCCAACATTATCCTATTTATGACACAATAAATCCTTAGTGCCAGTTCATTATTATCTTCTTTTTTTCTTCTTCTGTGGTCATTCTCAGTCTCCCACTACCAAGCCCTGAACAGGGCTTTGCAAGTAGCAGGATGTAGTTTGGAGAACGTAATGCATTGTGTCGCTAGTTTACAGCTTGACTGTGATATTTGCAATATAGAAGGGGATTTCATGGTGAAGTGGTTAAGCCGTCGGCCTCGTGATCAGGTGGTGTGGATTCAACTCTAGACTCCGCCATCTTTTTCACGGGTGCTTGATGCAGAGTCCCCTGCATCTCGTAGTCGCCCCCTAGTCGTCTTGTCCTTGACTTGCCACTGGGGTCGGCAGCACGAGATGAAAGAATGAGGATAAAAAGTAGTGCATTTAATCCTTTCTACAAATAGCGCTAGTAAAATAAATTATGCCATCATCGTCTACGATGGACGGCGGCCTTTGCCTTGTGATATTTGCACCTTTCGGTCCAACACATCCATCTTCGGCGGGATTCATCATTATTTAAGCAATGATATACCAGGGGGCTTCAAATGAAAACCGTAAAATTGTGATATAAATTTGAAACACCATGCCATTGTCATGTGTAATGTGTGTTCAAATTAAACCTGCCTCGTATGTTGCTAATGACTTCAAGAGTGTCTTACAGGCGGTATCACAGGGCAAATAAACCATATGATGTAAAAGTAGCAGTAGTTAACAATGGCCACTTCCCTAATGACATGCACAAAAGAGGAGCAGATTTATGTTATGTTATTTTATCAGCAATAGGATGAAATCGATCAAAATCCACTAATGAATGAAGGTTCAGTACGGGAAGGCATGTCCGTCACTCCAGCAAGTGTATGAGTGGAGTAGGAAGTTCTGAAACAGCATGAATTCTGTGATAGACTGTTCTTGACTGGGTCAGGCATTCTGAGTAGTGACACCAGAGTCAACTGCTGCAATTGAACACATTATGATGTGGTTTGATAAGTCAAATGTTAATCACAGAGTCCAAGTACAAGGGCAGATGAGCAAAAAGGTGACACTCGAGCAGGGAGTACCCCAAGGGGGAGTACTGTCACCCACACTCTTCCTGGTGTATATAAACGACATTACAGAGAATATACCAAGAAGAGTCCATAGCTCAATGTTTGCAGACGATCTGGCTATGTGGACCTCTGAAAAGAATCTCACCATGCAGCAGGCCCTAACATCGCTGGAAGAGTGGGCGAACTCATGGCTGGTCAAAATAAACGAGGAGAAAACCACATGCACAATATTCTCGCTTTCCATCAAACACCAAAATACCAAATTAAGTTTAAATGGCAAATTCCTGCAGCCAAACGACAACCTAAACTATCTGGGAGTCACATTTGATCGGCGCATGACATGGAAAAGTCAGATCGAGAGAAACCGAATGAGAGCCAGAGAAAGAATGGCAATCATGAGGAAACTTGCTGGCACAAGCTGGGGAGCAGACGAAAGCATACTAAAGAAACTGTACACTGGAAGAGTGAGACCAGTTCTCGAGTATGGCATTGCGGCATGGACAACAGCAGCAAAGGCAAACTTCAATAAAGTTAGCAAACTTCAAAACCAAGCCATGAGAGTTATAACAGGAGGCATGAAGTCAACGCCAATTGTAGAACTTGAAAAGATTACAAAACTGCAATCCATGACCGATAGAAGAGACTGCAGAGCCCAGCTGCAGTCAGAGAAACTCCGAAGACTGACTGACCATCCAATGCACCAGAGACTAAACAATTTGGGAAATGGGAAACTAAAGCGGAGAAACTTTGCAGAAATAGCCAAAGCAAAGATGCACGAAGATCCCATAAACGCACTAACAACACCAAAACCCATCACTACTGTACGAGAACCTACCTGGAGGCAGGATATATTTCCAGAGGTTGTAGAAAATATACCAGGTATTGGAAACAAAAACTGCCAGACTGAAAAAGAAAGGAGAGATACTACCCTAAGCTTTATATCGAAAAGCTACCCAAGCATGGACTGGACCCATGCATACACCGACGGTTCTGTAACAAACACTACACAGAACGAAGGGGCAGGAGCATTCCTGAACCTACCAAATGGCAGAAAAATAACACTGTCATTCGCTACTGGTAAGTACACAAGCAATTTCAGAGCGGAGGCAGAGGCACTGAGGGCGGCAGTGGAAGAAATGGTGACACATAAAGAAAATGAAAGCCATACAGTCCTGCTTACAGATGCTCTGGCCGTAGTCACAGTGCTAAAAAGCCAGAAAAACACTGAGCTTAATGACTTAAGAGCAGCACTCTGCCAACTGTGCCAGCAGACCGCACCAAAAAAGGTAGTGGTACAGTGGGTCCCATCACACTGCAACATCCAAGGCAACAAGGAGGCAGACAGACTGGCAAAAGAAGGTGCAAGACTACCACAAACACATACTAGGATGACGTACGAAGAGTCAAAACGGCTTATTAAAGCCAGATACATGACCAAATGGGAAACCGAACATACTGGTTACACCAAAAACGATGCCTATTACCAGTTGAACAGAAAAGAGCAGGTCGTTGTCTTCAGACTTCGCACTGGCCACAATAGACTGAGGTACCACCTATTCAACAAATTGAAGATAGGTGATACCGACGAATGCCCGTGCGGTACCGGTAAGATGACCGCTGAACATCTGCTGCAGAACTGCCCAACATACGAGGATCAGAGAGAGCAGATGTGGCCATCACCAGTGGAACTGCAAGACAAGCTCTATGGCAGTGTCGACAGCCTCAGGATGACCGCCGCTTTTTTCAAAAAAATAATGGTTACTGTCTGACTGCGTACGAAGAAGAAGAAGAAGAACACATTATGGAAAAAAATTGCAGTGACTGAATTAAATAATTGCACTTCTGGACTTCAGTACACCACAACATGTGCTTACTCCAGTTCCAAAAAGTGTCTGCAATGTGGGTGCAATGGCAGCTGACTCCAGAATTGAAACAACATTTTGATTCCTGTCATAAATGAGTGCACTTTGTGGGCGTTGCAGGACATATATTTAACACAATGGAGACTATGTTGAAAAATTATACATTTGTGTGAGTTTTCTTAATAAATTTTGGAAGAATAAAAAGTAAGATTTTCATTTGAAACATTCTTTTGTTTGTAATGGTAAACCTTGCCCTTATCATATGCCTAATTACAAGTAATTCTTGATGCCAGCTCAGTCTTTCTGACACCAAACATTTCTAGGCACATAAGGCAGGAGTCATGATAGGTGCCCATCCTTGCCTTACGTTGAAGTACAACGATAGGATCAAGTGTTCCTCGCAGGGGATCTTTGTGAATCTAACTGGTGCTGGAATTCATCCTTGGTGCCACTTGTGGCGCCAAGTGCAGAAGCTTACACACTGATCAGATTCATGTTGGCATTTGATGTATGAAGACCTAGTGATAATAATATCTCTGTGCTCTTTTGGCATGGCCCTGTCATTTATAAAAGTAATTCCTTGACGGCATAATCAATGCATGTTCTCTGATGTCCTCCTTTTCTTTACCTTGTCAGAAGAATGTGTAATCTTTTTTCCTGATGGACGCAGACTTAGCCAGACACGTTTCCTGGATGGTGATCATGTTTACCTGAAACCTTTTGATGTCCTGATTTATAATCAAAGTCTTGCAAATATTATTTATTGCATGTACTCGTGGTCATGGTACGTACATTCCAGAAAGATGGAAAGGTGAACAAAAATGGACAGTGGCTACTAAAGCTATGTACCTACCATGACCTGTCCATAACAAACACCTTCTTCTCTTCCAGTCAGCTCAATATTATACCTATAATTTTTTTAGCATTAACATTTCTCATAAAGGTCATCACTGTTCATTCAGTCTTTCTGATCACACTGTTCATTCAGTCTTTCTGATCACACTGTTCATTCAGTCTTTGTTATCGCTGTAACTTCACCATCAATGGGTTTTCTTCATGTTTCTCTTCCATCACTTTTTTTATTCAGTTTAACCTCTGGCTTATTTGAGACACTGCTAATTAGTATAATGTTTGCTTTGCAATCTTTCAAATTTTCAAATAAAATTTATTTTAGCATCAACTAGCCTTTTTATTAGATAAAATAATGCAGACAAAAAGTTATCAATTGTACCTGTTCTCCTTTTTCTCCTCCTCCTCCAGAAGGTCCTTGCTCCCCTGGTGGTCCCTGTAAAATAAATATGTAAAAAACTAAAAATATATTTAAATATAAATTGCATTTAACTCTGATGTAAATGTGTCTTTGGTTCCTTTTTACCAAAATGTTGCAATCAGGTTTCAGACTTCACATGTTCTCATACAGGCCATAGAAGTGTCTAGGAAAAATGATCCCTTTTCTCTGAATACACATTATTTTGTGATATGACCTAAAAATCAGCTCAATATATCAGCTTTCAATGCAATGACAAACAGGGTGTAAAAGACTATTGTATGATCTTTAAAAAAGGAACCAAAATGACAAAGTGAGATACATTAGTGAGAAGATGTTCTCATAAAGGTACATTTGTGATGCCAAGGTCAGAAAAAAGATTTAGATTTTAATACACTGTCCTTGTCATAGTTACCTCTACTTTTTGTCCTCATTTCACATCTTACAAAGTGCAGGGCCACCAATATCGCGGATTCTTTAAAAATGCTTTCCTCTGTGCATTCTGTGTGTTCTCTTGTAGAAGTGACTTTTTTTAGCAATTCCTTAAACATCAAAGGAACGCCGTGGGCTAGTGGTTAAGTGGCACGGCTCACAACCGGAAGGTGCTGGGTTCGATCCCCATCACAGTACCGGCCGTTACCCCAGGGAAGCAAACCCTTAGAAAACGCAGGAGGAAGCAGACCCTTAGATAAAATGTATACTTAAGTCGGATGCACTGGGCCGACAGGTGAAAAATAAAAATCACAGTGCAACGCACACCGCCTTGGGGATTAAAGAAATAAGGCGAACGCGAATAAACCAAAAAAAAAACCCAAAAAAATTTAACATCATGAATATGATTGCCCCATGCACAACCCTCTGTATTCACTTGTTACAGTATGCTTAAAAAATGGCAGTGTGATCTGCTTTGCTCTCCAGGATCTACATGGGGGTTAGCTCAAATAATTGCTTGTGATACTTGGAATCCTGTTATTAAAATAGGCAGGTATACACCTGCTGTCAGGTAATCAAAGGTCATCCATAGTACATCCTGCTTTTAAAAATGTGTACTTACTGCAGCTGACCAGGCTTAGGGGAATGTTGAATTCTGTAATCCATTTCCCATAGGGCTAGGTACTGAAACCACCTCCCTTGAGACCAGAGGATGCTTGCAGAATTATAAACCCCACCATTTCTGTTTTAATTTCTCAAGAAACAAGCATCTTACCTCTCAGCTATAGCAACCCTTCCACATTTCATTAGCTAGGAGTATAACAACTGTATAGATGTAAATTAAAAGGTATAAAGACTGTATTTTTTCCCCTTCAATCATCATTATCATCATCATCATCTGTCCAATTATGTCATTAGATGAGGAGGAGGAGACACACTCTCCTTTTTTGTGCGCCATCTATCTGGTCATTTACATTTTCAATCCATACCTCTGTAGAGTTTATTTAATCTGATCCCTTGATCCTTTTCTAAGTTCTCATCTTGCTGTTTATTATTATAAGCTTGCCCGATTGGTGAGCTTGCAGAGACATTCACTCAATCTCTAAATTTTTCTGAGCAAGTTTCTGTGGACTGAATGCTTGACTCTATAGTTTCAAAAGTGTTTAACCTTGGACAGATTTTGCTATTTAATTGTTGACTTATACATTGATTGGATAACACTAAATACAGACACCAAATCATTCTATTTCTATTTCTGAGAAATGTAAAAATAAAAACTTACAACAGGACCCTGTCGGCCACCTTCACCTAGCTCACCAGCCACGCCAGAATCACCCTGAGAATGTAGACAAGAAGATTTTAAAAACAGATATTTACGATATTGCCTGGTAGACAGACAATGACACTTTATGTTACTAATATCTATTCTTTCCTTACCAACAATTGTTTTTTCTTCGTCCATTGTCCTAATGCAACTATTTCTAGTCATCCTTTAGTATTTCTTGGATGACATGATTATAACAGTCATTTGTTGCATCTTTAGTTTCCACACTCTTCTTGAGTCCCACCTATATTTACTGCTGTTGTTATGGCTTCTCATTACAATATTCTTTCTCAGGTGCTATTTAGCCTACCCAGCAGGGATTCAAGAATTGTTTTCAATTTCACTTAGGTTC
Organism: Ariolimax columbianus; assembly: GCA_036924085.1. Classification (NCBI taxonomy): domain Eukaryota; kingdom Metazoa; phylum Mollusca; class Gastropoda; order Stylommatophora; family Arionidae; genus Ariolimax; species Ariolimax columbianus. Next base: position 110,802,979 of record JAVGWX010000002.1, read on the forward strand.
AAGATCTGCTAAGGCAGAAATATAACTACCAAAAACTAAAACTATCACAACAGTATTTATTCTTATTGCTGAGGACAATTGGGAGAACTTATAGGGATTGCTGAGGACAATTGGGAGAACTTATAGGGATTGCTGAGGACAATTGGGAGAACTTATAGGGATTGCTGAGGACAATTGGGAGAACTTAAAGGGATTGCTGAGGACAATTGGAAGAACTTATAGGAGGGATTGCTGAGGACAATTGGGAGAACTTATAGGGATTGCTGAGGACAATTGGGAGAACTTAAAGGGATTGCTGAGGACAATTGGGAGAACTTATAGGAGGGATTGCTGAGGACAATTGGGAGAACTTAAAGGGATTGCTGAGGACAATTGGGAGAACTTATAGGAATATGGAACAAAAGTTGTTTGGAGTTCCCATGCATTGTACAAATTAGATTTGTTTTTCATCCGATAGAAAAAACCTATGCCCTATAGAGGATATGAATGCAAGTTCTTGTTGTCAAAAACCAACCTCCAAATAGCTCAGCCAGCCACTTCTGACTGAAGTAAATAAACTGTTAAGATATCACAGTTGCAGAGTCAACTAAAGAAAGGGTTATATTTGAACAACTGTTGTGGTACCATGCTATAATACAGCATAATTTAACTTTTCTCAACGTACAAAAAAGAAACTGTAAATGAGAGAGACACATAATTGTGTAATTGACATGAAACTATGTTATTTGAACAGCTGTTGTGGTCATCATCATGTAGCATGTCCTTTGTAGAACATCGCTCTCATCACAGCCAGTTGATATGAATCTTGATCTGCAGTCAATCTTCCCACCTGCTCCATGTTTATGTTTAGAGTATCCTTGATATCTTGTATCCACCTTCATCTTGGTCGACCCCTGCATCGCCTTCCAGGTACCATGCTCTCTATGATCGTTCTTTCCAGTCCGTAATGACGTTTGACATGGCCAAAAAAATTCAATTTTAGAAACATAGCAGTATTTATGAACCACTTTTCTTCAACATTCAGGTCTTCTAGGATGGCTTTATTTGTCACTTTCTTTATCCAAGGAATTTTTCTGTAACATTTTGTTTTGAGCACTACAATTTTTTCCTTGCTGCTTGTTGTGTCATAGTCCATGTCTCGCATCTGTACATTACCACAGGAAATATGCATGTTCTCATGATCTTCAGTTTCAGTTGATTGTTAGTATTAAGTCATAAATTGTGCATGTTGTTTACCTTCGTCATTGCCATGGTCAAACAACTTCTGATTTCTTTTAAGCAGGCTCTGTTGTTGGATAACATAGAGCCAAGGTATTAAAAATATGTGACATTTTCGATTTCTTCATTATTAATTGCAATCTAGGGTTGCAGACCTTATTTGCCAGTGGACATTATCTTAGTTTTCTGAATATTCAGGAAAAGGTTATAAGCTTCATTGTTCTTCTGAACGGACATGAGCAGTCGTTCCAGGCCCTTGGTGCTGTTTGACGGCATGACTGTGTCATCTGCTTATCTTAGCTCCGGAATCTCCTTTCTTCCCATCGTGAATAGATCCTAATTCAAAACACATCATAATTTTACTTTCCTCTACATACACAAGAAAACCCTGAATGAGAGAGACACATAATTGTGTAATTTACATGAAAGTATGCCATTTCCAGGTTACATTTACCTTTGGCCCCTCTGGACCAGGAGGTCCCGAACTACCAGTTTCTCCATCCTCTCCTCCGGGACCTGGAGGTCCTCTCTGCCCTGGGAAGCCACGATCACCCTGAAATTATTATAAAAGTTAACACCATCTTCATAAAAGACAAACCATTTTCTTTTTTATTGTGTAGGAACTGTGCTTCTAGAGGGCTTAAAATACTTTTCTTTGCTACAGTTGTCATCACTTAAAATACTTTTCTTTGTTACAGTTGTCATCACTTAAAATACTTATCTTTGTTACAGTTGTCATCACTTCAAATACTTATCTTTGCTAGTTATCATCACTTAAAATACTTATCTTTGTTACAGTTGTCATCACTTTAAAAAAATTAATTGACTGTGCTTGGAGTTGTCATGTGTTTTTCTATAAGATAGGTTTCTCCTTTTCACATATCTGCACAACGTGCAACCATTCTTCCAGATGAACAACTTCATCAGTTGACAGTGTTTTGAGGATACTCGTTTTGTTTATTAAATGTAAATACTTAAAGAAACAAGTATGAATCAGTTTATCATGTCTCCAAATATCAGACAACTTACATCATAACCAAAAGGTCTTCGTTGGGGACAGAGGATTTCCCAGCTGAAACTAACTAACAAATCTAAACAATAACGATAAGTTTATTTTAAAAAATGTCATGTAGGACATAAACAATTTTTCATGTCTTGATCTGCCGTATTTTTAATTAACCTGACCTAAATATTTCATTCAATTTTATCTACGATCTTTTAAACACAAATTTCAGAGGTGTACAATTTGCACTCTTCTTTCTTTATATAATTTCTGGATGAACGCTGTCGTAATGTTACTCTTAAAAGAGGCGGTTGGTTATATTTATGTCAAAGACATTCAATTTTTTAAACTTTCACAAATAATGAAATGTAGCACATAGACTATCATTACTTCACATTACTTTTTCTCTCTTAACTATATCCTCACATTTCTGCTTCCTTCTTCTTTCCTGCATGGTTTTATTTTCCTATAAAAACAAATCTTACTCACAGGGTAACCCTCCCTGCCTAAGGGTCCAGCCTCTCCTGTAATTCCAGGTCCTCCATCAACACCTGGCTCACCGGGAATTCCCTGTGTGCCTGGGGCTCCTTGAAACCCAGTAGGACCTCGTGGACCAGTTGATCCTGATACTCCAGATTCTCCCTGTAATTGACAACATTTGAAACAAAGTGTGCATGACTAAACATTAGAACTGAAAACAAGTTATCTTACTTTAATATACCACTTCAGAGTGAGATAAGTTTTCATTTACCACTTCAGAATGTGATAAGCTTTCATATATCATCTTACAGTGTGATAGGTTTTCATACACCACTCTAGAGTGTGATAAGTTTTCATATACCACCTAACAGTGTGATAGGTTTTTATATACAACCCTAGAGTGTGATAGGTTTTCATGTACCACCCTAAAGTGTGATATGTTTTCATTTACCACCCTAGTTTCTGATAGGTTTTCATATACCATCCTAGAGTGTGATAAGCTTTAATATAGCCCACTCTAAGGTATGATAAGTATTCATATTTTAATATATGTGTATCTCTACAGATTGTGACTAAGTATTTTAATATAAATATATCTTCATGGATTGTAACAAGCTGTCATACATTAATATACTTATATCACCACAGATTGTGACAAGGTGTCATATCTTAATATACTTATATCACCACAGATTGTGAGATGCTGTCATAGCTTAATATACTTATATCTCCATAGATTGTGACAAGCTGTCATACATTAATATACTTATATCACCACAGATTGTGACAAGGTGTCATATCTTAATATACTTATATCACCACAGATTGTGAGATGCTGTCATAGCTTAATATACTTATATCTCCACAGATTGTGACAAGGTGTCATATCTAGATATACTTATATCACCACAGATTGTGACAAGGTGTCATATCTAGATATACTTATATCACCACAGATTGTGAGATGCTGTCATAGCTTAATATACTTATATCTCCACAGATTGTGACAAGGTGTCATATCTAGATATACTTATATCACCACAGATTGTGAGATGCTGTCATAGCTTAATATACTTATATCTCTACAGATTGTGACAAGGTGTCTTATCTAAATATACTTATTTCACCACAGATTGTGAGACGTTGTCATAACTTAATATACTTATATCTCAAGTCACCATACCAAATTGTGACAAGCTGTCCTATTATAATATACTTATGTTTCAAGTCGCCATAACAGATTGTGATAAGCAATCATATTTTAATATACCTATATCTCTACAAATTGTGACAAGCTATAATATTGTAATAAATTTATATCTCCACAGACAACAAACATGTTACTATATTTTAATATATATCTATCTTTACAGAATACAATCAAAATACTACCCTATTTTAATATATTCTTGTCTTCTTTTCACTTAGAATCACCATGACAGCTAACCATGTTACAGGAAACCTAATTAAAAAATACTTTATGGTGTTATTGTAGTGGTGATTTCTTCATATATAAAAAAACAAACATGATGAGGATGCTAATTGTATGCACAACTCTATTTAGTCACCCGTCACAACAAATTTGACAGGTTAAGATGTTCCAATATTTTCCTAACTTGGTAACATTTATTAGGTTCAAGAAAATAATGCTCTGAAAATTCTTTCTCTGAGCAAATACATTACAAAGTCTTACTGGTGTCTTCCTAGACTTTGAAGAACTAAAAGAGTTTCACTTGTTTTTTAGTTTAATCAATTAGCAATTTCAACATCATGACCAACAATTCTTAACTTCTTTCTTCATATTGATTCTCAGGAAAATGAGTTATTTGCTATGTTACTCCTGTATCCTATATGTGGTACTGTTTCTTAAACTTTCTTTCAAGCCATAAAGCTATTCTAAGTTTAGAAAGATTTTGATCAGTGGAGAGACCAGCATAAAGAATGCAAGCCAGAAAATGACAGAATAGACAAACTTGACAGAGATGGGCAAACAAAGATTTTCAGACTCAAAATGGACATTGCAGACTCAAGGCTGATCGCCACAGAACGGGTATCATAGACACAAATTTTGGAGCACACAAGCAAACACCAGACCAAATAATGCAGGACTACCCTACTTATACAGATCAATGTGAAGCAGTTGGGTCTGGGGAGCAACCATGCTCAAAAAGATGTGGGGTACCAGCACAGATGTAAAACCAGCCTCCTTTGTGAACCTCACCGGACTAGAAGCACAGCATCATTTGATCAAAGAAGAAAAAGATCAGTGTGAATGGTAAAGAGTCTTTAGCTGGAGAGTTTCTTACACTAGAGGAGTTTGACTGCACTGTTATAAGCTAGGCACTGCCAGAAAGTCAAAACAAGCAAATCATGTAAATATGAATTCCCTAATAATAACAATAATAACCAAATGAAAATTTAAAAAATAATAAATAAATCATTTAGCAATTCAACTTACCTCAGGACCTGGAAGACCTTGAGTTCCTCTTTCACCTGTAGATCCTGCATCTCCAGGAGGACCTCTCTGTCCGGGGGAGCCTGACTGGCCATCTTTACCTGGGTGTCCCTGAGCAGAGAATGAGGAAATAATTATCTGCACAAGAAATATCAACTGTATTTTTAGCTTTCAACTTAAATTTAATTCTTCTACTCTACCGATTAAAAGAGTGACTGGTGAAACAGTTCAAATGTCAGTCTTTGTATATGAAGACACGTATTCAAAATCTCGGTGAGGCGTTTTTTTCTTTCTATTGGAGGTAAAATAAAAACCAGTGTTGTGCAGTGCATGGTAGCTGCAGATTCAAACAGCCTTTATTCCCCCACCCTTTAAACCCTTCCAGTGAGCCTCAGCAATGGGTAAGAACCTAGTAATGATAATTAAGATTACCCTGAGGAGTCAATATAGCAGCCTGTTAACAAATTGTTACAGAGCTAATATTTACGCCTGGGATAGGATATTGATAAGTGTAATATATTCTCAAGAAATTTAAAATAAAGTTTTATGAATTACAAAATTGGGGCCACAGCGAATGAGCTGACAGCAGCCAGCGGCACATAGCTCATCACGGTCAGCAAATCAGAAATGAATAAGACCCCATTCTAACCTTCAAGCTGCGGTCCTGCAAAAAAGCTGTACCAGTGTAGTCTGGCTAAAAGAATAGTTATCGCAGTGAGAAGGCAAACTCGGCACCTAAAAATGCTGGCGAATATTGGACGTGTTAGGCTGAAAGGTACTGATATTACAGTCTTGCTGTAAACTAAGGCTCAATGTCACAGCATCCTTTTCAAGATGAACACTGAAGAAGAATTAAAAATTGTATGTATCTATTGGATGTTTGGAGATGTTTTGCTTTCCCTTTTCTGAATAAATTTTACCAAAGGCAGGTAATTTTTTTACCTTTGTGGGAGGTATAAATTAATTTCAGATTTTTTCCAACTCAATATGCATTAATAAATTGTGTATATTACAAATGTTACTGCACCATACTATATGAAATTGTTAAATATTCTTCCCACATGGATTATATTTATTGAAAAGTAACTAATATACATTGTATAAATCTATATTTCATTTGGGAGTGATAAAATTATACGATTTTGTATCCTTATAGTCCCCCTTTTATCTAAGTACATTATCACATGACAAATGTCTTTATTCCTTGCATTCTGCTTTCAAATCAGAACAGCTGGTGATATGATATGTGATACTATATAAATACTCATATCACCTGAGAAAATCGGGAAAAAAGTAATTCAGTCTAGACAGATACAATCAAAAAGGGCATTGCAACAAGCTAAGGCCTCTGTGTTCTGGCAGACCAGGACAGACACACATACAGAAAGTTGAGAGCAGAGGTAATACCAGTACCAGTTACAGACCATAGAACATTCCATGTTTGAATTGACTTGATCAGTTACAAGTACATCCACAGTCTCAATGATGTAAAATTACTAAACTACATATCAAGATGAAACTAAACTACATGACAAAGATTGGAAAGATGAAACTAAACTTCATCTCAAGAGATTATATAGACGAAACTAAACTACATCTCAAGAGATTATATAGACGAAACTAAACTACATCTCAAGTGATTATATAGATGAAACTAAACTTCTTCACAAAGATTAGAAAGATGACATAAATGACTCAAGTTAAGCTATGACACTAAGATGATAGGGATGTTTATGAACTAAGACTAGAGAAATGACTAATAATAATAGTTGCTCATTGCAAGCAAAAATGATGACAGCAACAGATTATTGATGTAAAATGTGTCCTCTGATGGTTGTAAAGACCAAACCTGGAGTGGTACACCCTGCCACATTCAGGGCATACATTTGGAGAGCCAGCAGTGGCATTGTTGTATTGTTTTTTTGGGCAGCATGTTTTTGCTGAGCCTCTGTGATGACTACTCTCTCTGCGATCTGAGCAGATTCAGTGATACTAGCTCGCCAGGTAGTACGGTAATGTGCAAGAATTCTCCCAGAAGGTGACATCAATATTGAAGCTCTTCAGGGACACTTTCAAGGAGTCTTTGTTTGAGTGTTTCTCCCCCCCCCCCCCCCCCCCCCCCCCTGCCGGTCAGCATCTGCCTGTTGCTAGCTATTGTATAACAGCTGCTTGGTGATGCACTCATCTGGCATGCAAACAACATGACTTTCCATCTTAGCTGAGCCAATTTCAGAATTGTATGGATGCTCAACATGTCAATACTGCTAAGAATTTCAGAGTTGGGCAGTTTGTCCTGCCACCTCATCTTGAGCATGTCTATGCAGACAGCTCAAGTTAAAATGACTGAACTTCCTGACATGTCTGATATACACTATCCATGTCTCACAGACATGGAGCAGAATAGATAATACAACAACACAATACATTTTTATTTTGGTGGTAACACTGATGCCTTGTTGGTTTCAGAGGTTTGCCTGGAGCCTCCCAAACACTGAGTTCACCTAAACAATCCTGTTATTGACCTCACTGTTGATATTCACCTCTCTAGTGAATGTACTGCCTAGGTAGATCAAGCTAGCAACTTCCTGGAGACATTAGTTCTGTACAGTAATGTTTGGTTTGATGTACAGTTCCCCAGATGTAGGCTGGAAGATTACCTCTGTTTTTATAGTGTTGATCATGAGACCAAAGTTAGTGTATGTGGCTGAAAACTCCATCATGGTGGACTGCATATCTTTTTCTGAGCAAGTGTTGTAGGCACAATCATCCATGAATATAAGATCTAGGACTGTGGCCTCACACTACTTGGTGTAAGATTTCAGGCACCTTGAGATGAACAGCTAACTACAAAAGACTACAAGGTATTCTGTGATACAAAGTGCACTCACCCTTTCTCCTTGTGGTCCTTGGGCTCCTTGCTGTCCAACCCCACCTGGTTGACCTGGGGGCCCCATCTCTCCAGGAGGACCATCTGATCCAGATGAACCCTGTCATGAACAGATTTTAATTAATATGTGCGGTTTCTACATGTATCAATTTGTGACACACTTTCCTGTATTATTTGTCTATGCTAGAGGCAAATGCATTACAGGGATACCTGATGTGTACATTTTTGTACCATAAGATTCAGAGCATCCCAAAATCATTTCAAGCTTCAAAACAATATCATTCTAGAAATCCATGCTTGAATTGTGATTTGTACATGTCTGTTTCTTTCTGCTAGGCATGTATTAATATAAGCCCATTAAGTAAGCAGTCGCTATATTCATATAGTGATATAAGATCATTAATTAAACAACTGTATTTATGTAGTAATATTAGATCATTAATGAAACACCTGTATTTATGTAGTGATATCAGATCATTAATGAAACAGCTGTGTTCATGTAGTGACTTGTTTAAAACTATATTTCTGCCCCAGTGGATTTATTGCAAACATATGAAAGGAACATCAGCAGCAATTAAACAAAGCAGTTATTATGAAGCAAGCCTGTACCGGGGTTCATTAGAAAGAGTCACCAAAGGCATTCAGATACGTATTCCACTGCTTGAGCAGATATCAGATGCCATTCAAGAAAAATGACTGGTTGCTCAATGAACCATTTGGTCACCAAGGCCATGATGTCTGCATCAGAGACAAATCTTTGTCCCTATATACATTTTGTAAGTGTCCAAGCAAATGAAAGTCACACGGGTACAGATTGGGGCAATAGGCTGGGTGGGGCAGAACTTCCAACGCTTCATGCACAATTCATCACCCTCCATTTCATAATGCAGCAAGTTGTTCAAACTCCACCTCATGTGTTCTTCCTTATGGTCGTCGATAAGCATCCGTGAGACCCATTGTGAACACACCTTGTGATACTTCAGTTTCTGCCTAATCAGCATTTAAACTGTCCCAAGTTACACAGCAAATTCCTCTGCTAGTGAACATAAGCTTCAATGATAGTCTACCTGTATTGCTGCATCAATATCGGTCATGGTTTCTTCTGGTGCAGTAATATGCGTCTGACCTGCTCGTGGAAGATCTTTCGTTATCTCCTGTTCTTCCCAAAACATCTGTGCCCAGTCCTTCACTGTTGTCTTCAACACACTTTTGTCACCATACACTGCTTGCATTCTGCAATGGATGGAGACTGGTCGACATCATTCAGATGTTAGGAACTGAAATATCGCTTGCTGATCAGCCGTGAATGGATTCCGTATCACATCCGCCATTTTCTCAACAGTCTGCAGCAGAACCTATGAATGTAAAGATAATGAGCACGTGCTCACTTGTACATTAGTATGTGCTTATTAAGTCAGATGTGACGTCATCATCCCCCTTGCTGTATGTCCATGTGGCACAGCACAGGCATGTTTCATTTGAACAAGCAGCGTACAAGAGAGGTATATAATTTTATTTTTAATTTGTTTTGCAAGCACAGTGTTACATTTGTTAATGAATAATGTAAATTAAGACCTAGCATCTTTAAATAACCTTTGTCAAATATGTGTATCTGAAAAAAACAATGATCTACTGTGATAAATTCCTAGGGTTCTTTTAAAAAAGATTTTGCCAATTTTGACACACTTTCTTAGAAGGTGTTAATTCTATATTGATAGATACGTGAATTAGTGGTACTTTATTTTTATGTTATTCTTAACAATGCTCAAATCAAGTTCCTTCTGCTGTGTTATTTTATCTTACTTTACTTCAGAGTATTGTTACCAGTGGCAAATATTCAAGATGTTGAGACTGGAATCAATTCAGAAGTATTAAATCAAATATAGCTTGTGTATGGAAGTCTGCCTGCAATAGTGAATCAGGAGTATGTGTAGTGTATAGGCAACAAGCTACAGAAACCATATGTATATATTCCCTACTCTTCTGCTGAAAGAGATTGAGTAGTTCTAGGTCTGTAATAATAATAATGTTTGCGTAGGCGTCAAAGGCCCATTGCGTTGATCGACCACTGCTGAGGCTGTGTTCATGTGTCGCGTGTCTACCAAAATTCCTACAGACTCCCCAGGTGGAGCTGAGTACTCTACTGCCTTGGGATGAGGGCTGCGAGGAGTGTATTAAACCAATGTTTGTGTCAGGCTTTTCGTGTCTGTCCATGTCAAACTCCCTGTTTTTCTGTGTCCTGTCACCAAGGCTTCTGATTGTGTCCACCTTTTGGTCAGTGTGACCCTTACTGTGTTGAGAATACGAGGTTGAACTCCTTTTATGTACTGGTCTCCCAAGACTTAAGCCAGGCATGAAATGCAGCATAACAAACAGGATAACTGACCGAAAGCACATCAATTCCACAGAATAAAGTCCCTGATACCACCTGGTGAAGGAGTTGTGAAATATAATCCGAACAGGAACCACCAAACATTGGAAAACTACACAAACTATGGAGCGAGTCGAGAGCGCAGCCATTTAGGTGCAACCATCTTACTTTATCAGTTCTCCCTATCCAGCTCTTTCTGTTCAGTTTTTCTGTGAAACGATATCAGAAACTAAAGTTCAATTTTTTTTTAGATAATTATGTTTCTGTACCCATTGTAGACTGATGTAATTTTAGGTCTGCCTTTCCCAACCTTTTGGTCATGAAAAAATAGGTTGAAATAACTTTCAGGTATCTGGTAACCTCAGCATTAAAACAATGATATATCTTCAGATCAAGACATGTTAGAGTGATCAGTCAGGAGCAAATATAATGTTCTAATCATAATTGTCTATGATCTTTTGACCGACTGTATTTAATTTTATATGCAACATAAACATTTCTTCAATATGTTCAATAGTAAAACTACTAATCATTATTGATCAAAACAATATGACTAAAAATATAATCTATAAATTGTGCATTGACATTCAAGGCCGCTCTGTCTACAACTGGGAGCTAAGTTAAAAAATACAACTTCTATTTGAATCAATCACAATCACTTGCTGATCCATAGAGACCTTTAATAGAATATAATTTGAGAAGTCCTGTACTATACCACATTCAGATTATTGTCATTCTCTCTCATTCTATGTGTTACTATTTTTATTATCTAAACTCTATTAACCTATTTCAAATCAATTAATCAAAATCTTTCAGCTCAATGCAGTGCATTGGTCTTAAATAAATACATAGAGTCCTCCAGTCCTACATCATGCCTTCTAACTCAGTTCATGTCTTCCTTGTTTGCTTTATGTTTATCCCAACCTCTCTTAACCATGGTTGTTTTTGTATATCTCTATGTCTTTTGACCTGAGATTTCCAGAACAGAGACACTCTTGTAATGCTATTAACCGGTCTCCTTAATGTGTGTCCTGGACAACGCCAGTGCCTTTACTTCACACTGATATTTTTCCGTTCTTTTCCCACAGTTTCACATAAGGATCTTTGTCATACCATTTTATTCAATCTATTCGATGCAGGCACTCATCGATGAAAGGCTGAACCTTTCTTGTTGTTGTCCAGGTAACAGTCATACAATGGGATAGACTTTTTACATTTATTATTTATTTATTACTCTATGTAATAATGTTTCAATATGTTTCTGTATGTACTCAAGCAGTACATCTTTTCTCTGCCTAACTGTAACTACCACCAACACAACTGCTCTTTTCTTATTTATTCTATGAGCATTTGAGAGACTGAAATGTTAAAGTGCTAGTCTCTTATAGCAAGATGACTAGGTTCAATCCTCATTTTCAGCAGAATTACTCCAGACTATGCCACTGTAAATGAGTACCTTATAAGGTATAGCAAGACAGCTGAGAAAAGCAAATTAGTCATCCAACCTCAGAAAACTTTGAGTCCTAGTCTGTAACACTTTATCCCAAACAGCATTGTTGGTTATAGGATTACCCTTACCTTTTTTGTTTGTTTTTCTCCTTCACTTCTATCTTAATCAACCTGTATTTCTACAGGGGCAGATGCTCCTGTGCAGGTTACAGTTCTGGCGTGAGCTGGATGTAGTCGTGAGGAGGATTTCCTGTTTATCTGGCTATTCTCGAGCAGCTTATTACTCCTATGTTGGGACAAGTGCCGCGAAAAGTTGGTTAACCGATGTGCGAGTCCATCTTAATGGACTCAAACACTAGAGCAAAGTACATCCACAGCCTGATAGGTGTCATCTATGTTGCTCTTAATAAACCACCTAACCATGGCTGTCTTATGCCATGTCATACAATAAGTCGCCTCTTACGATATGCTCTCTGTGGGGCAGTGGTGCTATTCTTGTCCTTGTCATTAACGGAGACTGCAGCGGCCCACTCGGTCAAACTGTATGTGTTGTCAATTATTTTATTCATTCCAAGGATCTCTTTGTACCAATTTATATGTATGTTTTCTCTATTTAATTCATCAACACCTGGCACCATCTTGCATTGTAGAGTGTTGGATATTCTTTGTGCATTGTCAAATCAAATGCTTGTGCTGCTACTTACTGGTGGGCCTGGCGGTCCACTTGAACCATCAGGACCAATCAGACCAGGAGGACCCTAAATAAAGTAAAAGAAATTCACAGTCATAACATAATAGAAACATGTAATCTACAACAAGTATACAGAAAACATTCACATTTATCTCCAGTGTCAGTCCAGCAGATGTGCTGTTTGCGAGGAAGACAACAATATTCTGTATGCATCCCATCATTTGAAACATTGTACCAATGCAGATCTAGGTCTTTGGTCGGTTCATCTCGCCATCACATAGGTGGCTTAACAGGCCACTTGGAGTAAATGGATCTTTGAAGTTACATAGAGCCAACTACAATGAGTCTTGTTGACAGAAAACATATAATATAAATACAGAAAAAACCCTTGCTGTTATCATGTATTTAGATTCAGATGGCTAGATAAACCTTGTGACCATGAGGCAATTTGAGAGAAAAATAAAATAGAGAAAGGCAAAAAAGATGACTGCAGAAACATCAGGTATATGGAATGTCCATCAATCAAAACCTTGTTGGCTTCCTGTGGAGCATATGTCTTCAACAAATACACTCAAAGTTATCAAACATTGACTTGTCTATATCTGTTTAGGAGTGTAAGAATGATAAAATAATCAAATCAAAGAATGAAGCTAAATCTCAATATTCTTGGGATGAAAAAGTTACAAGAAGAAATTGATATGTACTGCTGTACATGGACAGGACATGCTGCAGTAAAAGAAAAATACTAACTGCTCCACTATGTGGCATTCTTCTTCTTCTTCGTACGCAGTCAGACAGTAACCATTATTTTTTCAAAAAAAGCGGCGGTCATCCTGAGGCTGTCGCCGCTGCCATAGAGCTTGTCTTGCAGTTCCACTGGTGATGGCCACATCTGCTCTCTCTGATCCTCGTATGTCGGGCAGTTCTGCAGCAGATGTTCAGCGGTCATTTTACCGGTACCGCACGGGCATTCGTCGGTACCACCTATCTTCAATTTGTTGAATAGGTGGTACCTCAGTCTATTGTGGTCAGTGCGAAGTCTGAAGACAACGACCTGCTCTCTTCGGTTCAACTGCTAATAGGCATCGTTTTTGGTGTAACCAGTATGTTCGGTTTCCCATTTGGTCATGTATCTGGCTTTGATAAGCCGTTTTGACTCTTCGTACGTCATACTAGTATCTGTTTGTGGTAGTCTTGCACCTTCTTTTGCCAGTCTGTCTGCCTCCTCGTTGCCTTGGATGTTGCAGTGTGATGGGACCCACTGTACCACTACCCTTTTTGGTGCGGACTGCTGGCACAGTTTGCAGAGTGCTGCTCTTAGGTCATTAAGCTCAGTGTTTTTCTGGCTTTTTAGCGCTATGACTACGGCCAAAACTCCAGCTTCCGCCACTGTCATACTCAGGCACTCCTGGATATCTTGGTGCCATCGTCTTCTTGGTCTACCCCTTCCTCTTTTGCCTGGCACCATACCTTCCATCACCGTCCTCTCAAGACCGTTGTGTCTCTTGATGTGACCAAAGTATTTGCATTTTCTAGCCAAAATGGAATTGATAAACCAGTTCTCCTCTATGCTCAACTCTTGCCGAAATGTCTACATTTGTTCTTTTCTCTGTCCAGGGTATTCTGAGGATCTTTCTGTAACTTCTTCTTCTTCTTCTGTGTACACAGTCAGACAGTAAAAATTATTTTTTCGAAAAAAGCGGCGGTCATCCTGAGGCTCTCGCTACTGCCATAGAGCTTGTCTTGCAGTTCCACTGGTAATGGCCACATCTGCTCTCTCTGATCCTCGTATGTCGGGCAGTTCTGCAGCAGATGTTCAGTGGTCATTTTACCAGTACCGCACGGGCATTCGTCGGTACACCCTATCTTCAATTTGTTGAATAGGTGGTACCTCAGTCTGTTGTGGCCAGTGCGAAGTCTGAAGACAACGACCTGCTCTCTTCGGTTCAACTGGTAATAGGCATCGTTTTTGGTGTAACCAGTATGTTCGGTTTCCCATTTGGTCATGTATCTGGCTTTGATAAGCCGTTTTGACTCTTCGTACGTCATACTGGTATCTGTTTGTGGTAGTCTTGCACCTTCTTTTGCCAGTCTGTCTGCCTCCTCGTTGCCTTGGATGTTGCAGTGTGACGGAACCCACTGTACCACTACCCTTTTTGGTGCGGACTGCTGGCACAGTTTGCAGAGTGCTGCTCTTAAGTCATTAAGCTCAGTGTTTTTCTGGCTTTTTAGCGCTGTGACTACGGCGAGAGCATCTGTCAGCAGGACTATATGGCTCTCATTTTCACTGTGTGTCACCATCTCTTCCACTGCCGCCCTCAGTGCCTCTGCCTCCGCTCTGAAATTGCTTGTGTACTTACCAGTAGCGAATGACAGTGTTATTTTTCTGCCATTTGGTAGGTTCAGGAATGCTCCTGCCCCTCCGTTCTGTGTAGTGTTTGTTACAGAACCGTCGGTGTATGCATGGGTCCAGTCCATGCTTGGGTAGCTTTTCGTTATGAAGCTTAGGGTAGTGTCTCTCCTTTCTTTTTCAGTCTGGCAGTTTTTGTTTGCAATACCTGGTATATTTTCTACCACCTCTGGAAATATATCCTGCCTCCAGGTAGGTTTTCGTACAGTAGTGATGGGTTTTGGTGTTGTTAGTGTGTTTATGGGATCTTCGTGCATCTTTGCTTTGGCTATTTCTGCAAAGTTTCTCCGCTTTAGTTTCCCATTTCCCAAATTGTTTAGTCTCTGGTACATTGGATGGTCCGTCAGTCTTCGGAGTTTCTCTGACTGCAGCTGGGCTCTGCAGTCTCTTCTATCGGTCATGGATTGCAGTTTTGTAATCTTTTCAAGTTCTACAATTGGCGTTGACTTCATGCCACCTGTTATAATTCTCATGGCTTGGTTTTGAAGTTTGTTAACTTTATCGAAGTTCGCCTTCGCTGCTGTTGTCCATGCCGCAATGCCATACTCGAGAACTGGTCTCACTCTTCCAGTGTACAGTTTCTTTAGTATGCCTTCGTCTGCTCCCCAGCTTGTGCCAGCAAGTTTCCTCATGATTGCCATTCTTTCTCTGGCTTTCATTCGGTTTCTCTCAATCTGACTTTTCCATGTCATGCGTCGATCAAATGTGACTCCCAGATAGGTTGGGTTGTCGTTTGGCTGCAGGATTTTGCCATTTAGACTTAATTTGGTACTTTGGGGTTTTAATGAGAGCGAGAATATTGTGCATGTTGTTTTCTCCTCGTTTATTTTGACCAGCCATGAGTTCGCCCACTCTTCCAGCGATGTCAGGGCCGTCTGCATCCGATTTCTTGCTATGGTGAGATTCTTTTCAGAGGTCCACATAGCCAGATCGTCTGCAAACATTGAGCTATGGACTCTTCTTGGTATATTCTCTGTAATATCGTTTATATATACCAGGAAGAGTGTGGGTGACAATACTCCCCCTTGGGGTACTCCCTGCTCGAGTGTCACCTTTTTGCTCATCTGCCCTTGTACTTGGACTCTGGCCGTTCTTTGTTTGAGGTAGTGGTTGATCCACTTGTACATCTTCCCACAGACATCACTTCTTCTTAGCTTGACTCTAAGTCCATCTTTCCAGACTTTGTCAAATGCCTTTTCCAGATCCACCCAAACAGCTACTGTGTGCTTCTGTGCCTGGTAGGCATCTTCTATCTCTTGGGCTATGAGGATGACCTGGTCCTCAATGGATCTGTGCTGTCTAAAGCCGGCTTGCTGTGGAATTAGTATTCGTTTTTCTTCCAGATGCCACATCAGTCTGGTGTTTATCATCCGTTCCATCAGCTTGCCGACACAGCTCAGTAGGCTTATGGGCCTGTATCCATTTGGATCTGTTTTGTCCTTTCCTGTTTTTGGTACTGGTACCAGTATTGCATCTTTCCATGCCTGTGGTACAATTCCCCTTTTCCAGCTTTGGTTCAGAACCGATAGCAGTTTCTTCTTCGCTGTTTGGCCCAGCCCCATCAGCATTTCGTTTGTTATCCCGTCTTTTCCGGGAGATTTCCTTTTCTTTAGTGTTCTCATAGCCTCTTCCATTTCGCGCATTGTTAGTTTGGCCATCATGTGCTCTTCAGGAGCCGTATTCATGTTTTCGTGTCCCTTTAGTTCTTCGCTAATGTCTGTAAGCTTATCTGCAGGGACCTCGATGTGGTTTGCTCTGGCATAGTGATCGACAAAGGCGTTTGCGGCTTTCTTACCTGTGATCAAGTTCTCGCCCCGCTTGATAGTAATTTGTTTATTTGACGGGGTTTCGTCGTTCATGGCTCTGACTAGCTTCCATAGCTTGTTCCCGTCTTTGTCCAGGTTTAGACTTTCCGTTTTATTTTTCCAGCTTTCTCTTGCTGTTTGCTTGAGAGTGTGTTTGTACTTCGCCGCGGCGGCTTTGAGGGCGATGTTTGCCTCCATGGATTTTTCTCGCTCTGCCATGTTCCTAGCATTTGTTACTGCATCTTCCACTTTCTGTAACTCATCATTCCAGTAGGGCTTATAGTTTTTCCTAGCTCCTCTTGGGATGGTTTCAGTGGCGGCTTGCATTATTGCCTTGCTTAGGCTCTCTACCATGGGCTTCATTTTGGTGTTTCGTGTGTTGATGGTTTCACACAGCCCATCTGTTAGGATTGCAAATCTGTCCCAGCTTTCTGTAACAATGTGTCTATGTTGCATTCAAAATACATATAGATGTCAACACAGCAGTCATTATAGAAACATTTTGCATGAAGAAATAAGCTAGATCACATCCCTGTTATTCACTGATAGTCCCATAATATGGACAACTTAAAAAGATATATAAATGTAATCAATCTGTCTGAGTTGTTTCTGAAATGGCACTGTGTGTGACAGAGATGAGAATAGGATCATACTGAGAGTATGCTGTTAGAGATGAGTAGCAGTGATGTAATCTTACCCCTGAAGGCCTAAGACTCTTTACTTATTCATTCCCATGTGCTAATGTATCGGCTTCTGGAGTTTTTGAGAAAACCCAGGCCTCAATCTATCAGCTTTTGCAAACGTGTCCACAAAATCAAACATTTTTGCACTCCTAAATGTTTTATTTTGATTTTTGATGAAAGTCCAGATTTAGTACTTTTTATTTCCAGAAGAATTACTACACATAACATGGATTTAATTGAAAACGTGTTGTATTTTAGCACTTGAATTCCAGAAAAATTTGTATTGTGGCAGTCTTGGGTCTAGCCCATATGCCCCGTCAGCCAAAACCAAATAGTGTTTATATAGTACAAGCTCAGTATTGGTTAGATTATATTATTTCTAACAGTAGTGATGATGAAGGCATTGGTCATTCTGATAGCGACATTTCAATTTCTTTATCTAGTCTTAGGTCTAAGTCGACCGATGAAAGTGAAACTAGATCTACTGATGAGTGGGCAGTGCCCTCTTTTGGCTCAAACAATAATAGTAACAGTTCAAACATTCAATAAAGGCTCAAAATCCAGCACAGTGATGCTAGTGTGTATAGTATAAAAGTTGTGTCTATACATCCTAAATGCAGCAGAAACATTCTATCTGGTTGTGAGTAAATTGTAAACATTCATCCTGGTATTAATTGGGGGAACTTTCATTTTTAAGCACTTTTTAAACTTCATGTGCCTTCAATTAAATGTGAATACTGTAAAAACAACTGTACTAAATTAGGTGTAACTTTTAGGACATCTTCCCTTGTGTATTACCGTCAATAGAAAATTGTTATGTTATTCATGTATTGGTTTAGAGCTGAATAGTGTTGAGAGGAAAAAAGCTTTTCATAATTTTAAAGAAAAAAAAACGATTATGCAACTATAATCCCTCATGCACAAATGTTCACTTTCATTTGTAAAATATATGAATTCCATTGTATTCTGGACTCTTTTATGAACAGTTTGGTATATCATTTATGTTATTTCAGTGAGCCTCTATTGAAAATAAAAAGATCACAACTAAATGATTCTGTGTTTGAGTTTTATAAAACAAAAAAAAGTGTGTCCAGTGGTCCAAAATATTCTAGAGTGAATGTCCATGACACAGGAATAAAGAAATATGATTTCTCTGGGTTAGAAAAATATGATCACATGAAATGTAGATAGAATGTCCCAATACAGATACACACTGAAAAATAGCCTCATTTGATATGTATTTTAACTTTATTATCTATTTACTGTCACATGAATACCACATGTGGAATCATTTTTTGTGAAGCTGTTGGGAAAAACCAGGCAGACAAGAGTGGAACAGAAGGTGAGGATAACACACCAACATTGAATAGCATACACAGCATTACTTTCTGTTTTAAAGGACTATAAGGAGATCAAAACACCCACTGAAAACAGTGCACAAGAAAAACAAAGGAAATGGGTAAGATGTGGACAGAGTTGTAGCTTATTTACTTACTTTCCGTGTCCTAGGCACTATGTCACACTTTCCTACAGTATTCAGTCACGTGGATTGCCCTGTCACTGGCACTCAGCAGGCCATCCATGCCACAAGTCTCCGGGAGGTTGGGCAGATCATCAGATGGTCCTGGTCTTGTGTTACTCCACATTCGCATGACTCATCATCCCTGTATCCCCATCTTTTCAGATTTTTCCTGCATCGTGATACACCAGTTCAAAGTCTATTTAGTGACTTCCATGTTGCGTAGGGCAGGAGATGTCCAGGCGCAGGTTGGAGCTGATGGCTCAGTGACTTGCCACATCCAGATTAGATATTAGGAAATATTTTTTTTAGTTAGAGAGCGGTAAATGCTTGAAATGCATTGCCACAGGAAGTAGTGGAGGCAGGGACGATTAATGCATTTAAGAATAGATTGGATATGCATAGCTTTCAGAGCAAGTAAATGTCAATGAAACTTTGTATTCAGACTGCAGAGTCTTCTAAACCAGTATAAAGACGGTAAGTTAAGTTAAGTATTTGTTGAAGACATGCTCCATGGAAAGTTGAAATGGTTTTGATGATGATGAATAGCACATTATAGATACTTACAGCTTCACCGTTGTTTCCAGGGGTACCTGATCGACCAGTTTCGCCCTGTTTTTGGATAACATGAGGATTAGTAATCTGTGTATTGTATCCGACATAATATATCAATAAAAAAAAATAATAGAATGAAGGAGGGTTGAGAAACAGAAATTGGCAGGAATGAGAAAGAGAGAGAGAGAGAGAAAGAGAGAGCAAGGGGGAGAGAGAGCGAGAAAGAGAGAACAAGAAGGAGAAAGACATAGTGAGAGAGAGAGAGCAAGAGTGAAAGGAAGACAGAGAGAAAGAAAGATAGAGTGGGGAGGACAGTGAGCAAGAAAGAGAGTATCAGTGAAGGTGCTCAGATCATAGAGAGAAAAGCCATTGCATAGACTCAACAAAAGTGTGCTGTCCAATAAAAAAAAACACATTCCTTTACAGCTGGCTCCCCACATGTGTGCCCCTAATGTGGAAGGGTAGGCTTTTTGAGAATTGGTCTTTACAGCCATAAGATAACACATTTAGCAGCACAAGTCTGATGCCGGCACCATCTAGGCTTGCGATGGAGAACTATTATTACTACATGGTGGGGTAGCCAGGTCCATGTCCAGCTCTTCCATCATCTCTCATGACATGCCTGGCAGGATACAGCGTTACTATTCTTTGTTCTCCTTTTTAGCTCCAGTAACACTACGCAAACAACTTCTTCTTCGTCGTTCGTTCAAATTCCTATTGGCTCATTGTTCTTTTTCGGTTATCTTAAATTTGTATATTTTAAGTATATCTTCTTCGTCTTCTTTGTGCACTATCAGACGTTAACCTGAATTTGTTCAAAGAAAGCAGTGGTCATCCTGAGGCTGTTGACACTTCTAGAGCTTGTTTAGTGTTAGCACTGGTGATGGCCACATTTGCTTTCTCTGATCTTTGTATGTTGTGCAATTTTGCACCAGATGTTCAGAGGTTATTTTTCCAGTAGCACAGTTGCATTCTTCAGTAGCAGCCATCTTGAGTTTATTGAATAGATGACATCTCAGTCTGTTGTGGCCTCTGCAGAGTTTGAAGAACACCACCTGCTCTTTTCTGTTCAACTGGTAATAAGCATTATTTTTTGTGCAGTCAGTGTGCTGTTTCCCATTTGTAAATGTATCTGGCCCTAATAAACCTTTCTGACTATTTGTAGGTCACACTTGAATCTGGTTGTGGTAACCTTCCATCTTCATTCACCAGCCTGTATGCTCCTCGTTGTCTTGAATGTTACAGTGGAATGGAACCAACTGTCATTTAGGTTTTATATATATCTAGAGTTCAATCCGTATTTATGTGAAAAATATGGTGGAAATCATGTTTTGATTGAGTGTCAATCGTGTGTTTTGATGATCATGTGAAGCTGAGACACAGTTTCTTGACTTCCTTTACCAATCATGCAAGTAGGGTTCATGATCTGACATTGGTGTACAGACCACCACTTTGGAAAACATTGGTAAATGGAACAAGCGAGCTACTGGAATCATTAACATCCATAATCTTCACCAACTGGTAAGGGAAACTGAACTGGGCACCTACGGATCTGCTCAATGTACAGTAATGTCAATTCTGAATAATTTAACATGACAGAAAATAAAATGATTGAACAGTTTGTTAAAATTAATCCATAAAAATGTGATGAACACGTAACAATTTCATTCTAGAGCAACATCTAGAAGAAGACAAAGGTTGGTGCACACATTGTTAACAAAATACTGATAACTGCATCTTGGCTACAAAATAAATACTACAAATCCTGATGAAACTTAGCAGCAAAAGTTTAAGGAAAAATGTAACTAGCTAAACTTACGATTGCACCAGCCTCACCACGTGAACCTCTTTCGCCATCAATACCATCCAGCCCCTTCGTACCAGCATCTCCAGCTGGGCCAGGCAACCCACGATTACCAGGGACACCCTGTACGAATAGAACATAATTTATTTCATCAACTACAGAAACATTTATAAAAACAGCAATTTTATATACAACAAACATATACAAAATGGCATGATAACATAAGAAATATGCTGAATACAAAACAACAATATTACATACAAGATATATACTGAAACAGTACAACATATTTGACATGCATCAAGCATCTACAAATATGGCAATTAAACATATATCAAAAGAGTGCTATAATGTATATAACATATTTACAAAGAAAATAATATAATATATTTGAAACGTCTACAAAAACAGATATAAAGGAAAAATAAAATAACTCTGAAAACAAACTATCATCTTACCCTCTCTCCCTGTAGACCCAATGAACCGGGTGGACCTGGTGCACCTCTTTCACCCTACAAAAATATTCATATCATGAGATCATGTGTGAAGATGTAAACATTAAATACAAATTGTATTGCTTTATCTAAACATTTAAACATAATTTTTATGATAAATACATTTTAAGATATTTTGGAGGAGTTTATGAACTATGGGATAGTGAGTACTTCTGTTCTATGAGTTGGATGATGTAGTTACAGAGGACAGTGAACACTTCTGTTCTGTGAAATGGGTGATGTAGTTACAGAACATAGTTGTATGCTTTTTTCTGTGAAATGAGTTATGTATCTTCTTCTTCTTCTGTGTTTGTTCTCAATCTCCTGAACAGGGCTTTGCAAGTAGCAGGATGTAGTTTAGAGAACGGAATGCGTTGTGTCGCTAGTTTACAGCTTGACTGCTATATTTGCACCTTTCAGTCCAACACTTCTGTCTATGAAATGGGTTATGTAGTTACAGAAGATAGTTGCGTGCACCTGTTGTGTGAAATAGATGATGTAGTTATAGAAGATAGTTGTGTGCTTCTGTTCTATAAAATGGGTGATGTAGTTACAGAAGATGGTTGTGTGCTTCTGTTCTATAAAATGGGTGATGTAGTTACAGAAGATGGTTGTGTGCTTCTGTTCTGTGAAATGGGTGATGTAGTTACAGAAGATGGTTGTGTGCTTCTGTTCTATAAAATGGGTGATGTAGTTACATAAGATAGTTGTGTGCTTCTGTTCTGTGAAATGGGTGATGTAGTTACAGAAGATAGTGGGAACTTCTGTTCTGTGAAATGGGTGATGTAGTTATAGAAGATAGTTGTGTGCTTCTGTTCTGTGAAATGGGTGATGTAGTTACAAAAGATGGTTGTGTTTTTCTATTCTGTAAAATGTATGATGTAGTTACAGAAGATGGTTGTGTGTTTCTATTCTGTAAAATATGTGATGTAGTTACAGAAGATGGTTGTGTGTTTCTATTCTGTAAAATGTGTGATGTAGTTACAGAAGATGGTTGTGTGTTTCTATTCTGTAAAATGTGTGATGTAGTTACAGAAGATGGTTGTGTGTTTCTATTCTATAAAATGTATGATGCAGTCATAAAGAATACATTGTATTGCAAATTATATTAATGGGTCTTGATCAGTTATTAATTTGTAAACATTAGGAATGTCTCCAGGAATGATTTATTGTTCTAGTCTTGCTAGAGTTCATTTCTGTGAACAAGCTGATGTCCTCACCTCAAAGTCACTCAAAGTGCTGACTTTAGATATAGATAGGTGACATTTTGAGGTTGGTCAATGACCATTTCTTGAATGTAGACACTGCAATAAAAGAAATGGCAATCCTCATACTGCAGAGTTTAAAATCATCCTTTGAGGCTAGCCTGAGAGAACGAAACAGCAGTATTTAAAACCAGAAGTGTACTGGATCCATCAGTTTACACACTCTTCACCCTTTGCTGAAGAAGATTGAGCACTTTTAGGTTTGCGTTGAGTGCAGTGATGGCAATTCTTGACATAGCAGAACGGAACAGAGCAGCAAGACACTTTACAGTTTGTATGTATTTACTTTCTGCTGAGCTCGAAATGTCTCCTGATCACAGATATTGGCAGTGACTGCATCAAGATATTTGAAAACATCTTTTCACTCTAGCCTAAGAAGAAGCCACCTAGTTATGTGTTTATATGCGACAGCAACAAGTTATTGATTTTAGCTGTTGCAGTGGCGGGACGAGCTGTGGTGAACGACGAAGTGATGACGAGAGACAGGTTTGAGTTGATCAGGGCAGTTATGGATACTCTACAGAATGATGCAGAGACAGAAGGTTGGGAAAATGCATATGTGCAGAGGATGTTAGATTTAGGAGTGACTAGGGAAGAAAGGAGAAATAAGTGTGTCCTGTCTGGAAAGATCCAAAGAACACAAAATCAACACCTGACTGGGACTATATATACGCTTGGCTGGCTGCTTGAACGGAGAACTTATGGGAATGTCCCCTATGTGATAATGTAGGTTCCTAGAATCAAGATTTTCCTTTTCTTCTTCATTTGTTCTCAATCTCCCACTACCAAGCCCCCAAAAGTAGCAGGAGGTAATCCAGAGAATGGAATGCATTGCATCATAGTTTACAGCTTGACTGCCATTTTTGCACCTTTCGATCCAACACATCCGACTTCAGGAGGCATTTTTGAGTATTGGGTGGCCTTCCATCTTCAATTCTTTCTCTTTAGTCAGTCTGCACTATTGCAGTCTGTTATTCAGGATCACCAGATTGAGGTGTAGAAGGGTCTTGGCAGCTCTGGTTCGCAGGCCCTGATGCTAGCAGTCAGCTATGGGTCACTGACCACTGCAGCTGATGCGCAGCTCAGTATCGTGATATCTCAAATCAAGAATTGATTTCAGGTTACAATTAGTGTTAGTCACTTAGCTAACATACCCAAGTGGTACTTATGTTGAAATAAATATGATCACTTTCATCTTTTAAGAATGTTGTAAAATGTGACTA
This sequence comes from Ariolimax columbianus, assembly GCA_036924085.1. Lineage (NCBI taxonomy): Eukaryota > Metazoa > Mollusca > Gastropoda > Stylommatophora > Arionidae > Ariolimax > Ariolimax columbianus. The sequence continues at coordinate 110,827,291 of JAVGWX010000002.1, forward strand.
AAGAGGATTGTGCTTAGGGTCAGCAACCTCACTATGTAAAACGATTGTTATGAAAAACCAATACTGCAAATGTTTAATTGTAATAGTGACTATGCTTTGCTTGAAGTAAAAAGGCAAATCATCAAAACATCAACCTTTAGGAGGGTTGGTCTAGCTAAGTGGTTAATGGCACGGCTCACAATCTAAACTTGCATGTGTTTGGATTCATGAACCGGCATGGTTGCAGGCCTTTGAAATGTGAACCAATTTTTCAAAATGAATTTTGAAGTTGAATGCACTAGACGATAAGATTAACATACACTCCACCTTAGGAAAGAAATTGAATAAAGATCATCACTTCACTACTATATTCAATAACCATTATTCCTGAACATTTTGTCTTTTGTTTTTTTAGATTTACGTTTCATCCTATTAAAAAAATTATTCCATTTGTATTATAATCAGGCACATTACTGGGGATGAAAAGACAGGTCAGCAGAACCCTACTATTCATGTTCTAAAAGTCAGCTAAGAAGGGTGGTCCATGACACTGGCAACCTCATCAGGTAAAACAAAGAGCACACAAACTGCCACTGCAAAATAGCACATAAATGCTTTGATGCAGGCCTCCTGCAAAGAGGAAAACTAGTAGTTACCTAATGCTTCTACTGGAATATTAAAAGGGCACACTTTTGGTCATAGGCTGCATCAATAACTACTGTTTTCACAGAATAATTTAAAAAAATCTATGGTTTAATAAGTTAGACACTCACTCTATTTCCTGGAGGACCTTGAGTACCTAGGCGACCTTGATCTCCCACACCACCTGGACCACCTTTATCACCTGCTGATCCTTTATAACCAGTTAGACCACCTTCTCCCTAGATGAGATAGGATAAAGTGAAACAGAAATGAAAATAAATAATCACAGAGCAAAATTAAGCATTCATTATGCATATTATAGCACCTTATTGTTGTGCTAAAGCAAGTAAAGACTACAATGAGAAGCAGTCTGTCATCATTCATGTATTTATCATCATCTCCTTCATATTTATTTTCTGTCCTGTTTTCACTTTTGATTCTATCTTTTTTTCAACTAACAATATGTTAGAACTTTTTTAGCCATAGTCAGAACAAGTTTTCAGTCATTGCCATTTACAAATTTAATTACTGAATGTCCGTAAATATTATTAATGTGTAAAAAAATTAAACAATGCATGACACTAAATACATATCTATGATGATAACCAGGAACAGATTGAAATGATCTAAAATAATTACTACTATGGTCGACAACATAACAACAACAGAGGCTGTCTTTGGTGACTGTGATATTGGGATGTCTGTAAATTTGATAATTGACGCCTCACTGCATTTAAATACAGTTGACAGATATTCTTAGCACACATCATGAAACAGTTAGTTCACAAATATATTGCTGCTGTGGAGTGAATTTATAACACCCAGTTTGGGGGCTTAATCTTTGTCGCTTTTTTTAGGTTCTGCTACCTTAGAACCACAGTTACAAGTAACAACAGCAAAAAAATTACATTGACAAAGTAGTGATTGATTCACCATTGCACTCTAAATGAACCATAGCACTACAAATACAACTAGCCCCTTTACAGGAAGTCTGTATCTGATGGTTTCTTAGCAATAGAAGGCACAAATTAGTTTGATGTACATTTAGTGTGGAATGAAGAAAAAATACAAAATAAGTAATGGTAGAGGATCAAAAGAGTAGGCACAGTGAAGTGATTCAAACACACAGTGAAAAAGTTGTGATCAACATTAGAAGAGGATTCTGGTTTTAAACCCCCATTGTAAAAAGGTTTGGAAAAAAACATAGAGATGAAAATTAGATTAAAAGTAGTAGTCCATGAAAAATATAAATTAAACTGTGGGCTGTCAGTGATATTGTAAAGATGTAGGTGCATGCATGCTACCACGGGTCTAAAAGGGGAACAAAGAATAATAATCTACCACATATGTCATAAGAGGTGACTAAAGAAAGTTTTGACTACTAAATCCTGCATACAGAAACTTTAAGCTCAAAGAAAAAGATAAAAAGAACTAAACACCAATGATTAGAATTAATTAAATAAGTATGAAGTTCAGTGGAAAGTCTGCACTGCTTGGGCAGTTGAATGGTAAACAAGAAAATAAAAATTTTAAAAAATTGAGCTCGCTCAATTTCCACATTAATTTTTTAAAAGTTATTGCCAATGTTATTTAGATATAAAAAGAAACTTACTAGAGACCCTTTAGCACCAGATTCACCAGGAGATCCAGCAAGGCCAATAGGACCTCTAGACCCAGGGAATCCTGCGCTTCCAGCTGAACCAGTATCACCCTAATTAAGAATAGGAAATACATGTCTATACTTGTTACTACATTCTGTGTCAGTGCTTAGGTAATAAAACAACATTCCTTGTCAGTAGCTCTGAGCATATTGACTTTCTAAAGTCACAGGATTAAAAGTTTATGATTTGAAAATAATGTTTGGTATTTTTGCAAGATCTGCATTGTTATAATACATGCACATGTAGGTATGGACACAATCACCACACCCCAGCACCATTGCATTGCATGGATAATTGTATTGTGCATGTATATACGTGTACATATATATATTTATACATATATATATATATATATATATATATATACATATATATAATAATAATAATAATAACTAAGGGAACTTAGTAGTCTCGAGGTAAGGTGTCTGCTTTGGGTACCGGAGGTCGTGGGTTCGAATCACGATTGGAGACCGGGATTTTGTTACATGGATTTTCTGGTAAAAATTCCCCGGATCTCTTGGTAGTGAAATCGGATTCCCGTGTTCAGTGTCAATCATATTAAAAATACCTTGGCAGTTAAAAATAAAAAAGAGTAGTTTAAACGGCCGCTGGGGATCAAGATGCTGATGCACATGAGCTGCAGTGGTCAGCGACCCATAGTTGACTGCTAGCGTCAGGGCCAGCGAACCAGAGCTGCCAAGACCCTTCTACACCTCCACGCAGTGATCCTGGATAACAGGCTGCAGCAGGGCAGACTGGCTAAGGAGAAGGGATCGAAGAGGGAATGCTAACCCAGTACTAAAAAAATGCTTGCTGAAGTCGGATGTGTTGGACCGAAAGGTGCAAATATCACAGTCAAGCTGTAAACTACGACACAACACATTTCATTCTCTGGACTACATTCTGCTACTTAAGCCCTTTCAGGGTTTGGTAGCGGGAGATTGAGAACGAACGACGAAGAAGAAGAAGAAATGGCCATTACCCAAACAAAAATTGTAGTTAAGAATCTACCCAAATTATTTCTATCTTCCCCAAGGCATGGTAAGCCACAATAAGTTGTAAAATTCATACTACATATAGCCGAACCATTCGGCTACCTGGCAACAGACACTAACATGCCTGTTGGAATACCAGGATTCCTCTAAGTAATAACAATTAACCATCATCATCAATGACGACCACCAACATCATGTCATGTCATACTTGAGTATGCGAGTGCGCTCGTGACTGATCAAGCCAATGTAAGAACAGAAAGTTCTATGACATGACTGGCAAGCAAACAAAATCTGCAGCTACCTTTGGTATTCCCTCTCCTTCAGACTTCCTGATTGCGTATCTATCATAGGCTGCTTGAACACCAAGACCCTGGTTGATTGCAACAGTTTGTGAACTGCACTCTTTGAGGTTGAACAAATTTCAGCCAGATTTTCCCAGGTGTTAATGTCTGTTTGACAGTACTTTAGAGACTCCTTCAGATCCTCCTTGAAAAGCTTAACATATATAATATATATATATATATATATATATATATATATATATATATATATATATATATATATATATATACACACACACAACCACACAATTATAATGTGCATGATAAAAAATATTTTTAAAATGTGTGTTCCGACATGTGTGTGTGTGTTTGTGAGTGTGAAACAAGAACAATAGCGCTCCATCTGTTCATATTCTGCTTCGTCTTCTTGAGTTCCTCGCCTGAGACCTCGATTGAACTGACTTCCTCCTTCATTGTTCATCGCCTGATGTTTCTTGACCTTTCCGCTTATCCCTGTGGGTTCCAATCCAATGAATATATCTGGTTATACTGTTTGACCTCTTCTTGAGGGTGTGTTCTATCCATTCCCACTTTCTCTCCCCAATCTTTTGCCGTATTGGTTTGTTGCCATGCTCTTTCTAACATATAGGAATAATAAATAATACAAAGAACAAACCAATAGAGAGAGGAAGAAGAAAGAATGCAAGACAGATAAAGGGTAAATCTAAAAAAATTATAACTGAAAAATAAATTATACAAAAACAATATAGAAAGTGGCAAAAGAAGGTGCAAGACTACCACAACCAGATTCTAGTGTGACCTACGAAGAGTCCAAAAGGCTTATTAGGGCCAGATACATGGCCAAATGGGAAACAGAAAATACTGGCTACACAAAAAATGATGCCTATTACCAGTTGAACAGAAGAGAGCAGGTCGTGGTCTTCAGACTCCGCACAGGCCACAACAGACTGAGGTACCACCTATTCAATAAACTGAAGATAGGTGACACTGACAAATGCACTTGTGGTACAGGGAAAATGACCGCTGAACATCTGCTGCAAAACTGCCTGACATACGAGAATCAGAGAAAGCACATGTGGCCATCACCAGTCGCAACACTAGATATGCTCTATGGCAGTGTCGACAGCCTCAGGATGACCGCTGCTTTCTTCGAACAAATACAGGTTGATGTCTGACAGCGTACGAAAAAGAAGACAATATAGAAAGTGAGTTACTTACCGATGCCCCTTGCTCTCCTGGGTTGCCAGCTTGTCCAGGTGAGCCATTACCCCCCACTTCTCCAGCCTGTCCAATAATACCATTCTCACCACGCACACCCTGTTGTCCAATTGATCCCTTAGCTCCAGTAGCACCTGCTGCACCTTTAGGACCTGGTTGCCCTGGAATTCCAGGTGGCCCTGTGGGACCATTAGGGCCTGGTTCTCCAGCAGAGCCTGGCATGCCATCAACACCTCGAAGGCCCTAGATTTAAGTAAAAGAAGCATAACTGGAGTTGCTTTATGAGTACTTTGATTTTCTATCTCATAGTCTACCTTATTATTTTAAAAAACTACCAATATACTGTCAATAATGAGTGCAGTAAACAAAAAACTTTAATATATATTGAAAATATTGTTTTAGTCCATTAAAAAAAATTCCTGCAATGTGTTTAATAATGGTTTTCAAAATTTAAAAAAATAATGGAAAGTTTTTAATTATTTAACTTTGACAGAAAAGATTCCTGCAAACCGGATTCAAGACAGCAGTGCAAGGATTTCTAAATTTTTCACTACAGTTCTCTGCTTCCCTAACTAAGTTTTCAATGGGAATACAAATGTATATGAATTTGCTATACCTATGTTTAAGGTATAAAATTTACACTATGACTTACATACAAAAAATGAGAATGAAGATATGTTGATCATACTCTCTGATTTTCTGCTCTATACATATCAGACAAATCAAACCTACACCAGTCTAACCACAACATGTGCAGAGGACAATTATATGAGAAAAATCTGCATAATCTTCTATCCACTTGTGTCGTTACACATCGTGGGGAGGTTATGTCATGTGCCAGCTTTGTTGCCGATGTTGTTGTCATTCTGTGTTTCTTCGGTGTCTCACTGACACCCTCCTGAGTAGTCTGCCGCTGTCTTTAAAGTATGATAAGGACAAGAATAGCAAAACTGCCTCACAGAGAGCATGTCATAAGAGGCGACTAACTGTGTGACATGGCATAACACCGGGCATGGTTAGGTGGTTTGCTTAGAGCCGCATAGATGGCACCTAACAGGCTGCAGGTCTACTTTGCTTTAGTGTTTCAGTCTATTAAGATGGACTTGCACATTGGTTAACCACCCTCTATAAGCGCTTGTCCCAACGCAGAGGAGTATTAAGCTGCTCAAGCTTAACCCGCTTAGCAGGAAACCTTTCTCCCGACTACATCCAGCTCCTACCAGAGCTGGAACCTGCACAGGGGCATCTGCCCCTGTAGAAGTTCTGGTCGACTAAAAACTAAGAACTCACTGACACCATCTATCCATTTTTTTCATGGTCTGCCTTTTGCTTTGCAGCATTATGTCTGGTTTTGTAGATATGAGCAACTGGTAACTTTGGTTGCATTCTTGTCTGGTCTCCGAACCATGTTATTTTCTGCCTTTTCATGTATTCCACACATGGTGTTGCACCCACTTTCTGTCTGATTAATTTGTTTCATACTCTGTCCAGCCTTGTGACACTGACAGCCTTTCTCAAACACCTCATTTTGTATACCATGATTTTTCTTTCTTTTGCCTTGGTGAGAGTCCATGTCTGACACTTGTAGCACAGAGTTGGTATAAAAATATTATTTATCAGCTGTCTCTTTGTCTTCATTGGGATGTGTTTGTGTCTTAGTAATGGTGAGAACTGATAGGAAATCGCACAAGCTTTCTATGTTCATGATTCAACCTCTCTTTCTTATGTGAACACACTGCCCAAGTATTTGAATTCTCTGACTTGTTTAAGCTCTGCGCTTTTTACTTGTTTGTTCAGTGTTTTCTCTATTCTGCTGATTTCCATTGTCTCAGTCTATGCTGTACTAATCCTCACATTACATTTATCACAGGCATTGTCAAGGGCATTAAGATGTTATTGGAGGTTTTGTTCATCAGAATGAAAGATACTCTTATCATCTGCAAAAAAGAGCTCATTCACTGTGGTGGTTTCTGGTTTTGCTTCAGTTGGCATTGAATTCATGTATACAATGAACAAAAGTGGTGATAGTACATATCCCTGCCATACCTTGTCTTAACTGCAAACCAAAATAAGAAAAATACATGGCTGTAAATCTGTAGTTTAGGAGTATGGGAAAGTCGTAGGAGTCAAACAGGAAGGGTTGCACAAATTAGTCTGTTGTCGTGTGGCTGTTGTATTTTAAGGAGTCAATGGTTTCCCATGTATCCATGGTGTACTAAGCCAAAAAGAAACCAGGGGATTCAATAGCTTTGAGGCTGGTAACCTTACTTATATAAAAACCACTGCCAATAAAACTGTACAGCAACAAATGGATTCAGAATCTTTATTAAGCGGAGTAGGATCAATCCAAGTGTATTGTTGTAAAAATAATCACAATAATAATAATGAACTGCCTAAAAGTGTAGCCCCTTTCAGACAAAACTGACTACAGGATGATGCAATATACTGAATTTGTGATTTTCCTTTTCTTTATGGCCTTGTCTATTCACTTTACTTTGTTGCATGAGCTTCTTTTCACCTATTCTAAGGTGTAATCTTCGCCTATGATGGACAACTATTACAGTATTATTATTATTAATATAAGGAGAGTGTGTATGCTTAGGAGACCCGTGCAAATATTTACTTCGCTGTGTCACCCTGTTTCTACATGAAATGCCTAGGAGTGATTGCAAATGCTATAGATGTTTTTGTTAAGCATAGATTACCCCAGTTTCACTACTATATTAGAATGTAATTTAATAAATATGCAATATATAATAAATATAATATTCATTTAGTATTTACAGATGTGTGGCTACATGCAGAAAAAAAAAAAGAAGATTTACACATCCAGAAGCAGATATTTTTTGCATTTATGTATATATATACGTAATAAACAAGTACTATTCTTGAAAATATTCACACGGTTTGGGCATGTAATGAGACATAACTCCATATCCAAAATAATATTGTAGGAATCAGTTAACTTGGCTTAACTGAACAACTTTATACGGGTTTAGGAGACTCTGCAGTCTGAATACAATCAGTTTCTTTTACTTCCCTTGATCTAAAAATAACTATGCACATCCAATTTATTCTTGAATGTATTAATTGACTCTGCTTCCACTATTTCCTGTTGCAATGTATTCAAAGCATTCACTACTCTCTGACTTAAAAAAAAGCATTTCCTAGTAGCCGGTATCTAATCTGGATCTTTCTTTAATTAATTTGTAACTGTGTCATCTTGTTCTAGTAGGTGGCTGTACTTTTAAAAACTTGTTATTATCTAATTTATCCTTTCCCTTGAATAAAGGTTAATGGTGGAAGGAAGTGAGGAGGTCCTGAGTTGACAACATCAAAGAATGGACAGGACATGAATTTTCCACTCGTTCGCATGCTTGAGGATAGAAAATCATGAATGACTTTCTGTGTAAATATTTCCACCATGACACTCATATGACTCTAAATGGTTAAGGGTTTATTGATTGGCTGATTATGATTCCTGAAGAAACTGAATAACTGATAGAAAGAAGGGCTAGATACAGAATATATGAATGAATTACTGAATGTTTGTTAGACAGGAGATTGTTTTACTTGTTTAACAGATGTACTTTAATGTAGCGGACAGTAGTCTCAGACTAGAGAAACAGAAAGACAAACACTTTAAACTTATCATTACAGGTAACTTACAGAGGCACCATTTGATCCATCTTCTCCTCTCTCACCAGAGGGACCTCGTCCTCCTTGAGGGCCTTCTGGACCAGATGGTCCAGGTAGACCTGTAGCTCCCTGAAGGTAAACAATTAATTTATGGTGTTCATTTTATAGGCTATGTGGTAAGAAATTAGACAAGTGTTACAATAAGTGTTGAGTTCACACTTTAAAATAATTGTCAAAGAAAAATGGACAAAAATAACATTATTAAAATGAGTAGAAAATAAAAACATTGCAAATGAGCGTAAAATGAAAACCTTAGAAAAAATGTCAAATTAAAATGTAGAACAATTAGTGTAAAAAACTCACCTTTAAAAACAGTGTAAAATTAAAACTTTTAAATTTAAATATCAAAGCAAAAGGAGATATTTAGTAACTTTACATCATTGACACAGTGCAACACACACCGCCTTGGGGTTTAGAGAAAATAAGGCAAACCCAAAAAAAAAAAAAAAAAAAAAAAATTATTGACAATTAGTGTCCAACCTGGAGACTTAGATATGAAGCTAATTTCCTGTTGATACTCACAAACTAATTTTAAACATTTCTTAACTAGAAATTTGTACATCTAAAAGTACTATAGGTCTATTGTGACAGCTACACCAACCACTTGACACATCAACTTTATGACTTCACCTAAAAGTCACAATGACCTCTATAGTATCTAACACATGCTTACATGATCTCCAGATGGCCCATCAACTCCTCGCCTGCCTTCAAAGCCATTGAATCCCCTTAGACCTCTTGGCCCTGGTGTACCATAAACACCTGGTGAACCACTGGGGCCCTGAAATATAACAGCAGCATAACAACAGTTTAATTTGTGTTCAAGCAACTCAATCAGGATTTCTGTGGTCTTCACTTTCTTCCTCTCTCATACTGAATAAAAATAATGACATTAAAAATTATCCAACTTTGTCTTCTTCTTCACCATTCACTCTTTGAGGGTAATCAAAACTAAACAAATTATTTTAAAGTGACTAATCCATACTCACTTCTACATTACCTGGAACAAAATGGGAACAAAGAATAATCACAATATGAATTGCAAGGGATGTCATAAGAAGCAACTAATAATTGTTGGGCATGGAGTGATTATCCTATCCTGTACATAGTATAAGTTGTAGAAACTTCAACAAATATGGACAAGTCAAATACAACAAGGTAACAAATTCTGGGCTGGACATCTCGCTCATTAAAGGAAAGTGAAGTGCCTGTTATAACCTCTCCTTTCCAGGTGTAGAGATTGCCGTTGAATTCACTGTTCTTTTTGCCGTACAGGAGTTTCCATGCCAATGGCCTCTCCTACATTATAGTATCCCCAGCAGCACCTTCATGAGCGGCTCCCTGTTTCTTACAATTGTGGGGCGTGACCGAGTACCCGACGGTATAACTGGGCGGGCAGATTGGGCTCATTATCCTTGGTTGGCAGCCAATCTAAGAGAAGGTAAACTCCGACTCTAAACCCCGGGTAGACGAAGTTTGTTAGTCTGTTCAGGCAGTTCGCCTAGAAAGGAGAGGAGGAAGTCTGATTTTAAACCCACAAGTCCCACGGAGTGCTGGCTAGTCTTGGGATGATGAGTGATGAGAGTATCATCAGATGTCTTGAGTAACTAGCATCTGTGGGCAACGACTCTACTGCCTTGTGGAAACCTCGGGAGAGGGTAGGGCTATGGAAGTAAACCCAGACAGAAAATCCGGAGTGGTTGCACCTATGGCGAATGGTTTCAAAATTGCAAACTCATTCTGGCAGCTGAGCTGGTGACAAATTGTCATTCTTTGCATTCCTTTAGATTACACCAGTGAGGCAGAGAGGAGGATTCTGCAGTTTGGGCAGCCCAGGATCTCCATATTCAACGCCCTGGCTTGCGTCCTGAGAGGCTACTCACAGCTGATAAGGAAGGTAGTAGAGAAAGCTATAAGGAATCAATGCAGTTGAAGAGAGCACAAGACAAACAAATTTATAAGTAATATGCGAATTATGCAGAGAATGTGAGGATTTAGCACGTATATGTTGAAGATGCATACTCCACAAAGATATGAAAGGTTTTGGTTGACTCCATACTTTCAACAAGAATTATTCAACCACCAAAACGAATGAATAAGACATATTCTAACATTAGACAAACAAGAAATATTTAGTACTTGGAACAATGGATAACCATAATAACACAAAGAAACAGCAAAAACTTAATCTTGAACTTGGTAACAAAACAAAAATATTAAAGAAACAAAATGGTGGACAAGACTACCCTAACCTTAAGAGGTGTTTAATGACATATTCTAACACAGGAATATGTATGTCAACACCAGAAGCCAAACTTATCCTAACAATCATACAAACCAACTTACCCAATCCTATAAACAAAACTTACTCTAACAATATCACACACTTTAAACTTACCCAAATATCATAACCTCATAACCATAATCCAAACCCACAGCAAGAGTCCCTCTGCGTTGAGCATCACCGTGAATGATAACCCTGTTGGAGCCACTTCAACTACCTGGACAGCACGAAGTCCTCTGATGGATGCATCAGTCATGACATCGTCCATAGGATAGGCCTGGCATTTTCATCCATGCAATTGCTCCACAGAGTCTGGTCTCAGTGAAGGTTCTCCCTGGAGACCAGGCTTTGTATATTCTCTTCCTGCATCATCTCCATCTTGCATGGCTCTGAGATCTGGACACCACTACAGTTTTTTTAGGCCTTCCTCCTGCACAACCAGAGGCGCATCCTTGGGATCCATTGGCACAAACCGATTTTCAATAGTGAAGTTGTTCGATGTACTCAACTTGCAGGCATTACCTCAACGATTGAAAGCCTTTGCCTTTCCCTCTTCAGTCACATTGTCCGCCTCCCCCGGGAAGTCCAGCTCACGAGATGCTCAGGCAGGCTGTGAGGGCAAGAGATGGAAAAAGACCGTGGTTCATCCTGAATACATCCTTGGTGCCGCCTTCGCAACACCAGGCAAAACAGATTGCTACCTCTCCTATAGAGATGCAGGCCACCTGGGACGCTGAGATCAGACGTGGTCATGGACCTGGTCATTCGACGCAGCATATTATTGATTTGTTAAACACCATTAACTCTTGACTATGGTATGGAGATAAATGCTGGAAAGACAAAATTAATGACCAACAACGCTGAGAGCTTCAACAGTAGGATAAAAGCTAATGGCCAGGAACTCGAAGTGGTTGACCGTTTTAAATATATGGGTTTGATTGTCAGTGATGAAGGATCAAAATGTGAGGTGTTGGCCAGAATAGCACAGACAATAGCTGCGCTTGCACTGGGAAGATAAACAGTTAGCACTAAGTACGAAAATCAGATTAATGCGTACATTTATCCTATAAATATTCCTCTATGCTTTTGAGACATGGACAGTTACAGCTGACCTTCAGCGAAGGATACAGGCTTTGGAGATGAGATGTTTCCAAAGACTTTTAAACGTCACATACAAAAATTGAGGTACAAAAGAGGAAAAACAAGACAGAATTACAACAGCAATAGGGCCTTTTGAAGACTTCTTGGCAACTGTCAAAAGAAGGAAACTTTCTTGGTATGGTCACATATCGAGATCAAATGGTCTTGGAAATACGAACCCCTACAGAAAGGTGCAAAGCAGACGACGAAGAGGCCGTCCCAAAAAGAGGTGGGAGGACAACATAGAAGAATACACCAATCTCTGACCAAAAGAGACACAGATAGCGGCCGCTGACAGAGAAGGGTGGCGTGGGTTTGTGAGGATGTCTTCATGTGTCTCCCAATGACCTCACAGATTAAGGGATGACCTGACCTGATCTGATAAGCGAAACACTATTTTACAAACTAGACTTAACCCAATAACAAAAGTCAAACTTACCCTTATACCAGGGAGCAAACTAGACTTACCCTAATACCATATGTCAAACTTACCCTTGACCCAGGTGATCCTAAAGCCCCAGGTTGACCATTTTTCCCACTGTCCCCCTGTATAACAAAGACAAATTTAAACAACAAGTAGGCAATGTTCTCTGTAATAATATTCAAATGTATTCAATCAAGATTCTTGCTTCCTTCTATCTCTCCATAAATTATCAAGGGAATTTGGAAATCACTTCTTTCATTCGGTTATTTAACTCTGTATTCTTGTATCTGTCTTTCATGCACCTGTTCATGTATCCTTGCCATTACAACATTTATTCCAATTACTGGGGGAAGCAGAACTATTTTTGGAGCTAAGGAACAAAGGTTGCTTGTCCCTGCAGTTGCTATACAGTGTGCAGGCTAAGCTTTTATTTCACGCATGACAGACAAAACATCATTTCGTGATTTTGAAAAAGTACTCCTTGGTGAGCAGATCAACACAGAAATTTCTCTGACCCATACCTATCATCCATCCTTGATGCTTCATCTAGAGCATAGGTATCAAACTGTTGCTATTCAATGGGCTGAAGGGGATGGGAGGGGGGAGGGTGAGGGGGTTGTTCAGCTGATGGTTTCAACTCTATCAAGGACGTTTACTTATCTACTCCAGTGAGTTCTTATTGGAGTATATCTGGCCACATATTTGATTTTTCTTGAGGGTATGTCCTATTCATGCCCAAGTACTGTTGGAGCCCAAAAGAAGAGCAAAGAATAGTAACACTGTAAACTAGTCAAGCATATTGTTAAAAGCAACTAAAGAGAACTGGACATAAGGCTGGCTACCTCATCCTATAGAAATGTTTTAAAATACACAAATTGTGTACTTTCGCTGTCACTCTCTTACCTCTGTCCCATAAGGACCTGGAGGTCCGGATACACCAAGTGTTCCAGGAGGGCCCTAGGGATATCATTTGAAAGAAATAAAACATTATTTTAAAGAACAGTACAATATTATTCTCTATACTCCCAGTCATACCCATCTATATTCAATGACTGCTTACTCTCATGTCATGATCAGTAATAGTAAATTTTCACTTTGGTTGTTTTAAAACATGGAATTATCAATAGTATATATCTCCAACACTCATTGCCTCACTCACTCAGACATTCCATCTCGTTGTAATCTTCTTTTCCTTTTGGACATCCTGGGGAATATCAGCTATTCACTTCTTTAACACTCTATTTTACTTTTCCATCCACCTGACCTATTGGGAGCTTGTGTTGCATCAGTCATTGTGAGCCTGTATTGTTGTAGTATTTCTGGTGTCATCTTTCAAGCAAGTAGACTTTCTTGTGCCTTGAAACTAAATCTTCTAGTCTTATAGACTTGCAGTGGTAGTTGATCAGGTTGCAATGCCTGAGATGACCAAGCCATCCATTTTATTTTCTCTCTTCCTACATATTCTTCTTCTTCTTCTGCGTACACAGTCAGACAGTAACCATTATTTTCTCGAAAAAAGCGGCGGTCATCCTGAGACTCTCGCCACTACCATAGAGCTTGTCTTGCAGTTCCACTGGCAATGGCCACATCTGCTCTCTCTGATCCTCGTATGTCGGGCAGTTCTGCAGCAGATGTTCAGTGGTCATTTTACCAGTACCGCACGGGCATTCGTCGGTACACCCTATCTTCAATTTGTTGAATAGGTGGTCTCAGTCTGTTGTGGCCAGTGCGAAGTCTGAAGACAACGACCTGCTCTCTTCGGTTCAACTGGTAATAGGCATCGTTTTTGGTGTAACCAGTATGTTCGGTTTCCCATTTGGACATGTATCTGGCTTTGATAAGCCGTTTTGACTCTTCGTACGTCATACTGGTATCTGTTTGTGGTAGCCTTGCACCTTCTTTTGCCAGTCTGTCTGCCTCCTCGTTGCCTTGGATGTTGCAGTGTGACGGAACCCACTGTACCACTACCCTTTTTGGTGCGGACTGCTGGCACAGTTTGCAGAGTGCTGCTCTTAAGTCATTAAGCTCAGTGTTTTTCTGGCTTTTTAGCGCTGTGACTACTTCGAGAGCATCTGTCAGCAGGACTATATGGCTCTCATTTTCACTGTGTGTTACCATTTCTTCCACTGCCGCCCTCAGTGCCTCTGCCTCTGCTCTGAAATTGCTTGTGTACACTTACCAGTAGCGAATGACAGTGTTATTTTTCTGCCATTTGGTAGGTTCAGGAATGCTCCTGCCCCTCCGTTCTGTGTAGTGTTTGTTACAGAACCGTCGGTGTATGCATGGGTCCAGTCCATGCTTGGGTAGCTTTTCGTTATGAAGCTTAGGGTAGTGTCTCTCCTTTCTTTTTCACTCTGGCAGTTTTTGTTTGCAATACCTGGTATATTTTCTACCACCTCTGGAAATATATCCTGCCTCCAAGTAGGTTTTCGTACAGTAGTGATGGGTTTTGGTGTTGTTAGTGCGTTTATGGGATCTTCGTGCATCTTTGCTTTGGCTATTTCTGCAAAGTTTCTCCGCTTTAGTTTCCCATTTCCCAAATTGTTTAGTCTCTGGTACATTGGATGGTCCGTCAGTCTTCTGAGTTTCTCTGACTGCAGCTGGGCTCTGCAGTCTCTTCTATCGGTCATGGATTGCAGTTTTGTAATCTTTTCAAGTTCTACAATTGGCGTTGACTTCATGCCACCTGTTATAATTCTCATGGCTTGGTTTTGAAGTTTGTTAACTTTATCGAAGTTCGCCTTCGCTGCGGTTGTCCATGCCGCAATGCCATACTCGAGAACTGGTCTCACTCTTCCAGTGTACAGTTTCTTTAGTATGCCTTCGTCTGCTCCCCAACTTGTGCCAGCAAGTTTCCTCATGATCGCCATTCTTTCTCTGGCTTTCATTCGGTTTCTCTCAATCTGACTTTTCCATGTCATGCGCCGATCAAATGTGACTCCCAGATAGGTTGGGTTGTCGTTTGGCTGCAGGATTTTGCCATTTAGCCTTAATTTGGTACTTTGGGGTTTTAATGAGAGCGAGAATATTGTGCACGTGGTTTTCTCCTCGTTTATTTTGACCAGCCATGAGTTCGCCCATTCTTCCAGCGATGTTAGGGCCGTCTGCATCCGATTTCTTGCTATGGTGAGATTCTTTTCAGAGGTCCACATAGCCAGATCGTCTGCAAACATTGAGCTATGGACTCTTCTTGGTATATTCTCTGTAATATCGTTTATATATACCAGGAAGAGTGTGGGTGACAATACTCCCCCTTGGGGTACTCCCTGCTCGAGTGTCACCTTTTTGCTCATCTGCCCTTGTACTTGGACTCTGGCCGTTCTTTGTTTGAGGTAGTGGTTGATCCACTTGTACATCTTCCCACAGACATCACTTCTTCTTAGCTTGACTCTAAGTCCATCCTTCCAGACTTTGTCAAATGCCTTTTCCAGATCCACCCAAACAGCTACTGTGTGTTTCTGTGCCTGGTAGGCATCTTCTATCTCCTGGGCTATGAGGATGACCTGGTCCTCAGTGGATCTGTGCTGTCTAAAGCCGGCTTGCTGTGGAATTAGTATTCGTTTTTCTTCCAGATGCCACATCAGTCTGGTGTTTATCATCCGTTCCATCAGCTTGCCAACACAGCTCAGAAGGCTTATGGGCCTGTATCCATTTGGATCTGTTTTGTCCTTCCCTGTTTTTGGTACTGGTACCAGTATTGCATCTTTCCATGCCTGGGGTACAATACCCCTTTTCCAGCTTTGGTTCAGGACTGATAGTAGTTTCTTCTTCGCTGTTTGGCCCAGCCCCATCAGCATTTCGTTTGTTATCCCGTCTTTTCCGGGAGATTTCCTTTTCTTTAGTGTACTCATAGCCTCTTCCATTTCGCGCATTGTTAGTTTGGCCATCATGTGCTCTTCAGGAGCCGTATTTATGTTTTCGTGTCCCTTTAGCTCTTCGCTAATGTCTGTATGCTTATCTGCAGGGACCTCGATGTGGTTTGCTCTGGCATAGTGATCGACAAAGGCGTTTGCGGCTTTCTTACCTGTGATCAAGTTCTCGCCCTGCTTGATAGTAATTTGTTTATTTGACGGGGTTTCGTCGTTCATGGCTCTGACTAGCTTCCATAGCTTGTTCCCGTCTTTGTCCAGGTTCAGACTTTCCGTTTTATTTTTCCAACTTTCTCTTGCTGTTTGCTTGAGAGTGTGTTTGTACTTCGCCGCGGCGGCTTTGAGGGCGATGTTTGCCTCCATGGATTTTTCTCGTTCTGCCATGTTCCTAGCATTTGTTACTGCATCTTCCACTTTCTGTAACTCATCATTCCAGTAGGGCTTATAGTTTTTCCTAGCTCCTCTTGGGATGGTTTCAGTGGCGGCTTGCATTATTGCCTTGCTTAGGCTCTCCACCATGGGCTTCATTTTGGTGTTTCGTGTGTTGATGGTTTCACACAGCCCATCTGTCAGGATTGCAAATCTGTCCCAGTCGGCTCGTTTGTAATTCCAACGTGGGAGCGGTTTTGTTTCCTGTGGGCTTACTTCCATGTCAATGGTTAGCCTGATCGGCCTGTGGTCGCTACCTGCCAGTTGGTTCAGCACCTGGCGGTCTATTTTATAGTGTATGTCCTGTGTGGAGAAGGCCAAATCTGGAGTCGAGGTGGTATGCCATGTTCTTGAATAGAAGCTAGGGCTATCCTCCGGCCTATTGATTAGGGAGAGATTTGCATCTATCTCCCAATCTTCCACTTCGTCACCTCTACTGTCTGTGTCAGAGTATCCCCATCTCTCCGAGTGGCTGTTGAAATCTCCAACTACTATGCAGTTGGAGTCTCTGACCTCCATACTCGAGAGCGATAGGTCTCTGTTTGGTGGTCCGTACAGATTGAAAATGCGGAGTTTCGTCTCTTGAGCCATTATGTCAACTCCTACAATTTCTGCTTGTCCGGTGTGATTGACAGGTACCGCGCTACTCGGTATGCTGTTTCTGGTCAGTATCAGGACCCCTCCTTTGTGGCCTTCTCTATCTAGACGGAAGGTCTGGTATCCTCTGATTGAGAATTTATGGTTATTGTTGAGGTGCGTTTCCTGGATACATGCCACGTCAATCTTACCTTCATGCAGGTGGTGTGTTAGGGAAAGTTTTTTGTTAATGACTCCCTCCGCATTCCACTGTAGTATTTTGAGGGTCTTGAGGTTTTGGCCAATAGACGTTACCCCATAGCCATGTGCCTTGACTCCACGACACATGGGTGGGTGACCACCAGTAGTCAAGGGTGGGCCCCTTCGAGGCGTGAGGCCCGGCGCTATCGCTGCCTGGCGGGTCTCCTCAGGATGAGCGCCATACGTTTTTCGAATAGGTTGTGCTGCCATCATACTGTGATTTACGTTGCACTGTTTTGTTAGGCTTGCGGCCCCGTGCATCCGATTTCAACAGGCGTTTCTGTAGGGATGCCCTCCTTAGCCTTTGGCTGTCCCCAGCCTATCTGCAAGGCAGCAGTTGTTTACGATCAGAGTTTTCTCTCCTATGGAAGTTGTCTTACCAGACTTTCGAGTCTTCACTACTCGTGTCTATAGGGTGCAATGATGATATGATATATGAGATGGACTGGTTTACCCGGAAGAGAGGCAGTCCAGTGTGTCTGTATCCCAGGATCGTCACGTCCTGCCAGAAACGTAGCATTTGCATGTGAGTGGGGTATCTCTTTTTCCCTTTGTTTTCTTGGCTTCTATGCAGGGATGGTACGCCTAGCATTCCCCGCCACCTGGGGTGTTGACACAGTGGGGCAGGTGTGCAATGTCCGCTGGTCTGCATCTCTTCTGCGTCCAGCATGATAGTTATGGCTGATAACGTACAGAGGTAGATATCGTAGCCGGAGTGCATTTCGCCAGAGGACAAGCCTGGTAATGTCACAGAGATGTTGATCGCCTGGTGTGCGGACAACTCTCATGGTCAGTGGTTGAGTCTTGACAGTTCACAGTGAGGTGGCTGCTCTACTGTTTTCGACACCCCGACCAGGTTCTAAGTCTTTGGTTGGTGTTTTTTCGCACCCCATCGCCGTATAGGGTGAGTATCAAGCAGTTGTCCGCCCGCTTTGATTGGCGGGCGGCAAGAACCTCTTACTGTGGCTCTACCTGATAGGGCTGGGGCGCAAGCCCCAGGTCCCGAGCATGTAGGAGCCTCCCATTGCAGTGGTGCTGAGATTTTGGGCGGGATTGCGGCTTACAAGGGTTCGGCCGTAATCCCCCACATGGTAGCCTCGCGCCCTTGGCTTATCAGCCTGGTACGTGAACCAAAGTGTCTGCGGCTCCTCTCGATTTGAGCTGGTTTTCCGTAGCAACGCCCTGTCATTTGTAGGGTAAAACTGACCTGTCTTCAGATGATCTATTTCCAGCAACCGTTCACTATTTGGTCAGACGAATTTATTGAGGGTTTTTGTTTGTCAATGACCAGGTATTTGAGATCTGCGGTTTCTGCGGAGTTAAACACGGTTTCCGTAGCGTTCTTTCATTTGAGTGTTTGAGAGCTGACTTGTCATCCGTGAGTCTAATACCAGCGTACGTTCATTTTTAGACCCAAACGGCAGTGCTCTCGATTTGTCAGTTGTTCTACAGTATTGGCGTGTTCAGTCAAATTAAGCCGCAGGTTCCACACCTGGTGGTGCCCTTCCGTCAATTCCCTTAATCAAGAGGGTAGCCCCAAAATTTTCGAGGGTCTAATTCCAGCACATGTTCTCTATTAGACCCCACGAAGGTGTACTTTTTGATAGTCATTCTGCATTATTGGCGTGGTAAGTTAACTTAGGTCTCAGGCTCCACTCCTGATAGTGCTCTTCCGTCAATTCCTTTATCAAACACTGGATGCAGACAAAACCGAGCCACAGGGGGCATAACCCCAGATTTCTGGGGGTCTAAGTCCAGCACCAGTTCCATATTAGGCCCCAGAAGAGTGGTCTCGGCATGTCAATCATTTCAGTGTTGGCCGTGTTGAGTCAAATTAAGCCGCAGGCTCCACTCCTGGTGGTGCCCTTCCGTCAATTCCTTTAAGTTTCAGCTTTGCAACCATACTTCCCCCAGAACCCAAACACTTTGGTTTCCCGGAAGCTGCCCGCAGAGTCATCGAAGCAACTCCTGCGGATCGCTAGTCGGCATCGTTTATGGTCAGAACTACGACGGTATCTGATCGTCTTCGCGCCTCTGACTTTCGTTCTTGATTAATGAAAACATTCTTGACAAATGCTTTCGCAGTAGCTCGTCTTGCGGCGATCCAAGAATTTCACCTCTAACGCCGCAATACGAATGCCCCCGTTTGTCCCTGTTAATCATTACCTCCAGTTCCGAAAACCAACAAAATAGAACCGAGGTCCTATTCCATTATTCCATGCACCATTATTCAGGCAGCCGAGGCCTGCTTTGAACACTCTAATTTTTTCAAAGTAAACGCGCCGGCCACCCAGGACGCTCAGCGAAGAGCACCCGTGGGAGAGAGCCGGCAGACGGTAGGGCAGGAGACAACGGGCAGTGAACCGGCGCGAGCCGGACCGCCCGCCTGCGCCTGAGATCCAACTACGAGCTTTTTAACTGCAACAACTTTAATATACGCTATTGGAGCTGGAATTACCGCGGCTGCTGGCACCAGACTTGCCCTCCAATAGATCCTCGTTAAAGGGTTTAAAGTGTACTCATTCCAATTACGGGGCCTCGAAAGAGTCCCGTATTGTTATTTTTCGTCACTACCTCCCCGTGCCGGGAGTGGGTAAGTTGCGCGCCTGCTGCCTTCCTTGGATGTGGTAGCCGTTTCTCATGCTCCCTCTCCGGAATCGAACCCTGATTCCCCGTTACAAACATGGTAGGCATGTCACGTACCATCGACATTTGATAGGGCAGACATTTGAAAGATGCGTCGCCGGCACATGAGGCCATGCGATCAGCACAAAGTTATCCAGAGTCACCAGTGGGGACGCCGCAACCCCGCGAGGGGAAACGACGATTGGTTTTGAACTAATAAAAGCGCTCTTTCCGCGAGGGTCGGAGCTTGGTAAGCATGTATTAGCTCTAGAATTGCCACAGTTATCCAAGTAGGATCGTGTCATCTAAGGAACCTCGACTGATTTAATGAGCCATTCGCGGTTTCACCGTGAGACAGTGTGAACTTAGACATGCATGGCTTAATCTTTGAGACAAGCATATGACTACTGGCAGGATCAACCAGATATCTGTCGGAGACGTACGTACAGCACACACCGGTCGGCGGAGGAAGGGTGTGTAAAAAGCCTCACTGGGACGGCCGCAGGGACCGACTGACGGGACGGACGGAGGGTTGTTCCACCCGTCCCCCACTCCGTCGACCTAGGACCGCCTGACAGGGGCCTCCCACACGCACCAGACGACCGACCGACCGGGCTCGCTCGAGGAGGGATGGCAGCGCTCTGTGCAGAACGGATCCCAACGACCTCGGCGACGAATTTCACTGGGACTAGAGACACAATTTGGCCTGCCGGCCTGCCCTTCTCCGTAGGGAGAACGCAGGGCCTCGCGAGGCAACGATTCCTGCTTTCCATTTGCCGGTCACAAGCTCTTCGCGAGAGTCGGACCACCAGCGAGACGTACTGTCGAGCTCTGCTATAAGCCTTAGATAAATCACCACGGACGGACCACGTTTCCTGATACGGACCAGACTAGCGCACCTCGGTGGAGGAGCCACTACCACAAACCGCACCCAATTCGCACTACGGGGAAAGGCAGGCGAGCGTTTTCCGCAAGCCCGCGCTATCGCTCCGCCTGGCGGGACTGAGATCGCTTTACGAACACTGGTTGAAATTGAGTCGCCGCGGCGAGACAACTACCCCAGATATTCAATACAAGGACTTCTCACAATATTTCTGATGGCATTCATTTTCATGCCATTTCTACTGGTGACAGGAAGGGCTTTTTTTTCCAGACGTTTATTTTCATATGTTGTAAAGGGGCAGAAGACGCAGATGGGAGTGGGCTGACAGCAACTCATAGATGTCCAGTAAACCATAGCTGACCAAGACTATTCTACCTCTAAATAGTGACCCAGGAAACTGACTACATCCATGCAGTCTGGGTAAGTGAACAGAGATCGATGAGAGAAGGCAAACCTGTCCAAAAAATGCAGTGCTGAAATTGGATGTATTGAACAAAAAGATGCAGACATCGCAGCCTCCTGCAAACTATGGCATGTCACGTCATTTTCAGGATGAACATAAAAAAAGTAGAAAAATTGTTGTCATGTTTCTCTCCTATGCCATGGATAAACGCCAAGTATGACACTGGTATCAAGAAGTTGGTATAAATAAATTGGTCATCACTTACCATTTTGTGACCAATCTGATGTGTTTGAATGTTTTCTTCTTCTTCTTTGTTCATCCTCAGATCAAGGTTTCTTACAAAGGACACAGTTGTTTGTAAGGCTGTTTAACTCTATACAGCTTTTGTCTTACATCTGTTTTGCGAGGCTAGTATTGTTCTCTCTTTTCCTGCGTGAGCATGCAAGTTTGTAGGGTGTGTTCCATGGTTATGGTATGCTCCCAACATAGACACTTGTCATCTGTCCCAATCTTCATTTTGTTGTAAAGATTACCCAGATTACCCTTGAGTCTATGTCCAGTTCTCAGTCTGAAGATGATGACCTGCTCTTCTCTAGTTATATTAAAGTAGCTGTCTTCTTTTAAGAAGTCAGGTTGTTGATCAGCCCATTTTCCCCTGGTTGGCTTTAATTATAGTCTTGGCCTCATTATATGTGATGCTCAGGTCTGTTTGTGGGGATGCTCTGGGGAGGTGTTTGTTGAGCTATATTTTTTTAATGCAACAAACTATCTGCACTATGTGCACTTGCAGCTCCAAGCATGAGGAAGTCTTCTACCCAGTATGGTTTCACTCAATCAGTCATTCACCATTTCCACCAATCAAAGGCTGGTTTCTAGTTTAACTAATTGAGTCACTTTCATAATAATGTTATGTTCTCTGTGGTGAAGTGGTCAAGCTGTTTGCCTTGTGTTCAGACAGTCGGGGTTCGATTTCGAGCTGCGACGGTCGGTCCATGATGTAAATTTTTTCCGGAGATCCTTGGGTTCATCGCTGGAGCTACGGAGTTCGTGCTTTGTGCGATGCTCTCGGCAGATGGGTACCCCATCTGCCGAGAGAGACTGAGCTATAATGGGGAAAAAACCCAAGGCAATGAAGTCGAGCCCCCACGTAAAGTTGTTTTTTTTTTAATAGGGTAAAGGCCCATAGCACAAACACTGCTGTTAGAGATGAAGTGATAAAGATTTCATTGTATTAGTTCTCAGCTTTTCTGAAATGGGGTGACCATCTCCGTTCCTCACCATTTTGCTCTTCATAACTGTAAGCCAGAAACCAAATTTACAGCTGGGTATAGGAGAGCATGTCAATATCAGGTATTGAACCAAATACTTTTCTTGTGAGAGGGAAATGATCTGTAACTGCACTGCCAATCAATCACTTCTGACATTTTTATTAAATGGATAAAAGTAACTCTAACAGTCCAATACTAAATTCTTCACTTATTCAGCCACTTGCACAAGCTATCAATCTATCATCTGACATCTCATATATCTGACATCACATATCATCTGACTGACATCTCACATGCTGAGCCACTTTCTCAATGTTTGGATATATTTTTTACATAGTGAATAAAAGTCAACCCAACACTAAGTTGTCCTGTCATACAGGAAATCAGTCTTTTTAATTAACTGTCACTGATTAACATTTGACTTACCAAACCACTTTCTCAGTTTCTTAATAAACTCTTTACATGATGAATAAAAGTCAATTCTAAGCCATAATGTCATACAAGTAGTCAGTCTTAGCTATCACTGATTGGAAATTGACTTATCAAACCACTTTCTTAATATTTTGATATATTCTATAGATAGTATATCAAAGTCAATCACATTTCAAAGTTTTTCGGTCATTTTGTAATTTCTACATCAAACCAGTCCTTCTATCTTGTTAACCCAAAAAATAATGTTTGCTTCTAATAATGCATAGGATCATCAATACAACTGGTGTTGTAGTCTCTGTCAAAGTCTTTTGGGCACTCCAAGTGTAACAATGTTTTTACGGGATGAGGCTGCTAGCACCATGCAAACTCTGTTTAGTTGCCTTGTACAATATAATTGAAAGGTTCCAGTAGACATATTTTTTTCTCTCACTTGTATTCACACAGAATAGCCAATGATTTGCTAACTCATGAATGAAAGAAGCATCCAATGAAGGAGCAATCTTTTCACCCTAATACCCTAATAGGTAGACACTGACTGCCAATTAAATACATTTACCGAATTCCCAGAGTCACCTGGTTCACCACGCTGCCCCATAACACCCTGGGGTCCTGTTGGTCCAGGCTGTCCACTAGAACCTCGTGGTCCCATCGGCCCCTAAAATCAAGAAGAGTAGACAATAATTAGCATGTGCCGTGCAGACCATAGCAATCTTAAATTTCAACAAAACCATATAAATATGTACATCTCTAGAGTGCATGCTTCTTATTTTTATGCTAGTTTGTTTGTATATATTTTGAACTGTTAGACTGGATCTAGCCATAATAATATTTTGATATACAAAGCAATATTATGGTAATATAATTTAAAGGTAACATGTCCGTAGCAGACACTGCTGTAAGGGATGACATTTTAGTGATTTCATTGTACCAGGCATCAGTTTATTATAGGTAGGCTGGCTAGTACCCTTTTTTCCTGTCTTTCCTTCTCTATCAATAAGGGTGGCCAGTTCCCTTTTTCCTATCTTTCCATCCCTATCTGTAAGGGTGGCCAGTTCCCTTTCTCCTTGTCTTTCCATCCCTAACAGTAAGGGCGGCCAGTTCCCTTTCTCCCTGTCTTTCATTCTTTAACAGTAAGGTAGACGAGTTCCATTTCTCCCTGTTTTTCCTTCCCTAACTGTAAGTGTGACCAGTTCTTTTTCTCCCTGTACTTCTGCCAATGTTTGTTCAGGTTCTTCCTCATCTTTTGGTAAGATTGTAACTGTAACTGCGGATATCCAGTGTAGAATACATGCAATGGAAATGAGGTGCTTTAGAAGACTCTTAAATGTTATATATAAGGATCATGTCATGAACGAAGAAATACAATGAAGACGCAATTGCGCCTTTTGATGATCTGTTCACGGCTATCAAAAGGTAAAAGATGGCTTGGTACGGGCATGTCATGAGGTCTAGCGGAATTACAAATTCGATACTGCTTGTTTCTGTACCAGGAAAGAGAGGGCGGAGACGTCCAAGGAAGAGATGGGCAGAAAACATCACTGAGTGGTCAAACCTTTGTCCCAGTGAGGTACGACTGGCGGTAGTGGACAGATAGCGATGGCGTGAGATTGTGGGAGTGTCTTCAAGTGTGCCCCAAAGACCTGATGGGTTACGGGATGAACTGAACTTAACTGATATATATAGCAAAAACGGGGGAAAATGAAACAAATTAACAAGAGAAAGACACCATGAAGTTGAAGGGATAAAGAGAGAGAGAGAGGGAGAGAGAAAGAGAGGGAGAGAGAAAGAGAATAAGAAAGACCAACAGACAGACAGGGAGCCTCACCACTTGTGCCTGGAGATAATTTGACTGAAAGGCTGCGCCTCCTCCAGCCTTGACTGAGAAGGCATTGGGGTAGTATGCTCGGTAGGCTTCATCTGCAGTCTGTTCAGGAAGTAGTGAGTGGAAATGTGGTTAAGATTATTTAAGGTTTAAAAAAACCATTTGAATGAAGTAGCTAGCTAATCTGTGTTGGCATCTCAGATTTAGTTTATCATTAAGCTTGTAAGAATATATGGATTGTTGTGTATGTGACAGATTTGTGAGCATGTTTCATCTACAGCTTCATATGTTTTGTATCTGTTATGTTTTTGTGTATGCGTTATGTTTGTGTGTGATATGTTTGTGTGTAAGTGTTATGTTTGTATGTTACATGTTTGTGTGTATATGATGTTTGTGTGTATATGATATGTTTGTGTGTATATGATATATTTGTGTCATGTTTGTGTGTGATATGTTTGTGTGATATGTTTGTGTGTAAGTGTTATGTTTGTGTGTGATATGTTTGTGTGTAAGTGTTATGTTTGTGTGTAACATTTTTTGTGTGTATATGACATGTTTGTGTATATATAAAATTATTGTGAGTATGTGTCATGTTTGTGTGCATTTATCAAATGTGTATGTATATGTGTATTATGTGTCTGTGTATGTGTTATGTCTCTGCGTGACCTGTTTGTGTGTAAGTGTTTTGTTCAGGGCCTGACATCTTCCTTTTCCATTCATCTTTGTCACAAGCTCTCTTTTCCATGTGTGTTTTTGTCAGCCTTTACTCATCTTGTCTTGGGGGTTCCAAAACATAGGCTGTCTTGTAATGCCATCAGCCATTTTCCATAACGTGGCTCCTTTCAAAAACCAGCATTTTCTCTTTACGACAAGTGCCACTGATATATGTCCAGTTCTTTCCCACAGTTCCACATTAGTGACTTTATCATACCATTTTATCTCTATCCAGCTCAAGCATTCATTGACGAAAATTTGAACCTTCCTAGTTGCAGTTGGTTACTCACATTACAGTGCTTTACAATATGACAGACTTTACAATGAGTCTTAACTCTTGTATTTCTGTATAATATATAGGGACACTGTTTCTAGTGTTATTTTTCAAACCAATCAGGCTAAACCATGCAGACTTATTCAGGTCTGTGTAAACGATGTCGTGTCAAAACCTCTGAATTAGACAGCACATCTAGTCACCTCATATGACTTGCTATCAGTGTGGCAGTGGTTCTATTCTTGTCTCACACAAACACAGTGGCCTCTCAGAAACAGCTCTGGTAGTACATCAGTAGACAGAACTACTGTAACATCATCATCATTAGTCCCATAACCGAAAAGGTCATTTAGGCGCCAATACTGCAGATTGTTTGACCAGTTCCCGCCACTCCACTCGGTTTTGTGAAAGGATATTTGTTTTAGCTATGGACCTTCCTGTCCACTGTCTGATGTTGTCTTCCCATCACTTTTTTTTCTGCCTCTCTCTCTCTCTTATGCTTTTCAGGGACAGTACCTTGGAGGATTGTCTTGATAAACTCAGACAATCTTGAAACATGCCAATGTGAGTTTGTGTGCTTTTACCATAGTCAATAGGCCTTTATATTGGTCGACCTCTCTCTTACTGCAACAATCTCTTTGTAACGTTTTTTTATGACTTTTATTCACCATGACAACAGTCAATCTCATTCCAAAAACTCATGTGAAAAATACTCTAATAACGAAGTTATTCTTCTGTCATAGTAGCTTATCACTTTCAGGTTGGCTTGTCTTTATTGTTCCTTCTTCTTCCTTTGCTCTCAAATAATTGCATCTATTTCCTTTATAAACTCAGTGGTCTATTTCAGGCTTCTCTAATTGCCATATAGTTAATCACAAAATTGCATTAGATGGAGCCATGTTATTGCTTAGCTCCTCTTATAGAGTCGACCGACCTGTAGAACATGTTCCACCATTTCCTTGTTTTCCCAACATGTGCAAATCCCTGTGAGCTCAATTTATTAATTTGTTGAACATATGTTGTTTTGTAAATAGCTGTAGCTATTTATGTAGCTGTTTTTGAAATTGTAGATCTGGTTGTTGTGAAAGTTGTGTAGCTGGTTTAGAAATTGTAGTTCTGGTTGTTGTGGGAGATGTGCAGCTGGTTTAGAAATTGTAGTTCTGGTTGTTGTGGAAGTTGTGTAGCTGGTTTAGAAATTGTAGTTCTGGTTGTTGTGGAAGTTGTGTTTAGAAATTGTAGTTCTGGTTGTTCTGAAAGTTGTGTGGCTGTTTTTTAAATTGTAGATCTGGTTGTTGTGAGAGCTGAGTAGCTGCTTCAGAAATTGCTAATGTGGTTGTTTTTGTTGTTTATGACCTACCATATCAGGATTACCAGAAGCACCTGATGCTCCTGGAATTCCATTAACTCCATCAGTGCCATGGTCTCCCTGTAAACAACAGAACAAAATGGATAATTTTATTAAGTATACAGGATAGTGTTATTCCAATATACATGAATCACATCTCAAATATTAGAATACAATATACAATCCATATAAAAACTGGACCATTTAATGACCTGTTTATTGTTGTAAAAACAAGCAAACTCACGTGGTAAAGTCATATGTAAAAATAAAATGAGGTATAGAACATAGGGCTACTCAAAGGAGCGTTACTAGAAACAAGAAAAAAATAAAGACTCAGGATAGTAATTAGAAATGGGAAAAAAGAAACTTACACAAAGATAGACACATTGGTGATGAACTGACAGACGTAGAAAGAGAAAATTTAAAATATCATAAATTGTAAGAAAAGTAAAGAAAAAAAAAGGATGGTGATGGAAAATTAAAAAGTATGTTAAAAGGAAGATTTACATAAAAGCGTGGACAAATAAATACTGCATAATTGACTTAATGCAGAACCAATAATGGAAAAAGTTGTGTTATGGTGTTATGACACTGTTTTCAAAGTTTTTTGGATGTCAGTACCTCAGGTTTTATACTGCTGCCCCCATCTATTTCAAGTTATCAAACCATACTTGGAATTTAAGAATTCAAATAGGCAGATGTACTTCTGTTACTAAGTTATCCATAGCGGGTTCTTTCATTAAATTTGTCTTCCTGTTGCTTACTAGGCTTTGGGGAAGGTAGATGGTATTTGTTTCCAAATGTTTTGGCCTAGCAGTGGCTCACAGTCTGCTCTTTTCAATTTTCAGCTGCCAAGGGTTCTTTTACCTGCACACAGGACCTCAGAGTTTATGATACATCTCTGATAGAACTAGACATTTCTCTTCACCTCCTTTGAGAGCAAGTATCACTTGAAACTTGTAGGTTTCCAACAACAACCACTTCATACGTTGCTCAAACTATAATAGTGTTTAATGTCATTTAATCTATTACATTGATCTGTTATGCTTTGGCGTGTGGGAATTTAAGATGCTACTATGATGAGCTGAATACAGCTGGGGAGAGATGCCAGATTCACTCACATGCTGAGTGTTGTCCATACGACCTCTTGTGGTTATCGAAAAGGCACGACAAACTGCGTTAGATGCCATCCCACCTTTCTACCCTGCGGGTTACATGTTTACGGAAAGGCTTCGGTGGTAACCCTGAGGCAAAATCTGCATCCTATGCTATCTCCAGTCGTCTCGATGAATGTCTTGCCACTGGCAAAAGGTAGCTTAGGCTCTGTGAGTGAGGTTGACAAAAGGCGCAGTTTCTTCCTCACTTTAATCCAAATAACCGCGCAAGTCACCCATTTCAGCGGACACAGCAAGAGATACGACTGTCCACACGGCTGAACAAAGAGAGTGGTCTTCATCACTTGTGATGGACAACTCTTATTATGCTGAGAGTCTAAGAACATGGAAGAAAATCATTCACAGTAGAATTACCACACATCTCTACTTAGTCTGCATAATGTCATTGGAATAAATGTTTTCTTAAGTCAGTCAATGTGGTACTAGAAGATATTATCATGAACATACCGTTTCTCCCTCTCTGCCGGGATAGCCCCTGTTTCCAGGAGGACCTGACTGACCCTGTAAACATTTGATATGATAAAACAATTACAATTTTGATCAACTGAGATATGACATACACTATAAGGTGATGCATAATAAAGAAAGAAACAAAAAGATGAATTAAAAGTTAAATTGGGTTAAGGAAATTAAGGTAAGGGTAGATAACTAAGGTGTGACAAGAATAATATGTTTATAATAATATTAAATGTAATAATAATCATATTCATTGCTAAGGACAATGGAAACATGATTGCGACAAATTTTTTTGGTCTTGTGGTTGATTGCCTATAGTTAGAGACATATGAAAGTAGGAGTAGACAGGAAAGATAGCATAACAAAAAATGTATTGTTATAAGTAATGGCCCACCAGAGTGGTACATGGGTTAAAAATAATAGAATCACTGTAATCTTCCAAGTAGTTATAAAAAAACAATTAAACAGGGTTTTGAAGGAGATAGCAATCTCATCATGTAAAGCCATCACTACAACTATTTAGATGCAGGCTTCCTGTAATGGGCCAGTTGTAGTGGTAACCCTATGCTTCACTTGGAGAAAATATTGGAATTATGCAATGGTGCATGTTCAAGCCATAAAGGTTTTTGTTAGCTGAAGATTGAATATACGAGGTGTGTTCATAAAGTACCCGACTTTAATGTATCCAGTGGAAACAAAAAAAGCATGGTGTTGTCATTTGGCAGGGAGATATAGGGGACATTCAAGCACATGTGTGAATTTTTATCCACTTGTAATCTACGTCAGCTGCGGACAGTCAGCCTTTCAGTGTTGAGTGTAGTGAGCACCCACCGGATTTTCATTCACCATGACATGTCGGAAAGGAGCAGCGGTGTTGCATCAAATTTTGATAAACGCTAGGCGAGTAAAAATCATTTGAAAAATTCAACAAGATTTTGGTGATGATGCCACAAACATCACACAAATTAAAGAGTGGTACAATCGCCTCAAAGATGCCCGAACATCGATGGAGAGCGGATCATGTTCTGGTAGGCCATCAACAAGCCAAAACAATAAAGTCATTGACCAAGTATGGACCTCGGTCTTACAGAACCGTTGTGTCATCATTGAGAGGTGGGGATAAGCATTTATTTGGTACACTATATTTTGAGCGAGGATTTGGCTATGCAGAAATTGTTCGCGAAATTTATATTGAGGCTGTTAACGATGGAGTAGAAACAACTGTCTGGAAGTCTCACATGACATACTGGACTATGAAAACGGCAGCCCTGACTTCCTGAACACTATGATCACTGGTAATGAGTTGTTGGTTTATGGGTCCTGGAAACAAAGCTACAGTCGTCACAATGGAGACATTCATCATCTCAAAGACCCAAAAAAACGAGGCAGGTGCGAGCAATGTCAAAGCATGTTGACTGTTTTTTTCCCACTCCAGTTGGGTTGTGCATCACGAGTATGCACCACAAGGTCAAAACATTACTAAAGAGTACTACCTGAAGTTCATCCATAATTTTTATGCTGCTGTGCAATGCAAACCACAGGCCTATGGACAATGGGAACTTGACGGCTTCATCATGACAATGCAACCTCCCCTTCTTCACATCTAGTTAAGACTTTCTTGACTAAACACAATATCTCTCTGGTTCGCTACTAGGCTCCTTATTCTCCTGCCAGGCTCCTTGAAATTTGTGGCTGTTCCTCCAGCTGAAAATTCTGCTGAAAGGGATCCGATTAGAGTCATGAGAAGACATTATGCAGAATGCGAAGACCCAGTTGTACTTCATTCACAAAGAGGCCTTCCTGAAATGATTTCAACAATGGCAGAACCGCTGGGAGAAGTATGTGTGAAGTCCCAAGGAGAGTACTTTGAAGAGGATTAGGATTTCAAACCTCCAGGTGAGTAATTGTATTTTTCCGGCCCAAGTTCGGATACTTTTTGAGTACACCTTGTATATATTTCCAATAAATGTCTTCTTTATATTGCGTTAGTATCAACACACAATTCTTCTAATTTTTGTCTTTTGCCCAGGATAATTACAGATACAAGCAATGGTGGCTCTATTGATTCTGACACTGAGTTTGAGAGAAAATGTTAAGAGACAGCGAGAGAGAAAGAGACAGAGAGAGAGAGAGAGAGAGAGAAAGAGAGAGAGATCAAGATAAAGATAAAGTGCATTGATGAGACAAACACGGATTACAAATAAGCAAAAGCTTTTCTTGTCTAATGTTATTACTAATTATTATAACTTAATAAGGAGCCTATATTGAGCATGGCTAACTTAACCAACAGATTAATTAAGAACCTACATTTAGTATGAGTACCTTACCCATAACATTTGTAAATGACCTACATTTAGCTTATGTTACTTACTCGCATTGCATCAAGAGCTTCACTCAGCAGCTGGAGAAAAATAAGGTCAAAATAAAAAAACAGATCTGAACATTATGAAATTACATAAAATATAACTATATCTTATTGACTATTCAGAATCTGGTAGACTTTTGAAAGTCCATAATTAGTGGACTCTTTAGCGAGAGAAAACAAAGGTACAACTCCACATGTGACTTATGGGTAATGACCACAGCTCACAAAAAAGCCAGTCCCAAATCT
Source organism: Ariolimax columbianus (assembly GCA_036924085.1). NCBI lineage: Eukaryota > Metazoa > Mollusca > Gastropoda > Stylommatophora > Arionidae > Ariolimax > Ariolimax columbianus. The sequence goes on from JAVGWX010000002.1 coordinate 110,858,778, forward strand.
CAGAAATAAAATACTCTAAGAAATGTGATTCAAGCAATAGGGAGCGACATGGTCTGCGAGCAGACAATACGTCACAATCTGGAAACCCAGCCAGTTCAGGCTTGATTTGGGCAAATGTCAACTTCGATGGTTTAATCAAGTCTGCAGAATTAACGAGGACCAGCCACTACAATAAGCTTGGGTCAAAGTCCAAACATGCTAGACAACTCAAAGTTTACTAGTTAGTTAGTTAGTTTTCTTTCCACTTGTGCCGTTTAGCGTCGTGGGGAGCTTGAGTCGTCTATCCTGCGCCAAGTGCGTTGCTTCGGTCAATGTGAGCCCTTGTCGTTGCACAATCACTCTAATGTCATCTATCCACCTACCTCGCGGCCACCCCCTTGCCCTGTAGCCAGATCTACCAGCATCAGTAGAAGATGGTGAGGGTGCATTCTCATGAGATGACGAAACCAATTTATTTCTGCCTGGAAATGTATTCGGCACAAGACGCAGTGCCGACCATACTTCGAATGTCGTATTTTCGCATTCTGTCTCTTCTGGTAACACCAATGACTTTCCTCAAACACTTCATTTCACATGTCGAAATTCTGCTGTCGCACGCCCTTGACATAGGCCATGTTTGTCACTGGTAGCACAAAATCGGCATAAATATACTGTTTATCAGCTGTTGCTTTGTTGCCAAACTAATGCTAGGATGTCTAAGCAATGGGGATAGCTGATACGTCACTGCAGATGCTTTCTGACACCTTGTCTCGATTTCCCTGTCGATCCTACCGTCTGCCGAAAAAATACTGCCCAAATACTTGAACTCATGGACCTGTTGATGAGCAATGTCATTTAGACTTATCTTGAGTGGCCTAGGTGTTCTACTGATCATCATAGTTTCTGTTTTGTTCTCGCTAATTCGCATTAAATATTTAGCACAGGTATTCGCAAGCGCGTTCATGTGGTTTCGCAGTTTGTTTTCATCGTCGTACAGCAAGCACTGACCATCTGCAAAGAGTAATTCGTGTATTGAGTTATGTTCTGCTTCAGATGTCTCCATTTGACCAGTCTCTTGTGCGATTTTGTCCATATAGATGTTAACCAAGAGAGAAGAAAGCACACACTCTTATCTCACGCCGGTAGTGATTTCAAAAGCATCTGTGACACCATCAGTCGTTCTGATGACGTTTGTACTCGAACGATACAGTGCTCAGATATTATCAAGAAGCTGGGCTTGTACACCATAATCTTCCAATATCTTCCAAAGATGAATCATGTCTACCCTATCAAACGCTTTTTCCTGATCAATGAAAGCAACACATAGATTTTCGTTGTATTCTATTGATCTTTCGCTTATTTGTCTTAAGGTAAGCAAGGCGTATGTGCAGCTCATACCTCGGCAGAATCCAAATTGAGCTCTGGATAGTTGAGGTTCAACAATAGGTCTTATTCTATGTTCCAGGATTTTGGCATACATTTTACCTATGTGGCTAAGTAGCGATATGCCTCTGTACGTGTCAAATTCCAAATTGGAACAATTATAGCATGCTGCCAGTCATCTGGTATGCGTCTGTCTTTCCATGCCTTTGTGAAGAGTCTATGTAGTCAGAGTAACCCTGTTACCCCACATGCATGAATCACCTCTGTTGTTGTGCTATCCTTGCCTGGTGACTTATTTTTGGGACTATTCTTTATATCTCTCTCCGTTTCTTGAATCACTATGTGGGGTTCGGTATGATCTGGGTTGCATGGTAGAAAAACTGAATCTCTTATGGAGGTAGTATCGTTGAAAAGTTCTTGAAAGTGTTCCTTCCACCAATCCCTTCTGCTGAGCATTAAATATAGGAAAGCCAAACTTGTCATTGAAGCACTCGTCTCTAATTCGCATCACCTTGACACGTTTGAAAAAGTCTCTAGGACGATTTTTACATATGGAAGTGAGTTGTTCGCCATAATGTTTCCAAGATTCTTCTCTGGCGTGTTTTATTACCCTTTTGGCATTTCATCTTGCTGTCTGGTAGACGATATAGTTATCTTGCTTTTTGGAGGTCAACCAACCCTTGTAAGCTTTCTTTTTAGACAGTATAGCCGCCCTTACCCCATCACTCCACCAGGCTGTTCGCTTCTGATCTTTTCCGTGATGTAAATTCTTTGTTCCACAGTACTTATGAAATGTAGTCGTCACAGTTGCTTTTTATTAAAGATCGCCCATACACTATTTATGTCCCTAGGTTCTTCTGTAAGTGCCATAAAGATATTTGTAGCTTCTCGACATACACTATTTATGTCCATAGGTTCTTCTGTAAGTGCCATAAAGATATTTGTAGCTTCTCGACATACACTATTCCGAACAGCTTCCTCGCCTAACTTATGAAGGTTTGTTAACAAAATTGGTTTGACTGTCTTTGTATTCTTCCTGTGTGGAAGTACTTGTGTCAGCACGACTGGTCGATGGTCAGTATCCATACAGATGTTAAAAATAACCCTAGAATCTATTATGTTTCTTCTCTGCCTGTGTCTGATGAGAATGAAATCAATTTGGGACGCTATGTCTGTGTTGTTCCACCTGTACCCCGTTTTGACATGACTGCGCCGGTAGACCGGTAGTTAACTAGGGTGACAAAATAAGACTCTCTGAGAGATTGAGACCTAGATTGGAACCAGGCAAACAGCAAGAGAGTGAACGGCATTGTCTGAAATTCTTTCTTGCAAACCTCTAAGCCCCATGATTCATGCTGTTTTGGAAATCATACGCACTGAATTAATTTAACTCTTCACAATATATTTTTAGTGGTAGGTTACGGTGACTCTTCTTAAATTCTGAAGCGTATTTGAGAAGGTAAACTGGGATCCTCTTGCCTGTAGCGTCTTGCTAGACTCCTAAGTAAACTTATCAATATGGGGATTACAGTGTTGATCCCCATTAGATGGCCGAACTACAGTAGCACAGCCATGGTGTCTACTGGAAAGTAAAGTGGTGTTTTGATCAATATATTTATCTTCTTCTTCTTCTCCATTCCTCTTGAAAAAAATGTTGTTTTTTTTTGGTTTTGTCTTGTAGTTTACAATGATGTGTCAATATCTGCAACATTCAGCCAGAAACATTCAGTTTCAGCACGACAGATTCAGTTTCAGCCCGATACATACAGTTTCAGCCCGACACATTCAGTTTCAGCATGACATTTTTGAGACCAGATTTGCTTTTCTTCTTTGACCCATCTTTTCTCCCCCCGGGCTGCAATATGTTTCCAATGACACCCCTTAGAGACTGAGTATGGTCTTGGTGAGCTCTAGCTGGCTGACCCTGATGCAAGCTTGCTTGCTTCTGTCAGCTCATTCACTGATGCGTCTTCGGCCCATATGTTTGACCTGACCCTGATGTTACTCTTTGCTCACAAGGTCCATGGTGAAACAGGAGTCACTAAATTAGTTACTATTCAGTTATTGTATACCTTCTGCTTATCAAGGTATCACACTATAAGCGATATGGAAAACTAATTTCCAACCCAGTATATGGTCTGAGACTTGAATTACTGTACCAGTGACTTGGTACTAAGATATCTTATGTCATTGTGGCCTAGCGTCTGAGACTTGAATTACTGTACCAGTGACTTGTACTAAGATATCTAATGTTATTGTGGCCTAGTGTCTGATACTTGAATTGTTGTACTAGTGACTTAAACCAAGATATCAGCTGTTGTGGGGACCTAACGTCTGAGACGTGATTTGCTGTACCAGTGACCTTCACTTAGACATCTGCATTTCAAATAATATGTATATTTTATTTTATTTTTAGTTTTAGTCGACCTGTACTTCTATAGGGACAGATGCCGTTGTGCAAGATCCAGCTATGGCATGAGCTGGATCTAACTATAGAAGGATTTCCTGCTTAGTGGGCTAGGCTCGAGCAGCTTATTACTCCACTGCATTGGGACAAGTCGTACAGAGGGTGGTTAACCGATGTGCGAGTCAATGTTAATAGACTCAAACACTTGAGCAAAGTAGACCAGCAGCCTGTTAGGCGCGATCTACCCTGCTCTAAACAAACCACCTAACCATGGCCGGTGTTATGCCATGCCACACAGTTTGTCGCCTCTTGCAACATGCTCGCTGTGAGCCAGTGGTGCTATTCTTGACTTTGTCATACACAAAGACCCTGGCAGACCAGTCAAGAAAAAATGCATATAATATTGAAAATCTTGTATTTTTTGTTGTATTGAAATTTTGAAGAATTTCAAAACTTAAAATAAGAGCAGTTTTTAAAATCTAAAAACTAATTACTTAGCAGACAAAACCAAAACTGAAGCAAAATAACCCCCCCCCCCCCCCCCCCCCCCCCCGGTTATATTATTATTTTGAATGGGGGAAAAGGGGACATAGCTGTGTGACAAAGCATAACAACGGCCTTAGTTAGGTGCTTTGATTAGAGCAGCATAGATGGCGCCTAACTGGCTGAGGTTCTACTTTGCTCTAGTGTTTGAGTCTATTAAGATGGACTCGCACATTGGTTAACCACCCTCCGCAAGCGCTTGTCCTAACGCAGCGGAGTATTAAGCTGCTCGAGCCTAGCCCTTTTCCCGGCGACATCCAGCTCATACCAGAGCTGCACAGGGGCATCTGCTCCTGTAGAAATACAGGTCGACTAAGAAGAAGACATATAATCAACAACTGTTGATGTGTATTTGACATAATGCTTATAGTAAAAACTAACTAACATCTACATAGTTATAGACTAAGCAGAGCAAACATATGCACTTCTGCTTTAAAAAAAAAAAAAAAATTAGCATCAACAAATTGAGATCATACTTACAGCAGTTCTGGTTTCCGCAGAAGCTATTAAAAAAGCAAATACAGTTTGATGGTTAAGATTAAAAGAAAATACATTTGTATAATATCTATAATTTTCATGCAACAAAAAAGTAACTTTGATGCAGCATTAATTACACTGAATAAGAAAATCTGAATGTCTATGACTACTATTTCATGTCATAATGGGAGATTAGCAGCATCAGCAGTAATATTGATTGTCTGGGCAATAAACATATTGACAACTAAAATGCAGATAATGACAACTTGTTGAAATGAGACTTTACTCTACATTTCAAGGTATATTTCCTCCAATGTTTCTTAGATTTTCTCAAGGTAACTGTAGCAAAGGTGGTGATGGGCATGGAGTAAGAGTTGCCCATAGCAACCAACGATGGCAACATCACCAGACTGAAGTCCTATCCTAGCATAGCAGGTCTTACCACAGGTGGGAGACGCATGGCTGGGTTCAGTAGCTGGGCTTTGCACATTCTGTGCTTTGAGACTTTCTCTGAACCTGTGATTTTGTTCAGCTCAACTATGTGAGCATCTTAATTGATGGTAATGTGCCATACGGAGTGGTCCTGTCCAAAAGTCTCACAGGACGTGACATAATGTTGAAACTGTTCAGATACATTTTCAGTAAGTCATTGTAGCATTTCTTCTGAACCCCGATGACCGCTTGCATGTTGTGAGCTCAATGCACATCAGCTGCTAGTTTGGAGGCATTTAGCAGGAATGTTAACAACATGTTCAGTCCATCTCATTCGGGTTCTCTGTAACAGCATATAGACGCTCGAGGGTTCTGTACTGTTTAAGTCTTCAAAGTTTGGTACCTTATCCATGGATTGCGAACATATTAATTATATATCACTGTTGTCAAGTATTATGGTAACCAAGGTAGGTCAACTGACACCAAGTGCTGCGTGATGGTTCAGGCATAGCAGTCAGACTTCTCATTGACAAGAGAATGAATCTATCTCAGAGCTAACTGGTGACGATCACTATGCAACGACAGTAGAATTATTCTCAGAGCTAATCGATGAGAAGAAATGTCTCTATCGCTCTTCTATCCCTACCACTGAGATTAATAAAACGGTGTCTTACCGAAATTTCCGCACTGAGTAAACTGGCATCCAACTACGCCATTTGTACAATTGCATTGGAAACAATCATTTTTCAATATTGGATTCCAGACATCTTCGTGCAGATACTCAATTCCTCGATAGAAACAGGCTGCGAATAAGATATATGGTTAAAATTATGGTATGGTACTGAAAAAGTACCCCACTCACAGTTAATGAAGGTAAGGCAGCGGGGAAGAGATCAGGTAATCCTCACCTCATTTATGTTATGATATAATTTACTCAACGCGAAATGTAACTTACCAGTTTTTGTGGTTTGTATGTTTGAAAATTGTAATGTAATTTCATGCCGATGCATTCTTGGCCATTACTGGAAGCTGTATGGCTTGGCTTTGTTCGTTCTCAATCGCCCGCTACCAAGCCCTGAAAGAGCTTAAGTTTCTAGAGAATATATTCTCTAGAACGGAATGCGTTGTATCGTGGTTTACAGCTTGACTGTGATATTTGCACCTTTCGGTCCAACACATCCGACTTCAGCTAGCATTTTTTGAGTACCGGGTTAGCATTCCCTCTTCGATCCCTTCTCCTTAGCCAGTCTGCCCTGCTGCAGCCTGTTATCCAGGATCACCGCGTGGAGGTGCAGAGGGGTCTTGGCAGCTCTGGTTTGCTGGCCCTGACGCTAGCAGTCAGCTATGGCATGTTGGAAGAGGGAATCTCTATGTCTGCAACAGCAAAAAAACTTCATGTGGCAAGACAGACTGTTAGGCTGTAGTTACATCGCTACCAGACGACTGTGACTGTTTTTTTGTTAACCTGCCCCGCAACGGACGTCCTCAGTTAACGACCAAACGACGTGATAGTAACACATCTGCGAAACCGATTTCAGTCAGCAACTGTCACTGCTAGTACCATCCCCGGACTGAGAAGAATATGTTCATCTACTGTCAGAAATCGTTTGCGTTAGCAAGGCCTACATGCAAAGATGCCAAATACACCCTGCTATTTGTTCAACTTCGCAGCCATGGCATCATGCAACAACACTAGCCTGGGCCAGACAGCATCTGCATATTGGAAACGCTATTTGGCACATCATGCAACATAACTTCTAACTAGCCTGTGCCAGTCAGCATCTGCATATTGGAAACGCTATGTTAGACATCATGCAACATAAATAGCCTGGGCCAGACAGCGTCTGCATATTGGAAACGCTATTTGGGACAAAGTACTGTTTACTGACGAGCGCAGGATAAACCTTTCAAGAGCCGATAGTCTTCAGAGAGTGTATCGTCGCAATGGAGAGCGCTACGTCAATAACTGTATTCAAGAGCTGGCTCGTCGTATTGGTGGATCGATTATTATCTGGGCAGGTATCTGCACCAATCATCGGACAGATCTCGTTTTCTTAGACGGCACTGTTAGCGGCTTGCGATACCATGATGAGATCGTGAGAAACCACATCGTGCCTTTTGTGCTGAATCATGCACCAGGCATTGTGTTTCAGCGGGACAATGCCCGTCCTTATGTTGCCAGAGTCGTGCAGGAGGAACCCCAAAACAGTATCATTGAAATGTGCTTTCACTAAAAGGGATGTCTGCTTTTACTAAAAGGGATGTGTGCTTTCACTAAAAGGGATGTCTGCTTTCACTAAAAGGGATGTGTGCTTTCTTTAAAAGAAATGATTTCTTTTTACTAACAGGGATGTATGCTTTCACTAAAAGGGATGTCTGCTTGCACTAAAAGGGATGTGTGCTTTCACTAAAAGGGATGTGTGATTTCACTAAAAGGGATATGTGCTTTCACTAAAAGGGATATGTGCTTTCACTAAAAGGGATGTGTGTTTTCACTAAAAGGGATGTGTGATTTCACTAAAAGGGATGTGTGTTTTCACTAAAAGGGATGTGTACTTTCACTAAAGGGGATATGTGTTTTCAATAACCGGGATGTCTGCTTTCACTAAAAGGGATATGTGCTTTCATTAACAGGGATGTCTGCTTTCACTAAAAGGGATGCATGCTTTCATTAACTGGGATGTGTACTTTCACTAAAAGGGATGTGTGCTTTCACTAAAAGGGTCGTGTGCTTTCACTAAAAGGGATATGTGCTTTCACTAAAAGGGATGTGTGCTTTCACTAACAGGGATGTGTGTTTTCACTAAAAGGGATATGTGCTTTCACTAACAGGGATGTTTTCTTTCACTAACAGGGATGTATACTTCCACTAAAAGGGATGTGTGCTTTCACTAAAAGCGATGTTTGCTTTCACTAAAAGGGATGCCTGCTTTCACTACTGTTGTTCAACATTTACATGGACATAATAACAGCAGAAACCAGTCGCCAGCAGTGGATCCCCCCCCCCCCCCAAAAAAAAAAATAACAAAAATCAACTCAATAGACGGAACTGCTCTGAACAGACAACCAAAGACTAATGTAAGAGGACAGACAGCCAATATCATATAAAGGCTAACCCGGTACTAAAAAATGCCTGCTGAAGTCGGATTTGTCGGACCGAAAGATGCAAATATCGTTGTCAAGCTGTAAACTACGACATAACGCATTCCGTTCTCTGGACAACATCCTGCTGCTTGTAAAGTCGTTCTCATGGCTTAGTAGCGGGAGATTAAGAACGAACGACGAGGCAGAAGACGATATGTAAGTACTTGAAATAGTTTGTGAACGATATATTATGTAGATCAACACATCGAAGACAGAAACTATCAAGAATAGCAGAACACACAGTCCACTAAACAAACGTGTAAACAATGGTCAACCTATACAAGCCCAGGTGTACAAAAACATTAGAAGAACTTTTCTGGAAGACATGCGGCTTGGTAGTGAAATCGAAACTAAATGTCAGCCATCCTCCGCTGTGACTTGTCAGCTGTTCATCATCATCATAATCATCATCATCTATCCACTTGTGTTGTTAGACATCGTTGGGAGGTGTAGTTTTTCTGTCCTGTGCCAGCTGTTATCACAATTGAAATACGATATCAGTTTGACAATAAGGCAACAACTGATAAATAGTAGGCCTAAATTTATTTAAACTCTTGTGCTACCAATGTCAAACTTGGTGCTTCTTGTCCTTCTTCTTTTTCTTCCTCTTCTTCTTCAGCATTTGTCCTGGAATGGACGTTGTGTTATTTACAACGAAGCTTCGATATATATGCCTTTTTGTCCGACACATCCAGTATCAGCTGGCTTTGGGGGGGGGGGGGGAGAACCGGGGTTCCCTTCTCACTGCGTTCCACATATTAGCTAGTCAGGACTAGTGCAGCCTGTTTTCAGGGCTGCCTTTAGGATGCGATATAGGGTCTTGGTCAGCTCTGCAAATGCTTCTTCTCCCTAATGCAACGTCCTTTTCAGGACAAACGCAGAAGAAGAAGAAAAAGAAGAACCGTGTTAATTTCTTCAGGGTCAAGGTTGACGGTTTGACCTCCCTACAAACATCTTAGCAGGTAGTTGTGGCACAATATCTGCACTGTATTACTTTTTGTATGTTTCCAGTGCTGGATGTCCATCGCCAGTGGTACTGTCTCTTTCAAGGGTTTTACCTTTTTTTTCCCGGAACATTAACTGTCCAGTGCATTCTGGGTCTTCTTCACTTTCTTTTTGAAGGGACTGTTCCTTTGAGTACAATTTGTGTTGGTACATTGATCTTGACACGTGACCGAGTGCATCGATGGTGTTGGGTGTTCTTGCAACTGGCAGTGGTCCCAGAGACGAACCCACAGGGAGAGGGGGGTATATGGTCAATGCCCCCCCCCCCGCCTTCCACCATATATTTCTTTTACTTTTTTAAAATTTAGCTACATTTAACATTTTAGGATTGACAACCCTCCTAACCTTGTTAAAGCAAGTCTCACCAAGCCACACGTGATATTTGTAGCAAGCGTTGCTTTGGATGCGCGTTTTGTTTGGCCTTAAATGAGAAGATGGGCCACAGCTGACTGCTAGCATCAGGGCCAGCGAACCAGAGCCGCCAAGACCCTTCTACACCTCCACGCGGTGATCCTGGATAACAGGCTGCAACAGAGCAGACTGGCTAAGGACCGAGTGCATCGATGGTGTTGGGTGTTCTTGCAACTGGCAGTAGTCCCAGAGGCGAACCCACAGGGAGAGGTGGGTCGATGGTCGACGCAACTGTTAGTTTCCAATTCAAACGTAATTCTTTCATCTAAACAAACAAAGTAAAAAAATCGACTCGATAAAGATTGTTCCCAACAACCTACTTCACCTTTCGCAAAAAGTCGGCTTGGTCCAAACGGCGTTTACAAATTAAAATTGTTCAAAAGTCATTTGTAATCGAACATACGATACTTTTAGCGGCAAAATATCGTGTATATATGGAAAACATATTCGGCATTTAAAAAATGGCTATCAGGAGTGTCTCTATTTAAAAATAAAAAAAAACAAATTTTCGCACACCGTTTTTGTAGGCCGAGTTGGAACGCAATTCATGCCTTTAGTGTGGTTACGAAGTTTGTGTCTTTATACAGACTTACAACTCTATAGAATCTGTATACAACCAGTTTCTTGGAGGATGATTAACCGATGTGCGAGTCCATCTTAATAGACTCGAACACTAGAGAAAAATAGACTCGAACACTAGAGAAAAGTAGACACTCAGCCTGTTATACGCCATATATGCTGCCCTTAACAAACCACCTAACCATGGCCGGTATTATGCTATGCCACACAGCCGCCTCTTACGACATGCTCTCTGTAGGACAGTGGTGCTATTTTTGTCTTTGTCACCCACACAAAGACCCCAGAATACCACTATATCTACATTCCGGGTTGTGATTACAGTATAGTTACGATCCTTGGTAATAATAAATCGAAACTGCGACCAGGGTATGTGTTGTAATTAGGTCAGCGAGCCAGCCTCCTAGAGCGCAGACATCAAAGTTGCACAGATTGTGGAGTCTCTATGTGCTAAGTATGTGAGGAACTATAACAACAAGCAGAAATATGATGCAAAAACCATTTCACTGTTTTCAACTCGAATAATATTATTAAACTGCTAAAAATTGAAAGCAGAGTGCAAAGCACTGCAGACATTTGACGATTAAGAAAACTGTTGGTTTGTTGGTAGTTTGCTAATGCCCAGAATGAGTTGGTAACCCTTCTGTGCGCATTGATCAGGACGGAACTTGTGGCAGAATGTAGTAGCTTTCCTGACATCCCGAGCGTTCTAATGAAGTGGACCGGGGTCCTCCAGGTGGTTGTGGAATGATTGGCTTCATCTGCGTGTAACTCACTACTACAGGGATCACATCGAACCTCACCTTATTAGCTAGACTGTTGTCCTCGACAATAGCCCATTTCCAGGAAGATAAACGAGGAGGTCAAGTGGGGGTCTTGGCAAGTGTATTTCTCCCGACCCTGGCTAACATTGTTTGATCAGTGTGTTTTGCCAGATCAAATGTAAGTTTCGTGGTCTCAAGAAAACTATTAGACATGGCGTGAAGTTGAATTGCGCATATCTATAGGTAAATTGCGCATCTCGTAGTCGCCCCCTAGTCGTCTTGTCATTGACTTGCCACTGGGGTCGGGCGGTTCGAGACGAGAGAGTGAGAATAAAAAGTATCGCAGTTAATCCTTACTAAAAATAGCGCTAGCAAAATTAATTATGCCATCATCGTCTACGATGGACGGCGGCCTTTGCCTTTTTTGATAGGTAAATTTATTAATGGTATTGGCAGCAGAATAAAAAAGATGAAATATTCAAATCAAGTTTTATTTTTTTCCTCCAGAAATTGAAGAACTTGCTCATAATCGCCTAGGCCTGAGTCAATTAAAAAACAAAAAAACAAACAAACAACTGAAAAGATTGTTGTTTGCTGTTGTTTGCGAATGCCTACAATAAGTAGGTTCATTCTTTTGTGCGCCCTGAAAAAGGACGTTAAGTTGCGGGTTGCAGTAGCTTTCCTCACATCCTGAGCGTGCTGATGATGGTGGACAATGGTCCTCCAGGCGGTTGTCCTATGCATGGCTTGAACTACGTGTCGCTCACTACTACGTGGATCACGTCGATCCCTCACCTTGTTAGCCAGACTGCAAAATGTGCCACGAAAGGTAGGGGCTTGCCAAGTTTCGGCTCTCTCAGGTATGTGAAACCTGGAGGTTTTGTAGCTTCACAAGTATAACTAAGTCAAACTTGGTTTTAGCATGTAAGAAAAATGGCCGTGTACCGAAAGGGGAGTAAAGAATAATAGCACTGAAACCTGCTAGATATGTCATAATAAATGAATAACGAGGTCATCGGGCAGCCTGCACTATTATGAATAAATTATAAATCATTAAAAAAAAAAACGAAGACTTCTACACCCGAAGGGAGAAGAGGGACGACAACCCAGTCATACTAATGAGAACTGGTCACCGCCGCAACAGGTTTGTTGCCTCATCATCTAGAAAATATAAGGTACACAAAAAAGAAAAAGATACATCTAAGGATAATTGTAGAAGCCATTAGACTCTGTGGTTAAAAGAGCAGCGATTATGTCTAGTCAAAATTAAGAAATAAAGAGAATTAAAATAATTAGCAGAGGAAGTAGAATTGATATTTTAATGTTTACGCAATTTTTGTGTCTAAAACTGGTGAAACATTAATTTTCAATATTAAAGCTATACGCTTTAAAACTAAGTTCATCTTGATTTACTGAGTAACTCCGTGTTCTGAGATAAACGACGCCATTTTCTAAACATCAGCCGGGTAACGACGACCAGCAAACGAACGTCTGCTTCTCATAACGAACTAGCAAGTCAGCGCCTAAAAACTGACACGTATGCAACATTCCGTGAGCATGCACGTGACACGTAAACTATTTCTACAGCCGTTAGTAACCCTCCTTCCGACCAGACGAGAATGTTCCGTGGGCGGTTACGTAAAGAAATGAATGGTGATGCTACATTCATGCACTCATTTCAAGTATCTTCTTAAAGTTCAGGGCAAAGAATGGAAAACATCAAATATCAAAGAGAAAGGCAGAGGAAACATGGGAAACGAAACAGGGGTAATATGCCGGATCAGTTTTTATGGTTCGGAGAAAAATGGGTTAAAGTTAGTTTCCAAAGGAAATTCAAAATTTCAAAAAATTAGTTAGATGAGTGAGAAAATAGAGATTGTATATGCGGGCCATCACTGATGAGATGGGCCGCAAGTAGAGTGGAGCCTGAAAATGCAGTCAAGGTGAATAGAAAAAAAGATTGATCGACGTCTTTAACAAATGTAAAGGGTGTCTTTTAGCAAATTTAACAGTTGGTAATGAATGTTTGAAACCACAGTAAACTTAGCTCAGCTTGTGTGAGGTGGGTGTGGCTAGTTCCCTTCCTTGCTAACTTTTCTTCCTAACTGTAAGCCAGGTACCCTACAGATGGGTTGACTGGAGCGTGTCGGCCGAGGGAGTTGAGCTCAGTGCCTTTGCCGTGAAAAGCGGGTGCTCTACCACTACACTAATCAGACGCAAATCAAAATTTGCACGAAGAATAGGAATGACATGTGCACAAAGCAATAGAGGTGATTCCAGAGCAGAGAGACTATGAATGACATGTGCACAAAGCAATAG